>JAUIMM010000334.1:8458300-9129100 GCA_031769625.1 Taudactylus pleione
GCCTTTTGCTGCTCCTCCATCCTCTGAAGCATATAGAGGGTTGAGTTCCACCGCGTCACAACCTCTTGCTTCAGGTGATGGCGGGGCAGGTTCAAGAGTGTTTGCTGGCGCTCCAGTCTTCGGCACGCAGTCGCTGAATGGCGAAAGTGGCCAGAAATTTTTCGGGCCACCCAAAGCGTCTCCTGCACGCCCCTGTCGCTTTTCAGAAAATTCTGCACCACCAAGTTTATTGTGTGAGCAAAACATGGGACGTGCTGGAATTTGCCCAGATGTAATGCCCGCACAATATTGGTGGCGTTGTCAGATATCACAAATCCCCAGGAGAGTCTAAGTGGGGTAAGCCACTGGGCGATGATTTCCCTCAGTTTCTCTAAGAGGTTGTCGGCGGTGTGCCTCTTACTGAAACCGGTGATACACAGCGTAGCCTGCCTTGTAACGAGCTGGCGTTTCTGAGATGCTGCTACTGGTGACGCTGCTGCTGTTGCTGCGTAAGGTGATACATCTACCCAGTGGGCTGTCACAGTCATATAGTCCTTAGTCTGCCCTGTTCCACTTGTCCACATGTCCGTGGTTAAGTGGACATTGTGTACAACGGCATTTTTCAGGACACTGAGGACACTTTTTCTGACGTTTCTGTACAGTCTCGGTATCGCCTGCCTAGTGAAGTGGAATCTAGACGGGATTTGGAACCGGGGACACACTACCTCCATCAATTGTCTAAATCCCACTGCACTAATGGCGGATACCGGACGCGCGTCTAACACCAACATAGCAGTCAAGGCCTCAGTTATACGTTTTGCTTCAGGATGACTGCTGTCGTACTTCATCCTCCTCGCTAAGGACTGTTGGAGGGTCAATTGTTTAGTAAAAGTAGTGGTGTTCCTACTTCCTCTCTGGGATGATGAACGACTCCCAGCAGCAGCAGCAACAGCAGCAGCGGCAGCAGTAGGCGTAGCAATGCAGGATCCTCCGGAGGAATCCCGGATAGGAGAGTCAGTCATGCCAGTGATATGGCCTGCAGGACTACTTCCGATCCTGACTAAGGAGGAAATTGACGAGGAGGGAGTTGACGGTGTGGTTTGCAGGCGCTTGGATACAACAGGACAACGGGATTTAGGTGTCCCTGGACTGCTTACGGTCTGAGCCAAAGTTTCTGAACTTGACAGTAACTTTTTATGAACGCGCTGCAGGTGCCGTATAAGGGAGGATGTTCCTAGGTGGTTGACGTCCCTACCCCTACTTATTTCACCTTTACATATGGTACATATGGCAAGACAGTTGTTGTCCGGATTTGGATAGAAATATTGCCAGACCAAAGAGGTGGAATGTTTGGTCTTCTGCCCAGGCATGACCGTGATGGGCTTTTTCATCCCACGGACAACAACTGTCTCCCCCGGAGCCTGATTTAAACAAACCACATCACCATCAGAATCCTCCTCGCCAACTTCCTCCTCAGCGCCAGCTACACCAGTATCCTCATCCTGTTGTACTTCAACAGTGACATCTTCAATTTGCATATCAGCAAGTGGACTGTGGGTGCTCCTTTCAGCACTTGCAGGGGGCGTGCAAATGGTGGAAAGAGCCACCTCTTCCCGTCCAGTGCTGGGAAGGTCAGGCATCGCAACCACCACCACACTTGGACTCTCTTTGGGGATTTGTGATATCTTCTTAGAAAGCACAGTTCTTCGCTGTGCTTTTGCCAGCTTAACTCTTTTGATTTTTTTAGTGGGAGGAGTGCTTCCATCGTCATGTGAAGCTGAACCACTAGTCATGAACATACTAGGGATCGACCTTAGCCGTTCCTTGCCACTCCGTGTCGTAAATGGCATATTGGCAAGTTTACGTTTCTCTTCAGCTGATTTAAATGTCTTTTTCAAGGTCATTTTCCTGAACTTTGCCATTTGGGATTGTATGTGCCCTCTACTATGACATTGGGCATCGGCCTTGGCAGACGACGTTGATGGCATGTTATCGTCTATGTCATGACTAGTGGCAGCAGCTTCAGCACTAGGAGGAAGTGGTTCTTGATCTTTCTCTATTTTATTTTTATCGGAGAAAGTTTGGTCCTCCATTTATGTTATATCGATTTGATATATACGTGCGGCTAAACACAGAAAATAAATTTTTTTTTGGTTCGGACTGGAGTGTACTTTGTGGGTTACAGCACCCTTTAACGGTCAAGCCAGCCGGCCCTTTACTTATGACACAGGCGCACTCTTGGCACTACTTTGTTGATGCACGTGCGGCTACTGCGCACACAATTCACAAACACAGAAAATAATTTTTTTTTGGTTTGGACTGGAGTGTACTTTGGGGGTTACAGCACCCTTTAACGGTCAAGCCAGCCGGCCCTTTACTTATGACACAGGCGCACGCTTGGCACTACTTTGTTGATGCACGTGCGGCTACTGCGCACACAATTCACAAACACAGAAAATAATTTTTTTTTGGTTTGGACTGGAGTGTACTTTCGGGGGTTACAGCACCCTTAACGGTCAAGCCAGCCGGCCCTTTACTTATGACACAGGCGCACGCTTGGCACTACTTTGTTGATGCACGTGCGGCTACTGCGCACACAATTCACAAACACAGAAAATAATTTTTTTTTGGTTTGGACTGGAGTGTACTTTCGGGGGTTACAGCACCCTTTAACGGTCAAGCCAGCCGGCCCTTTACTTATGACACAGGCGCACGCTTGGCACTACTTTGTTGATGCACGTGCGGCTACTGCGCACACAATTCACAAACACAGAAAATAATTTTTTTTTAGGTTTGGACTGGAGTGTACTTTCGGGGGTTACAGCACCCTTAACGGTCAAGCCAGCCGGCCCTTTACTTATGACACAGGCGCACGCTTGGCACTACTTTGTTGATGCACGTGCGGCTACTGCGCACACAATTCACAAACACAGAAAATAATTTTTTTTTTGGTTTGGACTGGAGTGTACTTTCGGGGGTTACAGCACCCTTAACGGTCAAGCCAGCCGGCTCTTTACTTATGACACAGGCGAACGCTTGACACTACTTTGTTGATGCACGTGCGGCTACTGCGCACACAATTCACAAACACAGAAAATAATTTTTTTTTGGTTTGGACTGGAGTGTACTTTCAGGGGTTACAGCACCCTTTAACGGTCAAGCCAGCCGGCCCTTTACTTATGACACAGGCGCACGCTTGGCACTACTTTGTTGATGCACGTGCGGCTACTGCGCACACAATTCACAAACACAGAAAATAATTTTTTTTTGGTTTGGACTGGAGTGTACTTTCGGGGGTTACAGCACCCTTTAACGGTCAAGCCAGCCGGCCCTTTACTTATGACACAGGGGCACTCTTGGCACTACTTTGTTGATGCACGTGCGGCTACTGCGCACACAATTCACAAACACAGAAAATAATTTTTTTTTAGGTTTGGACTGGAGTGTACTTTCGGGGGTTACAGCACCCTTAACGGTCAAGCCAGCCGGCCCTTTACTTATGACACAGGCGCACGCTTGGCACTACTTTGTTGATGCACGTGCGGCTACTGCGCACACAATTCACAAACACAGAAAATAATTTTTTTTTGGTTTGGACTGGAGTGTACTTTCGGGGGTTACAGCACCCTTAACGGTCAAGCCAGCCGGCCCTTTACTTATGACACAGGCGCACGCTTGGCACTACTTTGTTGATGCACGTGCGGCTACTGCGCACACAATTCACAAACACAGAAAATAATTTTTTTTTAGGTTTGGACTGGAGTGTACTTTCGGGGGTTACAGCACCCTTAACGGTCAAGCCAGCCGGCCCTTTACTTATGACACAGGCGCACGCTTGGCACTACTTTGTTGATGCACGTGCGGCTACTGCGCACACAATTCACAAACACAGAAAATATTTTTTTTTTTGGTTTGGACTGGAGTGTACTTTCGGGGGTTACAGCACCCTTAACGGTCAAGCCAGCCGGCCCTTTACTTATGACACAGGCGCACGCTTGGCACTACTTTGTTGATGCACGTGCGGCTACTGCGCACACAATTCACAAACACAGAAAATAATTTTTTTTTTGGTTTGGACTGGAGTGTACTTTCGGGGGTTACAGCACCCTTAACGGTCAAGCCAGCCGGCCCTTTACTTATGACACAGGCGCACGCTTGGCACTACTTTGTTGATGCACGTGCGGCTACTGCGCACACAATTCACAAACACAGAAAATATATTATTTTTTTAGCACTTGGGGGGAGCACCCCTGATGGACAGAGCACCCCCTGGACAACACTACAGCACCCCTTTAGGACTGGGACACTGCACAGGACTTTGGAGTGGACACAGCCCCTATGGAGAACTGACTGCACAACACAGTCCAGCCAGCCCCTATGGACTTTGAAGTAGTGGACACAGCCCCTATTAACAACAGCAGCACAGCACAACACAGCCAGCCCCTATGGACTTTGAAGTAGTGGACAACAGCAGCACTACACTACACTACACTACACAGCACTAACTCCCACCCTCCCTCTTCACTGTCCACAGCCGAGTGAGAAAATGGCGCCGACGCGGGTACCTTATATAGGATCCAAAACCCGCGAGACTCGGAAGGCGGGATGATGACGTTTTGCCTCGATGTCAGATCCGAGTCAGGCGGGAAAAGTCGAGCCTGACTCGGATCGGACTCGGATCGGGGGGGCTCGGGGGGGTTCGGATTTCAGAAATCCGAACCCGCTCACCCCTAATATATATATATATATAGTCTCTGTGTCTCAAACTCTGAGGTGCCGAAAATATCCAGTACACACAATATGTCCGTGAACAAAGTTGTTCACAGACATATCGCATCTGCCGCTGCTGTGTGTAATTGCGTTCAGCTGATCGCCCTTACACTTGCTGCAGTGGCTGTCAGGGAGGGGGTCGCTATGTGTCGTCTGGCTAGCAGGGCCACAGATGATGGTTGTTCAGTGTGTATGAACAACCATAATCTGCAGATATATCCGTCAGCTATGTACCAACTTTAAGATTGGTGGTGGGGGGGGCACCAGCCAAAATCTTGCCTAGGAAACCAAATTGGCTAGGGCCGGCCCTGGCCATAGGTGCCTATGACAGCACAATATTCTAGCCTGCTCTTAGCGCTAGCAAGCTGAAGGCAGAGAAAACCCTTTAGAACATAATGAGAAGTGATATGCACAGGGATTTTGTCTGCCTTTTTCATGTGGCCCCTTTATCTGCATTTAGTACATGGAACCAGAGTCACTTGCTGTCTATCTGAGCTATCATGGTCACTTTGTTAGTTAGTTAGAGACTTAAAGTTACACATATACGACTCCTCTGGGAGTCACACTCTCTTCTATCTATGGTTATTTTCTTGACATGCTCTAAAGGTGCGTATCAACTACCAGACAAGGAAACAACAGCACGCTTACGACATTGTAATCGTGCTGTTGTTTCCATGTCTGTGATATGCCTACACTGAACATTCTCTCATTCAGTGTAGCACACATTCATCATCCCCGTAGATGCTGAACCTGACGTGATCGTCAGGTTGACCAGCATGTACGGGCGATGATAGATGTCTAAAACGACCAGCGGGTGCACGCCTCACTGGTCATTTTAGACATTTAACTGCCCGATACATGCACGATTTTAACGGCATCGTTATCGTGCAATCGCCTGTCAAAATCGCTATGTGGATACACGCCTTAAGACCATGACTGTGTATTCCATGTTATACAGTCAGGTGCATAAATATTGGGACATTGACAGAATTTTCATATTTTGGCCTCTATTCACCACCACAATAGCTTTGAAATGAATCAAACAAGATGTGCTTTAACTGCAGACTTTCAGATTTAATTTGAGGGTAATTACATTCAAATCAGGTGAACGGTGTAGGAATTACAACGGTTTCTATATGTGCCTCCCACTTTTTAAGGGGCCAAAAGTAAAGGGACTATCAACTCAAAAGCTATTTCATGGACAGGTGTGGGCTATTCCCTCATTATTTCATTATCAATTAAGCAGGTAAAAGGTCTGGAGTTGATTCTACGTGTGACATTTGCATTTGGAATCAGTTGCTGTCGACTCTCAATATGAGATCCAAAGAGCTGTCACTATCAGTGAAGCAAGCCATCATTAGGCTGAAAAATCAAAACAAACCGATCAGAGAGATAGCAAAAACATTAGGTGTGGCCAAATCAACTGTTTGGAACATTCTTAAAAAGAAAGTACGCACCGGAGACCTCAGCAACACCAAAAGACCCGGAAG
Source organism: Taudactylus pleione (assembly GCA_031769625.1). Lineage (NCBI taxonomy): Eukaryota > Metazoa > Chordata > Amphibia > Anura > Myobatrachidae > Taudactylus > Taudactylus pleione. The sequence goes on from JAUIMM010000334.1 coordinate 8,464,540, forward strand.
ACCATGGAAAACAACTGTGGTGGATGACTTTTGAATTATTTCCCTGGTGAAGAAAAACCCCTTCACAACAGTTGGCCAAATCAAGAACACTCTCCAGGAGGTAGGTGTATATGTGTCAAAGTCAACAATCAAGAGAAGACTTCACAAGAGTGAATATAAAGGGTTCACCACAAGATGTAAACCATTGGTGAGCCACAAAAACAGGAAGACCAGATTAGAGTTTGCCAAACAACATCTAAAAAAGCCATTACAGTTCTGGAACAACATCCTATGGACAGATGAGACAAAGATCAACTTTTACCAGAGTGATGTGTTTCGGGCAATATTATATGCTCATATTCAGTCAAATGCTTCAGAACTCATTGGACGGCGCTTCACAGTGCAGATGAACAATGACCCGAAGCATACTGCAAAAGCAACCAAAGAGTTTTTTAAGGCTAAAAAGTGGAATGTTATCCAATGGCCAAGTCAATCCCCTGACCTGAATCCGATTGAGCATGCATTTCACTTGATGAAGACAAAACTGAAGGGAAAATACCCCAAGAACAAGCAGGAACTGAAGACATTTGCAATAGAGGCCTGGCAGAGCATCCCCAGGGATGAAACCCAGCGTCTGGTGATGTCTATGCGTTCCAGACTTCAGGCTGTAATTGCCTGCAAAGGATTTGCAACAAAGTATTAAAAAGTGAAAGTTAGATTTAGGATTGTTTAGTTTGTCCCATTACTTTTGGCCCATTAAAAAGTGGGAGGCACATATAGAAACCATTGTAATTCCTACACCGTTCACCTGATTTGGATGTAATTACCCTCAAATTAAATCTGAAAGTCTGCAGTTAAAGCACATTTTGTTTGTTTCATTTCAAAGCCATTGTGGTGGTGAATAGAGGCCAAAATATGAAAATTCTGTCAATGTCCCAATATTTATGCACCTGACTGTATGTTCTTGTGTAGATATTATTTATTTATTTATTTATTAACAGTTTCTTATATAGCGCAGCATATTCCATTGCTCTTTACAGCTGGAATCATAAATAGGACAAAACTGGGTAATAACAGACAGATATATAGGTAGGAATGCCCTGGTCATAAGCTTACTATCTATAGGGAAATAGGCATTGATACACAAGGATAGGTGGTATATATTGCATTTTGATCCAACCAGAATTTCTTGGTGGGCTGCATGATCCAGTCACACAGGAATGTCGTCCAAATATCAGGAGGCTGTGAAAGAAAGACAATGTGTGAGGTTATGTATGGACTGTGAAAGGGGATGTAATTAGATATGGAAGCTCTGAAGGATATGTGGGGGGTTCTGGAATCTGATAAGCTTGCCTGAAGAGGTGAGTTTTCAGGGAATGCTTGAAGGATTGGAGACTAGAGGAAAGTCTTATTGTGCGTGGTAAGGCATTCCATAGAGTAGGTGCAGCACGAAGAAAGTCCTGTAATCATGAATGGGAGCAAGTAATGCATGGGAATGAGACGCAGATCTTGTGCTGAGCGGAGAGGTTGGGTTGGCAGATATTGCACCACATCAGTAGATGCACATCAGTGCGCAGCCACTGTACCTTCTGTTCCTACACTGATTTGTAGGAGACAAATGGGTTCTGATTTATAATTGCAAATAAGTGAATTAGTAATTTATGCACTATGCATGTGCACAGCTTACATCCATATTTAGGGTTGCATGTATCTTATACTCACAGCTTTATCAGGTGTGTTAACATGCAAATAACAGACAGGGCGCACAGATGCATATTTAGCTTGCCCCTTTGAGATGCATCTCATTTTGAAACGGAACTATGTAAGCTACGAGACATACCTTTTACACCTACATAAAACCGGGTGCAAATGTATGAGCTGTTAATGATGATTGTGGCATACATCTGATGGCGTATATATGTACTAAGCTTGTACATATCTGATGTGGTGCAACCAGCGGCGGCTCCTACCCTCTTAGATGAGGGGGGCTGCCACTGTCGAGAAGGAGAGGGGACAGAAGAAACAGTCACCAGCTTCTGGCCAGGTCCCAGAGCCTGCACAATGGAGCTGACAGGCGCGTGGACCGGCACATGCGCACTAGCGCATTCACATATCACCGGCTACCAAAGGGCTGTATCGGCTGCAGCCCCTAGAAGCTGGGCAGGGCTAACCGAAAGGCAGATCAGCAGCTTCCCACTGGAATCCGCACTCTGCTAATAGCAGCCCGGACTGGCAACCCCAGGGGGAGAAGACACCTCCCCCTGAGACTGCCTCTTATGTATGAGACTGGCAGGTAGCGCTTCCAATGGGAAGTCACTGCCAGTCACAGTGTAGCCAGAACTGCAATTGGCTCATTTAGGTGGCAGATTTTACTGGGGGGCAGCCACTATGTAAAATCCGCCACTGGGTGCAACTCAAAAGAAGATATGGAAACACAGGAGTACAGATTAATCTTTGCTCATACTGTACAAATTCAGGGTATCAACCTTAAATCAAGCCCATAGTACGTCATTTTTTTTATTTTTGTGTTTCACAAACCCTCCACTTAATTTTTGTTGGTCAAATCATTATTATTTCAGCTATGTCTTTTCTTTATTCTTTGTAATGTATGTTGCAATAGCTGTGAAAGTGAAAAATACCTTCTATAAAAAGAATATTTAAATATGATTACTCTAAAGTCTGGTATTCACAGGCCCAGCCTCATTTGGCAGACGTAATTTTCCCTCACTAGCATAATTATCACAGAATGTCAGAGGTCAGTATGAGCAAACACTATGGAAATCCCCTGACTGACTGATAAAAGAGAGGAAAAAGATAATGTAGACAATTCAAACTGAATACTTAAACATCATTTGCTTCTGTCTTTATATTTATTCTTTGTAAGAAGATTCTGTAAAAGACTGATGTCTTTTTGGAACTTTTTTTTTTATTTAAATCTATTCTAACATGTTACTGTGCAGGTAATTGAGCCAATGATCTAATTACACTTCTAATGACACTACTGTATACACTCTTTTGGATTCTAATCAAATGCTGTGATCAGGGCTGCCATCAGAAATTGTGGGGCCCGGGACTAACAAAGTAAGCAGGCACCCCCTTCCCCTTGCCCCTCAACCTTCTGAATATGTATATTATATTACAAATATTGGTCAGTCTGCCTGTCACTTTTTGTCAATGTTATCCGGCAGCGTTGGGCTGCTGTCCTCTGCCACAAATCCTCTCTGTTTATGATGAGCAATTGATAAGTACTTTGCGATTTATTTGATATTCACTTTTTGCACTATTGCACTTGTTGTTCTTTGGACTGATGGTAGATGGAATGCATATGTTTAACAATGATTTATAAATACATTCTTTTGCATACAACCAAGTGCTGACTGTCTTTTTGGACTTTGGGATTATTCCATGATTGTTAAAGTGTGCAGACTTGTGCTTTTGTGCATGTGTGTGTATATATACACACACATGCACAAAAGCACAAGGGGTGTGCACCGGCCACTTTTCGTGTTTTGTGTTTTGGTTTTGGATCTGGATCTTTCTTCGTGTTTTGGATCTGGATTGGTTTTGCCAAAACCACCCTTCCGTGTTTTGGGTTCTGGGTTTTGTGTTTTGGATCTGTATTTTTTTTTAAAAAAAGAACAATATTTTTATTGTTTGTGTAGCACACTTTGAGGGTATCACCACCCTTTAACAGACAGATGCACGCTTGTCGCTGCTGCTTTAAGGATGCAGGTGCGGCTACAGCCCACACAATTCACAAAGACCGAAAAAAGAAGAATAATGTTATTGTTTGCGTAGCACACTTTGAGGGTGTCACCACCCTTTAACAGACAGACGCACGCTTGTCGCTGCTGCTTTAAGGATGCAGGTGCGGCTACAGCCCACACATTTCACAAAGACAGAAAAAAAAAGAACAATATTTTTATTGTTTGTGTAGCACACTTTGAGGGTGTCACCACCCTTTAACAGACAGACGCACGCTTGTCGCTACTGCTTTAAGGATGCAGGTGCGGCTACAGCCCACACATTTCACAAAGACCAAAAAAAAAAGAACAATATTTTAATTGTTTGTGTAGCACACTTTGAGGGTGTCACCACCCTTTAACAGACAGACGCACGCTTGTCGCTGCTGCTTTAAGGATGCAGGTGCGGCTACAGCACACACATTTCTCAAAGACCGAAAAAAAAAGAACAATATTTTTATTGTTTGTGTAGCACACTTTGAGGGTGTCACCACCCTTTAACAGACAGACGCACGCTTGTCGCTGCTGCTTTAAGGATGCAGGTGCGGCTACAGCCGACACATTTCACAAAGACTGAAAAAAAAAGAACAATATTTTTATTGTTTGTGTAGCACACTTTGAGGGTGTCACCACCCTTTAACAGACAGACGCACGCTTGTCGCTGCTGCTTTAAGGATGCAGGTGCGGCTACAGCCCACATATTTCACAAAGACAGAAAAAAAAAGAACAATATTTTTATTGTTTGTGTAGCACACTTTGAGGGTGTCACCACCCTTTAACAGACAGACGCACGCTTGTCGCTGCTGCTTTAAGGATGCAGGTGCGGCTACAGCCCACACATTTCACAAAGACCAAAAAAAAAGGAACAATATTTTTATTGTTTGTGTAGCACACTTTGAGGGTGTCACCACCCTTTAACAGACAGATGCACACTTCTCGCTGCTGCTTTGAGGATGCAAGTGCGGCTACAGCCCACACAATTCACAATGACAGAAAAAAAAAGAATAATATTTTTATTGTTTGTGTAGCACACTTTGAGGGTGTCACCACCCTTTAACAGACAGACGCACGCTTGTCGCTGCTGCTTTAAGGATGCAGGTGCGGCTACAGCCCACATATTTCACAAAGACAGAAAAAAAAAGAACAATATTTTTATTGTTTGTGTAGCACACTTTGAGGGTGTCACCACCCTTTAACAGACAGACGCACGCTTGTCGCTGCTGCTTTAAGGATGCAGGTGCGGCTACAGCCCACACATTTCACAAAGACCAAAAAAAAAGGAACAATATTTTTATTGTTTGTGTAGCACACTTTGAGGGTGTCACCACCCTTTAACAGACAGATGCACACTTCTCGCTGCTGCTTTGAGGATGCAAGTGCAGCTACAGCCCACACAATTCACAATGACAGAAAAAAAAGAACAATATTTTTAATGTTTGTGTAGCACACTTTGAGGGTGTCACCACCCTTTAACAGACAGACGCACGCTTGTCGCTGCTGCTTTAAGGATGCAGGTGCGGCTACAGCCCACACATTTCACAAAGACAGAAAAGAAAAGAACAATATTTTTATTGTTTGTGTAGCACACTTTGAGGGTGTCACCACCCTTTAACAGACAGACGCACGCTTGTCACTGCTGCTTTAAGGATGCAGGTGCGGCTACAGCCCACACATTTCACAAAGACCGAAAAAAGAAGAACAATATTTTTATTGTTTGTGTAGCACACTTTGAGGGTGTCACCACCCTTTAACAGACAGACGCACGCTTGTCGCTGCTGCTTTAAGGATGCAGGTGTGGCTACAGCCCACACATTTCACAAATACCAAAAAAAAGAACAATATTTTTATTGTTTGTGTAGCACACTTTGAGGGTGTCACCACCCTTTAACAGACAGACGCATGCTTGTCGCTGCTGCGTTAAGGATGCAGGTGCGGCTACAGCCCACACATTTCACAAAGACCGAAAAAAAGAACAATATTTTTATTGTTTGTGTAGCACACTTTGAGGGTGTCACCACCCGTTAACAGACAGACGCATGCTTGTCGCTGCTGCTTTAAGGATGCAGGTGCAGCTTCAGCCCACACATTTCACAAAGACAGTAAAAAAAAGAACAATATTTTTATAGTTTGTGTAGCACACTTTGAGGGTGTCACCACCCTTTAACAGACAGATGCACGCTTGTCGCTGCTGCTTTAAGGATGCATGTGCGGCTACAGCCCACACATTTCACAAAGACCGAAAAAAAAAGAACAATATTTTTATTCTTTGTGTAGCACACTTTGAGGGTGTCACCACCCTTTAACAGACAGACGCACGCTTGTCGCAGCTGCTTTAAGGATGCAGGTGCGGCTACAGCCCACACATTTCACAAAGACCGAAAAAAAAAGAACAATATTTTTATTGTTTGTGTAGCACACTTTGAGGGTGTCACCACCCTTTAACAGACAGACGCACGCTTGTCGCTGCTGCTTTGAGGATGCAGGTGCGGCTACAGCACACACATTTCACAAAGACAGAAAAAAAAAGAACTATATTTTTATTGTTTGTGTAGCACACTTTGAGGGTGTCACCACCCTTTAACAGACAGACGCATGCTTGTCGTTGCTGCTTTAAGGTTGCAGGTGCGGCTACAGCCCACACATTTCACAAAGACCGAAAAAAAAAGAACAATATTTTTATTGTTTGTGTAGCACACTTTGAGGGTGTCACCACCCTTTAACAGACAGACGCACGCTTGTCGCTGCTGCTTTGAGGATGCAAGTGCGGCTACAGCCCACACAATTCACAAAGATAGAAAAAAAAGGACAATACTTTTATTGTTTGTGTAGCACACTTTGAGGGTGTCACCACCCTTTAACAGACAGACGCACGCTTGTCGCTGCTGCTTTAAGGATGCAGGTGCAGCTACAGCCCACACATTTCACAAAGACCGAAAAAAAAAGAACAATATTTTTATTGTTTGTGTAGCACACTTTGAGGGTGTCACCACCCTTTAACAGACAGACGCACGCTTGTCGCTGCTGCTTTAAGGATGCAGGTGCGGCTTCAGCCCACACATTTCACAAAGACAGAAAAGAACAATATTTTTATTGTTTGTGTAGCACACTTTGAGGGTGTCACCACCCTTTAACAGACAGATGCACGCTTGTCACTGCTGCTTTAAGGATGCAGGTGCGGCTACAGCCCACACATTTCACAAAGACCGAAAAAAAAAGAACAATATTTTTATTGTTTGTTTACCACACTTTGAGGGTGTCACCACCCTTTAACAGACAGACGCACGCTTGTCACTGCTGCTTTAAGGATGCAGGTGCGGCTACAGCCCACACATTTCACAAAGACCAAAAAAAAAGGAACAATATTTTTATTGTTTGTGTAGCACACTTTGAGGGTGTCACCACCCTTTAACAGACAGATGCACGCTTCTCGCTGCTGCTTTGAGGATGCAAGTGCGGCTACAGCCCACACAATTCACAATGACAGAAAAAAAAAGAATAATATTTTTATTGTTTGTGTAGCACACTTTGAGGGTGTCACCACCCTTTAACAGACAGACGCACGCTTGTCGCTGCTGCTTTAAGGATGCAGGTGCGGCTACAGCCCACACATTTCACAATGACAGAAAAAAAAGAACAATATTTTTAATGTTTGTGTAGCACACTTTGAGAGTGTCACCACCCTTTAACAGACAGACGCACGCTTGTCGCTGCTGCTTTAAGGATGCAGGTGCGGCTACAGCCCACACATTTCACAATGACAGAAAAAAAAGAACAATATTTTTATTGTTTGTGTAGCACACTTTGAGGGTGTCACCACCCTTTAACAGACAGACGCACGCTTGTCGCTGCTGCTTTGAGGATGCAGGTGCGGCTACAGCACACACATTTCACAAAGACAGAAAAAAAAAGAACTATATTTTTATTGTTTGTGTAGCACACTTTGAGGGTGTCACCACCCTTTAACTGACAGACGCATGCTTGTCGTTGCTGCTTTAAGGTTGCAGGTGCGGCTACAGCCCACACATTTCACAAAGACCGAAAAAAAAAGAACAATATTTTTATTGTTTGTGTAGCACACTTTGAGGGTGTCACCACCCTTTAACAGACAGACGCACGCTTGTCGCTGCTGCTTTGAGGATGCAAGTGCGGCTACAGCCCACACAATTCACAAAGATAGAAAAAAAAGGACAATACTTTTATTGTTTGTGTAGCACACTTTGAGGGTGTCACCACCCTTTAACAGACAGACGCACGCTTGTCGCTGCTGCTTTAAGGATGCAGGTGCGGCTACAGCACACACATTTCACAAAGACAGTAAAAAAAAGAACAATATTTTTATTGTTTGTGTAGCACACTTTGAGGGTGTCACCACCCTTTAACAGACAGACGCATGCTTGTCGCTTCTGCTTTAAGGATGCAGGTGCGGCTACAGCCCACACATTTCACAAAGACCGAAAAAAAAAGAACAATATTTTTATTGTTTGTGTAGCACACTTTGAGGGTGTCACCACCCTTTAACAGACAGACGCACGCTTGTCGCTGCTGCTTTAAGGATGCAGGTGCGGCTTCAGCCCACACATTTCACAAAGACAGAAAAGAACAATATTTTTATTGTTTGTGTAGCACACTTTGAGGGTGTCACCACCCTTTAACAGACAGATGCACGCTTGTCGCTGCTGCTTTAAGGATGCAGGTGCGGCTACAGCCCACACATTTCACAAAGACCGAAAAAAAAAGAACAATATTTTTATTGTTTGTGTACCACACTTTGAGGGTGTCACCACCCTTTAACAGACAGATGCACGCTTGTCACTGCTGCTTTAAGGATGCAGGTGCGGCTACAGCCCACACATTTCACAAAGACAGAAAAAAAAAGAACAATATTTTTATTGTTTGTGTAGCACACTTTGAGGGTGTCACCACCCTTTAACAGACAGACGCACGCTTGTCGCTGCTGCTTTAAGGATGCAGGTGCGGCTACAGCCCACACATTTCACAAAGACAGAAAAAAAGAACAATATTTTTATTGTTTGTGTAGCACACTTTGAGGGTGTCACCACCCTTTAACAGACAGATGCTTGCTTGTCGCTGCTGCTTTAAGGATGCAGCAGCGGCTACAGCCCACACATTTCACAAAGACCGAAAAAAAAAGAACAATATTTTTATTGTTTGTGTAGCACACTTTGAGGGTGTCACCACCCTTTAACAGACAGACGCACGCTTGTCGCTGCTGCTTTAAGGATGCAGGTGCGGCTACAGCCCACACATTTCACAAAGACAGAAAAGAAAACAACAATATTTTTATTGTTTGCGTAGCACACTTTGAGGGTGTCACCACCCTTTAACAGACAGACGCACGCTTCTCACTGATGCTTTAAGGATGCAGGTGCGGCTACAGCCCACACATTTCACAAAGACCGAAAAAAGAAGAACAATATTTTTATTGTTTGTGTAGCACACTTTGAGGGTGTCACCACCCTTTAACAGACAGACGCACGCTTGTCGCTGCTGCTTTAAGGATGCAGGTGTGGCTACAGCCCACACATTTCACAAAGACAGTAAAAAAAAGAACAATATTTTTATTGTTTGTGTAGCACACTTTGAGGGTGTCACCACCCTTTAACAGACAGACGCACGCTTGTCGCTGCTGCTTTAAGGATGCAGGTGCGGCTACAGCCCACACATTTCACAAATACCGAAAAAAAGAACAATATTTTTATTGTTTGTGTAGCACACTTTGAGGGTGTATCCACCCTTTAACAGACAGACGCACGCTTGTCGCTGCTGCTTTAAGGATGCAGGTGCGGCTACAGCCCACACATTTCACAAAGACCGAAATAAAGAACAATATTTTTATTGTTTGTGTAGCACACTTTGAGGGTGTCACCACCCTTTAACAGACAGACGCATGCTTGTCGCTGCTGCTTTAAGGATGCAGGTGCAGCTACAGCCCACACATTTCACAAAGACAGTAAAAAAAAGAACAATATTTTTATAGTTTGTGTAGCACACTTTGAGGGTGTCACCACCCTTTAACAGACAGACGCACGCTTGTCGCTGCTGCTTTAAGGATGCAGGTGCGGCTACAGCCCACACATTTCACAAAGACCGAAAAAAAAAGAACAATATTTTTATTGTTTGTGTAGCACACTTTGAGGGTGTCACCACCCTTTAACAGACAGACGCACGCTTGTCGCTGCTGCTTTAAGGATGCAGGTGCGGCTACAGCCCACACATTTCACAAAGACCAAAAAAAAAGGAACAATATTTTTATTGTTTGTGTAGCACACTTTGAGGGTGTCACCACCCTTTAACAGACAGATGCACACTTCTCGCTGCTGCTTTGAGGATGCAAGTGCGGCTACAGCCCACACAATTCACAATGACAGAAAAAAAAGAACAATATTTTTAATGTTTGTGTAGCACACTTTGAGGGTGTCACCACCCTTTAACAGACAGACGCACGCTTGTCGCTGCTGCTTTAAGGATGCAGGTGCGGCTACAGCCCACACATTTCACAAAGACAGAAAAGAAAAGAACAATATTTTTATTGTTTGTGTAGCACACGTTGAGGGTGTCACCACCCTTTAACAGACAGACGCACGCTTGTCACTGCTGCTTTAAGGATGCAGGTGCGGCTACAGCCCACACATTTCACAAAGACCGAAAAAAGAAGAACAATATTTTTATTGTTTGTGTAGCACACTTTGAGGGTGTCACCACCCTTTAACAGACAGACGCACGCTTGTCGCTGCTGCTTTAAGGATGCAGGTGTGGCTACAGCCCACACATTTCACAAATACCAAAAAAAAGAACAATATTTTTATTGTTTGTGTAGCACACTTTGAGGGTGTCACCACCCTTTAACAGACAGACGCATGCTTGTCGCTGCTGCGTTAAGGATGCAGGTGCGGCTACAGCCCACACATTTCACAAAGACCGAAAAAAAGAACAATATTTTTATTGTTTGTGTAGCACACTTTGAGGGTGTCACCACCCGTTAACAGACAGACGCATGCTTGTCGCTGCTGCTTTAAGGATGCAGGTGCAGCTTCAGCCCACACATTTCACAAAGACAGTAAAAAAAAGAACAATATTTTTATAGTTTGTGTAGCACACTTTGAGGGTGTCACCACCCTTTAACAGACAGATGCACGCTTGTCGCTGCTGCTTTAAGGATGCATGTGCGGCTACAGCCCACACATTTCACAAAGACCGAAAAAAAAAGAACAATATTTTTATTCTTTGTGTAGCACACTTTGAGGGTGTCACCACCCTTTAACAGACAGACGCACGCTTGTCGCAGCTGCTTTAAGGATGCAGGTGCGGCTACAGCCCACACATTTCACAAAGACCGAAAAAAAAAGAACAATATTTTTATTGTTTGTGTAGCACACTTTGAGGGTGTCACCACCCTTTAACAGACAGACGCACGCTTGTCGCTGCTGCTTTGAGGATGCAGGTGCGGCTACAGCACACACATTTCACAAAGACAGAAAAAAAAAGAACTATATTTTTATTGTTTGTGTAGCACACTTTGAGGGTGTCACCACCCTTTAACAGACAGACGCATGCTTGTCGTTGCTGCTTTAAGGTTGCAGGTGCGGCTACAGCCCACACATTTCACAAAGACCGAAAAAAAAAGAACAATATTTTTATTGTTTGTGTAGCACACTTTGAGGGTGTCACCACCCTTTAACAGACAGACGCACGCTTGTCGCTGCTGCTTTGAGGATGCAAGTGCGGCTACAGCCCACACAATTCACAAAGATAGAAAAAAAAGGACAATACTTTTATTGTTTGTGTAGCACACTTTGAGGGTGTCACCACCCTTTAACAGACAGACGCACGCTTGTCGCTGCTGCTTTAAGGATGCAGGTGCGGCTACAGCCCACACATTTCACAAAGACCGAAAAAAAAAGAACAATATTTTTATTGTTTGTGTAGCACACTTTGAGGGTGTCACCACCCTTTAACAGACAGACGCACGCTTGTCGCTGCTGCTTTAAGGATGCAGGTGCGGCTTCAGCCCACACATTTCACAAAGACAGAAAAGAACAATATTTTTATTGTTTGTGTAGCACACTTTGAGGGTGTCACCACCCTTTAACAGACAGATGCACGCTTGTCACTGCTGCTTTAAGGATGCAGGTGCGGCTACAGCCCACACATTTCACAAAGACCGAAAAAAAAAGAACAATATTTTTATTGTTTGTGTACCACACTTTGAGGGTGTCACCACCCTTTAACAGACAGACGCACGCTTGTCACTGCTGCTTTAAGGATGCAGGTGCGGCTACAGCCCACACATTTCACAAAGACCAAAAAAAAAGGAACAATATTTTTATTGTTTGTGTAGCACACTTTGAGGGTGTCACCACCCTTTAACAGACAGATGCACGCTTCTCGCTGCTGCTTTGAGGATGCAAGTGCGGCTACAGCCCACACAATTCACAATGACAGAAAAAAAAAGAATAATATTTTTATTGTTTGTGTAGCACACTTTGAGGGTGTCACCACCCTTTAACAGACAGACGCACGCTTGTCGCTGCTGCTTTAAGGATGCAGGTGCGGCTACAGCCCACACATTTCACAATGACAGAAAAAAAAGAACAATATTTTTAATGTTTGTGTAGCACACTTTGAGAGTGTCACCACCCTTTAACAGACAGACGCACGCTTGTCGCTGCTGCTTTAAGGATGCAGGTGCGGCTACAGCCCACACATTTCACAATGACAGAAAAAAAAGAACAATATTTTTATTGTTTGTGTAGCACACTTTGAGGGTGTCACCACCCTTTAACAGACAGACGCACGCTTGTCGCTGCTGCTTTGAGGATGCAGGTGCGGCTACAGCACACACATTTCACAAAGACAGAAAAAAAAAGAACTATATTTTTATTGTTTGTGTAGCACACTTTGAGGGTGTCACCACCCTTTAACTGACAGACGCATGCTTGTCGTTGCTGCTTTAAGGTTGCAGGTGCGGCTACAGCCCACACATTTCACAAAGACCGAAAAAAAAAGAACAATATTTTTATTGTTTGTGTAGCACACTTTGAGGGTGTCACCACCCTTTAACAGACAGACGCACGCTTGTCGCTGCTGCTTTGAGGATGCAAGTGCGGCTACAGCCCACACAATTCACAAAGATAGAAAAAAAAGGACAATACTTTTATTGTTTGTGTAGCACACTTTGAGGGTGTCACCACCCTTTAACAGACAGACGCACGCTTGTCGCTGCTGCTTTAAGGATGCAGGTGCGGCTACAGCACACACATTTCACAAAGACAGTAAAAAAAAGAACAATATTTTTATTGTTTGTGTAGCACACTTTGAGGGTGTCACCACCCTTTAACAGACAGACGCATGCTTGTCGCTTCTGCTTTAAGGATGCAGGTGCGGCTACAGCCCACACATTTCACAAAGACCGAAAAAAAAAGAACAATATTTTTATTGTTTGTGTAGCACACTTTGAGGGTGTCACCACCCTTTAACAGACAGACGCACGCTTGTCGCTGCTGCTTTAAGGATGCAGGTGCGGCTTCAGCCCACACATTTCACAAAGACAGAAAAGAACAATATTTTTATTGTTTGTGTAGCACACTTTGAGGGTGTCACCACCCTTTAACAGACAGATGCACGCTTGTCGCTGCTGCTTTAAGGATGCAGGTGCGGCTACAGCCCACACATTTCACAAAGACCGAAAAAAAAAGAACAATATTTTTATTGTTTGTGTACCACACTTTGAGGGTGTCACCACCCTTTAACAGACAGACGCACGCTTGTCACTGCTGCTTTAAGGATGCAGGTGCGGCTACAGCCCACACATTTCACAAAGACAGAAAAAAAAAGAACAATATTTTTATTGTTTGTGTAGCACACTTTGAGGGTGTCACCACCCTTTAACAGACAGACGCACGCTTGTCGCTGCTGCTTTAAGGATGCAGGTGCGGCTACAGCCCACACATTTCACAAAGACAGAAAAAAAGAACAATATTTTTATTGTTTGTGTAGCACACTTTGAGGGTGTCACCACCCTTTAACAGACAGATGCTTGCTTGTCGCTGCTGCTTTAAGGATGCAGCAGCGGCTACAGCCCACACATTTCACAAAGACCGAAAAAAAAAGAACAATATTTTTATTGTTTGTGTAGCACACTTTGAGGGTGTCACCACCCTTTAACAGACAGACGCACGCTTGTCGCTGCTGCTTTAAGGATGCAGGTGCGGCTACAGCCCACACATTTCACAAAGACAGAAAAGAAAACAACAATATTTTTATTGTTTGCGTAGCACACTTTGAGGGTGTCACCACCCTTTAACAGACAGACGCACGCTTGTCACTGCTGCTTTAAGGATGCAGGTGCGGCTACAGCCCACACATTTCACAAAGACCGAAAAAAGAAGAACAATATTTTTATTGTTTGTGTAGCACACTTTGAGGGTGTCACCACCCTTTAACAGACAGACGCACGCTTGTCGCTGCTGCTTTAAGGATGCAGGTGTGGCTACAGCCCACACATTTCACAAAGACAGTAAAAAAAAGAACAATATTTTTATTGTTTGTGTAGCACACTTTGAGGGTGTCACCACCCTTTAACAGACAGACGCACGCTTGTCGCTGCTGCTTTAAGGATGCAGGTGCGGCTACAGCCCACACATTTCACAAATACCGAAAAAAAGAACAATATTTTTATTGTTTGTGTAGCACACTTTGAGGGTGTATCCACCCTTTAACAGACAGACGCACGCTTGTCGCTGCTGCTTTAAGGATGCAGGTGCGGCTACAGCCCACACATTTCACAAAGACCGAAATAAAGAACAATATTTTTATTGTTTGTGTAGCACACTTTGAGGGTGTCACCACCCTTTAACAGACAGACGCATGCTTGTCGCTGCTGCTTTAAGGATGCAGGTGCAGCTACAGCCCACACATTTCACAAAGACAGTAAAAAAAAGAACAATATTTTTATAGTTTGTGTAGCACACTTTGAGGGTGTCACCACCCTTTAACAGACAGACGCACGCTTGTCGCTGCTGCTTTAAGGATGCAGGTGCGGCTACAGCCCACACATTTCACAAAGACCGAAAAAAAAAGAACAATATTTTTATTGTTTGTGTAGCACACTTTGAGGGTGTCACCACCCTTTAACAGACAGACGCACGCTTGTCGCTGCTGGTTTGAGGATGCAGGTGCGGCTACAGCACACACATTTCACAAAGACAGAAAAAAAAAGAACAATATTTTTATTGTTTGTGTATCACACTTTGAGGGTGTCACCACCCTTTAACAGACAGACGCATGCTTGTCGCTGCTGCTTTAAGGATGCAGGTGCGGCTACAGCCCACACATTTCACAAAGACCGAAAAAAAAAGAACAATATTTTTATTGTTTGTGTAGCACACTTTGAGGGTGTCACCACCCTTTAACAGACAGACGCACGCTTGTCGCTGCTGCTTTAAGGATGCAGGTGCTGCTACAGCCCACACATTTCGCAAAGACCGAAAAAAAAGAACAATATTTTTATTGTTTGTGTAGCACACTTTGAGGGTGTCACCACCCTTTAACAGACAGACGCACGCTTGTCGCTGCTGCTTTAAGGATGCAGGTGCGGCTACAGCCCACACATTTCGCAAAGACCGAAAAAAAAAGAACAATATTTTTATTGTTTGTGTAGCACACTTTGAGGGTGTCACCACCCTTTAACAGACAGACGCACGCTTGTCGCTGCTGCTTTCAGGATGCAGGTGGAATCTAGACGGGATTTGGAACCGGGGACACACTACCTCCATCAATTGTCTAAATCCCACTGCACTAATGGCGGATACCGGATGCACGTCTAACACCAACATAGCAGTCAAGGCCACAGTTATACATTTTGCTTCAGGATGACTGCTGTCGTACTTCATCCTCATCGCTAGGGACTGTTGGAGGGTCAATTGTTTAGTAAAAGTAGTGATGTTCCTACTTCCTCTCTGGGATGATGAACAACTCCCAGCAGCAGCAACAGCACTAGGAGGAAGTGGTTCTTGATCTTTCCCTATTTTATTTTTATCGGAGAAAGTTTGGTCCTCCATTTATGTTATATTGATATATACGTGCGGCTAAAGCGCACACAAACACAGAAAATATTTTTTTATTTTTGCTGGAGAGTAGTGCACTTTGTGGGTTACACCACCCTTTAAGAAATGAGCCAGCCGGCTCTTTACTTATGGGACACAGGCGCACGCTTCGCGCTGCTCCTTTGTTGATGCACGTGCAGCCACAGTGCACACAAGACACAAACACAGAAAATATATATTTTTTTGGTTTGGACTGGAGTGTACTTTGGGGGTTACAGCACACTTTAATGGTCAAGCCAGCCGGCCCTTTGCTTATGACACAGGCGCACGCTTGCCACTACTTTGTTGATGCACGTGCGGCTACTGCGCACACAATTCACAAACACAGAAAATATATATTTTTTTGGACTGGAGTGTACTTTGGGGGTTACAGCACCCTTTAACGGTCATGCCAGCAGGCCCTTTACTTATGGCACAGGCGCACGCTTGGCACTACTTTGTTGATGCACGTGCGGCTACTGCGCACACAATTCACAAACACAGAAAATATATATTTTTTTGGACTGGAGTGTACTTTGGGGGTTACAGCACCCTTTAACGGTCAAGCCAGCTGGCCCTTTACTTATGACACAGGCGCACTCTTGGCACTACTTTGTTGATGCACGTGCGGCTACTGCGCACACAATTCACAAACACAGAAAATAATTTTTTTTTTGGTTTGGACTGGAGTGTACTTTGGGGGTTACAGCACCCTTTAACGGTCAAGCCAGCTGGCCCTTTACTTATGACACAGGCGCACGCTTGGCACTACTTTGTTGATGCACGTGCGGCTACTGCGCACACAATTCACAAACACAGAAAATATATATTTTTTTGGTTTGGACTGGAGTGTACTTTGGGAGTTACAGCACCCTTTAATGGTCAAGCCAGCCGGCCCTTTACTTATGACACAGGCGCACGCTTGGCACTACTTTGTTGATGCACGTGCGGATACTGCGCACACAATTCACAAACACAGAAAATGTATATTTTTTTGGTTTGGACTGGAGTGTACTTTGGGGGTTACAGCACCCTTTAACGGTCAAGCCAGCCGGCCCTTTAATTATGACACAGGCGCACGCTTGGCACTACTTTGTTGATGCACGTGCGGCTACTGCGCACACAATTCACAAACACAGAAAATAATTTTTTTTTTTGTTTGGACTGGAGTGTACTTTGGGGGTTACAGCACCCTTTAACGGTCAAGCCAGCCGGCCTTTTACTTATGACACAGGCGCACGCTTGGCACTACTTTGTTGATGCACGTGCGGCTACTGCGCACACAATTCACAAACACAGAAAATAATTTTTTTTTTGGTTTGGACTGGAGTGTACTTTGGGGGTTACAGCACCCTTTAACGGTCAAGCAAGCCGGCCCTTTACTTATGACACAGGCGCACACTTGGCACTACTTTGTTGATGCACGTGCGGCTACTGCGCACACAATTCACAAACACAGAAAATATTTTTTTTTTTGGTTTGGACTGGAGTGTACTTTGGGGGTTACAGCACCCTTTAACGGTCAAGCCAGCCGGCCCTTTAATTATGACACAGGCGCACGCTTGGCACTACTTTGTTGATGCACGTGCGGCTACTGCGCACACAATTCACAAACACAGAAAATATTTTTTTTTTGGGTTTGGACTGGAGTGTACTTTGGGGGTTACAGCACCCTTTAACGGTCAAGCCAACCGGCCCTTTACTTATGACACAGGCGCACGCTTGGCACTACTTTGTTGATGCACGTGCGGCTACTGCGCACACAATTCACAAACACAGAAAATAATTTTTTTTTTGGTTTGGAGTGGAGTGTACTTTGGGGGTTACAGCACCCTTTAATGGTCAAGCCAGCCGGCCCTTTACTTATGACACAGGCGCACGCTTGGCACTACTTTGTTGATGCACGTGCAGCTACTGCGCACACAATTCACAAACACAGAAAATAATTTTTTTTTTGGTTTGGACTGGAGTGTAATTTGGGGGTTACAGCACCCTTTAACGGTCAAGCCAGCCGGCCCTTTACTTATGACACAGGCGCACGCTTGGCACTACTTTGTTGATGCACGTGCAGCTACTGCGCACACAATTCACAAACACAGAAAATAATTTTTTTTTTGGTTTGGACTGGAGTGTACTTTGGGGGTTACAGCACCCTTTAACGGTCAAGCCAGCCGGCCCTTTACTTATGACACAGGCGCACGCTTGGCACTACTTTGTTGATGCACGTGCGGCTACTGCGCACACAATTCACAAACACAGAAAATATATTATTTTTTTAGCACTTGGGGGGAGCACCCCTGATGGACAGAGCACCTCCTGGACAACACTACAGCACCCCTTTAGGACTGGGACACTGCACAGGACTTTGGAGTGGACACAGCCCCTATGGAGAACTGACTGCACAACACAGTCCAGCCAGCCCCTTTGGACTTTGAAGTAGTGGACACAGCCCCTATTAACAACAGCAGCACAGCACAACACAGCCAGCCCCTATGGACTTTGAAGTAGTGGACAACAGCAGCACTACACTACACTACACTACACAGCCCAGCCAGCCCTAACTCCCACCCTTCCTCTTCACTGTCCACAGCCGAGTGAGAAAATGGCGCCGACGCGGGTACCTTATATAGGATCCAAAACCCGCGAGACTCGGAAGGCGGGATGATGACGTTTTGCCTTGATTTCAGATCCGAGTCAGGCGGGAAAAGTCGAGCCTGACTCGGATCAGACTCGGATCGGGGGGGCTCGGGGGGGTTCGGATTTCAGAAATCCGAACCCGCTCACCCCTAATATATATATATATATATATATATATATATATATATATATATCTCCAAAGGCCGGCACTCACTTGTATAACACATATAATGTGTACTTGCCTTGGTGCCCTCCCCGGGTGCTGGCAGCTCCCCGATAGTATAGACCAATGGTAAAACAGGCGGCACTCACAGGACTCCAAAAAGACGTTTAAAGACTGTATTTATTCCAACGTTTCAATCTGCTGTATCCCTGAGGAAAATCTCCAATACAGGAGATTGAAACGTTGGAATAAATACAGTCTTTAAACGTCTTTTTGGAGTCCTGTGAGTGCCGCCTGTTTTACCATTGGTCTATATATATATATATATATGTGTTTGTGTGTATGTATATATATATATATATATAATATAGATATACATATATACACACACATACATACATACAGACACACATACCTGATAGCTTAGTTAGGCAGTGTCCCATCTTCTCTCCGTCAGGGTCAGCTGTCACATTGGATCTTTCTCCCAGCACAAGCTGGATGCAGGCTACACACTCTGCAGTGTCCCCCTGCTCCTGTTCTTTGCCATTTGCTCCTCCTCCTCGACCCTTCTCAGTCTCCTCTACTCGACATGCAGCCGCAGGCACACAATAGAGCATGCACGGAATGACATCATTACGCCGTGCATGCACTGAAATGCCGTGACTAGAGGCAGGGGAGATGGAGCTCTAGAGCTTTTTCTTGTAACAGCAGCCCCCCTGGTTGTTACTGAGCAGACAGGCGGCCGCGGCGCGGAGCAGACCGGAGGGTTAGTAGAATACATTTTTGGCCATCTGGCTAATGAGTGGTTTGGTGCACCCCCGGACCACCCCTTAGTTTAGCCTATGTAGTGGAGTCAACCCGGCGGGCCCCCTCCCATTTCTGCCAGTGTCTGGGCCCGGGACTCCAGTCCTGACCGTCCCCCCCTGATGGCGGCCCTGGCTGTGATAGTGTTTACACTGGTTGCTGTGACATTGCTTAACTTTTCTCATGTAAGGGCTGATTGTTCCGCTGAAGGGATTGGTCACTGCTGGCTTATAAGGCTGCCAGCACACTTTGATGCATTGACTGTTACATTAGCTTAGATTGCAGATCCTGATTGGTTGTTCTCCTCAAATCCCCTTTGGTCCTCTGTCACCCACTATCCATTATAGGCATTATGCTCTGTATCAGTTTGATGTCTGTTGTTGTTTGAGCCTGATCATTTCAACTAAGCTTGACTGCTGCTTGCCCTGACCTCTGCCTGCTCTATTTTTTGTGAGCTGCCTGTAATGACCACAGTTTTGACCCTGCTATAGATGAAAATCAGATGCGGTTCTGAGACTTTAACTAAGAAACTGATCTTGCATATTACCAATAGTATGCTGATACTCTCCCCTCACTGCACTAAGCTTCAGTGTCCATTGATTCTCCTACCTGTGTCACTGTGTCTTCTCTTGCTGCTGTTGACTGGGCTCTGATCTCTAAACACTGCAGTGCACTTCCTGGTCACATTTTCCAACCAAGGTGTCCATCAGTGCTCAAGGCACGCCCCCCATACTCTGAGGCATGCCTCTATTAGCTGTCTTTCTGTGCAGCTTACTGCCCATGGTGTGGCCCTGCCCCCAGTTCTGCAAGCAGTGTCTGACTATTCAGAAGCAAGGCTTAGCTGTTCCTGCCTCATCTCTTGTCTCCCTGCAGTTCTACGGAGCTCCACAAAGCTGGTGAGTATTAACTATAAAAATTATTACAATAAAAAAAGATGTTTATATGTTATAAATATCTTCTTTGTATTATTCTAATAATTTTTATATCAAATTTCAGGAGTATGACAGGGAAGGTTCTGCCTCGACTGTCTATCCTGACTGCACATCCCTGGTGTAGACAGGTAACATGGCTTAGACAAGGGAACTAGGCACCTGTTTTACAGTTTAGATTTGGTCGTAAATGTCTAATATTTTATATACTGCGTATGTGTATGAACAGCATTGTGCATGTACCGTGATGGTCTTGCAACAACAGTTGTGATGTTGATTAGGATGCAAGGTGATTGATGGACAGTGACCATTTGGGGGAGGTAATTGGGGAGTGGTGACAAAAAGGCAGACATTCCGCAACCATTTTGGTGGCGTGTCACAGCCAGCAACTGCTTATTCAGATGCAGCATCACTAGCCCTGGCATCTTACTTGCAATGGGTTTTCTGAGCAACCATAGGGTTTCTCCAAGGTCCTATGGTGTGAGCGATGTGTCCGATGTTCTTCTGATGCATCTTCAGATGTTAGCGATGGATGATGCATCTTCAGACGTTAGCGATGGATCTGAGAATCCAAAGGTGTGCGTCTTTTTACAAAAGATGATGACTGCGACCATTGATTAACTTCTCAGATCCACTGAGTAAGAAGCCTTTGAGTCCACCTCTGAATCAGGCCCTAGGGGAGATAGAGGGCAAAGGATATAAAAAGCTATAAGAAGACGGGTAAAATTCAAAATGTCATTAGAAAAGTCAAGCGCAAATGTTGGGAATCTTTCTAATAAAATATTTGAACTAGAATTAATTACAAAATGATTATATAGCATATAACTGAGCTTTGTCTGACGGAAAGTCTTGACTGGGTAGTAATTGTGGAAGGATATCACATGTTTATATATATTGTGGCAGTATCACCAGAGATAGCACTGGTGAATAGCTGATTCTGTGTGGGGCAGTACAGATCTGCCCACACAGAGTAGAAAAGCATTGTGGGAAGATGCCTAATGGCTGCCTTGTGGAGAGAGCTCAGGTGTGGGCTGATGAGAAGGTAGACCAGTCAGGCTGCTGCTGGAAACAGTCTATGTGGGACTGTGGCAGCCAGAGAGCCCAGTGAAGCTAAGCGAGCCACTGGGGGCCAGGAGGCCTGTGACCTTGCAGGAGGCAAGGGGGGACCATAAACCTCTCAGACTGTGTGACATTGAAGCAGCGGGGCTGCAGGCTGAGGAAGCCAGGACCTACTGTATACCTGGAGGATACAGGGAAGGCACAGAGACTGTGAGAGACTTTATTGGCAGATTTGCTGCACCCTTATAGAGAGGGGTCAAAAAGTGAGTTAGACGCCCTAAATAGGTTGTTTATTATTTTCTGTTTGTTTCCTGACGTTCCATGCTGGAAAGGAAAGCATCATTTATTTACTTGAAAGCTATGTGTGGACCCTCATTAAGCACCTAAACACTGCACCAATCCACCCTCTGCCGAGCGAATTACCCCAAGATATCACAATATAAATATATATATATACATATGTACTGTATGTATGTATATATATATATATATATATATAATTATATATATATATATATATCATACAAACTCGGCACTCACATGCTTTTCAAACTGCAACTCCTTTGAACATTGGGAATGTTGGTTCCAAAATATTGCAATAATTTGTTAAGCTGGCCACCGCTTCACGGTCATTCCCATCTAGCCATTCCCTACACTGATTCTCAGATAAATGAACTTGATGGCAGATCAAGTTCATTTATCTGAGAATCAGTGTAGGGACTGGCTAGATGGGAATGACCGTGAAGCGGTGGCCAGCTTAACAAATTATTGCAATATTTTGGAACCAACATTCCCTATGTTCAAAGGAGTTGCAGTTTGAAAAGCATGTGAGTGCCGAGTTTGTATGATATTTTTTATGTAGATGGTGTGGTCACTTACCAAGGGCACCCCAGATGGTCGAGTGCCGTGGATTGAGCCTGTCGTATATATATATATATATATATATGCACAGTACAGCAGAAAGAAGAAGTTGACCTAACCAACCAATCGGCTTCTGTTATTTCAAAGACTGTCCTAGATAAATGACAGATAAAAGCTGGTTTGTTGCTTGCTTTGGTCATCTTCTAGACTTTCTCCAAAGACAGATACTGTACATCTCCCCTTAAGTGTGGTGTGACTATGGGATCCCTTTCCAGGTGTGGTTCTGATGGCAAAATCACTAACATTTGAGTTGCCAGTAATGAGTATTTATTTAAATGTTAACTAATTTGACCTATATTAAAAAATAATATATTTAATAGCTTATTTAGGTTCTCTGTACTTTTAGATTGGACACATTTAATTTTTAAATTTTTGCAAGAAGCAAAAAAAACAGTAAAAAAAATATATTCTATACATATTTTGAATATAAGTGTAAAAATGTATACTAAACTGGCAAAACATAAACGAAAGCCGCACAATGTATAAGGCATCATTGGTAAGGCATGACCTACTTACACGTTCTTCTATAGATGTACTTTATGTTAAAATAATGTACAAGCAGACCTAGATATGGTTAGACCACATATGCATGTGGCAAAGTTACATGGAGACAACATTTTATCACTGTTTCTATGTTTCTTTACATTAATACAAAATGCTTTGACTATTATAAGGTATGCATTATTTCTGTTCACCTGTTTTATAAAGGTGGATTGTTTTTCAGGGATTTGAACATGGAGAGCTACAGTCAGGGGTGATGAGCATCGGAGTTGGTACAGAAATTGGCAGAAAATATAAATTATAAATTCATCAAACAATGTATATTTGCAAATTTGCATATTATACAACTTCAATTCTCTGGCAAATAAAAGAAAATTTACTGTATAACGTAATAAAATTAAACCATTTTATCCAACGAAAGAGATATGTAGACGTCGGATGATTTAAAAGGACATACATTTGTAAATCTGGTACATTTATTCCAGAAGTAAAGATGCGTGAGATAAAACTAGAACTTAACCTTAGATGAAACGGCTTTAAAAGGGCCCAACCTGACTCCGTAGACACTGATCCCAACTGTGTTCCTGGGGGCGAGGTAGTGTAGCATGTGGCAGGTGGCAATTGCCAAACTAGGCCGGACTGTCTGTGCTCACATTCTGACACCAGCGGGTTGGATTGGGGTGGGGGGAGTTGAGGGTGGGGCGGGGCTGAGCATAGGTGAGTTGAGATGACACTATTGGCAGAACCTATGTTCATAGGTGTCAGTGGTAATAGTCCAGACGATGAATAGCTTACCCAGGGATTGTTATATTAACCAGGTCAAACAGCAGGATGTGAGACAGCACAGGGTTAATGCAGCACAACGCAGGAAGATGTAGTATGTACAGATCCAGCCAGGAGTGGGTTAATGCAGCTTAGCCTGCAGTGTCTTCATCACACACCTTCAGATATATGCAGTAGAATACACAAACCGACTAGTGGTGGTGGCACCATGGGGTAAAACTTTATGGCACAGTCTCTCTTAGTAGACCCGGAGACGCAGGCCCTTACAGTCCAGAGGAATACACATTGTAATGGCACAGATGCAAAGTAACGCATGAGGTCTGAGGCCGCTAATGCCCAGTAGCACAATTACACAATTACTGTGGGGACTGCAGCAGCTATGAGGAAACAGCGCAGAGCGCTCTCCTTCCCCCCTTGCTCAAGGCTGTCTCTGGTTACTTGGTAATACAAGACATTTCTGTAACCAAAAGCACAGGAGGATATATAACATTACATCACACATCAACATTTCAAAATGTACTCCAGTACACATTTTTGCAGTACGGCATTGAGCACATGTTAGTTAACATATTGGCAAGGTTTTCCTCACTAGTCACATAATTCACTTTGACTAAAGTTCTGTTATGAAATGGTGTCTTATAGCAATGTGCTTAGGCCAACCATAGTATTTGGTGCTGGAAGACAAGGCCAGTTGATCCTTTATTGTCACATGCAATGTTGATGGTGTCATTTGAACTAAGAAGACCTACAGTAGGTCACACAAATTCACCTTTAGCCACACGCGTCTTTGGCTGTTTCTGTTATTGCCATATACTCCACTTCGGTAGTAGACAAGGCAACAGTTGGCTGTTTTCTGATAGCCCAGCTGAAGATTGCACCCGATAGTGCAAACAGGTATCCTAGGAATGCCTATTGTCCTAATCTAATCCTTAACCAGCATCACAGAAGGCCCGAAACTGACTTTCAGCTTTTGAAAA
The DNA here is from genome assembly GCA_031769625.1 of Taudactylus pleione. Lineage (NCBI taxonomy): Eukaryota > Metazoa > Chordata > Amphibia > Anura > Myobatrachidae > Taudactylus > Taudactylus pleione. Next base: position 8,489,140 of record JAUIMM010000334.1, read on the forward strand.
CTTAAGTTTTAAGAAGCTAGTACCTTTCAGGTAGCTAAGAATACATTTCATGACAGTCCAATGCTCTCTTCCAGGGTTGTTTGCTGACTGCATGTGTAATTTCTGGATGTGTGTTAACACATGCATACCGGCAATGCGATGCTCAGTACATTCCGCCCTTGGTCTGAGGTCTCGCATGCCTTATAGTGTACCTCTGTTACTATGGGGACCGTAGCAGCTATGGTGATACAGCGCAGTGTTCTCTCATCAACAGACGCAGCATATGCCATATATAATAGTATTCCTGTCTATAACAACAATGATGGACAATGTAATTAACCTCTTTGATGGAATTGGCTAATGCCATTGAACAATTGCTCACACTATTGTTCAATGACACATAACACTATGGGCGGGATGCATCAATGGTAAAAATGCGGTCAAACCCCAAAGATGGTTGCGGTGGGTAAAGCCATCTTCCGGATGACGTTACCCATAGAAGCCTATGGGCTTCTATTGCGAGTGAGCTGAGAGAGGGATCCAATCAGATCCCTCCCAGCACCACCCGCGGCATGCGCGTCCTTCAGCGTATGCGCAGGATGATGCCGAGGGGGTTTCTGGACCATAGACCCGGAAGCCCCTTCACCGCAAAGGGCCGCTCTTACCGACAGAGCGGTCCTTTTCAGGGATCGTCATGCATAACGGCGTTACTAACGCCGGCATGCATGCAATGACCGGCGGACTGCATCGTGAGTGTGATACGTAATGCATCCCACCCCTTGTCATACATTCTTTGCACTAAATGGGGTATTTTTAATAACAAGTGATATTCTTGTTATCACTCGTTATGCTAGGCATACACTGCCAGATAAAATGCCTGTCAGACCGACAGACATTTTATCTGGCAGCCTGACACCCTGCAGAATTATTAATCATACACTGTCAGATATCTCACAGTGTATTGGCCACGATATCAGCGCTCCTCCCCTGGGGAGGAGACATTTCCCCGTTGCTTCCCTGTGAAGGAACAAGGGAAATGTCTGTTGGTCGGCTGCGGCTGGGCATATACTGCCTGATGTGGCCGACTTTTAACTTGCAAAATATCGCTTGACCTTTTGGTATGCCTGACCGATCAATATTTCAACATTGGTCGGTCGCACACACAGTACAATTATCGAGGTGATCCGCCGATATCGGGCGGATCGGCCCAATAATTGTACAGTGTATGCCCAGCATAACTAATCTTAAATGGTGATCCAACCAATCAGCTCCTGTTGCTTTTCAAACACATGACCATTAGGACCTGATTGGTTGGAGCACCATTTAAGATTAGTAACGAGTGATAACAAGAATATCACTCATTATTAAATATGCACCTATATATTTATTAATGATAGCAACAATTCAAAATAAGGACACTTGTAACATTTCATGGTCCATGAAATGGGATGTGATAACATTGATTTTAATAAGTTGATTTCTACTGGATCAAAGAAATAACCTTAGAAATTAAAATAGCCCAAGATATTTAAAATAGAAATTGTATAATAAATTTATTGGTCTAATTTACATTAAACTTATCCAACTCTTTGATGTAGGGGTTTGGGAGCTGGGGGTTTGGTGTTGAAATCAGACAGTTTATGGTGTCTAGTCGCACTAATAAGTTAGTGAATAGACAAAGCACTATTTAAGCAATAAAATTGCAGGGCGCAATATATGCTGAGTCATGACACCTAATTACAATGTTATAAAACTGAGGGAAATACCCAACTGATAAAGAATTAAAGGTAAAACGACTGTCACTGCGTTGTCAGGGTGACTGGACCCTTACTTAATTGACAAATGCTTATGATAAAATACAGCAGTTTATAGTTCTATATCATATTCATTTTTTGTAATCTAAATTTAATTTATACTCAGACAAACAGTCTACAGTATTTAACGTAGCTTCCTTATTACTAGTTCTAACATTACCAGAGTTTTTCAAAAGCAACATGCGCGTTAGAGAATTGCTGTAGGGAGCCTGAGATTTGCAAGAAAAAAGATAAAATGAAAGACGTTTTGCAAAATACCATTAATATGAAACATTAGACAGCAGCCAGAAGCAGCACATACATACATACAGTTATCACTATGTAAATATCTGATAGTAGCAGTCACTTAAAGGTCATAAATGTACAGTAAAGATGATAAATGTATAACTCTTTTGTCACCAGTTACTGATGTCAAAGCATAACTGCATCAAAGAAATAAAATGTAACTAAGATTGAAATGGGCTGGATAGAACTGGTTTCAACCAGGCTATTTCTATTGCTATGTCAGATATCCTATAGTGAGAAAAAATAAAACTATTCTAAAGGTATTCTCTTACATTCTCACCTGTATCACATTAGTTTCTCTGCACAGGTGTTGAAACACTAACTATTACAATGCTCTGACAGCAGAATTTTGTAAACGCTTGTACACTACTGAAGGTGTTAAACCACACTCCTGTTGTGGTACCACAAATAAATTTGTGTACAATGTTTTGGTATATGGATTATCACAGGCTAATCTGAGGTTACCTTCTGATGGTTTGTCTGGAAGGAGTAGCTATTGTCCCAATTATTTTCTTTAGCAACACTCTCGTTACTTTCCCTTTCACACCACAGCAGAGAGGCAAGGATTTCCCCTCCAGACACAGGTAATAATCAGACCAGAATGTGTAGCAAAAGAAGTGATTATTTATCACTAAGGACTCCACCATAAAATGATTAATGGGGCAGGTGCAAGGGTATTGCCAGAACATTATGGGCCCCATAGTAATATTTTCAAGGGGTCCCTCTCCAATGCTTCTAGAGAGACACCTCTCTATACAGTGGTTGTTCATTTTATGCCCTTAATATTGCACTTGTAAATTTTATGCAAATGTTCAATAATAGTGCCCTAGTTAATTTTTTGCCCCACTTGCTCATTTTATGTCCCATAGAAGTTCCCTAATTACCATTATACCACATAGTGGTATCCAGTTCATATTAAGCCATATTGTATTTTCCCAAGTTTACAATATGCCTCATTTTAGTGCTGCCAGTACACATTATGTCACACAGTGGAAGGGGACCAGCTGCAAATAAGGAGGACTACTCTCCGACAGTGCTGGGCTCACTGATTAACTCAGATGCATCCGTGAGCATGAAACAGGAGTGCGGAAATGGATCATATCAGTGTGGAGCTTTACTGAAAGGGAGAGACAGATCGCCGCTGAAAAGTCCCCCTTTTCAGGTCAGGCAATGGGCCAGACCTAATTTCTTAGCAAGCAATGTCAGGAACTTGGTAGACAACTAAATGAGCTAGGTCCAGGGCCCCATAGCAATATTCCTTATACCCACTATAGCTAAGCCCATATGCAGGTGGCTTAAAGAATTATTTACACTATGCGATATTATGGACAATTTATCGTTACGGGGTGAATCATAATGATAAATCGTTCACATCATAGAGTGTGTACGCACTATGGGCCTGATTCAGCTTTGGGAATAGAATAAGGTATAGCAAGTAACTGTGAACCAGGACAAACCATGTTGCAATGCAAGGGGGTGCAAAATACATACATTTTCTTTTGCATGTAGGGTAAATACTGGCTGCTTTTGCATGTAGCCCACAAACACTGCACAGCTTTATTTTTACATTGCAATTTAGTTTGGACACCCCCCCTCCCAAATCTAAATCTCTCTGCACATTTTAAATCTGCCCCACCTGCAGTGCAGCATGGTTTCACCAAGATGATCAGTTACATGCTATATCTTACTCTATTCCCAAAGCTGAATCAGGCCCTATATGTGCGCTCCCTTGGGTCGTTGACCACATCATCTGTCGTCCATACCTGCAGCTCAACCAAACGACATTGGAATCTTTTTTTAAGAACTTGTTCAGTGTGTATGCTCTATGAACGACGAACGATGTATTGTTCAGTCCTGCCTGATACAGGCTCAGCTCAGGCACAAACACACGGCAGTTATTTCTGTTTACAAATGTTTTGCAAGTTAGTAATGTATTAGCAATAACCAAACGAACTCGTAAGTACGTACAATAGAAAACAATACAACACAGAAATTTACTAAAAATTGAGCGTGGAATATCCTTGCTCGAAAGAAGTAGTTTTAGTTAACAAGCGCCAAACAAAAAACCCTTAAACAATGTGTAAATAGCAACAGCAGACGTGAATGCCCCCCGGCAGTGTCGGTAGTGTGGGGGTGCTGATGGTGTCCTCAGTATGAGGGGCGGCAGTGTCCTCAGTGCAGGGTGCCAGCGGTGTCAGCAGAGCGGGGGTGCCAGCAGTGTTGGCAGTGCGGGGGTGCCAACGATGTCCTCAGTGCGGTGGTGCCGGCAGTATCCTCAGTGCATGGGTGCAAGCAGTGTCAGCAGTGTGAGAGTGCTGGTGGGTGCTGGCAGTGTCCTCAGTGCAGGGTGCCGGTGGTGTCGGCAACGGGGGGCAGCGGTGTCAGTGAGGGGATGGGCGGTATCTATTTTCCATTTCCTGTACCCTTTGAAGTCTATGGGCAAGCGCTTATTGGCCGAGAGCCATGATAGACGGCTCTCTCAGCCAATCAGCAGCATGCCCATTGAATTCAATTGGACCTTGTAAAATGGCCCCTCGAGGCAAAACCTCGAGATCCGACAGCGGGATTTTGAGGTTTTGCCTCGAATAGGGATCCAAGGAGGATGAGCAGATCCAAGCTGTGTATCTGATCCAAGCATGAGTATAACACACCTTTTTTCTCCCATTTTACAGTGGACTATTGGCTTATCAGAAGGGTACAGTATTGTTTCTACATCTCCAGAAACGAGTGGTAACGTCTCTGTTATGTGATGTTCATGCATGAACCCCAATACTCCCATGTGTAATGTTTCTAGTGATATGTGATTTAACCATTACACCACTCATTCATTGTCACACATGATGCTGGCCTTTTTTGAAAAGTAGTCTGGTTTAGTCATATGTCAAAAAAGGGCAACGGTGTATGTGCGAATGATCAATGGGACATTTTAGGGTTGCATTTAGCTTCCAACCTCTTTGAGCGGTTGTACTATGACCTCATTATACGGGGCAAAGGTGGCCATCTAAGCAACCATACAATAATATTCGAGCCAACACCCTCACAACCCAATCCCGTCCCACACAACACACATGATGGTTAATATCAATACCCCAGCCCCCACCCCCACCCACCTATCCCTGCGCAGTTCTAATTTAATTTTTTTTTTATTTGGTACCCATTTACTGTATCAACAAGTTCTATCATAGCCAATACCTTTGGTGCTCTATGATATATGGTGCTCCTACGACTCATGTGACTAATGCCAATAAACATGCGCTATAATGGCTGTTTGCAGCACCATATATCATAGACCACCAAAGTTATTGGGTATGATTAAACTTGTTGATAAATGATGTTTAAAGTTTTAAGGAATAAATAATGGTTATTGACATTAACCAATGTTTTATCTGCACATATTTAATTTGTGCATTTTGAACAATTTTATTTTGTTATTTTGTGTTGCTAATATTTATATATTTAAATATTTATAGTGTATACTTACCTGACCCATGTCGGGATACCAACCATCGGGATGCCGCTGTCTGTATTCTGACATGAGGCATCCCGACAGCCGGCATTACATACCCATTCCCTTCAGTATGATGAGGCCCAAAGCTTGAGGTGAAATGAGGGAGCCAATCTTTAGATCTATCAGGGAAGGAACGCCTTCGCTTGTGAAACCACCCTCCTGCCACGCCTACAAAACAGGTCGAGCTGTCGATCACCATCGACAGCCGCCCCTTTTGTAGTGAGCTCCGGAGCGAGAGAATTCCAGGGCATGCGCACGCGCAGTGCGGCCGCTGCGCATGCGCAGGGCCTAAACATCGGCCCGGTTGCGAGCGCTCAGCGGTTGCGACCGGGTCTGAATGAGGGCCTTTGTGTGCACAGGTTGGGTCTCTTACATTCTATGTTGCAGCGCTGATTAATACAAACATTAAAACAAAGTCTCTCTCACACAATTGCAGCTTGTAGTGTAGTGCTAATGGTTTTATCTCACCCATAGCAGCAATCACTGGAGGTTTGGCTACAGTTTACAATGAAACACTTTAGCGATATCTCCCAACTGTACCGATTTCAGCAGGACCGTCCCCCTTTTCTGTCATTGTCCCGCTGTCCCTCCCATGGGCCGCAGTGCTCCATGGGCAGGAGGGAGGTTGGGGGGCACTCTGTTGCCGCTGCTTTGCATAGCAGAAACACTTTCACGTGCTGCCCATTTAGTGCCCGGAGGAAGCTGGAGGCACACCAGCAGCTGTTGGAGTGCTGGGCTCGCCCCCAGCATGATGAATAACATGTGCGTGACATACGGTCTTGCCCTTGAATCTTCACACCAGGGGACGTCACCTAGCCAACTACGAGGTTTGGAAACTTGGGAGTTATGCTTTAGCTTGTCTGTGGCACCGCAAGTCCCAGCAATTCTTTGGTTTCTTGCAGCTTGTCTCAGTAGAGCTGTTCGCAGAGTTGCACTTGGCAAGCTCTGCAGCAGCTAACTCTGGAAAGACTACTTGCTGGTCTCTGCAAAGCTTTAGTCAAAGGTAAAACCTGGCCTTTAAACTGTTTGCACAAGTCATAGGGGCTCACAAAGATCACCCTGGTCCTCACTCTCAACTTGTTTCTCCTCTCCACAACCGGTCTGCTGAACAGTGAGTAAATGGCTACGTTCCTCCTCTCTGCACAGCGTATCTTCCTTGCCACGTACCCTATACACGTCTCTGCTCCCCAAACAGTCTCTCCCTCACTCTTCTCCTCCAGTGCACCTTCCTTCATCAGCACGCCAACAACAGCAACCATTTCCCTCAGTTTTCTGAGCTCTTCTTAGTTCCTCCTTTCCCATTTTCATATGATTTCTGTGAAGAACTCCTCTGATTAGACGCACTACGCATGTGCCTGAATCATATATACCTACTTTTAAATTCTGCTCTCTGGTAGAAGCCTGTAGAGGAGGCACAGCTGCGCATTTTATGGCTAACTGTGTGGCCAGCTGGATGGCTGGTCATTATCAAGCTGTCATGATGATGGGCCTATTTTTATGTGGAGGCCTTGAGATGTAGCTCCATCCGTCCCATTGTTAATCTTGCTCTACCTAAACTTGTTTCTGACAAGCCAGATTTAATATGTATGGAGGCTACCTAAGGAAAATGCTGTATCACACAGAAAAAAGTACAGTTACCATAATGCCTGCCAAAATAATTGTTCACATAAAATGAAACACCTCATATGCAGTACACTTGTCAGTCATATTTATCTCTTTACTTCACTTTTTTGGAATGCAAATACCTAATGGCTACTAGACCTGAGCAATGGAAAACCGCAAAGCTGGGTTACAAATCACTGATGTTTTAATGTCATGCATGCACACATATATTTTTATATATATATATAGCAAATGACATTCATTCCAAATAACAACTTGTTTAGTCAACATAAAACAGACAGTGGAATTCTACAAGAGATTAGTCATCTTCAATGAGTAATTTTTATAATTATTGCAGGGAGTTACAACCATTGGTAACAATTTATTTTAGGTGCTTCGCTATTATATATATGTTACTACAAATGATGCTTTCCATTGCTTATCATTGCTGTAACTTTATATGCGGGGTCTGACTTTATTTCAGTCTTGTGTATCTAAATAGGTTTTACTACAGCCCACTTCTAGGAAATGGTGCTTAATAAGTGTCAACTCTTGTTACAATTCATAAACGGCAGTCTTGTACACAAACTGACTTTTATTTTATTTTATAAAATATGACATAATGTCGTCTTATCTGTAACATCTACCAAAAAAAAACACTTTAATTTTTACAAGATCAGAGTAAGTTTAAGTAATAATTGCATGAAATCTAAGAAAGGACAATGGAATAGGGATGTAGTTATGAGACCGTTGGCCAAGATGCCGCCGGTCTCAATACCGACAGCTGTATCCCGACAAGGGACTTAATATAGGCGTCTATCTTATTCCCGATGCCGGAACACCGAACCAGGTAAGTCCGGGGTGCCCTTAGCGTTAGCCGCGGAGGGGGAGCGGGTTAGGTTTAGGGAGTGTAGCGGGGTTAGGTTTTAGGGGGGAAGGTTAGGGTTAGGCACCCTTAGAGGGGAAGGTTAGGGTTAGGCACCACTGGGGGGGTTAAGGTTAGGCACTAATAGGGGAGAGTTAGGTTTAGGCACGAAGGAGGGAGGGTTAGGGTTAGGCACTAACAGGGAGGGTTACGGTGCAGGGTGGGGAGGGTTAGGCTACAAAAAGGGAGGGTTTGGGGACGAAGGGGGGAGGGTAAGTATACTTACCTGACCGCTATCGGGATACCAACCACCGGGATGCCGCTGTCGGTATTCTGACAGTAGGCATCCCGACAGCGGGCATCACATACCCATTCCAATGGAATATATGCAAAATTCTGGCAAGTCTGACAGTGGTTTTGCCTTTTAAATTATTATGCTTTAAAAAAACAACAGGCAGCAGCATCGCAATCACGCCGATCCCTGCATATTGCCAGCTATTACATTTCCCCCTATGATGTCATCAAAAGAATCCATTATATTCTACCAGAGGATGAAGGCATTGGGCCCGAATCCGATGTGGACGCTAATGCTATCGCAGCTTCACCAACAGCCTCGCAGATCCAAGCAAGTGCGTACAAACACACAGCGGTGGTCGCAGATCCTTCAATAATCGACCATCTGAGTAAGCCTATGGTCCTGGAGAATAGCCATGGGAAATGAGACGGTGGAACACCATATTTTCTACATATGGGATCACAGATGTAGGCAGATACACGCCCTGAAAACTGTCACAACTCGCCCGCGTTTTTACCACCATTCCCCATAACCGCCCCCAAACGATGTCTGAATGTCAATTACTTTGCAAAGAAAGCCTCACTGCAAGCAACATCTCAGTCTGTGCATATTCTGCCACACCGCTGTACACAAGGGAAGGACTTTGTATGCCATTTGCTTAAACTCACAGATGAGCGACCGCCAATAGACGCTGATGTGTTCGCTTTTGCGTGCAACTCAGGTTCAAAATGTTTTAATACATTTCCAAAAACATACGTTTTCTGATTAAAAGCTTTTCACTAGGGTCAAACCACACTTTTGTTACCGTCTTTATTTTTTGTTTGTACCAGTATCTCCAAAATGGAATGGGTATGAGATCCCGGCTGTCGTGATGCCGCTGGTCAGAATACCGACAGCGGCATCCTGACAGTCAGAATCCTGACACCCATAAGGAAACAAGGTAAGACTAACCCTTACTCCTACTCCTAACCCTCCCTCCCTGGTGCCTAACCCTAACCTCCCCACTAGTGGCTAAACCTAACCTCCCCCTCCCTGCACCCTAAACCTAACACTCCCTCCCCGATGCCTAAATCTAACCTCCCCCTAGTGCCTAATCCTAACCTCCCCCTCCCTGCACCCTAAATCTAACCCTCCCCCCTAGTGCCTAACCCTCCCTTTAATGCCTAACCCTGACTCCACACCCTAACCCTCCCCCTAAATGCCCGATACTTACCTTCGGGATGCCGTTGGTCGGGATTCCGGTGCCGGGATCCCGACTCTGTCGGGATTTTGGCACCGGTATTTCGCCCGTCGGCATCTCCAACACCTGGATGCTGACTACATCCCCCCCAAAATAGAGGATTTGTAGCATCAGTTTATCTTAATGGTCACAACAGTACAGAGTAATGTGAGGCTACTGTCCCAATGATGCAGGAATACAGTGGTGACGAATGGAGTTGCGTATGCTATCCTGGCAGTCACCATTCCGACATATATGTTAGCGGCAGTGAGTGCAGCAATCAGTCTTTAGTAGATTTATAGGGGTCTATTTATCATCACTTAATTTCTACAAAAGCAGATGAAAATGCACATTTTCACCTGCAATTGTAGAAATTAAGTTATCGGAACATTCATCACAGATATCTCCTGCTTGCTTTCCTCTCACGGAATGGCCCGATGTCCCCATACATTAATATGGGGACAGAATTCATCAAGCTCCGAAAATACAATATTTTAGATCCCTCCGCCCTTGTCCGGCTCCTTCCGCAGAACGCCGGAGATCTTGTGTGTATGCGTGACCTATAGGTCACTCATGCACACTTGTCTCACTGCTCACAGAGACAGCTGAATTTCGGATTAGCTGTCTTCGCGCCGAAGCAATGATGAATTGCTCTGGTGCTCGCGGCCAGGGGTGCCGAGAGGGGGGGAGCAGGTACAGATTACCCAGGCCCGGGCTTCCTGAGGGGTCCAGCGGTGGCCCAGGTCTGACGCCACCCCCCCTCCCTCACAGCAGCCCAGCACACAGCGTGTGCTGAGCTGCAATGGGAAACTGCTCGTGGCTGCCACAGCAGTCTCCTATGCCTGTGGGGGGGAGCGATCACACTGATCGCGCCCCCCCTTGCTTTGCGCCGGGCTGAGGGGGCTCATAGCGCCCCCCTCGCCAGTGCGCAGCGGCGCTGAAGATCTTTTTTGCTTTTCCCCTGAAGGGGGCGTGAACATGCCTCCCATGATTAGGCCACGCCCCCTGTTACCCAGGCCCGCCACTGCTCTTGGCGGGCCTGCTCGTGGCAAGTTAGTATGTTAATTATCGAGATCCGGGGTTCGTACCCCAATAATTAACATAATGAACCTCATAGAGTGGAAGAAGTTTTCCTCCTCTAGTTGATGGCCCCACCATTTCCACAAACATTAAAAGTAGTAATTTTCAATATGCTATAGGAATACATTAGGTCTATTTATCAAGCAGAGCTAAAGCCATCTTCTGCTGCATGTTTGTCACAGAAAGGGGCTATCAATGTTTCTCTCTATTTAACAAGAGATAAACCTCTATTTTCTCATTTGAGTGTCATTGCCTATACCCAGATATAGATAGATAAGATAGATAGATAGATAGATAGATAGATAGATAGATAGATAGATAGATAGATAGGGTATACGTTTGGGAAGCTGGCGGACGCAATGGTTAGGCACCCCCCCGGGAGGCTAGGGGAAGGGGGGGTTAGGGTTAGGCACTTAGAGGACGGATTAGGGTTAGGCACAGGGGGGGAGGTTAGAGTTAGGCACCCTAAAGTAGGGTTAGGGTTAGGGGGTAGAATTAGGTTAGTTTACACTTACCTTTAGGACGATCGGGATTTCCTCTATCGGGCTGCCGCGGCCGGCGGTAAATCATACCGAATGCGATAGATAGAGAGAGAGAGATAGTATTTAGAAAAGAGGTCACTCAAAAGGGCCTTAAAAATAAAACTTATAAAAAATACATATTGGTGACGGACATTGCGTCATAGTTAATGAGAGGTTCAGGAACCTGCTTGTTCCTGCTGAAAAATATCACTGCCTACATTCGGGACCAATTAATCTGAATAAGATCTTGCTGCATCCCTTCTGAGTCAAGTCTTAATGCGTTTATTACTGGAACCCTTTGCCGGCAGCATTAGCGACAGGTGAAGGGAAAGTGCATTCTGCAATATGCAGCGATGTGTAACGCTACCACTGACCACCCAATGAGAGAAGTAAATTAGCAGGTCTGCTAAAAAGTTATTTGACTCTTTTAATGCTTACTATTTTACTTTGTGCCTACAGTAAATAGGATAATCTCTTCACCCTAGTGTAGAAAATACATTTACTTCTTGTCCTTAAATGACACAATCCTTATGAACAACGGATAAGCCTATTCACAAAGCTTCTGGTAACTTTCCACTATCAGGGCACGTTTACAGTGGTGCGTCTTGTGTTTTCTGTGTAAGCAAAATGACACAGCTGTACAGGAGCCATGCACTCTGTCATAGAGCATAACATATTACATTTAGTTCTGAAGCCTTGTTATGTTTCATTCAATTCTCTCACTTTTTAGAGAGCTAATTGGATTAACAAAGAGCAATCATTTGCATAGGATGTTTATTTCATTGTTCATTTATACTATTTGTTTCTTTAAGTGTCTTTAATGTGGTCTATATTAAGTCTTTATGTATTTCTGTATAGCTTTATCATGTTTGTGAAAGGCTACCTCTCATACTAAATCAAGTTATCCAGATCGAAGGAACTGGACAATTCAGTTAGATTATGGCTAAAGGAACAGTTGAAAATAAAGAAATAATATATATATGTATGATTAACTGGCGATCAGGATTCTGGCAGTCAGAAGACCAACAGCAGCATCCCGATGTTTAGGATCCCAACAGATGCCAGAAAGTAGCCTAATCCTCCCCCTCTCCCCCCCTAACCCTCCCCCAGTGGTGCCTAAACCTAACCCCCTCTTCCCGCACCTTAAGCCTAACCCTCCCGGGTGGTGCCTAACCCTATCTCCCCCCCCCCTGGTGGTGCCTAACCTTAACCCCCCCTCCCCGCAGCCTAACCCTAACCCTTCCCAGTCGGTGCCTAACCGGGATGCACGATCCTCAAATATGTGTCAAACCTCCAAAAATTTAATCTTTGGAGATTTGACCCCATTTGCATCAAGCTGCAAGCATCAGGGTCACCTGTGGCTTGCCCACTGGCCTCCTCTGTCTCAGCTCCATTCCCTCCAATGTCTCTGTGGCTCTGTATCATTCCCTCCTCTGTGTCTGACCCATTGCCTCCATGTCTACTCCTCCTCAACTTGACTGTGTGCTCACCTTCTGAAGACTTGAATGCCTGGTCATCTGTGACTACTATTTTTCATTATAGAGCAAAAATAAAAACATTACAGTGTTTTTCCCTGGATCCCAAGGTATTCCCAGATCACCCTGACTGGGGTAAGTTTCCCAATAATCGAGAGAAACACTGCTATGGATGATACCCTGCCCACATTACTTAGGGGTCTATTTACTAAGCAGTGTTAGGAAACAGAGTGAAAAGTGATAAGGTGCCAGCCAATCCACTCCCTAACTGCCATCTCACAGGCTGTGTTTGAAAAATGACAGTTGGGAGCTGATTGGCTGGCACCTTATCACTTTTCACTGTGTCTCCTAACACTGCTTAGTAATGAGACCCCATAATTTGAACGTATGATCTGTATTGATATAGGAGCATTATTTGCAAGCACAGTATCTGCGTTTACATGTACTGAAATACCATTCAGAATGGAAAGTTTTCTGTTATTTTATTGTACAGCCAGGTGACACAGTCAGAGATAAGATCACGGAGACCATGCAAGAAGTATGTTATGCTGACTGGTACAGCTGACATTGTGATTAATTAATTTGTGACTGTAAATCTCATTTGTTGTGTGATTCAAGGTTTGCAATTAGCAATGTACTGTCATTCCATTCAGCTGAGTGACCGAGAGGGGAAAGTAATCCCCAGAAAAAGTGGCCAAAGGTTATTTTAGAACCTTGAAGGTAAATCAGGTATTTGTGGAAATTTTCCGAGAGGAAAGCCAAAAAAAAAAAATGTCGACAAAAAATATTTTAAAGTCCTCAAGACTGGATGTACCTGCTAGAGCACATTTCTGCCAACATACAACTTGCATGACGTCAAAGCACGTGCATTCTGCTACCATAAACCGCGGCCAGCTTACACTATATCACCAATGTCAGGTGATATGGAGGAAATATTTCTCATTTCTCTTCTTGAGCGGAATTGCAACCTATTTTCTTAAAAATGACAGGAATTAGAATGTTTATAGAGCTTATCAGATGCTTTACTACAGTACAGTATATTGAATGTGTATCATTCTTAAACTATCCCACTATCTTCACTATTGCTTTACCAAATTTATTTCCATTGAAGGAGGATTTACAGCCTCTGCATAATGAATTAAACCTACAGTTTCCCTAAAATTATCTATTTTTCATATTTACAGTATATAGTGATGTACATGTCTACTTACCATTCTGACACTCCTCCCCATTTTATTTCAGAGTGGGGAGGTCCAAAGCACAAAAGAAGGAATTATCATAGTAGTAGGGGATGCAACTACCTGGGTGACCGACCACATCTTTCCAGGAACTTGAATGGTCAGCCCAGGGGCAATAATATGCTTTAGGCCGCACTCCTCCCACTACGGGGAGAGGCAGAGAGTGACTGGGGACTCAGAGGGTGACAGGGAGAGGCAGTGGGGGACTGGGGAGGTAGTGGGTGGCAGGGAGAGGCACACAATGTGAATGAACACAGAAATAGCGAATAAGTGGATAAGCCACATACCAAATAATTGAACAAATAAGTAAACAACTTATCTGAGCAGTTGAACTTCTCAGGTCCTCAATTCCTCCAAAATACTGTACCTCAAAAGAAGAGAAAACAAAAACTTAGAGGGGTCAATTGTACGCAAGGTATTCAAGGGTGCGAGTCATCGCAACAATGGCCGCGCTTGAAGGCAGCCCGGATTCACATAAAAGTACTCCACCCCATAGGTCTCCAAGCAAAATTAAGAGAATTCGGGCTCGGAGTGGGCAGCGAAGGGTGTGAGGTGCGGTGACATTGCCGGCGTTTTAAAGCTGTTGCAACAGCAACTTGCACCCTTTACATGAAATAGGCTTGACCCCAGAGTCTACGAAGTTTTGCACAAAGGACAATTATTAAGACATAAGAACTGTTCGCATACAGTATTAAAGTAGAACAAAAAGGCTTATCTGAACATCGCAGTCAATACCAAAAGACCCTCAAGAACTACAGTTAATAACCCCAACCACACCCATACTATATATATATATTAATAGTAGAAGGATGACTTTTATGAGTGACATATTTCTATGTTGCCATTGTCTGTGCAGAGCACATCATATACCAAATGAGAGGTCTTGGGCCGTAGATTTGCAAAAAAATATTGGCGTTGTAATTGTTTGCATTGTTTCGGAGTTATGTGGAAACATGTCTGCCCGCCATTTACAATGCATCACCATTATGCTCTGGAAATTGTGACAGCTGTTAAACTCTCCCTGTGCATCTGCTGGGTGACCTGGAACATGTGACCTGCTGGGAAGTCTGAAAACTGTTACAGCTATTTGCAGCCACATACTGTATATCAGCGCGTCATGCAGGGACTTCAGTCACCGACTGCTGTGTTATTTCATTATTCAATTCTCCTCGGATTGTTTACACCAAACATGCCTAAAGGACGTCGACATGGTGGAATCCTTACAGGTCGTCCAGGGCGCGCAGTTCAGAAATCTTAAACTACGTATAACAAGATCAACTGATATGCTGCTTGCATTGGACATGACATTCGCCACAATACTACTCTCTGGGTCCTATGGACGTGCAATGTGTGAACTGTAGTGTTCTACACTTCTTGGTAGAGGAGATTAACAGCCATTTGTCAGACTGCTGTCACAATGGAAAAGTTTTGTTGCCGAATGTGGCTGTTCCAACATATTTAGCAGAACTTTTTATGACAAATACCTTCAAATTACATACTTACATATGTAGCATCGGTTGCTTACATTAGTTCTGCACCAGCTTGCAGTTGGGATGAACTTTGCAGAGAATTGAATTCCCCTATTTGAATGTATATTCAATGTATTTCCACTCACATTTCCTTACACCTCACAGAAGTGTGCAGGAAAATGAGTGAAGATTTAATGCTATAATAAGCAGTAATATGTGCACTTTGACATCGCAGCAAATAATTCCCCTTTTTTCCCAATTTTTCCCTTTGACTTGAGCCTTCATGAAATAATCTTGGCTCACAAAACAAGATTTGCATACATTTAGTTATAGTTTATAGTAAAGATGTGAAGTTTGTTTTCCCTGAAAACCGTACACACACCGAATCGAGTCCCAGCTCAGATCACTAATGGGGTTCTGAGTAGAACCAAGTCCCGGCTCGGATCTACTGGAAGTTCTCAACTTCTGGATTTAAAAACAAATATGGATTTTGGATTAAACCATACTTGCCAACTCTCCCTGATTGTCAGAGAGAGTCCCTGAAATAGTAACAATCTCCCTGTCTCCCTGAAGAGTCTAAGGGCTCTATTTATTAACATTATTTTGACAAAAATAAAGTGAAAAAGGGTGTTTTCACACCCTTTTCACATTATTTTAGTATCACCTATAGTTATTACAGGGCAATTGGAGTAGAATTCGTAAAATTCTACTCCAACCCCTAAGTATCACTTATTTTTAGTAAAGTAGATCGCATTTCCCATAATTGCTTGGGGCTTAACGCCGGGGGGGGTAGCAGCGGCGGTCGGTCGGCGCATGCGCAGGGACTTACGGTATTTTTTCCGAAAATACCGTGATAAGGCACCGAAGGGGATTCGCAGGGACAGAGCTTTATCACAAGCTCTGTCCCTGCAAGGGATTTGTAGTAAATCCCTGTGATATTGCAATGCGAATTCAGTCGTTAATATCACACTACAATCTGCATTCAATATGCGGATTGAAGCAAATAGAGCCCTAACAATCTCCCTGATTGCAACTTACCCCTATTATGAAACTTTTATAGAAAAAAAGAGATATATACATTCAAAAGGGATCATTAGTATTATGGGCCTGATTCAGAGCCGCTCGTAAGCGGCTGCTCGTTCGTTCCGAGCGATGTTTGCACAACTGCGCATGCGTACGGATCGTAATATGCATGCGCGAACCAGTCAGTGCGGCCGAAAATCGTTTGTTCGCTAAATAGCGAATGCCTGCTATTTTGAGTGACAGAATGAGGCGTATGTGGATGGTAACAGGGGAAGGTGCTTGAAAACGGGGAGTGGAGATCCGAACGCAGGCGTGCTTAAAGGTCAAAACGGGCGTTTTATGGGTGTGCAAGATTGTGGTAGGAAAAACCAACCAGAAGAATAGCGAGCAGTTCATACGCTGGTCGATGTACTCGATTAATCTAATAAATAGCGGACATGACGTAGGATGCGAGTGACCAGGGGGCGTAGTTTTCCAAAAAACGACCGCAAGTTTTGTACGCTCGTTCAGACCTAGAGGCGTGAACAGACCGCAAAGAGCGAACTGTTCATTTGAATAGCCACCCCTTTTTTCTGAACGAGCAAGCGCAAATAGCGTCGGCTCTGAATCAGGCCCTATGTCCCTGCATTGGTTATAAGGCACAATGATCCCTATGGCTACATACAGTTTCTGAAAAGTATGAGTGTGTTTTTTCATTAACAAGTAGATCTTACTACAGGGTTGCCTACACTCCCAATTCGGCCGGGAGCCTCCAGATAATCAGGTGCAGCTCCCGGCCCCCCGGAAAGGCAGGCAAGCCTCCCATGGCCGCCGAGATCCCCCCCCCCGCAATCAACTGTTAAACCACACGGGGGGGCAGTGACACGATTCGCGCTGAATCGCATCATTTTGGCCCAGCCCCCTGCTGCACAATGCCTGTATTATCGGCATTGTGTAGTGGGGACGGAAACAAAATAACGCGATCGTGTGACCCCGCCCCATCACGCCTACAAATGTCAGTCACCCACCCAGCCACACCCTCTCACACCCTCTTTTGCCAGCCACGCCCCCCCTGCCCTGCCGATCTGGCTGCTCCCTCCCGGAAGGAGCAGCCAGAAAGTCGGCAACTAAGTCTTACTAAACTGCTTTGGGGCTCATTTACATTTGAATATAAATCAATTGTATGACATGCCTCTCAGATGCAGCAGTACACGCCCACTGTAACACGAGGTCATAGGTGTTGCTTTCACAATCTCCCTGAAATGCTGTTTCAAAAGTAGGCGGGTATGACATAAACATGTCCTAATTACATGATTTTAGATAGTTTTTTTATCAATTTTAAAGAAATATAAAACCAAAACTGAATCCAAACCAAAACATTTGAGGGTAGTGTAGCCAAAACCAAAACTCGGGGTCCGCACACATCTCTAGTTTATAGCTGTTACTGAGACAATTATTACAGCATCTAAAGAAGAAAAGGGAAACAGGAGGCAGCATTAGACAGACATCAGAAATATATTTACACATCTGACCTCCCCACGGGGCAGTGACATAAATAAATTAATGGACTTGGATGCACCATATTCTCTGGTTGCAGGGCATTTGACACTATTAAATTTAATCGTATGAACAAATAGCAGGTTCATACGATATGCATGATCCGTCTTAAATGTATGTACTGAATGAGGCTGCCAAGTGCATTAGATAAAGGTATGCATGACTATACATGAATATCCCTTCTAATATTTCATGTGCATTCCTGGAGGATGGAAGAGCCGATAGGAAATCTGTAGCCATATGCACAATGTATCAAATGTGCTTATACTGAGAATCTGGGTGGAAAAATCCGAGCTAAGGTGGCATTCATTCCTGTATGACAGAATGATTTTATTATTAGCTTTTCTAAAATATATTTATAATCTCAGTTTTCAATTTTACTTTCTATATGTAAAATTCAGAGGTAGGAATATAATCTCTCCCTTTTTTTGTAGATTTTCATACTTCCGATTGGCCTTTTTGTATCCTGATAGCCATTGACCATCGATAGTTCTCCACCATTGGTCCATGGTTTTGCCATCAATAGCAGAAGTCCAATGGCTCTCTGTCATTGATGGTAGCGACTTGGCGATGGCTTTTTTTCCCCCAGTGCAGGGGGCATGGCATTTAGACCCACCCCCGTTGTGCAGATCAGCCCTGTCCTCTTCCCTGATTGGCCCACCACTTAATCCCACCTACCCACTGCACTGCCCAGCCCTGCCCCCTTCTCTGAGCAGCCCACCTTGTACCACAGCAGGGATAGTCATTGATCGCTCAAATCATTAAAGGTTTTCTGTCAATGGATACATTTCTTTAACGACCATCCCCAAGTAATGCCACCCTGCCGTGCGGTGCGTGCGCAATGGGGTCAGTGCAGAGCATGCCACACTGGTGTTAGCTATGTGCCCACTTGAGCACCAGGACCCATCTGATATCTCCAACGCACTGGAAATAATCTTGTCTCCTTGACAACTTTCCAAAATCCAAGGCCTGAAGAATACAAACAGGGAGTATGTATATACGTAATGGCAGTAGATTGACATCTGCCATTCTGACAATGAGGCAGTGGCGTAAGTTCAACCCAGACCCCGGAGGCAAGTTATAATTTGGTGCCCCCCTGTAAGACAGAGAATTGAAATGAAACTGCTGAGAAGCAGCGACACCAATGAATAGGGAAAGGCTATAGATAGACGGAGGCGGCAGCTGATGGCCTGACACAGCTCTCCACTATTGTATGGTGGCTTTTCAGGTTCCAGGAACAGCACCCCTCTCCCCTCTCAGCACAGCACACCTGGCCTCATCCAGTACCCAACATCCAGAACAGCACCCCTGGCCTCATCCAATACCTATTCCCAACACAGCACCCCTGGCCTCTTCCATAACAACACCCCTTTCCCAGGTGTCATTATACACCCCTTATCCACCACAGTCAGCTCCCTTCATTCAGCACAGCACCCCTCACCTCATTAATTATGCACCCCTTTCCCAGCACAGCACTCCTCAGTCATCCAGCACAGTCAGCACCCCTAGCCAGGCTGGCCTCTATGCACCTCTTTCCCAGCACAGTCAGCACCTCTCAGTCATCCAGCAGCACTCCTCTTAACAGCTGAGAGCTCAGCTGACTTACATAGGGCCACATTTATCAATGATGCATAAACCCATTAGTGCTCGCTAAAAGGCTTATATCACAGGTTCTCAAACTCGGTCCTCATGACCCAAACAGTGCATGTTTTCCAGGTCTCCTCACAGAATTGCAAGTTAAATAATTAGCTCCACCTGTGGATCTTATAAAATGTATCTGTGAGTAATGACTGCACCTGTGCACCTGCTGGGTGACTTGGAAAACATGAACTGTGTGAGGTCCTGAGGACCAAGTTTGAGAACCACTGGCTTATATCATCCTTCTGTGTTCAAAAAATAGCGGCAATCTATGATTACAGCTGTTTGTCACAGCATCGCTCTCGCCATCTTTAAATGGTGAGAGTGATGTGGTCCCCATTGCACTACCGGGTCCCTGTCAGGTTAAGGGCCATGCACCTGCGCAGACCGACCGTTGCACATGTGCATTACACAGAAGCCCCGTCGCTGGAAGTGTTAGGCTGCCAGCAGCTGAGTGGAGGATCTCGCCCATGAGGAGGACTTCGCTGGACTTTGCCGGAGGGGTAAGTATAGATAAACACCAGAGGGATTTTCATTTGTATCACTACGATACTAAACGAAAAATGCTGCTGGTATTTAGCGTCAGTAATAATTGGGACCCTTAGACGCACTCTCTTCAGGGTCATGAGGCAGTCACGGCCACCCCTGCTTGTGTTCCAGCTCCTGGACCGTCCTAGCTGGCAGTTGATGAAGGTGGAGCCATGAGGGGTGAGGAGTAGCTACGGCTGGGCATGCATAGCATGCCCTCCCATGGCCATTTTACTTGCCACAGCCGAGGGCCGGAACTAGTGGCTCGAGTAGTGGGCCCAGGTGCAGATATCAAGTAAGGGACTATCTGCACATACCCTAGGCGCGCAGTCAAATAATAGTTGTGGAGAAGGGGCGTGGCCTCACAGCACTTGGGGTATCAGTAGTGCCCTATAATGCAGAGTGCATTGCAGTGAGAACCATATAATGCAGAGAGCCTCGCAGTGAGCACCATATAATCTAGAGAGTATCGCAGTGAGTGCCATATAATCTAGAGAATATCACAGTGAGTGCCATATAATCTAGAGAGCATCGCAGTGAGTGCCATATAATCTAGAGAGCATCGCAGTGAGTGCCATTTAATACAGAGGCACTAGAAAATAATGCAGAGCGTCGCAGTAAGCACCATGTAATGCAGAGTCCGTTGCAGTGAACACCATATAATCTAGAGAGTGTCGCAGTGAGTGCCATTTAATGCAGAAGTGCCAAATAATGCAGAGAGCGTCGCAGTGAGCGCAATATAATAGAGTGTCGCAGTGAGCGCCATATAATACAGAGCATTGCAATGAGCGCCATACAATGCACAGCGCCTCAGAGAGCGCCATATAATTCAGAGCGCCACAGTGAGCGCCATAAAAACGCATAGAACATCAGTGACCCATATAAAAGTTATGAAGTAACGTAGATAATATAAATAGAGCCATTCACACAAACTTACAGTACACATTAAATGAATACCCCCCACACTACATTAATACAACACCCCACCACATACAGTATTAAAACACACTCCTAACCCCCCTCCCTCTCCTCATTGCATACAGATACCACCCCCCTAGATGACACTGGCACTTACCTGTCCAGGAAGAGGATCCCTAATGGGCTCCAAGGCCAGGAAAGAGAAAGAGAAACTGTGATGACAGAGGGCTAGCCACTAGACTGGAGAGGAAGAGTCAGGGTTAGGGGGCAGGGTCTCGGTCGGGGAAAGGCAGGGTGCTTGTAAAACAGACAGAGAGGAGGGATGGGGACTCAGGGTTAGGGGGCGGGGTCTCGGTCAGGGAAAGGCAGGGTGCTTGTAGAACAGATTGATAGGAGGGGGCGGAACTCGGGGTTAGGGGGCGGGATCTAGGTCAGGGAAAGATAGGGTGCTTGTAGAACAGACAGAGATGAGGGGACGGGAACTCGGGGGAAGGGGCTAGGTCTCGGGTAGTCTAGTCTAGTGCCAGCCTGGTCAGATAGGGTAGGGCCCCCTCCTCCTCTGGACAGCCTGCCTACTGCAGTACAGTACAGCGCGCCGCCGGCCGCAGTGCAAAGTATTAAGTATTAAGTGCATTCATGATTGAATGCAAATAGAGACACACGCAATAAGCCATATTTAATTTATTTTTACATTTACAATAGTCAATATTTACAGCATATTTCACTTGATGAAAGTTTTGTTATTTTTAACATTATCAATAAAAGTTATATTTTATAATGATGTAATAGTGCGCCAACAAAGAGGACATTTCTTTATTCTTTATCGTTGATTCTACATTGTCCTCGGCAGCACCCCCAACTGTTGTATTAGTAATATAATTGGTGATTTTTCAATTTGGGGTTACTTATGAATTAAAGATTAACAATTACACTGACTGGTGCAGAAGTTTTCCCATTCCCTTTTACCTTTACTATTTGACGTGTACTATTACGCTGCCTGTTAATTATGCATGCCTCTGAAATGGCATTGAAATACTCAGGCACGCCTGCGTTCGCAACTCTCCGCTTGCGAGACTGTCTGAATCAGGCCCTTAAGGTGGGTACACACTATACAGATATATCTGCAGATGATGGTTGTTCGTACACACTCAACAACCATCTGTGCCTGCCCGCAGGTCCCAGCGACAAGGGGGCGTGTCTCGTTAGGCGGGGGGCATGTCCCGTCCCCTCCTCGCGGCTGCAGCTGTGTGTGTACGGGCCGACATTCACCGACATATTGCGGGTACACACTGCTCGATGGGCAGCAGATATATTGGCCGATCAATTGACCGGCCAATGTATCTGTCAGCGTGTACTAAGGGTGTGCACCGGCCACTTTTCGTGTTTTGGTTTTGGATCTTTCTTCGTGTTTTGGATCTGGATTGGTTTTTCCAAAACCACCCTTCCGTGTTTTGGGTTCTGGGTTTTGTGTTTTGGATCTGTATTTTTTTGAAAAAAAGCATAAAAACAGCTAAAATCACAGAATTTGTGGGTTTTTCTGCTCCTATGCTATTATTAACCTCAATAACCTTAATTTCTACTCATTTCCAGTTTATTCTGAACACCTCACACCTCACAATAGTGTTTTTATGTCCAAAAGGTTGCACCGAGGTAGCTGAATGACTATGCTAAGCGATATGAGTGGGCGGCACAAACACGTGGCCCATCTAGGAGTGACACTGCAGTGGCAGACAGGATGGCAGTTTGAAAAACTAGGCCCCAAACAGTACATAATGAAAAGAAAAAAAAGAGGTGCAAGATGGAATTGTCCTTGGGCCCTCCCACCCAACTTTATGTTGTATAAACAGGACATGCACACTTTAACAAACCAATCATTTCAGCGCCAGGGTCTGCCACACGACTGTGGCTGAAATGATTGGTTCGTTTGGGCCCCCACAAAACAAGCTGGCAATTAATCTGTCCCTGCACAAACTGGCTCTATGGAGGCAAGATGTCATCCTCCTCATCCACCGATTCCTCACCCTCTTCAGTGTTGTGTACACCCTCATCCTCACAGAGTATTAATTTGTCCCCGCTGGAATCCACCACCACAGCTCCCTCTGTACGTTCTGGAGGCTGGTCTCCCTGGAAGAGTTGATAATTTATTTTTATGAACATCATCTTCTCCACATTTTGTGGAAGCAACCTCCTACGCCTTTCGCTGACAAGGTTCCCGGCTGCACTAAACACTCTTTCGGAGTACACACTGGAGGGGGGGCAACTCAGGTAAAATAGAGCCACTTTGTACAGGGGCCTCCAAATTGCCTCTTTCCTGCCAGTACAGGTACGGACTGTCTGACATGCCTACTTGGATGCTGTCACCGATGTAATCCTCCACCATTCTGTCAATGGTGACAGTATCATATGCAGTGAAAGTAGACATGTCAGAAATTGTTGCCAGGTCCTTCAGTCTGGACCAGATGTCCAAACTTGGTCCTGCCTGCCCTGCATCACTGCCAGCGGGTTGCTTAGGATACCTAAGTTTTTTCCTGGCAACCCCAGTTGCGGGAGAAAATGAAGAAGGATCTGTTGATGTCTCCCGCTTCAGCTGACAGTGTTTTCACCAGCCGGAAAGAGAGACACCACATAGGATTTAAACCTAGGATCGAGCACGGTGGCCAAAATGTAGCGGTCTGATTTCAACAGATTGACCACCCTGGAATCCTGGCAAAGCAAATGAAGGGCTTCATCCACAAGTCCCACATGCCGAGCGGAATTGCTCCGTCTTAGCTCCTCCTTCACTTTCTCCACCTGCTTCTGCAAAAGCCTGATGAGGGGAATGACCTGACTCCATCTGGCAGTGTCTGAACTGACTTCACGTGTGGCAAGTTCGAAGGGCTAGAGAACCTTGCACAACACGGAAATCATTCTCCACTGCGCTTGAGTCAGGTGCATACCCCCTCCTTTGCCTATGTCATAGGTGGATGTATAGGCTTGAATGGCCTTTTGCTGCTCCTCCATCCTCAGAAGCATATAGAGGGTTGAGTTCCACCGCGTCACAACCTCTTGCTTCAGGTGATGGCGGGACAGGTTCAAGAGTGTCTGTTGGTGCTCCAGTCTTCGGCACGCAGTCACTGAATGGCAAAAGTGGCCAGAAATTTTTCGCCCACCCAAAGCGTCTCCTGCACGCCCCTGTCGCTTTTCAGAAAATTCTGCACCACCAAATTTATTGTGTGAGCAAAACATGGGACGTGCTGGAATTTGCCCAGATGTAATGCCCGCACAATATTGGTGGTGTTGTCAGATATCACAAATCCCCAGGAGAGTCTAAGTGGGGTAAGCCACTGGGTGATGATTTCCCTCAGTTTCTCTAAGAGGTTGTCGGTGGTGTGCCTCTTACTGAAACCGGTGATACACAGTGTAGCCTGCCTTGGAACGAGCTGGCGTTTCTGAGATGCTGCTACTGGTGACGCTGCTGTTGTTGCTGCATAAGGTGATACATCTACCCAGTGGGCTGTCACAGTCATATAGTCCTTAGTCTGCCCTGTTCCACTTGTCCACATGTCCGTGGTTAAGTGGATATTGGGTACAACTGCATTTTTCAGGACACTGAGGACACTTTTTCTGACGTTTCTGTACAGTCTCTGTATCGCCTGCCTAGTGAAGTGGAATCTAGACGGGATTTGGAACCGGGGACACACAACCTCCATAAATTGTCTAAATCCCACTGCACTAATGGCGGATACCGGACACACGTCTAACACTAACATAGCAGTCAAGGCCTCAGTTATACGTTTTGCTTCAGGATGACTGCTGTCGTACTTCATCCTCCTCGC
The DNA here is from genome assembly GCA_031769625.1 of Taudactylus pleione. Classification (NCBI taxonomy): domain Eukaryota; kingdom Metazoa; phylum Chordata; class Amphibia; order Anura; family Myobatrachidae; genus Taudactylus; species Taudactylus pleione. The sequence goes on from JAUIMM010000334.1 coordinate 8,513,948, forward strand.
TAAGGACTGTTGGAGGGTCAATTGTTTAGTAAATGTAGTGGTGTTCCTACTTCCTCTCTGGGATGATGAATGACTCCCAGCCGGTCACCCGGGGTAGAGGTCAGCCGTGTGATAGAGCCACAATTCGGGCCCTCTCTGGCTCCCTGATCGCACGGCAGGCACTGGATATGCACCCTCGGTCACGGGGCCTGGTGGGTAGATCAGGTGCAGTGGCTGGGTGTGTTCGTCAGGCATGGTGCAGGGGACTCAGGCGTGTGGAGGAGGATGACGCCGGTTTCATGGCCAGCATTACTCCTGTAACTGCGCAGGTAGGAAGAGGAATTGCTAGTGCTCACAGGCATGACAGGTGCCAGGCAGGTGATTTTGATGATGCGTGATGCGCTGGGGCAGATTTCGCTGTCTAGCGACAGCAGCAGTTTTAGTGGGGGCTCTGGTTTGCGGGCGCATGGTAGTAGGCCGGCATCTACTTTTACCCCAGGGAGGTCTTATGCGGACGCAGTGAGACAGGCTCCTTCTCAGTGCAGTGGACCCTCTTCAGCCTTATGGGCGTCTGGGGCGTGTCCTTCTTCAGCGGGATTACTAAATGTGCAGGGTGTGTCGGCGCTATGTGTGGCTATTGTGTCGGCATTGGTTCCCATCCTTACCACTGGTCCTGATGGCGGGACCCCCGCCATCTCACCAACACCCATTGCAATGTCCTGGACTTCTCAAATAGTGCAGGCTCTGATTCCCACGGTTACTTCAGCGGTGTCTGCTTCACTGGGTATGGATGTTGGTTCTAATACAGTTGCAGATAGTAATGTTTCTATGCCAGTGGTTGTGTCTCATTCTCTCTCCCCAGTTGCAGGTGGGTCGACAGTCAACACTGGCATGGATCTTCATCGTCTTGTGGCTGAGGCTCCGGCAGCACCTGTGGAGGTTGAGACGTCTGGTAAGTCCTCGTTGGATCTAGATTGGGAGCAGGGGGGTTCCTCTGTGGTTACTCTTCTTCATCTGGGTCTGACTGCGGTGCGAGCTATGGTAGCATTAAGCGTACCAGGGCTCACAGCGCCAAGAAGCGCAGGGATAAGAAGGGTGCGAGCTCGGGCCTGTCATCCACCTCGATCTCTTCTTCTACTTCTGACAAGGGTGGCAGGGCAGGCAGGAGGAGGTGGGCGAAAAGAAGGCACAGGTCGTCTAGTAGCAGTTTGTCGTTGGAGTCAGGGCTATCTGATGGCGTTCATTGCACAAACACGGCAGTACTGCGAGGCTTGCGCACCAGAATAAAAGACAGGATCGGGAAAGGGCATTTTTCAGATTTCTTTGCTCTCACAAGCAAGATGCAAAAGGCTAGGCTGCCAGCAAAGAGGAAGGGTGATGCAGCATTGGATACGTATAAGTAATACCACAACTGGCTGCGTGGCATGTATGTCTTTTCGGCTTGTTATCTTAAGACGCGCCCCGACAAGCACATGAATGTGGTGCGTTATCAGTTCTTGGTGCATGAGCTTTTTACGTCTCCGCGCGGGTTTGCTTGGAGAACCTACAATGAGGAATTCAAACGGAAGCACCACGGGAAGACGGTTATTGACTTTGGAGGAAAAGATGTGGAGATCTTTGTCGACGTCACCCAGCCAGATAGGACGTCTTCTTTCATCGTTTTCCTCTGTCAGGGCAACGCCCGTCGGCAGTAATTTTCGACCCACCGGGTTCAGGACTGGGCACGGCAAATGTTTCGCCTATAATAACGGGAAATGCAATCTGGGTTCCTGGTGCAAATTCTGGCATCAAAGCATTTGCTGTGGAGGATCGCGCCCGATCAAGGAATGTAGCAAACCCGCAAGTGGGGTGGGTGGAACCGGAGCGGCGGCTCCCTCTTCAGCATGGGGCGCCGGGCCCTTCCACCTCTAAGCAGGGCTCCATCTCCGGTACAAGTACAGGCGATGACAGCTTGGCTTGGACGTTTACCCATCCTGCGTTGATGCAGATTTTCTTCGATCCAGTTTTAAAGCTGGTTTCCCGCTGCCCATTGGTGGCAAAGTTGTTACAGGTTTTGTGAAGAACCTTCGGTTGGCTAGAGAATTGCCAGCAGTTTTACAGGACGGCATGTAATCGGGAGGCCGGCTGACGTAGGTCCGACAGCCGGTTTCCTGACTGCATTATCCCGGCGAGGGTGAAATGACAGGCGTCTAAATCTAGGCGCCTGTCATTTTTCCGACGCTGGGAGACCGGCGCCCGACATCCCGTTCCAAGGGATGCCGGGCGCCGCCAGTGGACATCCCAATGGGGGGGGTAGGTTTAGGGCTCCAGGGGGGGTCTTAGGGTTAGGCACCCCCCCAGGAGGGTTAGGGTTAGGCTAGGGGGAGGGAGGGTTAGGGTTAGGCACCCCTGGGGGGAGGTTAGAGTTAGGCACCCCTAAGGAGGGTTAGGGGGGTTAGGTTAGGTTAGTAGATACTTACCTTAGGACAATCTGGATTTCCAGTGCTGTCGGGCTTCCGCTGCCGGGCTCTGCTGTTTTGTTGGGCTGCCGCTGCCGGGTTTCGAACTCCCGGCCATGCGGCCGCCGAGATATCACACTGATTCCTACAGGACAAGGTTAGTTCGGACGTCCTGCTGGGTTGCATGGCTGGGCTGTTTGATTGAACCTCCATTACGGATTTAGTGCTCTTCCCAGTTGGAGTGGTGCCGAAGAAAGCTCCAGGAAAAAACAGGCTGATACAGCATCTGTCTTACCCGGCTGGTTCCTTGGTTAATGATGCTATTGCTGAAATGCATTGTCGCGTTGTTTATCAGTCCTTCGACTCCGCTTTGGTCATGGTACGTTCTTTTGGCCCCGGAGCCCTTATGTGTTAGTTGGATGTTGAGTCAGCCTTTCACTTGTTGCTGCTTCACCTATCTTGTTTCAAATTTATGGGTTTTAAGTTGGAGGATAATTTTTATATAGACAAATACTTACCCGTTGAGTGCTCGGTATCTTGCGCGTATTTCGATGGGTCGTTGCTCCGAACGCATGATTTGTCCGGTGGTCTTGGCTTCGGCCTATTTGAACTTGCTTCCCGTTTTGTCGGGCGCTTGGCTGATGCACATGGATGCGTCTCCAGTGTTTCGTTATCAATTCGATTGTGTTTTGAGATGCTGTATCTTGGAGTTAGGCCTATATCCGGTAGACTATGGCTCCCATTCATTTCGCATAGGCGCCGCAATGGCTGCCGTTGTGGCGGGTTGGTCCATGGATGAGATCCAGGCACTTGGCAGGTGGAGGTCTGGTGTATTCAAAAGATATATCAGATTTTAGCTTGTTAACTGCACCCTAACTTGAGGAATAGCTACTCGCTGCCCTTTGGGCAGGGGTCTTGAGGAATTTTTGTTTTATCACTGGTTTTAATTACGGTTTTTGCCGGCCAGAGGAGGTTTTGGGTTTTTGCCTTAATTCAAGTTAGGTTTATGGTCCTCGCGCCCCCCCCCCCCACCCCAATCAGGTGCCGAGTTTTTCATTTTAGTCCATTCTAGTATTCAGATGTTAGGCAGTTAGGCTGTTAGTTAATTGCTGTTTTTTGCTGGCCGATTTGTTTACGGTAATTTTGGCAATTTTAATGATTTGTTATATTTTCTTTTGACAGGCTCTCAATTGGATGCTCAGTGTATTTGGGTGGTTGGGCATTCTTTTGTCTATTGGGCCTCTCGTTCGCCTTTAGCGGCCGATTGCGATATGTTCCCAGAGAGTTGTTTGATGCGATGGATAGGTCACAGGGGAATGAGGTGGGTCTCATTTAGCCAGGTAATTGCAGAATCTGTTGCAGTTTTTGGATATCCACTATTTTTGATTGTGCAACTAAGGGGTAATGACATTATAACTAGGTCATCCCTGGATTTGCGCTGTGACATATGGCACAATTTGTTGGACTTGATGGGGCTCTGGCCCTTTTGTATAATTTTTTGGTTAGATATTATCCCGAGGAGAGTTTGGTGTGGTGCCCTTAGACCAGGGGCAGTTGAGTACATTAGGCGTAGAGTACATACAGTGGTTGGAAGAGCTATGATAGAGCAGGGCGGAGCAGTCATAGGCATCCTGGCATTAGTTTTCAAGACATTACTTTGTTATTAGGAGATGGGGTACACCTATCTTCAATTGGTATGTCAGTTTTTCTGGAGGATTTATTTCAGGGTTTGACGTAAGTGTAAAGGCTTAAGGGTATGGTGGCAGCTGCGGTTACTTTTGTATCCTTGGTTTGGCAGGTTCAGAATGGCTGTTATTTGCTGTTGTTTTTTATGGTTGTTTTTTACTCGGGGCAAGTCCAATTACGGTGGAGCTTAGGCGTGGATGTCAGTTCGTTCAAGGGTTACCACTAGGCCTGGTGGGACCTTTGTCTTCGCTGTGGTTGGTCTGCTCTCAATTGGGTAAGGATGATGTGGGCAGATGGCAAAAACAACGCTGGTATTGTCCCGCAAGGGTTGGACAGTTGGTCCTTCCCTTGCGAGTCGTTCAGGCACGGATGGAGGCAGAAGGCCACATCCTTGCTTGAGTGGGCAGTTGACCCTGTGTTAAGTTATGGCTAAAAAGTTAGCATTAGCTAGGCCGTTCTTTACCCCGCCACCATACTTTAGTTAGATGAGTTTAAATAAATAAATAGTTAGGTGAATATCCCTTCAAATAAAAAGCTGAACCATTTTCACCGCAATTTCAGTTATCTGCGTTTTTATTTCTTTAGATAAGTGGTGTGAATGAGTGTGGATGTATTGGCCAATGGAGAGTTTAGAAACACGTAAGTCACGCATGTGACTGGTGGTACATTAAACCTCTAGACCTGTACATCCGCAATCAGCATGGACACGCAAGGGTTCAGCTGTTTGGTGTAGGGATTTTTGCCCTAGTGGTGTGTTTTACAGGATTGGCTGGAGCCAATATGATAGGTGGGCTTGCTTTGATTTGGGATTTAGTCTCTATGGTTCAGGCATCTTTGTTCATGTCGATTTGCCCAACCCTCCCTGTGGTTTTTCTTCTATAGGGGTTTTTAGTTTTCTGGTGTCAGCTTGTTTTCTTGGTGGCCAGTTCAGAACAGCTGTTATTTGCTGTTGTTTTTTTATGGTTGTTTTTTACTGGGGGCAGGTTCAATTACGGCGGAGCTGGGGTTGGGCAGTTGGTCCTTCCAAGGGTTACCACTAGGCCTGGTGTGCCCTTTGTCTTCGCTGTGGTTGGTCTGCTCTCAATTGGGTAAGGATGATGTGGGCAGATGGCAAAAACAACGCTGGTATTGTCCCCCAAGGGTTGGGCAGTTGGTCCTTCCTTTGTGAGTCGTTCAGGCACGGATGGAGGCAGAAGGCCGCATCTTACTTGAGTGGGCAGTTGGCCCTGTGTTAAGTTATGGCTAAAAAGATAGCATTAGCTAGGCCATTCTTTACCCCACCACCATACTTTAGTTAGATGAGTTTAAATAAATAACTAAATAAATAAATAGGTGATAATCCCTTCAATAAAAAGCTGACCCATTTTCACCACAATTTCAGTTGTCCGTGTTTTTATTTCTTCAGATAAGTGGTGTGAATGAGTGTGGATGTATCAGCCGATAGAGAGTTTAGTGGAGATGTCGCCTATAGAAACCAATAAGATTCTACTTAACATTTAACTAGCACCTTCTACAAGATAATAGCTAGAATCTGATTGGTTGCTATGGGCAACATCTCCACTTCTAAAATCTATGTTTAGTAAATATAATAAGATCTAAATTGCAGTGTAAAAATAAAACTGTCCAGCATTTGTGGGCTACATGCAAAAGCAGCCAGTATTAACCCTGCATGCAAAATAATAAATGCATTTGTACCACTTGCAGTGTAATATGGTTTGTTCCAGATAAAAAGTTACTTGATTTTTTTAGCTTTGCTCCCAACTCAGAATCAGCACCATAGAATTGTATAAGAAAAGAGTTTGGTATAGGTTAGATCAGTTCTGATATTTTATCTTGTGCATGAGTTGAGCTGTGCGGGTTTGGATTCCCGAATTATGGTTTATGAGTCGAACCGAGCCGGGGCTCAGGCCTTCCCGCCATGTTCAGACCTCAAAACGATGCAAAACGTAATCTTCCCGGCATCGGATCTCGAGTGTTTTAAATTGCATGTTAATGTCCCTCCCTCGTGATCGGGCACCATTTCACACTGGAGGCAGAGGGTGTGGGTATTGGGCCCTGTGTATAAAAAAAAGGAGTACAGTTAAAGGCAGAGGGCTGGTTGCAGCACTCTGTGAGGCACAATAAAAACACCATTGGAATGGACTGCAGCACTATGGGCCTGATTCAGACCCACTCGCGAGCGGCTGTCCGCTCGCAAGTGGGTCGATGGTCTGCACTGAGCATGCGTACGACGGAGGGAGCTCCGTCGTGCGCATGCGCCAGACACGACGAGCGAAGGACTTTCCTTCGCTCGTTGTGTCCGATCAAAGGGGGCGTGCTGTCAATGTTGATTGACAGCACGCCCCCTTTGGTGGGCGTGCCGGGGGCGTGCCTCCCTGACGGGGGCGTTCCCACGGGAACGCCTCCCGTCAGAAGCCGGCCCACTGACATCACTAGTGATGTCAGTGGGAGTGATTTTGGCTCTGATAGAGCCAAAATCACTCCGGAGCTTGCGGTTGAAAACCTCAACCGCAGGCTCTGGCTCGCAATTACGATGGTCGCGATGGTCACGACCATCGCGGCCATCAAAATGCACGCTCGTATAGCCTGTGGGTGGTGACCCACAGCTATACGAGCGTCCAGGAGGACGCTCCATGAAAATGGAGTCCGGCCCTCATGCAGAGCGTGCGCTCTGCTCAGAGCGTACGGCTCTGAATGAGGGCCTATGTTTGTTACTAATATAAAAAAGCCTACTTGGGAATTTTTTTATAAAACAAAAAAAAATATTTTACTGTCATTAGGGTGCCATTGTAATACTAGCTGCACTGTGAGGCAGTTTGTTGTGTGTTCAGGCACTGTTAAAAATTTTTTAATAATATAAAACTTGTGTATTAAAAAATATAACTTCATTATTAGGGTGCCACTCTTATACTAGCAGTGCTGTGAGCTGATATGGGTCAGTCGAAAGACGAGCAAGAGCTGCAACTCAGTACGAGTGCTGAGGCTGCTGCCACTAGTCTTGGTAGTACTTCAATATCTACTAAAGGTGGTCCAGTGTAAATAAAGTTTAAGAAAAAGCGTCTGAAATCTAAACAATATTTCACAATGTTAAAGAAAAATCACCTCTAATAAGTAAGGGAAAAATTACTGCCAAAAAATGTAACATTGCCAAAATGCCATATACCACACAGTGTCAAGGAAAGTCTCAGGCCATGGCCTTCCTTTGTGAATGGTTGTCCTGCTACTGATGTTTCATGCACTAGAATGCCTGTTGTGGAAGGCGAAGCCAAACATAGGCATCTTCTGAAACCTCACATGCAACACCTTCTCACTCTAAGTCTACATGTGTGACCTTTAAAACAGGCAAATCAGTTCACCAAACCAAAACTGAGGCTGAAGAACAAACTTCAGGGCGTTTAAGAGTGCTCTGTGTGAGTCTGACATTTCTGATGCTGAACTCTTAGGGAACCCTCTTTCCACCATTTCTGCACCCTCTGCAAATGTGGGGATGAGCAGCACAAGTAAAGATGGTGACATAGAAATTGAGGATCCTACTGTGGAAGAGCAACAGGCTAGGGGGATATTTGTGTATCTGACACTGATGAGAATGTTGATGATAAGGATGTTGTTTTTGTCAAAGTAAGTCAGCCACCAGTGGCAGTAGTTCTTGCCTGTGATAAAAAAGCAGTCATTGTCATGCCTAGACAAAAGACCAAGAAAGCCACCTCTTTTGTATGGAATTTATTTTACCCACATCCTGACATTTGTCAAGCCATCTGTACCGCTTATGAAGCCAAAGTAAGTGGAGGTAGGGACATTCTGAAAATCTTGTAAAATAATAACAAGCAGTCCAGCATCAGCTAGCTCCTAGCTTATGCAATCTCAACCACCAACACCTTAATCATCAATCTCCTCATTAATGATCTGAGGTAGTCCTCCTGCATCCAGATGTCAAAATGGTGTTTCACTATGGTGCGCTGAGTTGACTCATCATCCACACCTCCAGTTCGTCTCTTGGAAAAGGTCAGTTTGTTCCTGGCAGCATCAATTGCAGGAGAAACTGAAGTAGGAGACATTGTTGTGTCATTTAAACTGACAACTTGCTGATATATTAACAACAAAATAGTATTCTTTTATGGCCTTTTCTCTTTTCAGTTGCTGAAAAACAGATCTTGCAAGGCCACATCTCAATCAATAATTTTCCTGCCTTTCGCAACATATTCCACCTCCATTTCACTGTACAGTGCTCGAGCCCCTGAGATAGTTCCCCTCATACTTAGACTCTCTAGTGCACCTCATAAATGCACTACAGGGGTTGTTACCCAATTAGGAAAGATTGGAGGGAGGGGGGTGAATATGGCCAGCTTCTCTTGCAACCATTGGCAGGAATCTTTGGCTACATTAACAACATTGTATTTTTTATTGCCCTTTTTTCTTCTCAGTTTCTGAAAAACAGATCTTGCAAGGCCACATCTCAAATGAAATTTTCTTAATCAATAAATGAATCAACCAACCAACCAAAGCTTTACCTGCCTTCTACTACATACTCCACCTCCATTTCACTATACTGCCCTCGGGTCTCTGATCTACTGTAGTTCTTCATTAATGAAAACATTCTTTCTATGGGGTTGTATAGTTTGTTAAACTGCCATGTGTTTGTGCCGCTGCTCTGTTGCTTAGTTTAGCCAGCAAGTCTTTGGCCAATATTGCTGAAAAATATTGTGAGGTGGTCAAAATTTACTGGAAATGACTGGAAATTAATGTTATTGAGGTTAATAATACTGCAAGAACAAAACAAGCTCCAAATTGCATGATTTTAGCTGTTATCTTTTTTTCTTTTAAATCCAGATCCAAAATCAAAGTGCATGCAGGTGGTTTTACCAAAACCAAACAAAACATGATGATGAATTAATACAAAACCAAAACACAGGGGTCCACACACATCTCTTAGTTTAATAACATTGGTGAGATATAATCATGTAATCAAAGCATAATTGCTCCCAACCAGCACCATAGCAGGGTGATATTTTACACTGTGCCTGCCCCACCCCTGAACATGTGATGTCATGGGAACTGCTGGGACCAGGATTGAGCTGAGCTTCCTTAGGTTGGGGGTTGCACCGTTCACCCATCCCATGTTTCAGCCCTGCTCCCAGTATAGTGGGCAACTCTTTCGGCATACAGGCCACTTCTCCTGTGAAGTGGGCAAGGCAAGGGGGTGCGATGACATGACACAGCATCGCCCTCCCACCTTGACCTTTCCTGGAGGTATTTGCAATAATCTGGCACAATTTACCAGAACAAATCAGCTCTAATTGTATGCACTTGTGACACAAACTTGTACAGGGATTGGCTGGATTACCATTTTACAGTCATTTAACCACCAGTCCTCTCCATCTAACATCTCACATGTAAATGATATTAATTACTAGCAAGTTTTGAAGCATTGTGTTTCTGTCCTGCTTTTTGTGTCACCTGCCATATAATAACACATAAAAGATTTAGTTGATGGATGGGACCTGCTGGTAGATAATAAAAATTAAATGGAAAACAAATGAGAAAAATGCTCATAACTCTGATTGGAAGAATAATTGTGACATTTTTAGCGCTGGACTTCAACAATGAACAACATTAAGATGATGTAATAAGAACTTTGTCTTCTAGAGGACGAGGAAGGATACAATTCCTGGAAGTGGAAATGAGATCAGTATTCAGTGACTGCCATTAGCAGATAAGAGGTGTGGATGCATTAAATGCTGAGTTTATGACTGACAATCACAGGTGAACTGAATAATGATAATGCTGATCTTGTTGGTAAACTGAAATATACTGTATGCAAGAATGGAATTGCTCCATTTCAATTATGGTTCCATAAAAAGACACTGCTTTATTAGATATTTGATTTTGGACAATATTAATGCACAGTGAAGTACTGATTAAAGGCTAAGTACTGTACATTTGGATAAATATCAAATGTAGTAATACTACTCCCTTAGCGCAACCGATAAAGCAGCCCTAGGTGGAAACACGTGGGTACCTTATGCCCCTGAAACACAAATGATCCTATAGAAGAAATATGTGTAACCTCCAGGTGGCGCTAAATCTAATCCATATGCAAACAAACATAGAAAAAAAACTCTTGCAGAATGTTTTTTCAAATGGAGTTTCAAGCATATAGGGAAAAACAGAAGGCACAATATAGCGTAATATTGTAACACATATGAAGACATTTATTACTACCCTCCCGTAGTAATGGTAGTCATTAACGCGTTTTGAGCATGTAGGCTCTTCATCAGAAGGATCCTTCTGATGAATAGCCTACATGCTCGAAAAGCATTAAGGACTGTAGGACTACCATTACTATGGGAGGGTGCCTAAGGACCTGTGGACCAGAACCTCTGCTTGTTAGACATCGTTTGACATTATCCGGATTGCCAGCGGTGCATACATTTAACATCTTGATTCTGGTACGCAAGCCTATGGTTACTCCATAGTATTGGCCATTTCATGTGCTATGTTTTATGTGCTGGCTATATTTGTGCTTAATGACAAAATAAATGTATTCATATGTGTTACAATATTATGCTATATTGTGCCTACTGTTTTTCCCTACATGCTTGAAACTCCATTTGAAAAAACGTTCTGCAAGAGAAGTAATATGTTTTTTTCTATGTCTGTTTGCATACTGTACATTTGGAGATCATTTTCACGCTGACCCACAGCACATTAGATTTGCAAATGGTGTAACATAATATATTGGCATTTGCAGACAGTCCATCAAGATACTGGGGACTGTGCATATATTAGCAAGATGGGCACTATTATGGAACCAACCAAGCAGCAGTTATAATTAATCAACCGCTGTAGATGTAGAATAGGCAGAAAATGCACCCAAGAAAGTGTCAGATAGAACACAATATTATCCCCCCATGATTTCATGAACTTGAATAAATGGAGATTGTGTGTATGTATATTTTATAATAACTTTCATTTATATGGCACCGGCATTAGGGCCAGATTAAGCTTTTGGGGGACCCGGGGCACTTAGGACAGGGGGGGCACTTCCCCTCTTGTCAGCAACGCCCCCTGGCTATGCCTGCTGTGTGTATGCATCCTCACCCTGCACCTCCATGAGGCTGCAGTGGCAATGCAAGTGGTACTTGCACTCCCCCAGCGTGGGGTTGAAACCGGAGCCTCCTCGTGGGGAACAATGCTGCTTGTTTTTAGCCTCCGCCACCAGCAGCAGCTCTCCTAGCAGCAGCCAGCAACCAGAGGCTGGAGATGAGCAGAGTCATCCCCGGACAGCAGCAGGGCCAGAAGCAGAAATCTTTGGGCCCGGTAAACTAATAGTTATCATCTATCCAGAGAGAATCAATTTCTTCAGAGGTTCCAAATTTCAGAGAAACCATAATATAGGTAAGATAAGACTCAAGCCAACTGATCTGTACCTAGCAGGGAGGGATGGCTCCCTGTTAGGTACAGACCAGTTGGCTTGAGTCTTATCATACCTATATTGTGGCTTCTCTGAAATGTGGAACCTCTGAAGAAATTGATTCTCTCTGGACAGATGATAACTTCAGTTGGTAATCACTACTCATCTAGGCAATCACATAGTACAACAGAGGTAATGGGTTTTTTTTAGAATTCGTGTCTTAATAAAGATTATTGTGCTCTAGCCTTTTCCTTCTAATCTTGAAAGTTCCCCATTGTGTTTCTCTTGTCTTATCACACCATGTCTCTCTAAAGCCTCAGCTTTTCTCCTCATGTATCTCCAGCAGCCTCAGCACACCCTGCCTCCTGTGTCTCTCCATAGCCTCAGCAACTCCTTGTGTCTCTCCATAGCCTCAGTTCGCTTCCCACTCCTGTGTCTCTCCATAGTATCATCCCTTGTGTCTCTCCAGCAGCCTCAGTTCACCACCTCCTGTGTCTCTCCATAGCCTTAGCAACCCCTTGTGTCTCTCCATAGCCTCAGTTCGCCTCCCACTCCTGTCTCTCCATAGCGTCATCCCCCGTGTCTCTCCATCAGCCTCAGTTCACCACCTCCTGTGTCTCTCCATAGCCTTAGCAACCCCATGTGTCTCTCCATGGCATCAGTTTGCCACTCGCTCCTGTTTCAATCCAAAGCCTCAGCCCCCCTTGTCTCTCCAGCAGCCTCAGGTCACCCCCTCCTGTGTCTCTCCATAGCCTCAGCAACCCTTTGTGTCTCTCCATAACCTCAGTTCTCTGCCTACTCCTGTGTCTCTCTAGCACCTTCAGCTCGGCCCCTCCTGTGTCTCTCCATAGCATCATCATCCCGTTTCTCTCCATAGCCTCAGCTTGCCCACCTTAGTCTCTCCATAGCCTCAGCTCACCCCGTGTCTCTCCAGCAGCCTCAGTTCTTCCTTCTGTGTCTATCTATAGCTGCAGCCCATCCCCTGTGTCTCTGCAGCTTCCTCAGCCCTCCACTCTGTCTTTCCATAGCCAATTTTGCCTCTTCTGTGTCTTTGTATCCAGAGGCTGTCTGATATTAAGCTGCAGGAGGCATCAAGAGAAAAAGACCCCCACTGCCGGCTTCTCCAGTCCGAAGATGCATCCAAAGATGCAGCATCAAATCACTGTGTGAATATCATACATCTGAGTAACCCTCATTTTGTCTGGCAAAATCATGCTGCTGGGGGCCAGTGACTGGGTTTGGTAAGCCCAGAAATGCCCGGTTTCTGAAACTCTCCCCATCACCACCCCCAGATGCCAGAAGCATGTCAATAATGCTGTAGTCTATAGGGCATTGCGACCAACGTTGCAGGATTATATATGCACATGGGTTTCACAGATCATTAAACATTATAGATTTATGTAAATAACGGATTTGCATTCATCTCTAAATCAGGCCCAGTGTCAATATCAGATTAGTGGCAGCTTTTGTTCAAAGGCCCGACACTATTTTATTTGTTACTATTGTTCAGTAAAGAGCTACAGTATTGTCTGTATTGTCTACAATTTTTATTGATTGTTAGGTGTCCATTTTGGCTGTTGATGTCATCCTGTTTCTAGGCAGGGAAACGTCATTAAAGGGAAAGTTCTAATTTTATTTTACCATAATGACTAAGGGCCTCATTCAGAGTTGTACGCTAATGCTGCCGCTGCTGCTTATGGGTAATCAGCTGCTATGAGAAAATATGCAAATGTCGCAGAAGCTGGGAGATGTATTGAGCCAACCACTTTGAAAGCCCAAGTGGCTTAGTACAAAGATGCAGCATCGGTAAGTTGCAGACAGGGGCAGAACTATGGCAGACAATGGAGGCGCCTGCTCCAGCACTGAAGGGTCACCTCCTCCATTGCCCACAATATATTCACCCCACTTAGGGCTGTAGTGTACCGTTATGGCTGCCCAATACATGACACCTCTTCCTGGCAACTGAGAAGCCACTATACACTAGTGGAGAGCCAGGGCCGAGAAGAGCTGCGCTAGGCCCAGGTGACAGGGGGCATGGCCTAATCGCCCCCTTAGAAAAAGAAATAAAATAAAAAAATATTTTCAGCGCCGCACGCTGGGGAAGAGGGCGCTGTGTGCCTCTCAGCCCGGTGCACAGCCGATGGGGGGCGTGATCAGCATGATCGCTCCCCCCATAGGCATAGGAGACTACTCCAGCTGCTGCTTTAGCAGCCACGAGCAGTCTCCCAGCGCAGCTCAGCACACAGCAGCATCTGCTGGACTGCTGTGACTTAAGAGGGAGGGGGAGCGGTGCAGGACCCGGCCCCCTGCAGCAAGTCTGGGGCCCGGGTAATTTGTACCCGCCCCCCCCCTCTCGGCGCCCCTGTGGAGAGCTCTGTGTCAGACCATCAGCTGCCGCCTCCGTCTATCTATAGCCTGTCCCTACTCATTGGTGTTGCTGCTCCTTAGCAGCTTCTTTGTCAGTGTAACACGACCGGCATCCCCCTCATGCACAACTCTCTGTCTCACTCCTCCATACAGTGTCAGCGGCTGTGACGGAGGGGCACCAAATGCGAACTTGCCTCCGGGCATCTGGGATGAACTTCGCCACTGGTTGCAGATTATCGACCTTCTGAGTGAGCCTATTCCGCAAAATTGCAGTGGAAACTGAGCAGCCAGAGAAATATTTCCGAAAATCGGGTGCCGCTCCCGACCTCCCAGGAAGGCAGGCAATCCCCCCGGCCCCCGGCGATGTGTCCGCACCCCCCCCCCCGCTCTTTTAAGTAAAAACCCCGGCAGCAGGGGGGCCGGTGACGCGATTCACGCTGAATCGTGGCTCCACCCCCGGCTGCACAATGCCATTAATCACGGTATTGTGAAGATGGGATGGAGCCACGATGACACGATCGTGCTCCACCCCAATGCCGCGTCAGATGCCGGGCCCTGCCTCCTTTGGCCATATCACGCCCGCAGCCCTGTAAGCCCAACAGCTCCCTATCGGAAGGAGGGAGCTAAATGTCGGCAAGCCTGCCCTGATTCGGTCGTGACACACCTACATTCTTTGCAGTTACTCCCCGTTACCTTCCCTAAACACACCATGCTTGTCAAGTAAGGAAGAGCTTGGGGTAAAAAGTTGCTGCCAGCGACTACAATAATGTACCTTGATGCTTGCGCTTTGTAACTCAAATGCATGCGCAGATTGCCAATAATCGCTCAACTGCAACTACATGCAGTACAGGCCCTGTGTTTCCTGGTGATATAACATTGCAGCCAGCATTTAATGACCTCCCATATAGGGTGCTGCAAGTTTTGGAAAGCAGAATGTGCCATGAAATATTACAGAGAAATGTTAACGACTGTACTAGCAGAAAATAATTAACTACCTTAAAACATTAATACTTCTATTGAACTTTTACATAAACAGAACATTGTGACTATGAACACTTGTTTCATATTTTGTTCAACAAGGTTATATGTCCCTTGAAAGTGGAATAGCATTAAATATGCATGGCAACAGATGAGCTATCTATTTGTTCTGCAAGTATATTTGAAGTGATGTTCCAGCTAGTAATGTGTAAGAGGAAAAATAGATGCCTGCACTGAAAATTACATTTACAGACTAATGAGAAAATGCTGTAATGTTTTTCTGCATTGTGTCATCCTCACATAAGATTGCATGCAATAGAATAATACGTTTACCATGACACTGATGCTATAAAGAACTAGATGTATTTTTCACAGAGCACTGTAAGGAAAGATCCAACACGTTTTAGCAGATGATACTGTGCTAAGGCATGCTGGGCAGGGGAGAAATAATATTTACTTAGTACTTTGATTTTTGAGAGATCAGATGCCTCGAGGCTAATGTGAGGCATTTGTGAGGCATCCTTGGATCTTGAAAGAGATTGGTGAAAAGAAGAAGTAGACATGGTCTCGCTTGACACATACAGTATATACAGTAGGCCTACTCTTCATCCACAATTGCACTTGCATGGATTAGGGGTGCCCAGGTCACTGACTGTGAATAAGGGCTTCTAAGGATCCTGGTATTAGGTTCATTTCTGCTGGCTGGCCCTTCCTCAGGGACCAGCACCAGGATCCTGAGCCGCTGTTTTATATAGCTGCCAATCAGTATGTAATACCCCACAATAGACAATGTAGTAATGTCCTAACTTTGTTTTCTTACATAGCAGAGAGGTGAGGATGTTTCTTCCCAACCACAATAAAAATAAAACTGTTACCAGGGGCGTCTTAAGAAAGGAGGGGGCCCGTGTGCACTCCCCATGCGGGGCCCCTCCTCTCTCCCCGGTGGCCGGCAGCCGACTGACGCGGCTAGCCAGCCACCGGAGCCTCAGTAGACTCCGGGCACTAGAGTGGCCACGGCGGACATTTTTCTGGCGTTCTCCACATGCGCAGTAGACTCAGGGCACATTCTAGTGCCCGGAGTCTACTGCACATGCGCAGAAAATCGGAAAAATGGCCGCGACAGGCATTTTCCGGTGTTCTGAGCAGTGCAGACACCCGACATGGGACCACGGACAGGTAAGTCTAAAATAATATGGGTGCAGTGTGTGCGATGCAGGGCCCGCCTGGACCCGGGGGCCCGTGTGCCCCGCACACACTGCACCCATTATAGATATGCCACTGACTGTTACACAAAACTTATTTATTAGCTTGGAAATAATCACCTGGACAAGTTAAGATGGAACTATCTTGTTTAGAAATGCTTTCTAGAACACATCAACTTAGTGTATAAACATCAACAGATATATATATAATACCATATAACAATGTATATTTATGGTTTTAAAAATATAAAGTTATGTAAGTAAATATTCACTTAAGATCATCTCTAATGGGTAATAGTTTTACTGGGTCAGACACAGTTCTCCCTATTTCTTATTAGGGTAAATAGGACAGGCCATTGTTGGTACATGATTGTTGCTAAATAAGTTATTGACTGCAAGAATATTTGCAATTGGCCCTTCTTTTAGGATGTGATTGATTTACTAATTTTAGTTCTCCTTTATCACAATACTGTTAATTTTCTCTCTACAGGGTGAACAGTTTCCATATATTTATTTGTAGCATTGCTGTCTATTGTGCTCATTAGATTTATACTTTTAAGTCTTTTTATTTTAATATGAGGACTGATGCATCTGGCTCTGGTCAATATTTCAGTTAAATATGATAAACACTTTCACTGTGATAGCACATTTCTGTGATTCCTAGTTGGGACCTGTATACTGTAACTCTATTAATATGGATGGGTATCCAGTGATATGTGTGAGAGGTGTACAAGACTCAACAGACCGGTGAGCAGTTCTCAAGGCCAGCACTGCTCCCTCTCACCAAATCTGAGGGCCTGAATCAGGATTTGACTTTCCATCCAAAATGAAGGCACAGAAAACAAATGAACAGGACAGGGGTGGAACTACCAGCGGTGCAGCCGGTGCACTGCACTGGGACCCGCTGCAATATCGGGGTCCACTCTGCCTGTATGACAAGCTGTAGTGCAGCTGCTTACCGGGAAGTCATCAAGGCTGTGACTTATCCGGCCGGCACCTACATGCAGGGGACCGGAGCACAGTACAGCCAGGCTCAGCACTGCATTACTGGGTAATAAATTCCAGTAGTCTCTGCAGTGGGGTCAGAGGAACTTGTGCTGAGCTCTGATTGGAGGAGCCCACCACATGTTCCTCTGACCCAGCAGCAGTGCAGCCTCATGGGTGAGACTCATTGTGAGGCTGTGACTGCTGCTCTGCCAGCTGCCTGTGAATGCTGCTAGTGAGTACACTGTGTGGGCACTATAGGTGGCATCATGTGTGGGACTACAGTGTAGCATAATGTGTATGCACTACAGGTGGCATAATGTGTGGGCACTACAGGTGGCATAATGTGCGGGCACTAGAGGTGGCATAATGTCTGGGCACTACAGGTGGCATAATGTGTGGGGACTACAGTGTAGCATAATGTGTGGTCACTAGAGGTGGTATAATGTGTGAGCACTACAGGTGGCATAATGTGTAGGGAATACAGGTGGCATAATGTGTGGGGGTATTACAGGGTAGCATAATGTGTGGGGCACTACAGAGTGACAATGTGTGGGCACTACAGGTGGCATAATGTGAGGGGTACTACAGTGTGGTATAATGTGTCGGGCACACTCTGCATCTCCCTGTCACCGACTGTATCTCCCCTCTCCCTGTCACCCTCTCCCTGTCACCCACTGCCTGTCACCCACTGCCTCTTCCCTCTCCCTGTCACCCACTGCCTGTTATCTCGTCCTGTCACCCACTGCTTCTCCCTGTCACCCTTTCCTTGACACCTTCTTGCATCTCTTTGTCTACCTCTTGCCTCTCCCTGTCACCCTCTGTACTTTAAACTTCGAGTAGTCCAGAAGTGGGGGGCCAAAAGCACATTTTTAGCACCTGGGCCCACCACTCACAAGTTCCACCACTGGAACAGGACCTTCAGCTTGGCTTTTCATGTAGCATTATAAGTCTCAGCCACACCTATTATTTTTTCTCTGTCTCTCTCTCTCTGTCTCTCTCTCTCTCTCTCTCTCTCTCTCTCTCTCTCTCACAGCTGCTCATTTCTTCACTTCCCCTCAGTTCTCCTCTCTCCACAGCCTTAACTGTCAGTCCACCAAGTGATCTTTTTTAAATCAACTTTATTTTAAAATGACGCTGGCTTCAGCCCCTTTCCAAAATGGCAACTGTGGAGTACCACAAGTACAGGGCAGAATTCTTAAGTTGGGTACACATTGACGATATCTTTACAATTTGGCTGATTTGATATTGTGCATATTTTGCAGTGTGTATCCACAATATGCGCACTCCCGCTGTCACATGTAATTTCCCAAGGTTTGATTTACAGCATATCAAACCTGACGATATTGCTTACAGAAAATAAAATATACTGTGCTCTATCTATTATGCTGGGACATTAATAAGACACAGAGCAAGTTAACTATAAAAAGAGGTTTAATGATAATAAGTAATATCAGTAAGAAACCTTATATTACAAAGAAATATACTATAACATTTAAATTTTAAAAGAGCCATGAAGTAGTGATATAACAAATACACATTATGCACAGCATATATTAATTTTACATAAAAACTTATATTCAGACATTTAATTATTACCATTATTATTATTACCAGTTATTTATATAGCGCACACATATTCCACAGCGCTTTACAGAGAATATTTGGCATTCACATCAGTCCCTGCCCCAGTGGAGCTTACAATCTATATTCCCTATCACATGCACACACACATACACACTAGGGTTAATTTGTGTTGGGAGCCAATTAACCTACCAGTATATTTTTGGAGTGTGGGAGGAAACCGGAGTACCCGGAGGAAACCCACGCAAGCACAGGGAGAATATACAATACTAACCATTACACCATCTGTGCTGCCCCATTTAATAAAAAGGAGTTAATCAGACTCGATACTAAATGTAAATAAGAGTAAATAAAAATATATCCAAAAGTAGCAGCTTAGCAATGTAAAAATTAGATGTTACAAATAACAGATTCCAGATTGTGGTTTAATTGTATCCACATAACTGATACTTTTGCAATTAGTATCTAGATGGTGATTCCCTGGGGATTCTTCCTTACAAATATATAAAGTTTGCAGCTTACAAAAGCAGGTTTCTCCCCTGGATGTTTAGATGGATAGAGAGTAAAAGAAGATTAGCCCGTCATAATAGATATTATAATTGCTGTTATAATTGACCAGGCCTAATTAGTATGTAACAGTCCTGCAGTCTTATACAGCCTAAGAATATAGCCAGTATCGCCCCAACTCGTCTGCCGTTAATAGTCCCGTGAATAAGTAGACAAATGGATGTGAACTTGTCAGTGACTATCGCTGGTTACCCGTGTACATGTATGGTGACTTGGAACACAGCGCTGGAGGCTGGCTTGGTGTACCGGGACACCGCAGTCACAGGTGGTGCCAGTGGCTGTGTTGTCCTTGCGGCATGAGGGATACAGCGGGTGTTAGCCAGCACTCAGTAACCACGTGTGTCTGTGCAGTTATCGCAGTCGGCTCATGTCTCTGTAACAGCCTGGCTGTGTGGAGCTTGTAGTGGAAATTGCTTACAGCTCCATGCATGCTAATGAAGGACGGAATGAGAGATCATTCCGTCATTCATTAAATCGCTGTAATGTGTACCCATGGTACGATATAGTGCGATATGTCGGACCGTCGAGCCAAAATATCATCTGGGTACACATCGTCCAGTGTGTACCCGCCTTAAGGCTGACAGACAGTGTGTACAGTCAGTGAGGGCAGGGGGCAGATCCACTCGTTCTGTTTTATGACTCATCGCACCCTTTTTGTCCCCTTCCTCCTTTCCTTTCACTCCCCTTCTGTTTCTCACTGAAGAGGGCAAGGTTGCCCCATTATACCCTCAATGTGATTCTGCCCTCTCTAGTGAGAAACAGAAAGGGAGAGAAGGGCTAAAGGTTGCAAGGTATTAATATAATGTGTGTGTGGATGAGTATTAATGTATTGTACTACTGTATATTGTATTAGGGAAAGAGTATAAATGTAATAGTCAGGATGAGTATTAATGCAATGTGTCAGGTTCAGTTTATTAATATCATATATGTGGGGGAGGATATTATAGTTATGTAGTGGGGCTATTAATGTAATGTGGGTATTGATTGGGGTTAATTATGTAATGTGTATTAGGGCTTTATTCATCATGTTAGTTAGTTATTCCTTCTCGCCGCAAGCACCGGAGCAATTCATCATTGCACCGGCACTTAGACAGCTGATCTGAAAATCAGCTGTCTCCCGAGTCTTTTCACTGCTCCTTTCAGAGCAGTGTAACTAGTGCGCATGTGTGACCTACAGGTCATGCATGCGCACAAGAGCCCAGGCGTCCGGCTGAAGGAGCCAGACAGGGGCAGAGGATCAGAATCCCTCTTTGCGACCAGGGACTCCTTCCCATAGTGATGGAGCTGGTTGTGGGAGCACTCGCCATCTGAAGATGGCGAGTGCTCCCACAGTCAAGCTCTGAAAATATTGTATTTCCTGAGCTTGATGAATACTGTCCCCATACTAGTGTATGGGGACGCCGGACCATTCCGGTAGAGAAAGGTAATAAGGAGATACCTGTGATATCTCCTGCTTTACCTTTTTGATGAATGGCCTGAAAGCTTTATTTCTACAACTGCAGGTGAAAATGTTAATTTTCTCCAGCTTTGTAGAAATTAAGTGAAGATAACTAGAGCCCTTAAGGAAATATTAAGAATAAAAAGTGAGGCCAATAATTTTTGTGGGGGCTACTCATATACAGTCTAGTACAGCAGATAGGGTCTATCACTATGATATGAGGGTTTTTTTCATATATAAAATGTTGGTGTTAGTAAAGTACTGTCAGTGTTAGAAATGACAGCGGGTTAGTGGTTATGAGAAGCAAGGGGCTGTTAGTGCACAATCAATTGGCCCAGGCAAGTTTACATTTCTTTGTAGGTAGGTTACTCACGCAAGTTATAGTTGTACTGACCTTCTCTACTGAGATCTACTTCATTGATGCTGATACCATTACCATATATTGCGTACATACTTGTCTACCCTCCTAGCCGGGAGGCTCCCGTAAATCGGATGATGCTCTCGGTCACCCAAAAAACTGGGAATGTCTCTTGAGCCGGCCGCTATCTACCCCCGCAAGCTGCCCACTTACTGGCGAAAGTGGGCGATCCGGGCAGCTGATGATGCGATTTGCATTGAATCGCATAATGGTGTACCCTCCTCTTGCTTAACACTAATCACATCAACACATCGGCCCACTTTCCTGCAACACACCCCCTGCTGTGCTGACCGGCAAGTATGATTGCGTATCTGTTACTGACCTTGGCTATTCCTGACTAAATTTTGTTTGCCTGTCCAACTTTCAGAGGACAAATAACTTTTTAGTCTCTGACCTGCACTGTGGTTTGGCTGGCCGAGAAATAATACACAAATCACTGAGTAATGATTTACAAAGATGAATGTTATATTATTTTTAGAGCACAAACTACTTGTAGACCTTCCATAGATTTTTTTTCATACTAGCAAATGATGCATATTTAGATTTTTTGGATTATAGTTCATATAAAAAAGGTTGCAATGTTAAAAGTTGATTAGTGATGTCACTGTTTCTAGTAAGTTGAAAGGCTCCATTTCCATGAATAGCAGTTCAGCACAAGATGTACTAAGCCTTGAATAGTGATATGATGAAGAGAGATAAAGTTCCAGCCAATCAGCTCCTAACTGCCATGTTACAGGCTGTGTTTGAAAAATGACAGTTAGGAGCTGATTGGTAACTAGGGTAGTGTGACCTGTGCCATGGCACAGGGCACCACAGGGCAGGGGTTTGGGCCTGTCAATTTTCCTGCTTATTATCATTCTCACAGCTTCCTCTTCTTTTATCCCCAGCATCTCCTGGCTTCCCCTATCTCTTCCCTGGCCCTTCCCCATGAGGCCAGGGCCCTTTTTCTGGTGCACGTCTTATGCCCTATTTGAAAAATTAAGGGGGGGGTGCCAATGCTCTTTCTGGCACAGGGCACCAAAAAGTCTAGTTACGGCCCTGCATGCAGGTGTCGTGCCTCTGGTGCAAAATGTAACCTGGTGATGATGACAATTTGGGACTGCTTCTGGTAGGCTGAAAGCCTCTGAATCCCTCCCATTTATGCTAATATTATAGTAATCTGGCTGCTGCAATCTAATTGCACTATTATGGTGATATTAGCAATCAGTCCACAGTTATAAAGTATATGGAAATGGAAAGACATATTGAGGGGGATATGTATCAAGTCTTGGAGAGAGATAAAGTGGAAAAGTTGCCCAAAGCAACCAATCAGCTTCTAACTTTCATTTATCCAACACAGTTTATACAATGACAGAAGCTGATTGGTTGTTTTGGGCAATTTCTCCACTTTTTCTCTCACCAAGGTGTGATATACAGTATCTCCCCTTGATGGAGACATTGAGACTAATAGTGAACTGTAGGTGTGTACATCAGTGGTTCTCAAGATCAGTACTCAGAACTCCAAACAGTTCATGTTTTCTGAGTATAATTTACAATTAAACATTTCCATAGTCTACTTTACACATAATAAAAACAGCTAAAAGATTCTCTACCACTGACAAAAACAATGTACTACTAAGCCTCTCCCCCCTCCCCTGATCAATGCCCCAGGATGAATGATGGCGTGTTTGCATATCAGTTCCATTTGCCACTGTAAAATGGCCCCAGATGGGGTGTGTGAGCAGGTAGACCAACCACAGGCAACAATCTCTCTGCCAGGACCCCCAAATTTTCAGCTAGGACTGTGAGAACAACCCGAAGGACGGCGATAAGCTTCATGGTACATGAGAGAACAATAATGGTCCTGATTCAGAGGTGGATGCAATTCATTCGTGGCTGCAATTTCTTATGGATTTGCAATAAAAATCCGCTGGTGGTTAAGAAAATTCCAACATCGATGCACCATCAAACGCACCATCGACCCCTCGCCTATGGGTCTCACAGTGTATCCATCTCAAATCCCTCAACAAATGGCTTCTGTGTCTGCGGTGTTGCGAAAGAGAACATAACCGCATGTATTTACACACCCATGACCCGCCCATTAGATGGCTCCTTTTGCCAGTCACCTCCTAGGAATACCCCATGATTCACCTTTTCTAATAATATCAATCCCATACGCAACTGCGACCACTATTGTACAGTTAGGTTCATGCATTCGCAGTTGGGGTTTCTCTGACTTTTTGCGCATGTGCAGTAGCATAACATCGCTCAACTGTGCTGGAAACATCGGCTCTGCGTTCATTATACAGATTGAAATTTCTGACTTGATTGGAGTCTCAGCAATAGCACACCATGCTCACTTACTAGGCTCACTTTATCTACATTGGAGTTGATGCAGAGTTGAACACTCACCTGTTTGAGGAGAGCTCCTTGCATGAATTTGCACTGCACATGCTCTAAAAATGGATGCTTGTAGGTACGGGCGATGCAAAGTCATATACTATATGTTTTGATTGCACCTTATGGTCATAGATGCTGAACTGGGTTCTAATGGGGCAGTTCAGTGGGGATCGGTATGAAATACTGCTGGCCCTGTGGCTGGCAGTTCGCATCCCGGCAGTGGCAGGCCGACAGATGCACAGTTCCCGACAGCGGAAGCCCGACAGCACTGGAAATCCCGATCATCCTAAAGGTAAGTAAAAACTAACCTAACCTAACGCCCTAACCCTCCTTAGGGGTGGCTATCCCTAAGCTCCCCCCAAGTGCCTAAACCTAATCCCCCCACTAAGTGCCTAAACCTAACCCCCCCTTCCCCGCTGCACCTCCCTCTTCCTAGCCTAACCCTAACCCTCCCGGGAGTGTGCCTAACCCTAAGTCCCCCCCGGGTGCCCTAAACCTAACCCTCCCCCCGCGCGGCTGTCCCGTAACTAGGAGAGAGCGTGCGGTGCTACCACCAAGGCTCTAGGGGGAACAGCACACTGTAGCCTAGAAAGCCGTTGCCTGGAGCAACCTTTGGACAGTCTGGACGGGATGCATCAAGCATTGTAATTTGCTTGCACTGCATCCCGCCACTCATCTCATGCATACCGACATCAATAAAGCCGGTATGCATGAATAAAATCACAAAGGACAGCTCTTCTGGTAAGAGCTGGCCTTTGCGATATAAGGACTTCTGGGTCTATGACCCAGTAGTCCTTCTGAGCATGAGTTGAGTAACACATGCGCCGCGGGGGGGGGGGTGCTGGGAGGATATGATTGGATCTCTTCCAGGGGAGAGTCGCAAATAGAAGCCCATAGGCTTCTTTTGGGCAACGCTATCTAAAGATGGGTGTTTCCCACCACATCCAACCCTTGGAATATATTGCTTTCCGGGGCTTGGCCCATATGCAGTGAGCTGTTATACTTCGGAAAAGATAATTTTCTGAGGTTTGAGCACAAAAACCACAATAGTGCATCCCGCTCTCTGAGTACTCAAGTTCCCCCCAGCCCCGCGACAAGCCGTCGCAGAGCAGTCTACAGCGTCCCTAGGACTCTCTATGTGGGCAGCTTTCCCTTAGTCCTGGTGGCAAGCCCCCTGGAGCATTTTAAGAGCGCTTTGGGCGCTCAGGTTCTCCCCCTGGAGTTGGCGGCCCCGCCCCCTCATTGTGATGTCATGACATCACACGAACAGGGGAGGGGCCAGGACAGGATGCCCTATCAACCGGCTATGGCCCTGTATTCAACATTATTTTCATTGTGATAAACAAGGGTAATCTTAATCTGGGACCTGTCCGATCCTGTTTTACGAACTTTTGTTCTCAATTGGAACATGCTGAATTGTTTCATTTATCGCTCAATACTGAGGATCATCGAGTGTAAAATAATAATAATAAAAATATTAATATTCAGAGCTAGATGTAGTGTCGATGTCGGACGTAAGCAGACGATGTCTGCCCATGCACCTGAGTCACACTAAGCATGTGTACCGATGGTTACTACACAAAGACGCAGATCGAATTTGGAGGCAGAGAGAGGCAATTTCATCTGGCGTTCCTGGATGGTAACAGGGGGTGGCTTGCCAGATGCGGGTGTGTCGCGGTCAGCGATCAGTTGCGCTGATTTCAACGGCCAGGTTCATATATTCTGCACCTCCATAGGCCTAATGCAATGTTCGGTACTGCGACCAATTTGCTGTAGCATAAAGGCGCAGTCGCACTGGGGATAGAAACTCAGTCACGGCAGCATTAGCGCCACCTCTGAATCTGGCCCGAAGTGCTTTACATTTGCAGTTTTAAAAAAAATCACGAAATACAAAATAAACTTAAAATTATTTCAAAATAATATGCATGGCAGTCAGAGTCACAAGAGAGCTGAAACTATGCGTAACGCAAACAAATGATATGATTTTCAAACAAATATCACTGTTGTATTTAAGTGTTTGGATACACAAGGACAGTCCTGTACTTGTCACTCATCACTTATAGAACGGAGTGGTTGACAAGAGTTCAGAAAGCTGAGTTGCATGCCTTTCATACCAGACAAGTAACACTGTACCATAGACACAAACTCTATGCCCAGCGCTGGGAATGGAGCCTGATGGCCAGAGCTCATTACATGCTGGAGCAAGCCCTCTGCACTGTGTAACTAAGATAGCATCACTTTTTTAACCATGAACTGTTTCTGAGAGACTTAAATGCTTTACAGTAAAGCTCCGTTATTAAATGTGGTAAACAGAAGGAGCCTGTGCTCTAAAAGCACTTACAGACTGCAAAGTGCATGTTTCAGTTTGGGCTGCTTATTGACTGGGAAAATGCTGCTGCCGGGTAAAACCGTGAGTTCATGTTAGAGGAAAATTGAATATTTGGCAAGCGCCCATAAGACCTGTGAAAGAAATTACCATTCATACAGCAACCTCTATACCAAGCCCAGAAGCAAAGGCTGCGAGATGGAAAAAAACTAAATGGGAAATCCATTCTCCTTATTCCACAGAGGGCTTCACTTTGCATGTGTCTAGATAGTCAGAAGTTAATGAGATCATGATGCAATCATTACCAACTGGCTTACATAATACTTCATATACATTTTTTTATACATCATCTTATATCCATAGGAACATAATACATGGGGGGAGATTTATCAAAGCTCTCAATTTTTAATTTTAGTCTAATTTTAAATGTTCAGTGTGTTTGTTATATTGATATATTGTTGCACACTCATGCCATACTTGCCAACTTTTGCTGCCCACTCCTCCGGTAGGGAGCAACTAGGTCAGCACAGGGTGGTGTGGTGGCCGCAAAGGTGGTCTGTGCAAGGGGAGTGGCGCCACGACCACATCATCCTGGCCCCACCTCCCACTATACAGTGGAAAGACAACAGGCATTGTATAGTGTGGGCAGGGTTACAATGACACAATTTAGTGCAAATCACGTCATCGTCACCTCCTCCCTGTACTGCCCCCTTGTGCTCTGTTAGTGGGTGGCCACGGCGGGGTGTGAGCGACTGGCAGGGAGCGGGCAGCTAGAGGATGGTGCGGGAGACTTGCCAACTTGTCCGGGTGACAATTCAGAGTTAATTACAAGTATACGTTGAGATTTATTTTTTCTTGCACTGCGCATAAGTGTCTTTTCACTTAACACGTCTTTTTTCTGCCCCAGGTCTGATTGCGACTCTCTGCTACCGTGAATGTGATCGCCTACCCCCTGAAAGTACAGTAAGGGCATGCTCTGGGCGTGCAGACAACAAACATGACCACCACTTGTGATGTAATTTTTGGGAAGCTGTAAGTCCTTGGAAGATTTTATTTCCTATGCCTATCAGTCTGGTCTTCTTTAGGTCTGTTGGAGGGCACAGACAATGAGCCTCTTAACATAAGAATGACGTTGAACATAGTTGTACGACAAGTTTAACTACAACGGGCATGTTTACAAATACAGTGTTAGCATGTTACGGCATTTTTTTTTACAAGCCTCTGAGACTATTTCCATGCACCATAATGTGGCCAGACAGCTTTGTCTGCATGCACCAAACACTGAAAATAGAGCACATGCAGCATTCCATGTGCAGTGTACATGATCGCATGGTAAAATGTGGAGGGAGCAGAGATTAATGACCCCCTTTATGCAATCAGCGAGGTATGACCATGGCCGTGCACGTCAGACATTTATCCTTTTTCATCTTTATATACTAAGGGGTCTATTTATCATAATTAGAACAGCCTGTCATCCAGCGAAAATGGGAGTGTGCGTGACGATGGTGCTTCTTCCGCTTTATCAAAACCTGAGTTGGCAAAAGCCACCATGGTAGTCTGTTTAAGAAGCACTGTGTGTGTGTGCCTGTATGGCCACAATGTTCTGATTGCTGTTGCCATCTCAGGATATGTGTGGTGCAGCAATCTCATGTGATGCATGCGCAGAAGGGACCCCAACTGGCCAGCGAAGAGTTAAGTTTTGGCTGACATTTTCCCGTCATTTGTGCATGCGCAGTACAGGGAAAGTGGCCGCCGTGGCCATTTTCCTGGTGACCTGTGCATACATTATAGACTCTGGACACACTCTAGTGCCCAGAGTCTATACCTCCGGTGCTGGCCGTGCACAGCTCAGTGCGCTGCTGGCCGCCGGGCAGAGAGGAGGGGGCCCATGTCGGAGACTGCACACGGGCCCCCTCCTTTCTAGAAACGCCCCTGGGTATGCGACATTACACATTAAAACAAACATGCCAACGGGGGTGGTGTGTTTGTTTTAGCACTGCAGCCAATAAGAGTCAGACAGAGTTTTATTGCCTGCTGCACCCAGTTCCGGAACCGGGCTGGAGCTCAGTCATGAGCTCCATCATGATGTCTCTCCAACAGTGCCAAGTGGGACGAGAGCAGCGCACAGCGGGTGCAGGAGCAGGGATTCTGGTAAGTAAATTATGTGTTGTGTGTGTGTCTCTGTGTATCTTATGTGTAAAAGGCACTACTGCTGGGGGCACTGTATATTGGGCACTACTGGGTGCATTATATAAGGGGCACTAATGGGGCACTATATATTGGACACTACTGGGCGCACTGTATAAGAGGCACTACATACTGGGCACTACAGGGGGGCACTGCATAAAGGGTACAACTGGGGGCACTGTATAAGGGGCACTACTGGGGGAACTGTATAAGGGACACTATATATTGGGCACTGCATAAGGGGGCACTATATAAGAGGCACTACTGGAGGCACTGTATAAGAGGCACTACTGGGGGCACTATATATCGGGCACTACTGAGGGCACTCCATAAGGGTACTACTGGGGGCACTACATAAGGGGAATTACTGGGGGCACTGTATAAGGGGCACTACTGGGGGCACTATATATCGGCACTACTGGGGGCACTTATTTGGAGCACTATTGGGGCACTGTATAAGGGTCACTATTGGGGGCACTGTATAAGGAGCACTACTGCAGGCATTGTATAAGAGGCACTGTATATTGGACACTGCTTAAGGGGCAATAATGGGGGCACTGCTTAAGGGGCATTAATGGGGGCACTGCATAAGAGGCACTACAGGGGGCACTGTATAATGTGCACTACAACAGGGGGCATTGCATGAGGGGCACTACTACTGGGGCATTGCATAAGGGGCACTACTATTGGGGCACTGCATAAGGGGCACTAATACAGGGGGCATTGCCTAAGGGGCATTTATTCTGGGGACATTGCATAAGGGGCACTACTACAGTGGGCATTGCATAAGGAGCACTACTACTGGGGGCATTAAGGTGCATATGGAATGGAAAGGAATGTTCCCAGAGTGATGAGAAACAGTGGTGTGTCATGTTGACACGCCCCCATTTTTCAGTGGCCATGCCCCTTGTAGCATGTGGCCATGCCCACTTTTTTGGCATGGGGGGGTCCTTTTTTCATCTTGCCTTGGGCTCCAAATACCCTAGTTATGCCACTGCTGATAATGCTTACGGTAGCTGCAATACAAATCTCTCATCCATGATCCTCCTGCCCCTCCCAGCACATCCCAGTTCCCGGGCCCCTGCCAGCTGTAGGGCAGCAGCAGCAGGGGTTGTGGTGATACTGGTGAGATGCAGGGGACAGGAGTGAGAAGCAGTGGGTTGTGGTGAGATACAGGGGGCAGGAGTGAGAAGCAGGAGGCTATTGTGAGATGCAGGGGGCTGTGGTGAGATGCAGGGCACAGGAATGAGAAGCAGGAGGCTGTTGTGAGAGGCAGGGGGCAGAAGTGAGAAGAAAGAGTCTGATGTGAGAGGCAGGGGCTAGTAGTGAGAAGCAGGAGGCTGTTTTAAGATGCAGGGGCAGTAGTAAGAAGCAGGAGGGTGTTGTAAGATGCAGGGGGCAAATGTCACATCTAACATCACATACAGTATACTCTGGCCAAGTGAATTTCATCCTGGTCGGTAATCTGTCTGGATATTAAATATATCTAGCATCATTCCTTTGCACTCCACATTGTTAGGCTACTCTGCCAATAGGATATGGGACCAGGACACAAGTTAATTAACCAGCCTTAAGATGATAGGTTATGGTACCCATACACCGACTCTGCTACCACCACTATGTTTAGAAATAACGACTGTTGTCAAACATACATAGTATAGTTATCCTATTGATTCACACATAGTACTGGAAGGAGTAGAACCAGCAAATAAAACTCTAAGATCAATGGGTGCAAATGCTAGAAGAATAGGAAATAAAATCCCTGAAATAATTGTAATAATGACATGGGATGATCTGGAAATTATGGCTATTACCGAGTCATGGTGCAATGAAAATCATGACTGGGACATAGCCATACCAGGATATACTTTATTTAGGATGGACAGAATGGGAAGAATAGGAGGAGGAGTAGCAATGTATGTCAAGGAAAGCATAAATACTAACGTTAATAAATAGTATTGAAGAAAAAACCCTTTGGGTGACCATAGAAACAGGGGAGAAAGTGATTCTTCGTATTGGGGTGATCTACAGACCCCCAGGTCAGGAAGAGGAACTGGACAATAAACTACTGCAGGATATCACTAAAATGGCATTAAAAGGAGAGGTTATAATCATGGGAGATTTTAATCTACCCGATATAAAGTGGGAGGTGTCTGTGGCAAGTTCCACTGAATTCATTGCAGGGCGCCTCCCTCCAGCAATTGGTGAGGGAGCCCACTTGGAAAGACTCAATATTAAACTTAATGCTTACAAATGGAGACAGAATATCTGATGAAAAAGTGGGTGAAAACCTGGGATCCAGTGATCATCAAGCAGTATGGTTCAGAATAAAGACACATACTGACTCACCCCATACAAAAACAAAGGTGTTAGTTTTTAGGAAGGCTGATTTTGCAGGGATGGGAAGATGTGTAAGCAAATCTTTGGCAGAGTGGAGGAACTTGAAAGGAGTGCAGTATTAAAGGCAACAGACCTTTGTATCAAAAGGGTTAGGAAAACCACAAGGAAAAGGAAGCCAGTGTGGTTTGGGAAAGAGGTAGCAAGTACTGTAAATGCAAAAAAGATGGCCTTTAGGAAATTCAAGCAGATGCAAAATAATGAGGACAAAGGGGGTGTCTTATAAAACAGAAGAAGGCTAAGAAAGTAATCAGATGTGCAAAGTCAAAAGCTGAGGAGAAAATGGCCCAGTCACTGGGTAAAGGGGCAAAACTCTTTTTGAGTATATTAACAAAAGGAGAAAAACAAAATGTGGAATAAAAAGACTAAAGACGAAAGAGGGAGTCTTGTTGAGGGAGACAATGTAATAGCTGATCATCTTAATAATTATTTTTGTTCAGTATTCACTACTGAGAGAGAGGCAGGGGACCACTGTTAAGTTGCAGGTGTGATCAGAAAAATGAGGTAGGAACAAGCACATTTACAGAGGAGAAGATCCTAACAGAACTCTCAAAACTGAAAGTGGATAAATCAATGGGGCCAGATGGGATACATCCAAGGATACTAAAAAAAACTTATAGGGGGTGCTGGTAACACCATCAACAGAATTATTCAACCAATCTCTAGCTACTGGAGTAATTCCAGAGGACCGGAAAAGAGCAAACGTTGTCCCACTGCACAAAAGTGGAAGCAAGGAAGAGGCAAGCAAATACCGACCAGTGAGCCTTACATCAGTAGTAGGGAAATTGATGGAAACACTCTTAAAAGAAAGAGTCGTAAATTATCTCAAATCCAGCAATTTGCAGGACCCCAACCTGCATGGATTTACTGGGGGGAGATCATGTCAAACAAATCTTATTGACTTTTTTGATTGGGTGACTAAGGAAATAGATAAAGGGGGGGTCATATATATAGCTTATCTAGACTTTAGTAAGGGTTTTGCCACTGTTCCACATTGCAGACTGTTAAATAAACTAGAAAGCATGGGATTGGATACAAAGATAGTTGAATGGATAAGATCATGGCTGCAGGATAGGAAACAGAGAGTTGTAGTAAACAGAGTGCAGTCTCAAGAGGGAAATGTTACCAGTGGAGTACCTCAGGGATCTGTACTTGGACAAGTGCTTTTTAATATCTTTATTTGTGACATTACAAATGGTATTGAAGGGAAACTAAGCCTTTTTTGCAGATGACACAAAGGTATGCAACAGGGTAGACACACCAGGAGGGGGTAAACAAATGATTGATGATCTAAAGGAATGGTCAAGAAAGTAGCAACTACAGTTTAATGCCAAAACATGCAAGATCATGCACTTGGGTCTCAAAAATCCAAAGGCTAAATATAGTATTAATGGCACTGTACTGGAAACTACTGAAGAGGAAAGGGATTTAGGAGTCACTATTTCAGGTGACTTAAAGGCAAGCAAACATTGTAACAAAGCAATGAGGGAGGCAAGTCAGATGCTTGGTTGCATAGGGAGAGGAATCAGTAGTAGAAAGAAAGAAGTGATAATACCACTGTATAGGTCATTGATATGTCCTCATCTCGAATACTGTGTTAGGTTCTGGAGGCCATATCTCCAGAAGGATATTAATACATTAGACACTGTACAAAGAAAGGCAACTAAAATGGTGCAAGGTCTACATCACAAAGTGTACCAGGAAAGACTAAAATATCTTAATATGTATAGTTTGGAGCAAGGAAGGGAAAGGGGGGACATGATAGAAACTTTCAAATATATAAAGGGTTTAACAAGGTAAAGGAAGGAGTGCTCAAAGAAAGAGAAGCATTAGAACAAGAGGACATGTTCTGAAACTGGAGGGTGGTAGGTTCAGGGGAAATTTGCGGAAAAATTACTTCACAGAAAGGGTAGTGGACAAGTGGAATAGCCTCCCATCAGAGGTGGTAGAGGCTAAGACTGGGATAGACATAAGGATATCCTTCAGAAGAAGTAAGGATCAATAAGGGTTGAGGTAACAATATGTTTAAAAATGGGGCAGACTAGATGGGCCAAGTGGTTCTTATCTGCTGTCAAATTCTGTTTCTAAATAGAAGCAAACCTGTTATTAGAAGCAATGACATTTGATCCCACAATGAGTCATTATCCAATTTTCACATTAAATTTTATGAATATTACATAACGTCTTTTCATGTAAGATTAGCGTGTATTTTATATTTAGCAATCCTTTAACAAATGCAAGCATGCAGAGAATAAGGTTTTCCATGCAGAGTGTACACTAGTACTGTAGCTGAAAAGTAAAGTGGAAATATTGTACATGCTCCACGAGTGAGGTTGCAATTACACACAGACTATTAGTCTGGCAATTGAATTATTTCCCTGCATCAACCACCCCTATGGTGCCAGGCCTCGGACCACGCTCCCCCCTCCTTCACACTACCCCCCATAACCTCCTCACACAGTGGCGTAAGTTCATCCCAGACGCCCGAAGGCAAGTTATAATTTGGAGGTCCCCCCCGTCACAGCCGCTGACACTGTAATGTAACAATTCGCATGCAGACAGGCTATAGATAGACGAAGGCAGCATTTGATGGTCTGACATGGAGCTCTCCACTAGTGTATGGTGGCTTCTCAGGTGCAGGGAAGAGGTGCCATGTATTGGGCGGCCGTGACGGTACACTCTGGATACATAGTTACAGCCCTAAGTGGGGTGAATATGTTGTGTACAATGGAGGAGGTGCCCCTTCAGAGGTGGAGCCCGGTGGCAGGCACCTCCATTGTCTCCCATAGTTCTGCCCCTGTCCTCACTCCCCTCTCCTCGACTTATCTGCTCTGTGGTCGCACCCCCCCTCCCTCTCCATGCTCGTGTTCTCCCCCTCTGTGGTTGCATTCTCCCGGTCAACTCTGCCTCCGGCTCTCGTCATTGGACTGATTGACGTGGCTGCCTCCTATCAGCATCAGTCATTGAGGAGGAGAGATGGAGCCGACCGGGAGAAGAGGTGTGCCTGCCTTGTGCAGCATTACTGCAGAGCAAGTAAGTCGAGAAGAGAGGAATGTGGAGGGGGGGTACCAGGGACCTAGGGGGACCCGTGAAAATTTTGCTGTGTGGCCCCTCTAGGTCTAGTTACACCCCTGGGCAGGGGTGTATCTATAATGGGTGCACGGTGTGAGGTGCACATGAGCCCGCACCCCACACCCTGCACTCATTTATTCAATAAATACCTCTCCGGAGTACCGCGTCAGGGTTAGCAGTGCAGTAGAAGTCACAGGCAAAATGGTGTGGCCAGTTTCCAAGTGCAGTACAGAAATCACCAGGAAAATGGCTTCCACGCCATTACCCCGGTGATCTGCGCAGTAGACTCTGACACAGTGCTAGAATCAACTAGTACCCAGAGTCTACTGCTGGGCTCAGTACGCTGACAGCCACTGGGTAGAGAAGAGGGGGCTCCGGACAGAGACTGCACACCGGCCGCCTCCTCTTTTAATACACCCCTTGGGTGTAGGTCACAGCACGGAAGCACTAGGAGGGGAAGCGATGTATGATCAGTTCTCCCCTTGAGCAGCACAGAGACCCTGATGTGTGAGTGGGAGGATATATTATAAAAGGAGGATGAGTGGGTAAATGGAGAATGATGATGACAGGGGGTTATTTACTGTACATACTTGTCTACTTTCATGGAATCTACAGGAGACTCAAAAATTGCCAAGAGTACAACAGATTCCACCTGACAGGGGCTTTTTGATATGCCTTGTGGTGAATCACATCATTATAGTCCCACACTTCGCTTTGTGATGCCACAAATTCCTACCTAGACAGAGTGCTGTGTAGTGCCACAGTGATGCCTTTTGTATCGCAACGCCCCCAATATCTGCCACTTGCACCTCCCCTATGGGTTCTCCCTAAGGAGAAGTCCCAAAAGGTCCCAAAAGAAGACAAGTATGGTTAATAATGGAAAATGAGGGGTTAATGATAGAGAATAAGGATTAATCTTTTATGGAGTTTGAGGAATCAATGATGTTTGATGGATGTTTAATATATTAGGTTGGGGTGGATTTAGGTATCAGACCACCCCTAGGCACAAAATTCATGGTTGCCTCCACCTCCTCCCCCACCCCCCAATTTTATTATTTTCATTATTAGTTTATAAGCCCTATTTTGGCAATTTCCAGTATACTAATAAAACAAGCCAAGACTGATGACATATCCTTGTATTTTTAATTATGTACACATATTTACTAAGAAGGACAGTTTACAGGAGCTTCCTATTTGCTTTCAAAATATTTTGGCCTAACAGTAGTAAAACTATTGTCAGAGTGTTGCCCCCCAGCAGGGCTGAAACTAGGATTTTTGTCACTGGGAACAAGGCAATAATTTGGTGCCCCCCCCCCAAAAAAAATACAACATAGAGGACTAAAAAGGTGTGTGTTTTGTGACACAGCAATGCCCCTTATAACACATTATGCCAGACAGTAATGACCCTTATAATACATTATGCCACAGTAATGTCCCTTACAACACATTATGCAACACAGTAATGCCCCTTACAACACATTCTGCCACATTAATGCCCCTTACAACACATTATGCCACAGTAATGCCTCATACATTAAGCTACAGTAATGCCCCTTATTCATTGAGCCACAGTAATGCCCCATATACATTATGCCACAGTAATGCCCCTTTTACATTATGCCACAGTAAGGCCCCTTACACATTATGCCACAGTAAGGCCCCCTTTACATTATGCCAACGTAAGGCCTCTTTTACATTAAGCCACATTAAGGCCCTATCTCCCTTCTCTTACCTGCCAGGGACGTGCAGTGTGTGTGCTTGGGGTGGCACGGGGCGGGGCTGCCACACGCTGAGGAACTGTCAGTACTGCCATCATTGTAATGTGGCGCTGCTCATGAATCATTTGGAGCTCATAGACCGGCAGCCTCTGCTGATTGGCTGCCTGTCCGTGAGCACTGATTGGCTTGCGACTGGCACCACATTAGCAGCTCCAAACCCACAAGAGCAGCAACCTAGCCTCCCGGTAGCCTCTCCCCGGCACCCCCTCAAGTCTGGCACCCGGAACACGTACCCCCTTAGCCCCCCATAGTTGCTGCTCTGCCCCCAGCAGGTGGCACCCCTTGGCATGTACCTCACATATAGGAAATACAGCACTGCTTTTAGGATAAGGGATTAATGATTGATGGATGAATGATACTCTTTACAAAAAAAAAAATCCTTGAGCAATGTTGTAATTGTGTTATGATATATACACCAATGATTAGAAAGCACGTTCTAAGAGCCCCAGAGGAAGGGTTGTACTCTTGAGAGCAGAACAATTACAGCTCTGCCTTTAAGCGCAGAAATGATGCAGCTGTGTCATTTCTGCACTGCAGAGAAGAGCACTTTTAGCATCAAGCAGATGCCACACGATATCGTAGGGTCTCATGAGGAGACTAGCGAGCGTTTGTATGGACTCTGCTCCCAGGCTAGTATGCACCCCCAGATGGTAATTGGGGATTTGTAATTCCACAAAAAGATCAAACCTACAACGTGACAGCAAACCTAAGTATGTGCACTAAAAACTACTTGTGTACCACAGCTCTACACACCCTTCATTTTGTTTAAATAATAAATATTATGCCTAAACACATTAAATTGACTTGCTTAAAAACATTCTGCACTGTACTTACCTATTCATTGATGGTATAATTACAGACTTATGTGACTTGATAATCTCTATGTATATTCCTATAACACGTTCAGTTAAAAGTCAAATGCTTATACATGCATAGAGATTTATTTATTGAACTGTGAAAAGCCACACTCCAAAAATGGCTGTTTTCAATAAAGTTATGGCGTTTTGCTATCTACTGTATCTAGGGTTACTGCTAGCTGTGGCTATTGCCAGCGATAGCCATGTCCTGCGATAGATTCTCTCTGCTCTGCATGGAGTAATGAGCTAACATATACAGTAAATACCAAGAACAGCATCGGTACAAAAACCTCTGATGTCCACCGATCACTATTGCCATGTCAGGTGGCTAATGTGTTGACCAATAAAGGTAATAATGATTTATTGCAAAAGTACAGTAAGGCATTTTTTTCCTTTGTAGACATATACAATATTTTGTTTCTTCTATTTGTTTTACAAATTTACCAATTTTTCTTTTCTTTTTCTTGAATCTGCACTGGAACTCTAAGATCAGGTTTCTAATGCAGTGCAAATGTGTGGCCGGGAAATGCTGGATTACACATACACAAAAGGGACCCAGGCTTACTACTGCTGACCAGTATCGCCAGGTAACTGGGGATCCCTCAGCTGTCCTGGTAACATTTCCTTTCTGAACTGTTTCTAAAAAGACCACTCATGTATAGCCAGTTTGATAAATAGGCCCCATATTTACTAGACATGAGAGAATTTAACCCTTCACAAGGATGAGTTTCCCAGTAGACAATATCAGGTTACATTCCCCTGTAAAGAAGCCAACTTAAGAGCAGATAGAATAATAGTAGTAGAGAACAAAATAGACTCAAAATCTGGTAACTCTGGTATCTCAAGTCACCATGCCCTAAAAATAATAGACCACAACCTGGCACTGGACTCAACTATGTCTGGGTGCAGATAACAAATTCAAAATTTATGGGAATGGCTAAAGGTGAGAACCTCAGATAAAACATTTGGGGCCTGAGCATCAGGAAGATGGTTATATAATGATTTTATACATAAAAAGTATGAGCGAGGTTGATGAAATTTATCTTGAAGTTGGAAGTAGGAGAAGAGGTGGCCGTCTGTATTGAATACATCTTATAGTCATAATCCACTTGTAGGACTAGATTTTATAGGCTGAATTGTCTACAGAAGATGGGAAAGTAGAAAAAGGAATATAAGGAGATGAACAAGGGTTGCTTCCTAAATGATTATTAATGTTCAGCCAAACCTTGTATGTGTCCCAAAAAAGAACATTAGTGTGACAAGGTAATCTAAGCTTAGGGGTGTGAAGCATTCTGCTGGGGCATATGGTTAAAACAAGGATTCCTCAATGGTTGTATTAGTAAAATGTCCAGTGTGTAGAAGCCAGTCTGAGATGTAACTAAGCTACAGAGTGACGATCTAGCGAACACTAGTATATGAAGCATACTCAGACCACAGAGTTTTTTCAGAAGATAAGTAGGACAGAAGGTAAGTAGGATATCTACCTATCAAGGGTTTTTGTCTCTGACAAATATATTTAGAGAATATCTGAGAATAACGGAGTGTATCCACCTTAGTGATCGTAACAGGGAGCATTTGTAATACAGTAATAGGTATGCATGTTTAGGGAAAATAATATTTTTAATAACTCTGCCTAACAGGGACAGCTTGTCTCTCCAGTTCACCAACTGAGAACGCATTTTGTCTATGAGTGGGGAAAAAATATAATCATAAGGCTGGGAATGGTGTGGCGGGATGCAATCACTAAACATTTTAGTTTATGGGGTGTAACAGCAAACAAAGGTAACTGTAAGTGAGAATGTTGGATTAGGAAAGGTGCGGACATTAAAGGGAGGAGTTCAAATTTGAAAATATTTGTACGATAGCCAGCAAAAGATCTAAACATGGCTATTATGTTACAGATAGTGGGTAAAGATGTTTGGAGGTCAGAAATAAAGAGCAGCATACATTGGCAAGGAGTGCCAGCCTATAGTACATTCCTGATCTTTAATTTTAATACCTGTACTGCTGGGTCTTGCCATAATGCTATCGCCAGAGTATCCAGAATTGGGGAAAGGGGGCAGCATTGACGTTGTCCTCATTGTATACAGAAGGGGGAGGGGGAATATATTTGTCAAGATTTGTACGGTAGGGAAGGAATACAGGAAGAAAACATTTTTTCAGCATCTAAGGACAAAAGGACCTAGGAACCACTCACAAGGAGTATCCAATGGAATGCAATACTACAAGTACTCTCCTAATATTAGTGACAGCGTTGTGGCTCTAGCTGAATCCGTTTTGTCTGGGTATATAACCAATGGAAGGATCGTCTTCATCCATTCAGTCAAGATTTTTGTACACAGTGTATAGACAGATTGAGCAGAGATATGGGTCTGTAGGAGCACAGAAGCAGAGGATCCCTACCTGGTTTTGGCAGAACCTTTAAATTAACGGAATTGAAATGCAGTGGGAGGGAACCAGAATCAATAATAGAATGAAAGAAATGAATTAGGATGTCTACAATACGAGGACATAAGATTTAAAACAAATTCTCAGCTGAGGCCGTCAGGCCCAGGAGCTTTCATTTGTTTTGAAATCTTTATAGTTTGGGTCACTACAGAATAAATGATCAGCGTTAGAAGTGCTTCCGCATGCATGGGTGTTATCTGCAGGAGGAAAATTCTTGTCTGTATCAATTGGTTCCTATGTATAGAGGACTTGTTAATAATGGAAGAAAATATCTGAAATATCTTTACCATTGAATTGAGAGTTTGACTGTTCATCCTTAAGTGCCGCTATATTAGAACTCTTTCTATCTCCTCACAGGAGGTTGGATTAAAGGCGGCTAGATTTGTTGCCGTACCAGAAAAAATTATCATTGCCTGCTGCAAGATCCCTACTATACATTTGCTTTATAATTTGGTCAAAATGAAGCTTGCTGTCACAAGCCGCTCTGTTGCTAGGAGATGCGAACACCGGGCTATCAATCACTGAACTCCTCCTACCTCCTGCCTGTCATTCCTGGACTAACTTGATTGGCTTGATGTGGCTTTTTCTATCTTGTACGTAGGTTGCTCAGGTGCCGGTGATAGCGTTTCACGTGTTTCCGGTTATGGTGGTTAGTTCCTGTTTAGTCGAGTGTGCACTACCTCTGCCTGTCTTGTATTTCTCCTGCCGTTTGTATTATCTAGGCGTACCTCTGCATCCTGCCGCTTGTGTCATCTAGGTGGCACAGGCCGCACCTAAGCGTCCTGTTGCTTGTCAACCTGGCGACACAAGGCGCACACCAACCTCACCTGTACACACAATCCAGCGTCCCTGCCACTTGCGTCATCTAGGCGGCACAGGCCGCACCCCAGCATCCTGTTGCCTGTGTCAACAAGGCACACATCAGTGTTCCTGGTACACGCAATCCAGTGTACTACTGCATGTGTCAACTTTGAGGCACAAGTCGCACACCAGCGTCTCCAGTACCCACTATCCTGCGTACTGCCACTTGTGTCAACCAGGCGGCACAAGTCGCACTCCAGTGTCATCTTGCCAAGTATTACCAGCCCACAAGGCTGTTGCAAGACTTTGTTCTTCATCAGCCCACAAGGCTGCTACATGGCCCAAGGGCCGCATCTTGTTTAACATCACAGCCCTCAAGGCTGCTACACGGCCCAAAGGCCGCATCACACCAAGCATCTAGACAAGTGTCACCAGCTTACAAGGCTGCTACACGGCCCAAAGGCCACATTATGCCAAGCATCATCAGCCCTCAAGGCTGCTACTCAGCCCAGAGGCCACATCTCGCCAAGCATCACCAGCCCTCAAGGCTGTTTCCTGGCTGCATTTAGCCAAGTGTCACCAGCCCTCAAGGCTGTTGCTGGACTTCTCTCTTCATCAGCCCTCAAGGCTGCTACACGGCCCAAAGGTCGCATCTAGCCAAGCATAACCAGCCCCCAAGGCTGTTGCTGGACTTTGCTCTTTAGAGATACCCCTGTATCATAACACTTGCTTTCCCGGAAGGTGGTCTTGGTGGCCAGAGAAGGGAGAGCTTTATGTAAAGGATTGAAAAGCAGTGGTGAAGGAGGTTTGGAATGCTCCATAGGAAACATCCTGTTCCCACCTAAGGAAATAATGTCTCCCCTTAACATGGCTTTAGCAGATTGTCAAAAAAGACAGGGATTATCTACATGGTTCTTGATGAGGGGTATATTACCTTCCTTGCTTTGTACACAGGATATTGCCAGATTGTTTAATCCCAATATATCTGAACCAAATATTCTATTTTTCATATAAGTATTAGGTTATACGTAACATAAATATATAAACTCGCAAAGTGTTTAACCAGAATTACATACCTTTTAAATCATTTGGATAATTTCCTTTCATAAAGATAACGATGCACACAAAATGTTATAAGTAAAATGTTTTTATATTCATCAAATCAATCTTCATAAAACAGTGTTTAAACTTAACAATACTAGACAAAATAGAGAGAGAGAGAGAGAGAGAGAGAGAGAGAGAGAGAGAGAGAGAGAAAATGGCTGCTGTGTGAGAATATGTGTGGGGGTTGTTAGAGCCCTTGTCCTATTGTTCAAACCGCATGGTCTCTGATCACAAACTCCATTTTGAATGTCACAAAACTCACATAATGTTGTAACTTCTGTAAATCATATATCCATTCATGATCATAATTATAATAACTACAATAAACCTATCTGAAAACTATACAATACCAAAACTGGGTAAAGTTATAACTATGATCACAAGACTAGTAATTCACAACTTCCATTGAATCAAGCACATGATTCAATGGGGAAATGTGGAGCACATGGAATTTCCTTTGTTCACACCACATAGAGGTAACCATCTTTAACAAACTGCAGACTACCTTTCACACGGTAATTATTACTTATACCAAATCCATTTGAACTATAAAATCCCCAAACTATGATAGTACATAACTTCACAATGCTATCACAATATGGCTAGCAATCTGCAACTCCCATGGGACCATAACCACTAGCTGAATTCAACCTGAAATATTCACATTCCATCCTACAATATTTCAACCAGATTCCATTATATAATGTTTCAGAACGTATAAACTACTAAACAGTGTACATTACTTATAAACTTATTACAATGTAATTGACCACTACCGAGTTACGGGTTCCTTCATCACCAGCTGATATCAAACAATTATATATCTACAGATTGCAATATTTTACCCAATTTCCATCTTAATCTTAAATACACAATGTTACAGTCAGACCACGAGAATACAACACACATTAAACCTATCTCTCTCAGACAGTGCTATTGTTAAAGCACATGGTGGATCGTATGAACGAGCTACAGTCTCCATTAAACACATGTGAATAGACAAAGACTACACCATATCATCCACTGTATGCTAACACAGACTTATGAATTCCCTTACCAAACTACAAACTTATTACATACAATCTATATAAGCTAAGAACAGGTTAAATCAAACTAATTATAGATATCATATAGGCTAACCACTGTACAGCCATATTCCAGGTGTATTTAGTTCCATCTTGGCAGTCTTCTAGGGAGAAGTCTGCTGTCCTTCGTATCTCTCTGCAAGTGTGTGTCTGCTGTGTCCTTGCAAGCATGTGTCCACAGTGTGAATGCCATACTCCTCCCCCTTACCTGTGAGGTGTGGTCAGAAAGGGAATATCCTATTGGTCAACTGGAACTACTGTTCACTTTAAACTTGGGCTATTGTTCTAAGCTTTCCTGTGTGAGGCTAGCTATCTGTGAACTGTGGCTATATGTAAACAACTGCTAATTAGCTTGTATTGTGAGCTGGTTTCTGTGTTACCTCTAAGCTCTGGGAAAATTATCACATTTCATTTATATATTTTGGTTTTAGCTGTATAAGGAATTAATATTCTATATTTTGTGATTATTATACTATATGTTGATTTTTATATACACACTGTAACATTTCCCCCTGTTGTGAGTTCAATGACATCTGACAGTTGAACTGACATAAGCTTGTGTATTATCTCTATTTTAGTGTATGTGTATGTTCGTTGATCGTACAGGTGGTGAGAAGAAAGAGAATTCAGTTTGGAGAGAATCATAACAATGTAATTTTCACAGTTAAAAATTAAAGTTAATGAAAAGGCGGAGAAGTAACGGTCCTCTCCTGCTTCGCATATGTAGATAGAAAAAACCTTGTTTGATTGTATGTAAGGATAAAAAATCTTTCATATGTGAACCAAACCCTTTCCTAATTTTTATTAACATTTGGGATAAAAAGCCTATAGTTGCATTCTTCACCACATGGGATGAGGGCGCAATTCTGGAGTGTTGTCATCTTGGACATCTGCTTTGGTCCTTCTGATCTGTCCATCTGATCATCTTAGGGTTCATGTAGTCATCTGCCAGGAATATCGTCTGTCTGCAGCTGGGCCTTGTCAGCATCTAAATAAGAAATTGAGAGATATCAGTACTTTTGAATGTCTCCATCTTTCCTACCAAATCTGATGTCTTGTCTTCCATCCGATCTGTCTGCAGTCTTCAGATATCCTGTTGTTGACTTGACTTGCCTACATGGACGAAAAGCAGATTCTCTGTGCGTTAGCGGTCCCTCCCCACCCACTGTGATAATTTAGAATTTTGTCTACTCCGTATTGGAGTTTTCAAAAATTACATATCATTAACATTGACGAGTGTTACAGACTCAACTTTATATAGTTTTCTCCACTAGGTGGCATTCAAGATCCTACATTGCCTTTTGTTCTCATTTACTATGAAAATCTCCAAACAAATATCCCTAATCTGGGAAATTCTAAATTTCCAACCTTCAAATACCCATATAACACCCCCCCTTTTCTCCTGACAATAATCTGTGTATTAATTGTTGAGGAGAATCAGGGAAGTCTTGGGCCATTTGATCTACTTTAACCTGCATTCAGGTGTTCCGAGAAAATAGAAAGAAATGTTAGTTTACATAATACAGACATATCAATATGTAAATAATTCCTATCTATTCCAAACATACAAACTGTTAATAGATATA
This sequence comes from Taudactylus pleione, assembly GCA_031769625.1. NCBI lineage: Eukaryota > Metazoa > Chordata > Amphibia > Anura > Myobatrachidae > Taudactylus > Taudactylus pleione. The sequence goes on from JAUIMM010000334.1 coordinate 8,557,020, forward strand.
CCCAATTCATTTAGTAAGAACAGAAAATCATCCTGTGGAACCTGTTTAAATAAAAGACCATTTTAAAACAACCTTAAATGTAATTTTTTTCATTAAAAACCCTTAGTAATTCCAGGCATTACCACCTCTGCTGGGAAATGGATGTGTATTTCCCCTTCTACTACTTCTCCTCCTAGGACCTGTGAGTGTCGCTACTGGCCACTAGAGGTAAAACATCAAAATTACAGGTGTTTTGGGGGGAAAAAAACTTACATTCCGCTGAGTTACTGTCACTGCAACAATTTAAAACAGTGTGATCATATGCATATTTTTATGATCTATGTCAATCCCCCTGTTCTGGTGAATGAAACTTCCACCATAGGGTTATCCATAATACCTACATCACAATTTAACTAGATTTTACAGGGATTTATAAACACAAAAATATCTTGTTTGTGCATGTTACTATCAATCACTTGGTATCTCTAAGAACTATTTGTTATGAACTGTTGTCACTTACTTACAGTTCTGATGGCATTTCACATACGTAATTTTATGTGATATACACAGTATTTTCAGCTATTACTATATTTCCAAGATACTACAAAAAAGACCTTGTCCACCCATCTTCCAATTCCTATGAATTTGGTCAGGGGTTGCAATACTTACTTATTAACACTAGGGGATTTTTGAATCCTTTACTCCGATATACATATTTATACCATTATACTTTACCTGTATACACCTGGGATTTAAAATGAGCAGGATTTTATACCACCTGTCTGTTTTAACCCATATTATACCATATACAGTCTTCAGAACAATTGCATATACCGTAAACATTGCTATAAGCATAAAGGTTAAATCCATTATCACATGTATTCAGTACCCTAAAGATGTCTCCTTATTTACGGCAGTAATGACCAGTCCAGATTTCCTTATTTCTGCTTTTCATATGATATCCCTACTTCTAAGGAACATCCCATGTCCAACGCTCTGAGTATTATGCATATCACATTGTTCATCAATATTTATAATGTTACGTATATCGCTGTCTAAAAATCATATTTCCTGCAGTCATATATATACTTAACACATTACCTGTTTACCTAAAGGAAAACAATTATTTAGACATCCTAACATCTGTGGCATCTTAAATGAAATTATCCATTTTTACCTTTATTAAAGACTTCGCCGACCTGCGATTCAGTCTTTTTAAACTCCATTCTGCTTATCAGTATATATAGAACGATTATTACAGGACTCATTGCAAACCTGCTATATGATCCAATTAATCATACCCTGCTTAGCAATACATCACCTGATTCTAAGTTTAACACCAGTATCACCTATATATCTCTTACAGAACTGAATAAATGGGTTAAACACATATACCTCCCTTTGTGAGTTCCTTAATCTATTTACAGAAATCCATATCTATCTGAGTTATGACTAGTATACAGGGTCAGACTGGGCCATAGGGTTACAGGAAACCTCCGTTGGGCCCCACTGTTCCAATCTGACACTGCTGGTGTATTACTTTTTCCTGTCTGTATTGGTGGAAATTAAGTCCTCAATCCTTACAAGATTGGAGAATTTATCTTGCAGATCTGAGATCACCCAGCAAGAGTAGCTAATTCACGCCATTCACAGGTTCTCAGTGCACGCTTCTCTGCTCAAAATTCTTACCGCATCTTCAAAATGCAGTACCCGCTCAGACAACTATTAAAGACATGCTTCTGTAGGAAGTAATGGTTAGAATTAAAACAACAGAATGCCTTACATCATAAGCAATAATTACTTTACCATTATTATGGGACACGTCAAAAATATCTGTGACATCTGAGATATTCATATCTCTCTGAACCTTGCTAACCTTTCCATACAGTTTTCTTATGTATCCTGTCCTATACTACCAGACCCCAGACACCGGGTCGTCATCGCTTATGCTCTATGCATGTATAGCAACCAAAGCTTCATGTGAGCTAAACATGCAAGCTTTCACAGGGCTAATACCGCCCTAATATTCCTTGACAAAATACATCAAGTCCCTGATTATATTAAACAATGTATTATGCATATTACGCAAATCTTCAAATCATAACTGTAAGATTATATGTGGTTTACATGCGATCTAATACACAGATAATACAGTATAGCACACAACATGTTATAACTTACTCAGAAGTGGATTTCTTAACCTAAAATAAATCTATAAACTGTTGTATTGCAAGGATTTTTCAGAAGTACATACAAACTACACACAGATGAGCACATACAAACTCCACACAAAAAATGTTCATACAGAAAACCAAGATCATGTGTACAACCTCAAAACTTCTGTATTGCAGCCATGTGTGTGTTCAGTAATGTCATATTACACAGATCCCTGTATTCTGAGATTGTGTGTAAACCCCCTCTTTTGTTCACAATCAGACATTGAGAACAACAGAAGGTAATAAATGCAAGTCATAATTCACATTGGAGCTGTATTCTAGCTCCTGTATAAATCATGATTATTCTACCAAACATCATAAAATTTGGCAATTGTAATGTTTGTGACATTCTCAGAACACACCACCTAGGAAAAATCCTGCAATACATTGCAGTGCAATAGGTAAAATACTTTTACCATCACTAAGATGAATTTCCAATTTACATTCATTTGCTTCAAATATATGAAACATATTTGTGTTTTCTGCGATTAATTATGAATTCTCCAGTACTTTAAAACATGCACTGTACATGTGCCAATGTGTAATGTGTGACTTTAATGCACAAGTTTCACTGCAGATATGCTGCAGGGTGAGTGATATACCGTGAATGTATGTGTGAGAAGTGTACATGCGTGTGTGTATGGTGGGGGATGTATGATATACTGTATGTATATTTTAAGGGATATAAATGTCTTCCTGCACTTCCGGCAGATTAATATCTATAAATAAATTGAGGATTGCAATCTATCAGAGAAAACAATTATTTGTGTACATATTTGCATGTGAGAGTTCTGTGCTTTTGTGTTGCTATGAATGGGGAATGGTGGAGGCTCATGGTAATGCAGCCATGATGTTGTAAAGAGATCTATTGTACCAAGTGTGAGTGTGTTTATTTTTTTGTAGTGTGTTATTGCAGATATGATATATGCAGCACAGAAAGGGTTGATACAGGGTACCTTGAATAACCAGGAATCACCATTGCTTAGAGCCTGCTATTCAGTGTGACTTGCAGTCCTGCAAAATACGCTTGTTGGAAAGAGAAACTGTTACATATCTTGTGCAACCATTCAAAAATGAAAACAAACATACTGTGAGAATTATAATTAAATCAGGCATTGTTGGATTGCCATTCTACATGTGGCATCCTGTGTACAAACATAAAAAAACAAAACTAACACAAAAAAAATGTGGGTACTCTGCTTTTTTAATTGTGTGAATTAAAATTGTAAACAGCGGCAATTATGAGTTACCACAATTATAAACAGACCTGTTCGGGCGCCAATGATGAGGGGTATATTACCTTCCTTGCTTTGTACACAGGATATTTCCTGCTTGTTTAATCCCAATATATCTGAAGCAAATATTCTATTTTTCATATAACTATCAGGTTATACGTAACATAAATATATAAACTCGCAAAGTGTTTAACCAGAATTATATACCTTTTAAATCATTTGGATAATTTCCTTTCATAAAGATAACGATGCACACAAAATGTTATTAGTAAAATGTTTTTATATTCATCAAATCAATCTTCATAAAACAGTAGCTGCATTTAGCCAAGTGTCACCAGCCCTCAAGGCTGTTTCCAGGCTGCATTTAGCCAAGTGTCACCAGCCCTGAAGGCTGTTGCTGGACTTCTCTATTCATCAGCCCTCAAGGCTGCTACACGGCCCAAAGGCCGCATCTAGCCAAGCATAACCAGCCCCCAAGGCTGTTGCTGGACTTTGCTCTTTAGAGATACCCCTGTATCATAACACTTGCTTTCCCGGAAGGTGGTCTTGGTGGCCAGAGAAGGGAGAGCTTTATGTAAAGGATTGAAAAGCAGTGGTGAAGGAGGTTTGGAATGCTCCATAGGAAACATCCTGTTCCCACCTAAGGAAATAATGTCTCCCCTTAACATGGCTTTAGCAGATTGTCAAAAAAGACAGGGATTATCTACATGGTTCTTGATGAGGGGTATATTACCTTCCTTGCTTTGTACACAGGATATTGCCAGATTGTTTAATCCCAATATATCTGAACCAAATATTCTATTTTTCATACAAGTATTAGGTTATACGTAACATAAATATATAAACTCGCAAAGTGTTTAACCAGAATTACATATCTTTTAAATCATTTGGATAATTTCCTTTCATAAAGATAACGATGCACACAAAATGTTATAAGTAAAATGTTTTTATATTCATCAAATCAATCTTCATAAAACAGTGTTTAAACTCAACAATACTAGACAAAATAGAGAGAGAGAGAGAGAGAGAGAAAATGGCTGCTGTGTGAGATTATGTGTTGGGGTTGTTAGAGCCCTTGTCCTATTGTTCAAACCGCATGGTCTCTGATCACAAACTCCATTTTGAATGTCACAAAACTCACATAATGTTGTAACTTCTGTAAATCATATATCCATTCATGATCATAATTATAATAACTACAATAAACCTATCTGAACTATACAATACCAAAACTGGGTAAAGTTATAACTATGATCACAAGACTAGTAATTCACAACTTCCATTGAATCAAGCACATGATTCAATGGGGAAATGTGGAGCACATGGAATTTGATTTGTTCACACCACATGGAGGTAACCATCTTTAACAAACTGCAGACTACCTTTCACACGGTAATTATTACTTATACGAAATCTATTTGAACTATAAAATCCCCAAACTATGATAGTACATAACTTCACAATGCTATCACAATATGGCTAGCAATCCGCAACTCCCATGGGACCATAACCACTAGCTGAATTCAACCTGAAATATTCACATTCCATAGTACAATATTTCAACCAGATTCCATTATATAATGTTTCAGAAAGTACAAACTACTAAACAGTGTACATTACTTATAAACTTATTACAATGTAATTGACCACTACCGAGTTACGGGTTCCTTCATCACCAGCTGATATCAAACAATTATATATCTACAGAATGCAATATTTTACCCAATTTCCAACTTAATCTTAACTACACAATGTTACAGTCAGACCACGAGAATACAACACACACTAAACCTATCTCTCTCATACAGTGCTATTGTTAAAGCACATGGTGGATCGTATGAACGAGCTACAGTCTCCATTAAACACATGTGAATAGACAAAGACTACACCATATCATCCACTGTATGCTAACACAGACTTATGAATTTCCTTACCAAACTACAAACTTATTACATACAATCTATATAAGCTAAGAACAGGTTAAATCAAACTAATTAAAGATATCATATAGGCTAACCACTGTACAGTTTACTTAGCTGTATTCCAGGTGTATTTAGTTCCATCTTGGCAGTCTTCTGGGGAGAAGTCTGCTGTCCTTCGTATCTCTCTGCAAGTGTGTGTCTGCTGTGTCCTTGCAAGCATGTGTCCACAGGCTGAATGCCATACTCCTCCCCCTTACCTGTGAGGTGTGGTCAGAAAGGGAATATCCTATTGGTCAACTGGAACTACTGTTCACTTTAAACTTGGGCTATTGTTCTAAGCTTTCCTGTGTGAGGCTAGCTATCTGTGAACTGTGGCTATATGTAAACAACTGCTAATTAGCTTGTATTGTGAGCTGGTTTCTGTGTTACCTCTAAGCTCTGGGAAAATTATCATATTTCATTTATATATTTTGGTTTTAGCTGTATAAGGAATTAATATTCTATATTTTGTGATTATTATATTATATGTTGATTTTTATATACACACTGTACCAGTTCTGATTATTAAACAGATAATTCACCCATGCAGTTTCTAGTATGGAGCAGGATTTTAAGGAGGAGACCAATTTTGCTGGGAAGTGACAGCAGGTGTGAGAATAAACTTTCCATGCAAGACCACCCATATGGGGGCATGGTCTGAAATAGAAATAGGTTCTTTATCAGTGTCTATCACTTTTGAATAAAGATGATAAAAATAGTTAGATCTAAAGAAAATATTATGGGTAGAAGATTTGTAAGTGTATTTTAAATCTACTAGACAATGTGAACTCCAGATATCCATGAGAACTGGCTAAGGTTTGTAACTTAACTTACATTTAGGGTTGCAGCTGCCTTTCCTGTTTAGAATTGGTGAGACAAAAAAGTTAACGTCTCCACCCAGAATAATTTGGGAATGAGCAAAGGGGTACAATGTATTAACAACATTGACAAAGAAATGTCTTTCATATACAGTAGGCCCATAGACATTACACAAAGTATATCTGTTACCATCTATGGTAGCATCCATTATGATATAATGGTTAATCGGTCAACGTTGGTAGAATTAATTTAAAAGGGAATGGCCTTACACAGTAAAATCACCACCCCTCTAGCTCTAGGAGTAGGATGAACAGGCTAGAACCTGCTGGGACAGCATATTCAATTTATCATACTCAGTGGGAGTCAGGTAGGTCTCCTGGAGGAACGTGGTGTAAGCGCATCATTTATTAAGGTAGATTAAAATATGTCTCTGATCAGGAGAATTAATACATCTTGCTTTTCATGAGCAAAATTGAAGTTGACATGTCATTCAGTAAATAGTGAAAATGGAATAAAAATGTTATCAACCTAGATATGAGGAGCTAGATTAAAACACTTGAACCTATTAAAAAAAGATCACTAGTGCAATGAAAACCCTGTATTTAAATGTTTTGATCCATCTCAGTAGACCATGGGGCCTCGTCTTCCTCTCGGAGATATTTCCAGGCATCAGCAGCATTAGTAAAGTCTTTAGTGCCTTGTGAGTGAAAGAGACGCAGTTTGACAGAGTAAAGAAGGGCAAATCTTTTGCCTGCTTGCACCAATTGGGAGCAAATAGGTGACATTTCTCTGTGTACTTGTAATACCCCACTGGGAAGAATACAGATGGTGTGGTGCAGTTGTAACTGGTGGCAATTCCTAACTCAGTCCACACCCACAGTGAGGCAAGGGTTCCCCAATCAGACACAGACAATGGGAGACAAAATTCATGCAAAAGCAATCTGGATTTATTTTTAGTAACCCGCAATTGCTGAAATGGGTCACTGTTATAGAATAATAGGTCTGGTACAATAAACATACAAAAAAAATCACATCAATTACAATAACAAACTATTACTGCTTTTCTAATTGACTATTCCGATACTAAATTAGCAATGTCCTTTTCAAATTAATAGAATGTCCCAATAACCTAACACAGATGACATGTCCTTTATAACCCAGGTTACGGGTAACTCCTTGTGCACACGTTTGGGCCATTAAAGCGTATTTACAACTGAATGGTAAGCAGCAATGTTGCAGTCCTGATATATAAATTAGGAGCCGTGTCTCTATATCACACATAGAAGTTGTGTGTAATAATGGATTCCTCTCACCAAATCTGAGGACCAAAATTAGGATGCGACTTTCTCTCCAAAAGGTAGCCACAGCGAACAATTGGATAGGACTCTCAGCTTGGCTTACTATGTGGCACTATAAGTCCCAGCCACTCTTCTATTTTTTCTCTGTCTCTGTTACTTCAGCTGTTTATCACTCTGCAATGGCATCCAATCAGCTCTCCTCTCTCCACAGCTCCAACTGCCACTGGCCCAACACTGGTCATGTGATCTGCTGCTCCTGACCTGGGATTTCTCTGCCTATGTAATGCCAAGTCAGACGTAATAACTCACATAGTGGGGTATTACATACCCTCAAAACCTCTGATGAATAATCTTGAAATATTCAGAGACTTTGCGGGACATAGAAACCAATTGTGATTTAATGTCATTGACTGTCCCCATGAATTTATCTTCCTGTTTCTGCAGCAAGGGCTCCACAGTTTCCCAGATAGCCCATACCATTTCTCCATAGGTTAAGGGGGCAGTAGACACCAGTAGAGCAGAACTCGAAGCAGTTGAAAAGGGAGCAGTAGAAGCAGAAGGTCATTCACAGAAGCCACTGTGGACTCTGTATGTTTGCTATCATCTCTGCGTTTTAAAAGTGGGGGCCGGAGCGACAAATTTATCCATCTCATTAGGAAAGTGAGGAAAGTCTAAGCACGATTCTGTAGAAATCTGTAGAGAGGACATCAGATGATGTTGTAGAAAGTAGGTTATGACCACAAGTTACAGTACTAGGAAAGTCACATCAGAGAAGTTATGAGTTAGGAGCACTGAACAGTAAGGTATAGATTATCCTGTTACTGGTAAATGGAATGTCTGATAGAAACAGGGCAGCAGGTGTTTAGTGCAGCCTGACCAGCAATGCTGCTAGCTGCTCCTCAATGGTGGGACCCTCCGGCTGTGGCAGTGTCCTAAAAGTACTGCAGCTAAGGGTAATACTGTCGGGGGGAGGGGGGTTGGCTAAATAATACCTGTAGGCAGGCATGTGCAAGTATCCAGCAGGCAGGAAACGGTCTCTGCTAGTCCCTGACTTCAGAGAATAGTAGGATGACACTGGTGCAGTCACACGGCGGGTTGCCGTCTCTTAGGCCGTGCTGCGGAGGGCCCACTGATGATGGGTTGCGAGTAGATTTCAAGGCTGCCAGGAGACCAGTGGTATGCCAGCAGCATGGGCACCAGATAGAGGTGGTCATCTGCCACGGAGCCGCTTGAAAATTAATCTTGTATGCGGCTGCAAGCACGAGCTCCAGCAAGTCATGTCCTCCTCCTGTAATGGCCGCCAAGCCATACCTTGGGTGCTGGTGTTTTAATAGAATCCACCACTTAAGACTCATTTTAACAATTCGGTTGCTTAATGTGGTGCAAATGTGCCTATTCAACCAAAGTAAAATTAATGTTTTTGAAAAGGCTGGCAACTCCGAGCACCATGCTGGTGCATATATGACCACCATTGCATATAAATAATGTGTTGTGCTACCATTCATATTTTTCTATTCATATTTCCTATATTCCCTGACATAGCAATGGAACAATCAATTTTCATTTGCAATTTATAAAGTAAATTAAAATTATACTAGACAGTGAATACAGGCATAATAGGCAAATGCAATCACAGCCTGCAACGTTCTAGCGGGATAATGACAATCCTTCAGGTCATCTATTAGACTTGGGCATTGTATGGAATTTCCATCTGTGCATTTGATCCTCAATCATCTCAAGTATTCACTAATGTGTTTAGGTCTCATTTACTTGTAATGCAGCCCCCTGTAAGTATTTCTAGCTGTGTGGCTTGCCTTACTTAAGGTGCTGTAGACTCACTAATCTATAATGAAATAATCAATATATAATGCACAGCACATTCCACATTGTAAATAACTGACATGACAGATTGCACATTTTCTCATACAGGATTTGGGATTATATCATCCTGCGGGACTTCAGTCTACATCCACATGCAAAGTACTGTGTTTCCATTATTGTGTGCATAATTTGAAACTGCACAACTTTATGCAGAAGCGGCTCCTACCCTCTTACCTGAGCTGGTTGCCTGGCACCTGCGCAATAGATCTGGCAGGCGCCGGGACCGATGCGTGAGTAGCAGTGGCGCCGTGCATGCACATAACACCGGCTTCTGGGGGCTGCATTGAGTGCCCGAAAGGCAGAGCTGGAAACCTCTCTCTGCTAATTGCAGCTCGGGCTGGCAGTACCAGGGCAGGAGACACCTCCCCCTGGGGCTGCCTGTCCTGCGTGTGACTGGCAGGTGGCGTTTCCAATGGGAAGCCATCTCCAGTCATAGTGTAGCCGGTGGCTCACTGAAGTAGCAGATTTTACTGGGGGGGGGGCTGCAGCCCCTAGGTAAAATCCGCCACTGACTTTATGTATAATGTGCTCAGCCAGTGAATGATCAGCCAATGCTAATATGTTGTATCAATATGTATATACACAAGGTTTGAAAATATTTGATTTATTCATTTGTTCAAATAATTGATTTTTGTTGTCTATGGCAAGATAAACCTAGGTCTGCATTTCCCTGTAGTTCTCCATCCCACAATGCCCACCAACTTCAGTTCTATTTTATATACAATGTAGGGCTGTTGAACACAAGTTAGCTGTAATTGCTCCTGTATTGTGTGTATGAAATTAAATGCAGTTACACAACACATCTCTGCCTCCAGGCCGCCCCTATCTGTACAGTTGGTTTGATACCTGTCATAATTATCATCAGTGCACACTATCACCAGCCTGTTAATGCTTTCACGCTACTCTACATAACCTACAGTTCTGTCTAAAAGCCCTCAGTGAACATTGCCTATGTGAGAGCGCCCCGTTATAGCCCAGCTACACCCCTTCAGTCACCAGTTACTCACTATCAGTCACACCCATTCAAGTATCCCTAGTAGGGGACGCTTGGTTCTGGAGCTTGCGTAGAGCGAATACACCCAAGATTCACTTCGGAAACAGACTTGTGTTTATTTCTATGTCTGCACCTAACTGTATTTCTCCCCCCTAACCCTACTGTAGGGTGTCGAACCCTAAACTCCCCCCCCTGTGCCTAAACCTAATCCCCCCTCTAAGTGCCTAAACCTAATCTCCCCTTCTCTGCCGCCTAAACCTAAGTCCCCCGGGGGGTACCTAACCCTAACCTCCCCCCGGGGGTGCCTAACGCTAACACCCCCTTCCCCTAGCCTAACCTTAACCTCCCGGGGGGGTGCCTAACCCTAAGTCCCCCCCAGGAACCCTAAACCTAACCCTCCCCACCGGCCCGCGGTTGTCTGCACCCGGTGCCCGGCATCACTTCGATTGAGATGCCGGGCGCCGGTCTCCGAGCGTCGGTAAAATGACAGGCAGCTAGATTTAGACACCTGTCTTTTAACCCTCGCCGGGATTTAGTAGTCTGGAAGCCAGATGTCGGCATTGCTTCCGCTGGCTTCCCGTACGTATACGGTATGTATATATACAAGTGTGTTTATTGTAGTTACATGATTATTGAGGTTCAAATAATCAAAACACAAAATATACCAAATAACAACAGCACAATTTTCATACCTCAATGATATCTCTAGTTTCATTTTTTGCGATAATAATAAATCATTCTATTTATATATTCACAATACTTACCTTCTTTTTACTTCAATAAGCCTAACTTTTACTCATTTCATGGAGTATGAAGAGAAAGAGACTAGAACAGCAGTTTAAGAATAAAAAATAGCAGCGCCCATGTTACTAACTATTTTTCATTTTTTACAGTTAATGTAAATGTCAGCATTGTATAGTATGCACTTTTAAAGATAAATATCTGGATGAGCAATGCATTTATTTATTGTGCCTGTTAATTGTCATTCTATAATATAATAAAAACAAATACTGTATGATATAGATTTGTGCATCAAAGGACAATTTCTTCTAGTCATTCATGCCTTTTGCTACTGCCATGATGATGTGTAAAAGCAATGGGCCTGATTAAGAGTTGTACACTAATGCTGTCACAGCTGCAAATTTGTACCCAACTTTTATGCAAAAATATGCAAATGTTGCAGCCGCCAGGAGCTGAATTGGGACGTGCACCTGCAGCTTTGCATATCCAAGCATCTGCGTAAAATGTTGCAGCATCTGCATACAAAGATGCAGCATCGGGGCAGATCCTTCCATTGTTGCAGTCCTGAGTGAGTCTATGCTGAAGCCATAGTCCTTGCGCACGGGATCGCAGTCACAGGGTGTGACATATCCCCAAAATGTTCGCAACATGCCTGCGTTCTTTGCCGCTACTCCCCGTTACCTCCCCCAAAATCTCCCTAACTGTCAATCACACTGCGAATAAATACTGACGGTGAGCAACTAGAGTAACAGTGCTTGCCGCATGCGCAGTGCTACTTAGATGCATGCGCGGTTTACTGATAATCACTTGAATCCATAAACATTGGAATAGCGTAGAGCTCTGAATGAGGCTCACTATTATGTCTATGACCCAGATACAGAATCATGAGATATGTGACATAAGACAGTGGGTCCCAAACTCGGTTCTCAAGAAACCCTAACAGTCCAGGTTTTAAGGTTATCCATGCTTACGCACAGGTGACTTAATCAGTTCCTCAGTATCAGTTTGATTATACCATCTGTGCACAAGCATGGAGATCCTATAAACCTGGACTGTTAGGGTGCCTTGAGGACTGAGGGCCTGATTCAGAGCCGAACACTCTGACCAGAGCGCTCGCTCTGAATCAGGGCCCTCCTCCATGAAAATGGAGCGTCCTCCTGGACGCTCGCATAGCTGTGGGTGACCACCCACAGCTTATGCGAGCGTCCATGATAATGGTCGCGATGGTCAAGACCATCGCGACCATTGGGCTTGCGACAGAGACCCTGCGGTAGGGTCTCGCTGCCGCAAGCCCTGGAGTGGTTTTGGCTCTATCAGAGCCAAAATCACTCCCACTGACATCACTAGTGATGTCAGTGGGGCCGGCTTCAGACGGTAGGCGTTCCCATCAACATCGACAGCACGCCCCCTTTGGTGATAGACCAGGAGCGACGGAGAGCCCGTCGCTATCCGGGTCTCACGCATGCGCACGACGGAGCTCCCTCCGTCGTGTGTATGCACAGTGGGGCAACATCGACCCGCTTGCGAGCGTCCTGCGCTCGCGAGCAGGTCTGAATGACCCCCTGAGCTTGTGCCAGATATGAACGATAACAATTGTAAAAATCGTTCAATCGTTCATTTCTTTGACATGTGTGGCATGCATCGATGAAGGATGCGCATTCCAGCATGTCAGATAACGATCTCTGACATTGTTTGCAGTCAGATATTAACGATTTCATTCATTTTAATACTATCAGAAATCGTTCAATCGTTCATCGTTGATGAAATCGTTGAAATCGTTGTAAAAATCGTTCATCGTTCATCTGACAAATCTGACCGTGTGTATGCACCATAAGACATTGGCATAGCTCATTATTACCAAGTCACTTCAGTTCTAGGGGAATTAAATTACTAATTGTTTCCATTTCAGGATGTGGTCTTATGTCAGCTGCTTGTATTTTGTAATACTGTGTATCTATTTGCTTATGTAAAGATCATGTATCAGTTACTTTACTACTAAAAGTGATGTAATCATTTACAATGGGATTTTGAAAGCACACGTCTAGACTATATTTTTAACTAGAATGCAGTGAAGGAGCGCACACAGAAAGGGGGTGTGGTCATACATAACACCCCATTGCCCATAACATTAGGGATGTTGCAAGTATTTCCCGAGCTGCCCCCATTCCATCTCTCCAGTGTTTGGATGCCGTGTGCATTTGCTTAGCCTCCATTCACCGTTGCTCTGCTATGTAAAGCAGCAGTGAGAACCAATGCCCTCCCGACCCAACCTGGACCCTCAACGCACTGCACTTAAGCCCTTCACATCCTCCCTCCCTCCGGTTGCTGAGTCTGGCCTCTGCATTCATTATTGATTTTGAATATGTAGATTATTGATAATACAGGCAGGGGGTGGTAGACGGCGAACATAGTTGTGGCTCCGTGATTTATCAGGATAGTGGGGGGGATTTGGCTGTGCAGAGGGTTAGAGGGTCTTTATCTATGCATGACACATGCAGGTTACTTTTTGATGCGCGCGTAATTTTATAGCAGCACTTGATTTTATTACATAGTTTTGACAAACTTCTAAGAACTAAATCGGAGCAGTACCTGGCATGTCATTGGGAGAATAAAGGCCCTCATTCAGAGCCGCTCGTAAGCGGCCGTACGCTCGTAGTCATCCGATGTTATCCAACCACGCATGCATCGGTGTAACAGTGCGCATGTGTGTACGGCTGATTGCGATAATTTTTTCAGTCGTTCGTCGAATAGCGAACAGGAAGTGACATGTCAAATGTGATTGACAGAACTGTCCATTTTGGGGCGGTGACGGTAGTGGAGATGGGAAAACGCAGGCGTGTCGAGGCGTTTTTTGGGCGTACATAAATTATCTGATGCGAACGGCCAATGTGAACGGAAAAAGTGTTATGTCACTGTCTGATCCACTTTCCATTCAAACTGCTTGCTCAGCTTGTGGTCTGGTATTCTCTACCACAATGACGATGGTCTCTTCGTCCTTCCCGAGCCACATCGATGGCATTCCGATTTATCAATTGCGACCACAAAAACAATCAACTTTGAATTGCAAACAAGCTTGTAAGGTGTTTAGCAAATAGCCTTTTTTTAGTAGCACAAAACCGTACGCAGGTGAACTACTCTGCTGCTAATTTCTGGATTAGACAATCAATTAGCTTACAAATTTGTTGTAAAATTATGTGTTTTTGCATTTTTGTTTAGTTCTTTTTTTAGTGCAACAATATTGTCAACATGTTTGTTATTTTTCCTCATTTTTAAGGGGCCAAGAAAACACTCGTCCTTTTGTTTTTTGCTAAGTGTTAATTAAAACTCATAAATGGATTTTAACCCTTGGGTTTTTGAATCAAAAATAATGTTTAGATTTCCGTTGTATTGTTTGGAAATTTGTTTGCGGGATTACCTTTTAACCAGTTTTGGAAGAAATTCACAATACAATTGAGCAGATTTTCAAGATTTGTTTTTTATTTTACCCTTTTTTTATTTTCTGTGTTTTTTCAAAATTAAAATCTGGATAACGTCAAAGTAAAAATATATGAATTCAAAAACATACAAACACAAATAGTGGCATTTGCCAAACACAAACAAACACAATTTAAAAACAATTCACAAGAAAGGAGAGGGATGTTTGGGCCATTAAGGAATATGGGGCAAACACCGAAGGATAGTGGGAAAATTAGCCAGTGCGTCATCGCCTTTTGCCACGTTTGGCCGGGGTAGGGAGAGAGCCTGAACGGGTCCGGGAGGGCCTTCGGCTGGCCTGTCCAGAGGCAGATGTTGTGGCCTCTGGACTATGCATAGGGCTAGGCACATTTGGGGATGGCTGTTGAGGTGGAGGGTCCTGATGTTCCGGCAGGAAGGGAGGCCGGCTCCAACATGTGCTGGCGAACGAGCTGCTCCAGGGCATTTGCTATTCGCATGTTGGCCCCAGTATTTTCCGCCAGGGCCTTAGCAATGGTCACGTTGGCCGCAGCACTTTGCTCCAGGGCGTCCGCCACCCGTAGCAGATTGGCGTCCATCCTCAGCAGAATCTCGGTCTGCTGATCCGTTTTAATATTGAGATCACTGAGGAGGCCCACTGCCTGCGAGGGGGAATGCCCAGGACTGTCTGCCACAGGGTCGCAGCCAGATCTACTGCTTCCTCCCCTGCAGGGCCAGCAGAAATTCTGCGGCCAAAGCTCCCCTCTGGAGCAGACTCATCCGCCTGTGTCTCTGTGAGAAAAAAGAGAAAAGAGTAACATTATAATCTAGATATTGTCCCAAACACATTTCTGAGTTGTTAACATTACAACATTTACCTGGGGCAACATGAGGAGCGCAAAGTCTGGCATGTCGGTATTCATGTTCGACACGCCAAACACCTCCTCATCCTGCACACACCCCTGGGCCAGCTCCTCCAAATCTGTGAGCTCCAGTGCCACAGGGGTGGGACCCCCACCTGTCCCCCCTGCATGCCTAGCCCTATCAGCCAGTTTTTGCTTAAGCCGATATTTGAAGTCGCTCCATTTGTGGGGTAAAAAGTTTGCATTATTCCAGCAGTATTTGGACCTGTAAACACTTTTTACTAAAATGTAGTTTTTACGTACCGGCGTTTGACCTCCCGGGTTGAACATTCACAATCACCCACCCTATTGACACCACTGGCTATGTCATCCCACATTTTCCATTTCTGGCTTGCACCCATATTCCTTGGTGCCTGTGGCTGGTTGTCATTGCACATTTGCACCAAAACCTCCATCTCCTTTCTTGTGAATTGTGGCTGCCTTTTTTTTTTTGGGTTTAGTTGGCCTACAAGGCCCAGCAGCCTCTGACATGGCATCCTCCACTCCTTTTTTTAAAAAGATTGAATAAATTATAATGTCAAACGTTACCCAAATTATTGTTAAACATAATCCTTTAGTCCCAAAAAGACAAATACTTACCTGGTGCCTCTTGGCCAGTGCTTTGCTGCTCTGTAGCCATTTTTGACTTTCAGGTCTCACTACAGCAGACCGTTTGGGGTTTTCAGTGACGTTTTTATACATGCGTCAGCATTATTCGGCCGCATCATTGATTGTGCGCTCCTATTGTCCGTCCTTAATTTGAGCAGGAAAATAAAGACTATTTATGGCTTGGTGTGACTCGAGTCGAGGTGGCGGGTGATGAATGTTGGAGGTTTGATGTAGGAGTTGTTTGTTGGCGTTTTTTGGAGTTTGGAGTTTTCTAGTGTGATCGTTTTGTTTGTTTTCTTACTTATTTATTTTCCGTTCGCTTTTTTTTTATTGTTTAGCTTTTTTTTTGGAGTTTTTGAGGGTCTTTTTAAAAACCACCGTAAACAATAATAGTTAATATTACAATGTTAGTACTTATGTGTTATTTTTTTTTTTTTACAGTTATTTTGGCCTTGCCCCATTGACGTTTTTGGACTTTGGGTTATTTGTCTGTTTTTGGTAAGTGTTTTTAGTTTCATGAAGTTACAATTTCGATGTGTTAGTCTTCGCATATGTTTCGCTAAGTAATCTTGTTTTTTTTCTTGGACCAATCATGTCTTACCACTAAATATAGCGTACTCTTTTGCGAACTAATGTTTGAGTTGTTTTTCATTTAAAATGAACGTACTATTTAGCGCACTAATGTCTCCTTATTGAACTGTACAAAAATGCGTACTATTTAGCGCACTAATGTCTCCTTATTGAACTGTAAAAGTAGCGTAATATTTAGCGAACTAATGTGTCTTGTTTTAACTGTAAAAAATGCGTACTATTTAGCGCACTAATGTCTCCTTATTGAACTGTACAAAAATGCGTACTATTTAGCGCACTAATGTGTTTTTATTTTTTCAGTGTAAAATCATGTTTTAGCACTAAATGTAGCATGCGATTTTCCGAACTAATGTGTGCTCCCTTCTCTTTTTTTTAACCCTAAAAAATGTGTTTACAATCCAAATTTCCCAATAATAAATAAATATATTTTCTACTTTTGAAATGTAGGTTGTTCTACTCATGACAAGACCCCGGCCTGTAAGCATCTTTGGATTTCTTAAAAAAGATAAGTATATTTTTCTTTACACATTTGTCTAAAACAATAACTACCTGGCTTACCATTTCAGGTTGATGTTGGTCGTATTATCTTGGCCATGGTTCCAGAACCCGACCAACCTCAACTTCGTCCCAGGCGTAGGCCTCGTAGGCATGCAAAACCTCAGATATATAGAACACATGTCACCCTTTTTGGAATGCCAGATGATGAGGTATTAAGACGATACCGTCTTCCTCCACAAATCATCCTAGACACTCTCTCATTAATAGAGAGTGATCTTGAACGGCAAATTGACAGTCCTACAGAAATACCACCACTTATGCAATTAATGTCGGTGTTACATTTCTGTGCCTCAGGATCCTTTCAAACCACGGTGGGAATAGTTGCCGGAATCTCCCAATCCTCCTTTTCAAGGATCCTGAGGGCAGTGATGGAGGCCATTTTGAAACACCTCCATCATTTTATTAAAATGCCAGTGGATATGGGTTCCCTTAGTGTGGCGAAGGCCAATTTTCACCAAATAGCTGGCTTCCCACACATCATAGGGGTTGTGGATGACACTCACATACCACTTCAGCCTCCAGCAAGGCTGGAGGCTATTTTTAGGAACCGCAAACACTTTCATTCCCTCCATATGCTGTCCCTGAATGCCAAATTCCCCGGGAGTGCACATGATTCCTTCGTCATCTGGCAATCAGGGATTTGGCACAAATTAGACAACCTACAAGCTGGTGATGCATGGCTTCTAGGTAAGTTGACACCTTCTGTTGCAACCACTGCAAAGCTTGTTACACAATGGTCCTGATGTTTGTTTTTTTATTTTCACAGGAGACAGTGGTTACCCTTGCACGCCCTGGCTGCTCACTCCTTATTTGGCTCCCACACCAGGGCCACAAATTGAGTATAATTCCGCACTTACAGCCACCAGGCAGGTGGTGGAGCACTGTATCGGCCTTTTAAAAGGCCGATTCAGATGCCTCCACCACTCTGGTGGCGACCTCATGTATTTCCCGGATATGGTTTCGAAAATTGTGGTCCTGTGTGGGATATTTCACAACATCGCCATAAGGAGTGGTGTCCCAATGCAGCCAGAGGATGCCTTGCCTGAGGATGGCCCCCCCAGAGGTTGGTCGGAGGTCAGTATGTGGGGGGGCCATACGCGATGATGTGGTTGCCAGATATTTTAGGTAATTATTGTAAAACATTTAGTTAATTGACACAATGTAGACATGTAAGATTTTAATGGCCAATTTTTATTTTTTTTTATTTTTTTTTGTCTTTTATTCCCTAAAATTACCCGAAAAAACGATGCCTACTACCTGATCCCAAAAATTGTCTTCATGTGGCCACATTGGATATAACTTCTGGAACAATTATTTCTTCGCCTCATTTGTGGATTCATGTTGGCCTGCTACTTCTTCAAACAGTTCTTGATTGTTGTTGTTGGTTTTTTTTTTGGTGCTGGTTGTTTTTTGGAGTGTGTTTTCACTGTGTGAATTGATTGTCACAATTCACTTTCTGTTTATTATTTGTGTGTATTACATTTTTGCATACCATTAAAAAGACTTTTCCTTGGTAAATTACAAGCAAGTGTAACCTGGTCCAAAAAAGGCAAACTTTCTTAATGGCTAATCCTGTAATGTGTTAAATTGTAAAGTATTTTAACCTGCTTTGTGGCTAAAAACAAACACCAAAGGTATTATGGTAAATCAGTATGTTTTCTAATCTAGGCCTAAGCAGGTTTGAATTAATATTTACTTTTCCCACCAAAAAAAAAATGCTGGTAATTCTACAAACCTATTGGTATTGTTAGGTGTTTAATGTGCCAGCTTACATACTTACTTGAGCTTTCAACAATCTAATTTACCTTACTTTAAAAAACATGCTCCAATAGTCGACTTATGGAAGGTTAAACAATCTAATATTTACAGACAAGGAATGAGACTTTAATAAATCTAAATATATTTTATTTGTAACAATTTTTATGGGTAAAAAAAAAAAATTAATGGCGCAGGACCGCCAACATGTGATCAAGGACCACAAGCATCCCTATGACATGGCCCCTCAATGTGTGCAAGCCCGCCTGCATTGCTTGCATCCGCCTCTGGTCCTCTGTGGGTAAAAAAAATGTGTTGATTACTAAAATGACACCTTAAATTATGTTACCAAACAACTTAAAAATCAGACTATACTTTAAAAAAAGAGATAACATTTTTATAAAAAACAAAGTAATGGCAAACGCAAAGATTGTATAAATACAAACTATAAAAATTACCCATAAAAAGCCAAGCAAAAAAAGGGCGAAGTACGCAAAAACACTACATTTGTTGGTACCGTAAACTAGAAAGACACAAGTATGAGTGTTTGGACATGTGTGATATGTGTAAGGGGAAAACATCCTAGACATTGTTTAGCAAAGATATATATCCAAAACATTAGAAATACTTAACAAATTGAAAATGCACAGGCAAAAGGACAACATTACCCAAAAACAAAAAAATGCCAAAGCACCCATAGTTTAAAAGGGAAACATACCGGTCATATTGATGCCTGATCGTGGAGCCCCGACATCGTCCTCCTCTGAGGTGGGCCAGTGCTGGTCCGATGGAGGAGGGGATATTTGGCTAGGTGTGGAGGGGGATGAAAAGAGAGGGGGGGTGGAGGGGAGGGTGATGAAAAGAGAGGGGGGAATGGAGGGGAGGGTGAATTTTGAGGGATGGGAATATTCGGAGAGGGAGGGGCCTCACGGACTGGGGGTCTGGGGTGGAGGGGGAATTTGGGGAAGGTTGGGGAGAGTAGGTTTGGGTGGGAGTGGGGGATAGGGGACGAGGCCGACGTTGTGTTCGGATTAGACGTCGGAGTCTGCGCTCAGCCCCTAAATGATGGATGAAAAATTTTTAGCTAATTTTTTATTTTGGGGGTTTTGTTAAAATTTACACCACCAAAAATGTTAGAAAAATTAAAAAAACGGAAAACATGCACATGCAGGTATGTCCTAAATAAACAAACAGGGCAATACGTAAAACATTTACACGCAGGTATGTCCTAAATACACAAACAGGGCTATACTGGAAACATGCACACACAGGTAGGTCCTAAATACACAAACAGGGCTATACTGGAAACATGCACACGCAGGTAGGGCCAAAAAACACAAACAGGGCTATACTGGAAACATTCACACGCAGATAAGTCCTAAATACACAAACAGGGCTATACTGGAAACATGCACACGCAGGTAGGGCCAAAAAACACAAACAGGGCTATACTGGAAACATGCACGCGCAGGTAGGTCCGCAAAAAACAAAACAAAAACAAACACAGAAACACTTACTTTCCTGAATATGGAGCCGCAAACATGCAAGCAGGCGTGGGGTTCGGCAGCGCAAATCCGACCACCTACGCTCCAGTTGGCCGATATTTTGGCGATAGCCGAAGGAGCGCAGGCGGCAGCGCACCTCCGTGTACGCCATACGCTTGCGGCGGTTTGTGATGGGGGGAGGATGATGCGTGATCCTGTGGTCCATGACCTCTGTGAGGACCAGGAGCTCACGCCTACAAAACGCGGAGGCTCTCATGATGGCAATGATTTTTTTAACACAAAACAGTTTTAATAAAGGCCCTAGAAAAAATTTGATTGGCTAATGTACTTTGAAAATTAACAGGAACCATTCTATTGGTTATTGTATGAGTCATGTGACCTACAGCCTCACAAATATAATGTGAGTTATGATAGGCTTGATGCAGTGACAAATTAAAGTACTAAAATATGCCTATAAAAAACAAAGGAAAACAATAGTATCATTCCTAAAAACATTTAATTTGGAAAAACAAGACCATTGGTGAAACCGTACGTATTCTGCGGTACAAATGACACACACTGACAAGAATAAAGTTTATTGTCAATGAAAAAAAAAAGGATTGAAAACATGTGAATAGCAATTAAGGTAATTAATATATTGATTGCCATGAAACGATTAAAGTATGTTTGAAGAATGAAATAGCAGGCAATCGAAAACTGACAGGGCCACTTCCGGAATGGAATTCTGCGAGCGTTCCCTGCAACCAAAGAGGAGATGGACGGTCGCTATTTTGAACGTTCGCTAGCTAGAGGAGGGGTTGGGAGACTATGGGGCGGAAAATTAGCAAGGAGCGAACTAACGAGCGAGCGCTTGAATTTAAATATTTCCGCTCGTACGTCGGACGAGCGAACGGCCACTTGCGTCCGGGTCTGAATCAGGCCCAAAGTTCCTAATTTTAGCAGAAAGTGTCACAGATTAGTCTTTATTAATTGTGTGTAGAATTATATTTAGTTTTTTGGTGCCCTCTTGATTCAACCTGAGGTGTGAATAATCAGTTTAATCAAGAATTCTCCAACGAGAGCGCCACAGACCATGATATCACAGCCGAGTTGCAATGCATAAACCGCTCATCTAAAAGTACAATTGCAAGTATAGTGGTGTAAAGAGCACAAATAACTAATGGATTGTGGAGCAAGGGACACAGGGCCTGATCCAGAGCCAGACGCTCTTGAAGAGCGCTCGCTCTGAATCAGGGCATTTTTTTATTTTTTTTTGCGGCCTCCTGGCCACTCGCTAAGCTGTGGGTAACCACCCACAGCTTTTGCGAGTGGCCAGGTGATGGTCGCGATGGTCGCGACCATCGGGGCTTGCGACTAGACCCTTGTGGTAGGGTCTCATCTGTCGCAAACCCCAGAGAGCTTCCTGCTCTAACAGAGCAGGAAGCTCTCCACTGACATCACTGGTGATGTCAGTGGTGCCTCCCACAAATGGCAGGTGTTCCTTCGGGAATGCCTCTGTTTGTGTAGCCACCCCCCTTCCCCGCCTACAAAACAGGGCGAGCTGTCAATCAACATCGACAGCCGCCCCTTTTGTAGTGACTCCCGGAGCGAGAGAATTTCTCTCTCACTCCGGGGCTTGCACATGCGCACGGTGCGTGCCGCATGTGCGCAGTACCCCACATTCGACCTGCTTGCGAGCGCTATGCGCTCACAAGCGGGTCTGAATCAGGCCCACAGGCAGAAGACTCAGCATCCACCATGTTCTTAAATAACAGACAAGTGCATGTATGGCACAAGTCCAAAGCCAAGGAGTACAGTATCACCATGTGCAGCACCCAGAGGAGTAGAATGAAAACATGGCGCCCGGAGAAAGTGCATGTCATAGCGCGCCCCCCCCTCCCTGTACTGACCTGTGCCAGTGGGATAGGGTCAGCCTGTAGGGCAATACTAAAGTGAAGAGAAAAATAGCAAACAGTGACAGTATCACGCTGGGCGCTGAGGTCCCATTGAGGGAATAGAATGCTTCAGTAATATACTATCTGACATTAAGAGGTAGCTCCGCTGCTTTATTTATATATAGCACCTAGGTTCTGACTTATCTCCTTTGAATAATTGTTATTAGTCAATAGGAGATTGTATTATATATTCTGATCATTTAACTTAAATTGACAGAGTACATGTGCTAGAGTGACACAGCTTATTACTGCAGTTATGGCCCCTAGCAGCTATCACTGGAGTGGGAACACCTATGGGAAACTCCCTTCTCAGCTATGCTCCTAATTTGCAAATTTACATTGCACCTATATTAGTGTGAGTACTACTCACCATGTCATGTTCTATCTACCAACATTATTATTATTTCAGGTTGCCTAATATTTTCCTTTCAAATAGACCTTCAAATAACACTATATGGTCATGCCTGGGAACATCTCATTACTTTAAATAGCAAAGCAGTGACTCTGTGTAAACTCATACCTTATAATTGATGTTTAGGATTTTACCTGAGATGTGTAACTATTAAGTCCATTTAAGCAGAATGAATGAATGAAGACAGAAGGAGGGAGAGGATCAAAGAGGAGAGGGGAGAGGAATGTGCTGATCAGAAAGGGGAGGTGACAGAGGCCAATAAGAAAGGAGAAGGGAAGGGCAAAGCCAAGCAGAGAGGGCCAATGACAGAAGCCAATAAGAAAATGAGAGGAAGGGGCAAAGAGTTGATCAGACTGGGGTGGTGACAGAAGCCTATAATAAAAGGAGTGGACAGGGGCAAAGAGCTGATCACAGGGTAGAGGGGAGGGAATTAAAGAGGTGAAAAGTGAATGTAATCAATCTGACAGGAAAGGGGAGGTGACAGAAGATGATCGCAGAGGAGGGAGGGCCGGAGGGGAGGCTATCTGGGCAGCTTGAGGGAGCATGAAATGTAGAAACGGATCTCTGATCTGTAACTTAATTAGGATATAGAGCAAACAAACCAAAATAAAACTAACAGGCGGCCGTCATACTGTGCAGTGCCCCATGAATTCCCAGAACCCTGAATGGCGCCCTCTGTCCATTTTGGGACCCGAAGCTCATGCTCCACTGGAATCACCCCCGCTACACCCCTGGCAGTACCCACCTCTGCCTCTCCATGTAGCAGGCCTCCACTACCTTTTGGGATGATGCCACCTTCTATTAGAGAAGAGTGGTTTGGTTTTACTGAAAACTGAACACAACCAAACTTTGGGGTTCCGAGTAGCGACTTGGATCACTTTTGGGATTCCAAGTAGAACCGAGTCACATCTCAAGTCTACCCGTAAAACCGGATCTCGGGTTTTGGATTGCATGTTAACAGGCCCAAATTAGATAATTTTACCTGTTTTTATCAGATGGGGCCACTAATAGCCACTAATAGCTTAATGAGCGTAGCACTGATATTATCCACGACTCGTGGCTTTTAGCCAAGAGTCACCAGTTCTGAAACCAATTGAGCATTTATGGGATATTTTGGAATCATGCCTGGGACAGCGCATTTCACCACTCTCAGCCCAGTTGAGTGACTTTCTTGTAGAAGAATGTTGCTGTGTCCCTCGTTCACAGTTTCAAACTCTGAAAGACTCATTGTCACGGCGCATATACTGGCTGCACAGGGTGGGCCAACGTTCCATTATGTGGCTTTATGGTGGTGTTTTCATTATTTTGAACACTACTGGTAGAAATACTATCACAATTTCATATTGTGAACATTGCTGCTAACTCATCAACTTAATTACTTGCCAAAAAAGATTTACAGTACTCTCTTCAAAACCAGGCCATATTTCAAGGCATTGTTTAGCTGGAAAATGACTTAATTAGTTAATTGTATTAATTCATGTAGGCAAGACAACCAAAATGATTTAAATAAGGAAAGTTGCGAAGGTAAACCTTTAGAGCATGTGTGGGGAAATGTATCAAACCTTTTAAAGCGTGGAGAAGTGGACAAGTGGAGACGTTTCCCATAGCAACCAATCAGCTTCTAGATAGCTTTTATCAACTACATTATCAAGTACGATATTTAATAGCTGATTGGTTGCTATAGGCAATTTCTTGACTTGTCCACTCTTTAGAAGGTTCAATAGATCTCCCCCTTGGTTTATTCCAACATACTAGTGTGGGTATAGTCAGTTTTAGGGAGCTAAGATCTTAAAAACTTTCTACCAATATATCAAATTTATATCAGGGGTATTTTACAGGCGAGAACCGTAGATGGGGCAATTTTCCTTGAAGTATTTATGTAATAAATTGGTATCTGTAACATTTGGAAATAATGTAGTAACAATATGTTGTTTATATTAAATTTAGAGATGAGAGGTTTGGTTTTGCTGAAAACTGAACACACTCGAACTTTGGGGTTCCAAGTAAAACCAAGCCCCGACTTGGGTCTTCTCCCCAAGTTCAGAGCTTGGATCTAAAAGCCGGATCTTGCGTGTTTTGGAATGCATTTATGTCCCTCCCTCATGATTTTTTAGGTGCTGTGAGGTGGTCACATTTGCCTGGAAATGACTGATATTGATGTTTATAATACTATATGAACAAAAGCAGGTCCAAGTTATATAATTTTAGCTGTTTTTATCAATTTTTAAAGAAATCCAAAACCAAATCATAATACTTGAGGCTGGTTTTGCCAAAACCAAACCATGACGATGATTTAGAACCAAAACATGGGGGTCTGCACTCTGCACACATCTTTAATTAAAACCGTGGCACTTTGATAAAGTCTCCCTGTGAGAGGAAACATGTTAGTGTTTTATTAAAGCAGCTACTAGGAGAAAGATATCTGCTGTTTATACCTTTGCTATTTCCATTGCTAGAGAGAAAGATGACACCCCACACGGCGATACCCCTACTGTTACCGCTTACAAGTCCGGAACCAGTTGGCAGATTCTCCATCCAAAGCCGTCATCTTCATTGCTATGAGGTCTGGACCTTTAATTTTTTTTATCACTTGCAAGTTTTCAAACTTATTCTCCGCTGGAACACACTTGTGATATCCGGAAGTACATGAGGTGTAGTGGTCTTGTTCCTTTATTATCACACTCACCCATATCTGCCACAGATATCTCCTGTGCCTCAGAAACCACATAATACTTTGCGACACCACACTATAATCACCGCTGTTTTGGGACGATCATAAGTTTGACTACACAGTCCTAATATAGGTAACTGGGATGATTAATATCCACTCCGATACTGCTCCTTTATGTGCTGTGAATTTAATATATGATATGTTACATATTCAATGTTTTATGTATTTTTATGTTTCTATGTTTTAAATATTAACTTTTTGTAATAAGTAAACCTTTTTTAATCTTATTGGGCTCCTGTAAATCATTCATGGTTACAAATAGGGTCGACTCGAGGCTCGTTCTAGCGGAGCAGCCGCACAGGAACATTTAATGAAAATGTATCGATGTGTGTTTTATTTTTTCCTGTGGGGGCAATCATTGAATCAATGTTTTTTTTTCTATGGGGCAATTAATCTATGCGTTTTATTTTTTATTCCTGTTGGGGCAATCATCGAATCAATGTGTTTTTTTTTCTTTGGGGCAATGAATCAATGTGTGTTTTATTAAATTTTTTCCTGTGGGGGCAATTATTGAATCAATGTGTTTTGCTTTTTTCCTGTAGAAGCCAATGTGTGTGTTTTTTTTTAATGCGCGGGCTGATGTGCTTTTTTTCATGTGGGGGCCAAAGTGTGTTTTTATCCTGTCAGGAACATTGTGTGTGTTTTTGTTCTCTGCGGGGGCCACTGTGTATGTTTTTCAGCCTGTTACGGCCAATGTGTGTATTTTTTTTCCTGTCAGAGAGGGGAGGAGCTCCAACATTTCTTACACAGGGTGCTAGTATCACTGGTGCCGGCCCCAATTACAAATATTATTACGTATTTATTATTAGCGATCTCCAACTAGTTTATTTTCTATATTAAAACTGTAAAGACTGAAATTATATGAGCGATGTGTTCTGAATATAACCAGATGAGAGACGAAAGGGTTCTAATAATGTAATATATGTAATACAAAAGAAAAGCTATATAAATCAGACAAGTACAATATACAGTAGCTATGTGTAGAAAGGTTGATCAATTACAAGTCCAGAAATAGAGATGTGCGCCGACCTGCATATTTTGGTTTTGATTTTGGATCCGGATTCATCTTCGTGTTTTGGTTTTGGATCTGTATTTTTAAAAAATATTTAAATAAAAAAAAACAGCTAAAATGACGTAATTTGGCCTGTTATCATGCAATCCAAAACCCCGGTTCGGTTTTTAAATCCGAGTTCCGAATCACGGAAGATCTGAAGAACATCTTGGTTCAACTCAGTACCCTAAAGTGATTCACAGCTCGGAACCCCTTAATTTGGTTGGTGTCGGTTCTCTGAGAACCGGACTCGCACATCTCTGTCCAGAGGCAGGATAAGTGATCAGGAAGTGGGACTGGAGGCAATTTAGTTAAATAAGACTCTAGAGTCCAAAGAGTGTATGACTTGCTATTAAAGAATAATGTCAATATGTCATGCTGTATTTACTGGATGTTTTCTTATTGTACATTCCTTGTATGTTTGAATGAAATATAGTGATATTTTTCATACAACTGTTAGTGCCTTGACTTTTATTAGATTTATTATGACCTCAATAGAGAAGGGTATACAACAACATTGTATTTTCTATTTGTAGTCACATGTAAATTTGTGGGAACGTGGAACCCCTCCAGCTTGTACACTAATATAAAATATCTATTATATACTGTAAATATATATACATACATTTATGTTTGAATTGTTTTTAGGCATAATCACCTTCCTAGTTGCATCTTGCAGCTTCCGTGCTGCCAATGTTCACCATACGGCTTCCTAGCCGCTCCAAGTAGCTTCAGTGCTACCACCAATCCTCAAACTGCTTCCTAGCCGCATCCAGCAGCTTCTGTGCTGCCAACGTTCACCATACGGCTGCCTAGCCGCAATAAGTAGCTCCTGTGCTACCACCATTCCTCATTTGGCTTCTTAGCCACTCCAAGCAGCTCCCTTGCCGCAACATCAGCACCATCACCACAACATCGGCACACTTGCCGCACCATCGGCTCTCTAAGCCATTATCAAACCCTAGACTGTTTATTTATGGCAATTGCCCCAACATCGGCACCATCGCCGCAACATCGGCACACTTGCCGCACCATCGGCTCTCAAAGTCACTTTCAAACCCTAGACTGTTTATTTACAGCAATTGCTCCAACATCAGCACCATCGCTGCAACATCGGCACCCTTGCTGCACCATCAGCTCTCAAAGCCATTATCAAACCATAGACTGTTTATCTACGGCAATTGCCCCAACATCGACACCATCGCTGCAACATTGGCACAGTTGCCGCACCATCGGCTCTCAGAGCCACCTATACTGTGTACCTACGGCTATTACGGCACCATTGGCACCATTGCAGCACCATCGGCATCATTGCTGCACCATCAGCACCATTGTTGCATCATTGGCACAGCTGCCACACCATCGGCTCCCAAGCTATTGTCCAAAAAAGCAAACTCTACTCTCACAACATCCGTACCATCAATATCCTTATCATCATCAACTGTGTCAGTCCTAACTGTACATTCTTTACCTATTGAATTCCCATGTATCTCCATGTGAGCCACTACTACCTCGAGCATAAGTCCAGGCGGCCGCCTAAGTACCGGTGAACGTATCCTAGTTCTAAGGGAACAACGGGCGGTTGTTATTGGCGGAAGATCTCGCTAGCTGGGTTCTTGTGGTGTCACATGGAGTAGGCATCGGCACTCGTAACATTATAGTTAGCCCAAAATAATAGTTGATACACTAGGATATAGTTACAGAAAGTGTCGTGTCGGATTTATAACTTCTGCTGTCATGGAGTAGGGACAGAATCTTGCTCAGATGCTTGCAGCCCAGATCCAAACTCTTACCCAGAAATTCCACGAACTCACTATACGAGTTGAAGAGAAGTGTTCTCCTGTGCATGCAGCTCCTCATCTAGAACCTAAGATGAATTTGACAGATCAGTTTTCTTGGGATCGCCGACAGTTTTTAAACTTTCGTGAAGGTTTCAAGCTCTATTTCCGCCTTCGTCCGGCCTCTTCAGGGACACCATTGCAACAAGTTGGACTGGTAATCTCTCTCCTTCAGGGGGACCCACAGACTTGGGCCTTCAGACTGCCTTCTACTCATGCAGCATTGCAGTCAGTGGAAACTTTCTTTACGGCCTAGAGCCTATTGTATGACGACCCAGACCGTGCTGCTTTGGCTGAGTCCAAATAGTGTGCTCTTAAGCAGGGTCAGAAGGCAGCAGAGGATTACTCATCAGAGTTCCGCAGATGGGCTACTTACTCTGGTTGGAACGACCCGGCTTTACGTATCGTCTTGGTCTTTCTGAGGCCATCAAGGACATCCTTGTGCAACATTCACCTTCTGAGTCCTTGGATGACCTCATGCAACAAGCCATAAGAATTGACCGGTGATTACAGGAACGCAAACGTGAACAAGATCTTCCTGTCAGATCGCCTCGTTCTCCCGTTTGGGTTCCATCCTCGGTCACAGACGAACCTATGCAGATTGGCGCCTCTCGCCTATCGTCAGTAGAGAGATGCAGAAGATGGTCTCTTGGCCTCTGTATGTACTGCGGTGACAAGGGACACACAGTGAATAACTGTCCACTCAGACCAGTAAAAGACAAGGCCTAAGTGTTTGGGAGGATTTGCACTTAGGCCTGGCATCCATTTCCTCCAAAAATTCTATTTTAATCCCAGCAGTCATCCAGCTCACCAATTCCACTTTGTCTACTTCAGCCTTCCTGGATAGTGGGGCAGCAGGCAATTTTATGGATTTTCTTTTCTTTCGCACTCTGGGAGTACCAGATGTCCCTTTGGAACTAGAAATTCCTATCTGTGGTCTAGACGGAGGTTTGATTTCATCAGGTCATGTGAAGTTTAAGACACCTCTTCTCCGTTTATCGGTGGGTTCCTTACACTCAGATACTTTGTTTTTTCATCTCTTCCATTGTCCCTTGGCTCCAGTCGTTCTTGTTTTACCATGGTTTAGGGAACATAATCCCGTGAATGATTGGCAATCCAGTGAGATAATCAGATGGAGTCAGACTTGTCAGAATCGTTGTTTGACCATGCCTATTCAGTCCGTACTTGCTACCATTGCTGAGACATCTATAGCGATTCCGCTTCAGTACCAGGATTATGCTGACATGTTCTCCAAAAAACTTGTGGATGTTCTTCCTCCACATAGATCTTACGATTGTGCCATCAACTTGATTCCAGATGCCAAGTTACCCAAAGGCCGGTTGTATTCCCTTTCTATACCGGAGGACAAAGCTATGAGAGAGCACATTGAGGATGCCTTGGCTAAGGGATTCATCCGTCCCTCAAAATCACCATTGGGAGCTGTTTTTTTCTTCGTGGGTAAGAAGGATGGATCTCTTCCTCCCTGCATTGACTACAGAGGACTCAACAACATAAAAAATTCATATCCGTTACCTTTCGTAACGGTCCTGTTTGATCAACCGCGTCAGGCTAATGTATTCTCCAAAATTGACCTCTGAGGGGCATACAACCTGATTCAAATCAAGAGTGGAGATGAGTGGAAAATGGCCTCAGTTCTCATTCTGGACACTACGAGTATCTAGTCATGCCATTTGGCTTATCCAATGCCCCAGCTGTGTTTCAGGACCTGATCAATGACATTCTTCGGGAGTTTTTGGGGGTGTTCGTGGTCGTATATCTGGATGACATCCTTATTTTTTCTCATTCACTGTATCAACATCATCACCATGCGCGACAGGTTCTCCAAAAATTGCGGGAGAACCGTCTGTAAGCCAAGTTGGAAAAATGTGAATTTGACGTCACTCGGATTTCTTTTCTGGGGTATACAATCTCATCCCAAGGATTTTCAATGGATCATGGAAAAGTTGAGGCCATACTTAAGTGGGACCAACCAACTTCCCTTAAGGCCATCCAGCGGTTCCTCAGCTTTTCCAACCATTTCCAATCATTCTGGCATGTCAATCGGAAGCACCTCCGGAGAAGCCTTCTGGTCGATTGTTTGTCCCAGAGAAGTTTAGAAGAGCAGTTCTTCTGGATTTTCATGCCTCTCGAGTTGCTGGTCATCCTGGCATCAGTAAGACTTAAGAATTACTCTCCCGCTCTGTTTGGTGGCAGTCTTTGAACAAAGATGTGCATGAATTTGTCTTGGCATGTGAGGTATGTGCCCGTAATAAAACACCTAGGTCGGCTCCTTCTGGTCTGTTACTTCCACTTTCCATACCTAGGAGACCCTGGACTCACATCGCCATGGATTTCATCATTGACCTCCTACTATCTGCTCAATGTTCCGTTATCTGGACAGTGATGGACCGGTGTAGCAAAATGGCACACTTCATACCATTGCAAAAATTTCCTTCCGCTAAGGAACTCTCCAGCCTGTTTCTTCAACACATGGCTTACCGATGGATATCGTGTCAGATTGAGATTCACAATTTGCGGCACAGTTCTGGAGAGTGTTCTGTTCCTCTCTGGGCATTGAGCTTAGTCTTTCTTCAGGTTACCATCCTCAGTCGAATGGACAAACTGAGCACGTTTATCAGTGTCTGGAACAATATCTATGCTGCTATGTTTCCAAGTGTCATAATGACTGGGTATCTCATCTGCCACTTGTTGAGTTTGCTTTTAATAATTCATGCCATTCTGCATCTTCTGTATCCCCATTCTTCTGTGTTACAGGACAACAT
Organism: Taudactylus pleione; assembly: GCA_031769625.1. Classification (NCBI taxonomy): domain Eukaryota; kingdom Metazoa; phylum Chordata; class Amphibia; order Anura; family Myobatrachidae; genus Taudactylus; species Taudactylus pleione. The sequence goes on from JAUIMM010000334.1 coordinate 8,588,245, forward strand.
CCGAGGTCAAGTGCCTTCGACTCCGGATCACCAGCTTCTTCTTTTGTCTCTCGGCTCCAACATATTTAGGGCAAAGTTCATCAAAGCCTTCAGAAGGTATCTCTCTGCTCCAAAGAATCTGTTGACAAGCATCGGAGGTTGTGTTATTTTAAGAAAGGTGATTTGGTTTGGCTCTCCACCAAAAACATCAAGCTCCGTCAGCCTACACAGAAGTTGGGTCCCAGATTTATTTGGTCCGTTCCAAATTATTTCACAGGTGAACCCAGTAGCCTTCAAACTTCAATTGCCCAACTCTCTCCATATTAATAATGCTTTCCATTGTTCCTTGCTCAAACCAGTCTTCTTTTCAGCCAAATTCACACTCAGGTCCTCTTCCAGGCCTGCTTTGGTCATGGTCCATGGTTAACACGAGTTCATAGTGTAGTTCATAGAATGTAAGCTCTCACGAGCAGGGACCTCTTACCTCATGTGCTTCTCTTTACATTTTCTTCTACTGTTTACTCCCCATAAGGGCACCTAGCATGTGACTGCCAACTCCCGACTGCTTATTGTGAGTTCTTTAATCGCTATTGCAGCAATGTATATAAATCGTGTCTTTGTCCTGCACTGTAATGTACTGTAAGTTACTTGTTTCCTGTTCACTTATTAGTTCTATGTACTATGTAAGGCGCTGCGGAACACTTGTGGCGCCATATAAATAAAGGATAATAATAACAATAATAATAATAATAATAGTGGAGAAAATCTTGGACTCTAGAATTTCCAGGGCTCGTCTACAATTTTTAGTCCACTGGAAGGGCTATGGTCCAGAGAAACATTCCTGGGTTCCTGATTTTGCACTACATGCTCCCAGGTTGAGAAGATGCTTCTTTCAGTAGTTTCCAGACAAACCAGGTTCTGGGGGTTCTTCAACCCTGCGTCAACGGGGGTGTACTGTTACAAGTCGCGGTCACGACTTGACACTTTCTGACAGTATGCCCAGACAGGATGGGGTTACTCCAGTTCTTCCTGTTGCTAGGAGATCGGCACGCCTCAGGAAGTGATGTGTTTTCCACAAGTGCAAACCTGATTGGGACTTCAGCCTATTTATACTCACTGATCTATTGCACCTGTGCCGACTATAGAGTGTCTGTGAGTTCCCTCGGCCTGGCTGCAGAGTTAGGTTGTTCCTGTTCTCCTATTCACTGAACCAGGGCTGCCATCAGAAATTGTGGGGCCCGGGACTGCCAAAATAGGCAGGGCCCCCCCACAACCCCCGCTACCTTATTCATATACAATAAAAAAAAAATTGTCAAAGACAGAGCATTATATTACAGAGGCTAGAGAACATCTGCAGCATATTAAAAATAACTAAAAAAAATGTGAGGGACCCCAACACCGGTCCAGCAAAAGAACGCTCGCTTTCTGATGCACTCTTTTATATGAATTATGAAAAAAAACAAAAAAACATAACCTTTATTCTAATCAATAAAATAAATGTCACCCTCAAAATGTGATACAGTACATTATACAGTATATACATATAACAATATTCCGCATAAAATCATGGCTAATATTCTTTAAATAATACTCACGGCTCCCACGACAAATATTGTACCCCACGTTGTATAGTTCAAGTTACCAGTAGCCCAAGTTTGGTGTGTTATTCGTGTGGGTACTAATATATCTAAAATCCACATACTAAAATTCCTATTATTATTGTCAGGAGACATGGAATATTTGTAATCCCTCCTATCGTGGTTTGTGTCTATTCGGTAAATTCCTGGGAGATTCTAGCATATAGGGCTCGATTCAATTCAACGCAAATTGAATAGCGCTGGGAATGAGCTCCCGGAGCTATCCAATTCAGCGTGTTGCTAAGCCCGACTAATGATTTCTTGCAGAAATCCGACAAAGTCCAGGTGCTGTGCTGTTTTCTGCCCTTAGCATAGCGGAAACAGCATCGCGCCGGGAAGTTTAGTCGGAGAATGCCCCGTTCTCACAACTAAACACCCTGTTTAAGGTGCGAGGGGCGGGAGAACGGGCATTCCCCGACCTAACAGTGCGCAGAGTTGAATAGCCCCGGGAGCTCTTTTCCGGCGCTATTCAATTCGTGTTGAATTGAATCGAGCCCATAGTGTGTCTCCTATTTTATGTATGTGGGAGAAGTGCAGCTGAACTACTCTTCACACTCCTCATATCTAGTTCATATTCAACAGTACATATAATATAGGGGCCCATTTATTAAGGATCGCATTTTGCAATGCGATCAGGGCATGCAGTACCGCCCATGATCGCATTGCAAAATGCGATCATACCGGCCGAATGTATCACCCGGCACATGCATGGAGACGGGCTCCGAAAAGAGCCCGTCCCTGCGATGTGGCCGGAGCGCATTCCGGGCTGCTGCGCATGCGCAGTCTCGCGGACTGCACATGAGCGGCGCCCATTGCCGGCGGAGGGATCTGGGAGATCCTTCCGCCGGCTGAAAATGCGGTAAGTGCCCATAGGACACAGTGGCTAACGCTATCTGCAGATGGCGTCAGCTACTGGGGTCAATATCGGGAATGCGAAGCATTCCCGATATTGATACATTTGGCAGCATCGCATCCCCCATAGAAACCTATGGGGGAGGTGGCTGCCGGCGGCAATGGAGGGATCGCAGCAGGTATCGGAGATACCTGTTGCGGTCCCTCCTTCAAACATTCGGGGGATACTAAGTATTTGAGGTAAACCCCCGAAAACAGGTGTTTTCGGGGAATTTACCTCAAATGATCTTTGATAAATGGGCCCCATAATCCTTAATGACCATCTGGTAAGGAAAATATAACATGTAAAAAAAACATACATAAACTTTCTGCAGATATCCTATCTTATATACAGTATATATAAGATGTACAGTATATGCAGGTTTTAGCAATATAAGCAGTTATTCTTAAAAGGTTTTTCAGTATAATATATATATTTCATTAAAAATAGCCTGGCAGCATGGGGAGAATTTAATGGAGCACCAGGAGCAGGTACAGCCTAAAATCAATACTGAAACAATAGCCTGGGTCTGGGAGAAAAGACAAGCAGTAAGTGAGTCAGTGATACCCTTAACTTACCTTGCTTGCTTGCTTAGCTTCTTTCTTTTTCTGTCTGTCTGCTCCAGGCCACTCCGCACATCACCCGCCCGCCGCCGGCTCCTCTCTCATTCAGCAGCGCGGCGTGATGTCATTATGTCACGCCGCGCCGGCTTCTGTGGGCTTTACTGAGGAAACGACATCGCCGGCCAATGCAGGAGTAATTAAGCTAGGAGGCGGAGCAGGAGGGCGGCTAAGTAAAATGTGACTCACGAGTCACTTACTCTACTGTGTGCGGCGGTGGCGGCGGGGGATAGTAGTGGGCACGGGCAGCCACAGCGCGCCTGTGGTAGCGGGGCCCCCGCAGGTCAGTCACTGGCCTGTCAGTTGTAGCTGTATTTCGCTGCAAGCCAGGGGGGTGGTAGCGGGCGGGCCCCATGAGGGTCCGGGCCCGGGACTACAGTACTGACAGTCCCCCCCTGATGGCGGCCCTGCACTGAACTCCCACATGGCTTCCTAGCTGCATCTAGCAGCCCCCGTGCTGCCGTCTGCTCAGCTATCTCCTAACGGCTTCCTAGCCGCATCTTGCAGCTCCCGTGCTCCTAACGTTCACCATACAGCTTCCTAGCCGCTCCAAGTAGCTCCCGTACTACCACTAATCTCCAAACAGCTTCCTAGCTGCATCAAGCAGCTTCCGTGCTGCCAACGTTCACCATACGGCTGCCTAGCCGCAACAAGTAGCTCCCGGCTACCACCATTCCTCATTTGGCTTCTTAGCCGCTCCAAGCAGCTCCCTTGCTGCAATATCAGCACCATCGCCGCAACATCGGCACACTTGCCGCACCATCGGCTCACTAAGCCATTATCAAACACTAGACTGTTTATCTACGGCAATTGCCCCAACATCGGCACCATTGCCGCAACATCGGCACCCTTGCTGCACCATCTGCTCTCTAAGCCATTATCAAACCCTAGACTGTTTATCTATGGCAATTGCCCCAACATCAACACCATCGCTGCAACATTGGCACCCTTGCCACACCATCGGCTCTCAAAGCCATTATCAAACCATAGACTGCTTATATTGCCCCACCATCGGCACCATCGCTGCAACATCGGCACCCTTGCTGCCCCATCAGCTCTCACAGCCATTATCAAACCATAGACTTTTAATCTACGGCAATTGCTCCAACATCGGCACCATCGCTGCAACATTGGCACAGTTGCCGCACCATCGGCTCTCAGAGCCATTTGCTAACCCTAGACTGTGTACCTACGGCTATTTCCGCACCATCGGCATCAATGCCGCACTGTTGGCACCTTTGCTGCACCATTGTCATAATTGCCGCACCATCGGCGTCATTGCCGCACCATTGCTTCAACATCGGCACAGCTGCCACACCATCGGCTCCCAAGCTATTGTCCAAAAAAACAAACTCTACTCTCCCAACATCCGTACCATCGATATCCTTATCATCATCAACTGTGTCAGTCCTAACTGTACATTCTTTACCTATTGAATTCCCCTGCATCTCCATGTGAGCCGCTACTACCTCGAGCATAAGTCCAGGCGGCCGCCTAAGTACCGGTGAACGTATCCTAGTTTTAAGGGAACAACGGGCGGTTGTTATTGGTGGAAGATCTCGCTAGCTGGGTTCTTGTGGTGTCACATGGAGTAGGCATCAGAATTTGTAACATTAATTAATGCAGCAGCCAATTAACCGTGTTGCATTCCCCAGACATCAACAAACAACATCTCTTGCTTACCTGCATTCAGGGTAATTGGTGATTCTATGCTGTCACACAGCTACAGTTTCTGTCATCCAGTCCTGCTCCTGCAATCCTTAGTACACTGTTACCGCTGTGCAATGCTGAGTTCCTGGTACACTGTTACCACCAGGCAAAGCTGAGTTCCTGGTACACTGTTACCACTGTGCAATGTTGAGTTCCTGCTACACTGTTACCACTGTGCAATGCTGAGTTCATGGAATCTTGTTTCTGATAACCTAAGTTCCTGGCACTCCATTCCAGTTTGCAAACTTTAGTCCCTGACAAGTTGCTATTATTGATTTTCTGACACTCTGATACCAAAGTGATATCCTGCAGAATTATAGCCACCAGAGTGTTATGCTATAATTTTGCGACCAGAGCAGTGGTGCAGCTATAAATTTTGCTCCCCCCTGCCAAAAAGTTTCTGGTGCCACCTCTGCTATGCGGACAGTCTCTCTCTGGTGCTCCGCAGTCCGGGCAATGACAGAGGCACAAGGAAGAGGGTGGCACTGGAAAAGAGACTGCAAAAGAAAGAGCCTCGCCCTTTGCACAAGGGCGAGGCTCTATCAGGGGTTTAGACAGACTGCTGCCTGATTAACCTTGTGCCACAAGGTTAATCAGGCTGCAGTCTGTCTAATCCCCTGCCAGCAGTAGCACTCTCTCTGCTTCTCAGTAAGGTGGTGATGGTCTCTGCACAGCAGCCAGCACCTGTCTGCCTGTCCCCTCAGCAGCATCCCTGCCATCACATCGCGTTACTCTCCCTTCCCCTCAACGACTACCAAATAGGAGCAGACTCCGCCCTCACCTTTCGCTGATTTGGCGGCACTCGCACCCCCTAGCCACCTGCAAGAACCAATGCTACGCCACTGCACCAAAGTGCTACCAGGAACATTTCATTGCACAATAATGTTATCCAAAGTTTCTGCAATGCTGCCGCAATTGTGCAATCCTACAACTTTGCAGCAAGCATGTAATCTTGTGTTCTTACATCTTTGCTACCAGTGTTTAATCTTGTTTTCCTCCAACTTTGCTACCTGTGTGTTCTCTTTGATTCCTGACACCTTACTACTAGTGTTCTATTTTTAGTTACTGACACTCTATTACTCATGAGCTATCCAGATATACTTCTCCAGCCAAAGGACTCATAAGCCATTGAATTTTAGAGTGTAATACAGACCTCTACACTTTCACATATCTCTGTCTCCACGTGTGACAAAAATCCAAAAATAATGATTTGGCCCAACTTGTAGACCTTTGGAGTTGTGAAACCTTGGATTCTGCTTCTATGGGGGAACACACAGAAAGAGGTACAGTGGCAATATTCTTAGAGGTGGTAGCCATGGAATACCTTGAGGTGTTTATACAGTAGGCACAAATGCCAGGGGGTACAGCTGAGTTCACAAAGTCTGAGATGTTGGTAGTGAGTCACAAGGTACATGGATTTGTACAGTGTGTATAGTGCAATAAGGTACATGGAGGTGTAGGGACTGGTTGAGGAGTGCATAGCATGCAATAAGGTACACAGACATGTTGGCACTGTTTGAATTGTGCATAGCATACAACAGGTTATACAGATATTTTAGCACTGTTTGGACAGCAATTAGCATCTAACGAGATACATATATGTGCTAGTACTGTGGAGACAGCATGTTGCATGCAATGAGAGGTACAGAGCGTGCAATGAGATGCACTGACTATATTACAATAACACTGGAATTGGCGCAAATAAATACCCTGGTGCATAGTCTAAGGCCCCCACCGAACTTTACCAGGAATCCCCGCAAGAGGATTTGAACTTTACTCAGTGAGGGCCCAGGTTGCAGCCAGATGTAGTTGGTTCCCATTATGAAAGCAACAGAGTACTTAGCTGGTATGAGGACTCTGCCATGGAAACGTAGCAGATGGAAATGCGGGTATGGATGTGCTGCTGTTGAGGAAACCGAACACCAAAGTCTAAACAACACTGGAAAAAAACAATACTGGAGGGTAAAGTTCTGGAGCGGAAGCACCTATGTACAATAGAACACAATTGATAATCTGGAACTAGAGGAGTGCACTGAGCAGATAGTGACTGACTGATGAGTCATCAGTTTTGGAGGTTAGTGGTAACACCTGAGAGAGGTGTTATATTATCTCTAACCTGAGGTTGAGCCAAGCTGGGTTCTGTTGAGGATTCCATGAGTCATCAGTGCTGGAGGTTAGTGGTAACACCTGAGAGAGGTGTTATTTCATCTCTAACCTGAGGCTAAGCCCAGCTGGGTTCTGTTGAGGATTGCATGAATCATCAGTGGTGGAGGTTAGTGGTAACACCTGAGAGAGGTGTTATTTCATCTCTAGCCTGAGGCTAAGCCCAGCTGGGTTCTGTTAAGGATTCTAATTGGGAAGGCCAGCATTCAATGACCTGCTGAGTGTTGGATGTAGACCAAGGGTATCCATGACTGCTGGCACTGACAAAAGAGTTCTGAGCTCCTTCCAATATGTTTAAATGTCCTCAAATTACAAAGTTCTAAGCTATATAAGTTCCCAAGCCTTTTTCAGAAATTGATGTGTAATTTGATGTGTTCACTGTGTTTATGCAAGTCTCCTACATTACCCTAGCACAGAGTTTCCCTAACTCTGCCATTACAGTCCAAAGAATATCCATATTTGATCACAGGTGACTTAATTAGTACCTCAGTTTTATTTAACCATCTGGACTCAAGCATGGATATCCTTAAATTCTGGACTGTAATGGTGGAGCTTGGAAAACACTACCCTAGAGTATTATTCATGTTAACTCTCTTTAATATGGGCCTCCAGACTTATTGTCAAAGAAAGTTCTGTATTTCATAGTGCTGGCTTTACTTTTGAAATTTAAATTTCTTTCCTTAGTAAGCCTCTTACTTCCATCCCAGTGGACAGTTAAACACAGAGTTTAAACATAAAAGTTAGAACAGTATGTGAGTAAGGGGCCTATTTATCAAACCATTTGGCTCCAGTAATCATGCAGAAACTTCATAAATTAAATAAAATGGCTATTCATTAAGTCTTTAAAAGGATATCTTCTGCATTTCTGTAAGTATTGGAGCACACATGAGTCCCCATACATTGTATGGGGATATTGTGGTTGCGATATACTATATATCAAGTTCTGAAAAGTATGGAGTCTTTGGAGCTTGTCTCTGGCCACTAATGCCATCTGCAGATGGTGTTAGTCTGCTCCAACCAATAACAGGAGTATTCAATAGGATCCCCTAGCCCTCATAGTGCGAATGTATGACCTCGGTTATGTATGATTGGTCCACAGTTATCTGGTCGTCATACATGTTGACATTCATCATGTCTACATGGATGATATGTCAACATAATGAATTGTCAACAGGCGGTTCCTGGAGGTCTAACATTGTCTTTCTTTTTCCCTGCAGCTGCAGTGGCTTCAGCATCTTCTTCCCAGCGGTCACGTGAGTGAAGATCAGTTCCAACGGTGATGTCTCAGCAGAGGCATTCTGGTGAGTATTTTCCCCACTATCCCTAATCTTAATAACTACTTCTAATCCTATCCCTCCCACTGGTACCTGACCATAACCTGACTCCCCTCCACAGCCTAACCCTAACCTCACTCCACAGTCTAACCTTCCTGGTGGCGCCTAAACCTAAATGAGCATCCTAAGACTGTTGCCATTTCAACTTGTCACTATCGACCTTCTGACCTTTGCCCCCAGTTACCCCACCTCCTCGGAATAACATTTCGTGATCAGGGGCGGGGCTGGTAAAGGGCGCAAAATTAACCTGCTCCAGCACTATGGAGAAGTGGAGATGTTGTTACCAATCAGTTTCTAAGGTTGGGTACGGGTTGCCGGTGCTCTAGTTCCCTGCAGTCAGAATCCAGACGCCGGTATCCCAACTGAGTTAGGATACTGACACCTGCAGGTAAGTATCCCAACCCTACACCTAACATTAACCCTCCCTCCCAGCAGTCTAAATCTAACCCTCCCCGCCCCTGCAGCCTAAACCCAACTCTCCCCCTAGTGCCTAATCCCTAACCCTCCCCCTAACCCTAATACTTAGTGTAGGGATGCTGGTGCTGGGATTCTGACTGAGCCGACACCCCGACCCCCGGGATATGAACTACATCTAACTATTATTTTATAGAATGTATATATAAACTATATCGAAACTGGTTTCTGTCCTTGTTTTCTCTAGAAAGTTTGATAAATTTCCCCCTATAAATGTTAAAAAGAAAGGAAGTATTGACACAGAGATAGGGTGGAGTTTAAGAACAGGATAAAGAGGCTGAGCAGTGTAAAATTAAAAATGTGATTACAAAAAGAGGGAAGTTGAGCATTTGGGAAAATAAGGAGGGTGGGCACAGGAGTAGGATAGAAAAGGGAGAAAGCTGACTAGATAGAATAGAATGATCCAGTGAAGGTGAGAGAGAGATTAGACAGTATTTCAGAGGGGAAAAGAAGCAACAAGTAGTGAGAGAGAGCAGCAGAATAAAGGAGATAGGCATATTTGTTAATTATCAGATCATAGACCCGATAATTATAGTTTTCTTGCCAAGTATCACATTCACAATACCTTCACTACAGTTTCAGGAGCAGCCTAGCATGCGATAGTGGTTAGTGCCAGGAAGGGATCCTAAGGATCCCTCACCTGGTACAGTATTTTTTGTGAAATATAACCCATAGTCTACAAGTGGATACCGCCATCTTCAGATGGCATTAGCTACCAGGGCCAAGCTCAAAGTGCAATGCATTCTGGAGCTTGGTAAATTCGGCTAATAAGCAGCCCCTATGGATGCCATAGTTGCCGGTTCCGATACCAGGGCATCCTGCTATCTGCTGTAGTCCCCAGCTACATACATTTGGGGGATACTTATTATTTCTGGGTCTTCCCCTGAAAACACCAGTTTTTGGGGAATACCAGCAAATAATTGATAAATAGGCTTAATAGAGACTAACAGGATTTCTGAAGGGAGAGAGCAAGTAGAAAGTGGAAGGATAAGGAATATAAATAGGCAGAGATCTCCTTTTTTTCTGAGGGGAAAAGGCTACAAGTAGAGTGACTGAGAGGAGAGAGGAGAATGATTGTGAGGAGGACACTAATGCATGCTCAGTTGGGATTTTGTGCAGAGTTGCAGCTGCGGTTATATGCAAAGGTTAGTTTCCCTTGTGTGCTAATGTGACAGTGCAAGTCCTGTGACACACACTTTCAATGTCTATGGACAGTGCAAATCCGCTGGTGAGTTCAAACACTCCACCATCAGCACACCATCGGGTCACCATCATTGTGCTTGTCAGAGATTGCCAGTCACAGAGCAATGAGTGGCCCTCAAGTCTTGTCACCAAAGTATTACCAAGCAATGATGGGAAGATTTGCACCACTTGCAGATGGTACAAAACGCAGCTGCCAGGCTATAAACCAACCAGCCCCGTTCCAGCCACATAACACCCATTCTCTACTCTCTTCACTGGCTGCCTGTCAGATGGCGAATTGCTTTCAAGATTGAACTAATAACTTACAAAGCCCTTCATGACCATGGCCCAGGGTACCTGAAGCATCTTCTGATTCCTTACTGTCCCACTCGATTACTGTGATCCGTTGACGAAGGACTATTAACAGTACCTAGAATCTCACGGAATTCATCTGGGGGTCGAGCTTTCAATTTTGTGGCTCCAACCTTATGGAACTCACTTCCCCGCACAGTTCGAGAGGCCTCCACTCTAGAATCCTTCAAAAATAGACTCAAGACTCACCTATTCACCTAGTAACAGCGGGTACCCAGAAAAAATGAGGATTGCTGTGGCAGCCAGGTCTACCCCCAGGGAATCCACCACCCTAGCTATGGCCCTGATGTCTGTATTAAAAAGAGGTCTGGTTTCTTGGTGTCTGTCTTCTTGGGGTATGAAAAGAAATATGTTACTACATAGGTGATGCGAGAAATGGGTGAACATAGAGTTGATGGTGGATGGTAATATAATGCAGGGAGGGGGGTGTTACAGTGGAGGGGAAGAGTGTTGGAACAAAGGAGTTACTACAAGGGTGGTTCAATAAGTATGGTAACAACTTCATTCTAAGTTCCCACCAGGCCAGAGCAGGTAGACAACTGCTTCCCCTCACAGCTATTAGACTCATATCAGTCATTCTGTCCCAACATCAGATATAAGATGGTCGGGCCTGGTGGAAACATGATCAAACATTGAAGTGCGTAGTATGATCAGATTTCAGCAGCTGAAATTCATTGCCAACTTTTCGAGGTGTACTGTGATAGCGTCATGTAACGGAAACAGGTTTGGGTTTGGTGCACTGCCTTTGATGGCGGCAGTACAGACGTTCAAGATGAGAAGTGATCCGGCCAGTCAAACATGCCCACCACAATGATAATTTGTGCCACATTGAAGGTCTGATGCAGGAGGAAAGACACATTCAAGTTAGTTATATTGCTGATGAACTGAACATCTCAGTGGGTACTGTGCGCAACATCGTTCATGAGCATCTGGGGTACAGGCAAGAATGTTCACGTTGGGTACTGAAGCAACTCACAAAAGACTACAAAACCAGTAGGATAGAATTGTCTCTCATGCAATTGATGCAAGCAAGCATCCATGACATGGAAACACACATCGTCCCCACCTTCGAAGAAATTCAAATCAACTCCATCAGCAAAGAAGGTCATGGCGACCCTGTTTTGTACTTCTTGTTGATTTCCTCACCAAGGGAGATACTATGAATGCTTTCCACTATTGTGACATATTAAGCCGGTTACGGAAGGCAATTATGGCCACTATGTGGAAAATAATCTGTACGAAGGCCATACTATTGATTATACATATATGTACAAGTTGAATAAGTTTATCCGATTAAATGTTTTGTTACTTTATTTATTGAACCACTCTCGTACATGGGTAAGGGGGAAATGTGTTATCTTCATAAAGCCAAGATCCTAGGAAGCTCAATCTGTTGTGGAACTACAACTACCACAGAGAAATGCTGAGAAGGTGCAGGGAAATACCATGGGAAAGACATTTTGGCGTGGTCTGTTAAAATAATGGCAGGCGGGGAGGTGGTGGTCAAAGCAATATCTTGTCTGTGGTTCCAAGGGATCCATCTGTGTTCTGGTGCATATGTGCACACCTTTAAATGACCCCCATGGTGTGATGTATGTACTACATTTGCAATCTGTACTGTACTGTATATATACATCATAACCCCCACTATGAAAAAATTTCACTTGTCCCTGAAAATTTTTTATCACTTTTTTTTATGATAAAGAGACATATTTGCTTGGCAGCATATAAAATACACAGTATACCCAGTGAACTCTGCAACTGGATAAATCTGCTTTACAGAATGTAATATAAAGTACTTCTACCAAGGTACATCTCTTCACTTGTCTCAGAATAGCTCTGAACTTGATCTGTCCGCCTGTACAAAATCATCCTCACTCATTACTTCCCAGTTGGGCTGGAGGATATTTTACGGGCTGCTCCCACTCTGTGGAATTCCCTCCTTAGCCTACAAACCTTCTAGCATTTGCAGAAAACAAACCTCTTCAGTCAAACTTATTAAAGTCCCTGACTACCTCTGCTACCCCACCCAAATGCCACCCTGCTACACTTACATGTACTCTCTTTGTATACTCAAACAACAGACTGATCCCTGAACCAACATTACTGTGTCACTGGATCATACAGAGCCTGATTCGGAGATAGACAGAATTGCAGCTTTGAAATTCCATCCATCTTAATGCAAATGCAAAAGGAGGTGTCCAACAGCTCCTTGCTGCATTTGCAAGCACCATCGCAACCATCCCGAATGATGGTTGCGATGTTTGCTCCTTTGGTCAGGTTGCGGGAACCTGATTGGGTTCTGGTCACTTTAGAGGCCAGGAATTTGCAACCACTGATGCTGACCCTGGCCTCGTCCCTTCCAGAGAACGGGGGCGTTTCCGGGAACAGTGACCATCCAGGCCCCTGCTCTGCACCACAAATGCCGCAATATGTCAATCATGCTGCATCTTGATGGGGTCTGCCAGTGTAATCGCAGGACCTGTTTTGCACATGCGCAGACCCCTAACCATTGGAGATGTACGTTCAGCATTGGATGAACGTACATCTCAGAATCAGGCCTATAGTTCACTAAACACTTTTTTTTGTGTAGCACATATTCCATACATGCCTACCCTCTCGGTTTTCACAGGAGGCTCACGATTTTTCGTGTAACCCCCCGCACCCCGGAAGGGTAGACACTTCTCCCACATTCTGCCCACTTCCTAGTAAAGCGGGCAGAATGGGGAGAATTTCCACTGCGATCACGGGCGGGGCTTAAAGATGTGATTCGTCATGAATCGCGTCATTTAGCCTTGTCTCCTATGTAAATGTTTGCCAATTGCAGCTATTTACCGCAAAAGGGGTGGGGCTTAATGATGCAAACCATCAGGCCCCGCCCCCATCACAACTCATTTGTTTCTCCTCCCCGGACATGTCCCGGAGAGGGGAAATTAAAGGTAGGTAACTATGACATATCCTCATGTATAATGTATAGTAAAGATTTAGTTTAGAATAGATTATAAGTTTGCGAGCAGGACCCAGGTGCGCCAACATCTGCATCAGGCCCTGGTAAAAAAGGGGTGTGGCCTAATGGCAGGAGGCGTGGCCACGACCCCTTAGGAAAAAATAATAATAAAAGGTAACATTTTTGCAGCGCCGCGTGCTGGGGGTGCTGTGAGCCCCCTCAGCCTGGCGCATAGCCAGTGGGGGGCGCAGTCCGTGTGATTGCTCCCCCCACAGGCATAGGAGTAGGAGCAGTCTCCCAGTGCAGCCCAGCACACAGCAGCGTGTACTGGGCTGCTGTGATGTACGAGGGAGGGAGGGGGTACGGGTAATTAGCACTCGCTCCCCCCCCCCTCTCTGCACCCCTGGGAGGACCGTCTACTTTCTATTTTTTTATATTGTTATTAATGCAGAACTATTTTTTTTTAAACTGTATTTGTTGTCATTTTTAAACCTGTGCTGACACTATATAAAGAAATATGAATCATTATTTTTGTTGAACTGAGCTGTAAGATGCTGTATAAGGTAACATACACTGTTGCATTGGCTCCTTTATTTAGTTATATACTGTACGTATTTTGCCAAAATCCTGTCTAGAAAGCTCCAGACAAATAGAAGAACATTTTTTTTCCCCATTTTGGGGACTGAAGAGAAACTATACTGTATATGCTGAATCTCCTAATCAGAATAAAGGGACAAGCTGTCCAAGCCAATAGCTCTCCGTAATAAGATCAATTACATACTGAGTTTCTTCTACATTGGCAGAAAGGGCAGCATTTATCTTCTTTGTAAAGATTACCTCATCGGAACAGAATGTCCAGGACTGACATTTTTTTTTTTTTTTTCATTCTATTTAGCAAGCGGTGACATTGCCAGTTACAAATTGATGCAAAGTACATCTGAAAAAAGCTGTTCTGCCAATAGCTGAAGATCTCCTGCCCTGTGCTCCTGTCATGTGCAAGCTCATCACCCTTGGAAATCAGGTTAAATATTAAAGGAACAGAAAGTAGTCAGCCGTCATTATCAGAGGTGATCCGCATTTCAGCCTCCCAGTGCTTTTTTCTGGCATTACTCAGCGGTACGTGGTGCTGGCACCTCTCTATGTGTAACTTCTTCACAAGCATTTGAAGACTTGCCCAGAGTGTGGAAGCTACTACAAACCTTGTATCAACTTGTAGCTTTTGGATACTACGGCACATTATTTCTGAGTACCGATATTTTGTTTCATAAAAAAACGCTGCCGCTCCCAAGTTTTATTTGCAAAGTTTTCCATATACCGTTTACACCAGAGTAACTATGGCACCGTAACAGCAGTTGCCATAAAATTAAATAATTTGGTTGACAATATGGGTCATGTAAATGTTCAGGGTGCAAATGATCTCAAACAGTTCCATATTTAAAGGGGCTCCCATTATGGGATCACCCATTTCTAATGGCTACTGAGTTTCCTGTATTGACCTTTAGTAAATATACCCCTAGAGTTGAATGTAATACCCCTTTTACACCAGCGCTAAAACCCGGGTTATTGCAGGGTTAACCCGGGTAGCTCCTTGGTGTAAAAGGGGACAGGGTTGGATTGCCGGGTAGAGTGACCCGGCAATCCAACCCAGGTAACTTATAGGGTTAAACACGGGAATAACCCGTGAAACCCTACAGTGTAAATGGAGCGCTCCGGGTCACGGTGACCTGGATCGTGCCGCATGCCTGCCGATAGGCCAGCTTCAGTGGCGCTTGGAGATGACGTCATCTCCAAACGTCCACTTCAATGCCGTAAAAGCCGGCTTCAGTGTAAATGGCGCCAACTCAGGAATATCCTGGGACGGCGACAGGGAATTTCCGGGTCTGATCCAGATTGGAACCCTGTTCTAACCTGTGTCAGACCCGGAATTTGGTATAAAAGCAGTATAAGTAGCACTAACAGACCCATGCACCTGGAAAGGTGGATCACATGTGAGTTCAATACAGTACAAGTGTGCACAATCCTATATAGACTTCGATCGTTAGGTACACCTCCTACCACACATCCATGAGCCATCGTGCAAAGATGCATATTGATGATGATGATAACAGTACAATTCTGTATATGTCTTTGCTTTCATGGTAATCAGCCATAGGCTATCATGCTGGTAATGTTTATTCATTCAGCTGGGTAGAGGTGTGTGTTTAAGTTGTGGGGGGGAGGAATAATATCTATTTTTGACCTTGCACTGTAAATTTAAAGCATTTGTCATTATCAAATTGATGAGGACTTTACTCTATATGTAGACCTTATAGTCCAGTGTTGGCTAACCTTGACACTCCAGCTGTTGTGGAACTATATATCCCAGCATGCCCTGTCACAGTTTTAGCATGCCCTAATAGCAAAACTGTAGCAGTGCATGCTGGGTTATGTAGTTCCATAACAGCTGGAGTGTCAAGGTTAGCCAACACGCTATAGTCACATCTACAGACTGGATTTTAACTTTAACTGACAGCATGGTAACAAAGTGGTCAGAATTGGAGCATGATTTTGAATCCAGCTAGTGCCTATGTGGCATTTGTATGTTCTCCCTGTATTTGCGTGAGTTTCTTCCGACAGTCCGGACACATACAGTACTATTGTCTAATTGCCTTCTGACAGAAAAAGGGGTGGACAATAGGTGGCCCTCCAGCTGCTGATGAACTACATATCCCAGCGTGCCCTGCAAGAGTTTTACCATTGCCAAATAGCAAAACTTTGGCAGGGCATGCTGGGATATGTAGTTCTACACCACACTGGGGAGCCACTTACTATATCTTGAAGAGATTTTAGTTTGAAAATGGAATGGGACAAGGAAGGAAGTGAATGCTTACATTTTCTCTGTATAGGACTGGCTAATATGATTTGCACTACAGTATATAAGTAAATTATAATAATAAAATACTTTTTTGCATCTACATGGTCAACATTTTTTCATTTACCTCTAAGGGGCATATTCAATTAACCGCGAAAAGTCCCGTACTTTTCGCATGCCGGACTTTTCGCCGACATTGCTGGTTTTGCGCTTGTCCCTGCTTATCCCCGTATTCAATTAGAAATCATCGTCAACGGGACCCGGCGAATTCGGACCTGGCGAAAAGTCATATCAGACTTGGGGAAATTAACGTGACACCCCCCAAAAGATGCACTGACTTTGGGGATCACTATAGACATCCCCAATTAGGCAAGCTGAAGGTATTTGGGGTACTTAAATGCTCTCAATAGCTGCTAATTAGTGTCTTTGCAGAAATAATGAAGAATAGCATTTAGAAGGGTCTTTTTGCAGAAAATAAATAGTCCCAGCAAATTTGGGGTACATAAAAATGGGTGCAAGCATATTTTGGAGTTGCTAAAGTGAAGTTTTAATAAACTTAAAAAAAAAAACACCTGCCGCAAACACCTGCAAACTTAAAAACACCTGGGACATCCTTGGGGACCCCCTTGAGTCTATTTCGCTAGTTTTTAAGTTTGTCCCCCAACTTTGTTTTTTTCCGCCGGGTGCATGGTGGTTTCCGCAAGTTTGCACCCCAAAACCCCAACTCTGCACTTTTTTTTGACAGCTTTCAAAGGCGAATCTTTATCGCCTATTCCAATGCATTGACTTTCCGCACAAGCAAAAAGTCTTTGGAATTGAATACAGGGATAAGTTTTCGCCTGGAGAAATGATGTCACCGGCGCAAACTTTTCGCCGAAAACAGTTTATCACAGCTAGTTGAATATGCCCCTAAATGAGGTCCCTAATGCTTCAGTTGGGTATAGGTTTTTTGCTGAATTCTTCATCTGCTTTAGTTAACATTTACTTGACCTTTTATGAGTTTTCTATTAGTTTTCCTTTTCCTGGTGTTTTTATTTTTGTAATACTTTTAGATACTATCAGGGGTATTCAATATGGGAGCGATAACATCGTTTTTGCGTTAATATCGGAGGTATGACGTCATTATTGCAGGTTTGACTTTTACACCGTATTCAATTTCAAAGACTTATCGCAGTTTTGAAAAGTCTTTGATAAAAAACGGGGATAACTTTTCACCATTGAATAGGTGTGGAAAAAATTGCAGAATTGGGGTTTAGGGGTGCAGGCTTAAAAAAATAGCCTGCACCCCTGGGAATGACATTTAAAAAAGAACTGTGTCAAAAAAAGTTTAAAAAAAATAGGGACACCCCAAAAAATTAATTAAAATATTGGGGTGTAAAAAAAAAATGGGAAAACATTGTTTAAGAATAGGGAAATAGGTTCAGGGCTATTCTGCAAGTATGCGGCAGACGTTTTCTAGAATAGAATTATAGCGGCAGGTGCACAAATGCAGAATTTTTAAAAACTTACTTTAGGGACATAAAAATATGCCAGTACCCATTTTCATGTACCCCAAATTTGATGGAACCATTTAAAAAAACGAAAAAAATAACCTAAGTGCTCTTCTGCATCACTTCTTCAATGTCGGGAAAAAAACAACTGCTGCGGCTATTTAAATCCCTGACTTTCAATTAAAGGCTAAAACGGGGGTACCCATAGTAATCCCCCATGTTCTTACAACTTTAGGGGGGTCTTACAATTTTTTTAAGGAAAAATTTGTAACTTTACGCAAATCCAACTTCGGAGTTTCCCGTTTTCGTTAATTTTATATTGAATACGGGGATAAGCGGGAGCGCGCCCGATACTTTAACGCAGGTAAAAACTCCGATATGAAACATTAACTTCGACAGTGAAGTTAACGTTTCATATTGAATACCCCTCTATATCCCAGTTCTTTTTGGCATGTTTTATATATTAGCATTTATCATATCATGGTGTTTTAAGTAGAGATGTGCGGGTTTGGTTTTACTCGGATTTACTTGGATATGTTCGGATCTCAAAAACAGTATTTTATTGGCTATCGGTTTTCACGCGTTTTGGATAGCCAATAAAATAAATCCGAACTAATCCGAACTTGCGATAATTTTGGTAAAAAGAACCGAGTAAATCCGAGGTAAACCGAAACCGCACATCACTTGTTTTAAGTGTGACCCCTTAGTTAAGCAATTCATTAAAAAGACACAATGAGAGCTATTTACTAACAAGTTGAAGTGTTCAGTGATCACATAGAAATAACAGTGATGGGTAGATAGCAAGGGTCATTTGCAAAAGCACAATGTAAATGGTGCAAATGTTATTGTAACCTACTGTGGAAATGCACCTCTTTTTATGGGTAAGTGCATGGATTTGTAGGAGAAGATGGTAGCATCTCATGGAAGAGATGAGAGATAGTTGAGCCTTACAAGGGTGTTCCTTGCTAGTTATAAAAGTTTGCCTGATTTTGCATTTAATGGAAAGTGACTTGAGACAGGAGATGTTCTCAACTAAGTGAGTCAAGTCAAGTTTACAGAGAGTTCACCGTGAGCTGCCAAGATGGACAGATAAGAACTCATTAGGTTCTGAGGTACAATATAGAATTGCAGAAAGTCAAGTTGCATGTTCCAGTACACTGCTGACTATAATATTTGGATAACCCAGAGTGTAGATAAACTAAAAGCTGGATGCTTATTGCATAACCTTATGCTTTGAATTCAGTATTATGGGGAAATTTCGATGCATATTTCATAGTTACAGTAGTCCTTTGTTGAAGTATGGCAATAGCTATAGGCTAAGTGTTGCTTGGAAGCTATACTGTAGGAACTGTAGGTGGAGCATATTGCATCTTTCCTGTGTGTCTGATGCTTGAAAAAAGAAGCATATTCTGCAACAGGCTATGGGCCCAGACACAATACAGCAGTATGATATAAGCAATCTCCAAGTAAAATCTGCAGAAATAAATGTGAGTAACTTAACACTGTACTTCAAAAGGAGTAAAGTAAAAAAGGAAAAAGAAAATGGTCAGCAACTCAGAGTTTAACTCAGTAGTGGCTAAACTGAATAATGACAATTATCAGTTGTGGAAATTTAAGGTTAAGATGCTGCTATCTAGAGATTACATGTGGGAGGTTATTACTACAGGCAGAGATTAATTAGCAAGAATGGGTTAAGAAAGACAAACACAACATTAAACTTATTAGTTGGAGAGGACCAACTAATTCACATAAGATACAGTATTAAACTACTGCAAAAAGGCATGTAAGTGAAAGCTCCTTTGTAAACATTAAGCTACAGTATTTCTGCTGAGGGAACTATACCAAATGAGACTTGGCCACAGAAAGCACAAATGGAATGCTAGACACAATAGAGCAACTCTGGTCAGTGAGTGAAGACATAAAGTATAGTCATGTGGTAGCAGGGCTATTTTGCTGGGAAAATAGGTTCGGGAACTGGGGGTGGAGCTATAGAAAAACCTATGGGGGTGGCGCTATATGAATACAGTGGTGCTTGAAAGTTTGTAAACCCTTCAGAATTTTCTATATTTATGCTGAAATTTGGCCTAAAACTACCTCAGATTTTCACACACGTCCTAAAAGTAGATAAAGAGAACCAAATCAAACAAATGAGACAAAAAAATAGACATGCTCATATTTTTATTGAGGAAAATTATACAATGTCACATATTTGTCAGTGGCAAAAGTAAGTAAACCTTTAGGCTTAACAGATATTTTGAAGGTGAAATTAGAGTTAGGTATTTTCAATATATGGGATGACAATCAGGTGTGAGTGGACAACCTGTCTTTTTAAAAGAACAGGGATCTATCAAAGTTTGATGTTCACAACACATGTTTGTGGAAGTGTATCATGCCACAAAGGAAATTTCTGAGTACCTCAGAAGAAGAGTTGTTGATGATCATCAGGCTGGAATAGATTACAAAAGCCATCTCTGAAGAGTTTGGAATCCACCAATCAACAGTCAGACAGATTGTGTACAAATGGAGGAAACTCCAGACCATTATTACCCTCCCCAGGAGTGTTCGACCAGCAAAGATCACGCCAAGATCAAGGCATCTAATAGTTCACAAGGTCACAAAGGAACCCAAGGTAGCCTCTAAGCAACTGAAGGCCTTTCTCACATTATCTAATGTTAATGTTCATGAGTCCACCATCAGAAAGACACTGAAGAACAATGGTGTGCATGGCAGGATTGCAAAGAGGAAGCCACTGCTCTTCAAAAAGAACATTGCTGCCCATCTACAGTTTGCTAAAGATCACCTGGACAAGCCAGAAGACTATTGGAACGATGTTTTGTGGACAGATGGGTCCAAAATAGAACTTTTTGGTTTAAATGAGAAGGGTTATGTTTGGAGAAAGGAGAACAATGCATTCCAGCATAAAAACCTCATACTATCTATGAAACACGGTGGTGGTAGTATCATGGTTTGGGCCTAGTTTGCTGCATCTGGCCCAGGACGATTTGCCATCATTGATGGGACAATGAATTCTGAATTATAACAGAATATTCTAAAGGAAAATGTAAGGATATCTGTCCATGAGCTGCATCTCAAGAGAACGTGGGTCATGCAACAAGACAACGACCCAAAGCACACAAGTCATTCAACCAAAGAATGGTTAAAGAAGAATAAAGTTTTGGAATGGCCAAGTCAAAGTTCTGACCTTAATCCAATCAAAATGTTGTGGAAGGACCTGAAGTGAGCAGTTCATGGGAGGAATCCCACTAACATAACAGAGCTTAAGCTGTTTTGTACGGAGGAATTGGGTGAAATTCCTCCAAGCCGATGTTCAGGACTAATCAACAATAACCGGAAATGTTTAAAAGTAGTTATTGCTGCACAAGGGGGTCATGCCAGATATTGAAAGTAAAGGTTCACATACTTTTGCCACTCACAGATATGTGATATTGGATTATATTCCTCAATAAAAATGAGCATGTCTAATTTTTTTGTATTTTTGTTTGATTTTTTTCTCTTTATCTACTTTTAGGACATGTGAAAATTTGAGGTAGTTTTAGGCCAAATTTCAACGGAAATATAGAAAATTCTGAAAGATTCACAAACTTTTAAGCACCACTATATATATATAGGAGCTGATTCAGACCCAGACGCTAGGCTGATAATCGCATGTATGCGCATGCGCAAGTCACTCACTTCGCTTGGGAATTGTCCGCTCGTAGTACACAGGCTGGATGCTAATTTAAGTGACAGATGGTGCCAATGCTGATGTGTTTAAGAAGAACTAACAATTGTATTCTAAATAAGCATAGGAAACCTTTGTTAAAATTATCAGACTTCTTGCCAAGGCTTGCTCCACCTGGGAGCAGGGCAAATTTCATTTTATATGACCTTTTGTAATTATCTTCAGTCAGATATAACAGTTACTGAATAAAGCTATATATATATATATATTAGGGGTGTGCACCGGCCACTTTTCGTGTTTTGTGTTTTGGTTTTGGATCTGGATCTTTCTTCGTGTTTTGGATCTGGATTGGTTTTGCCAAAACCACCCTTGCGTGTTTTGGGTTCTGGGTTTTGTGTTTTGGATCTGTATTTTTTTGAAAAAAAGCATAAAAACAGCTAAAATCACAGAATTTGTAGGTTTTTCTGCTCCTATGCTATTATTAACCTCAATAACCTTAATTTCCACTCATTTCCAGTCTATTCTGAATACCTCACACCTCACAATAGTGTTTTTATGTCCAAAAGGTTGCACCGAGGTAGCTGGATGACTATGCTAAGCGACACAAGTGGGCGGCACAAACACGTGACCCATCTAGGCGTGAAACTGCAGTGGCAGACAGGATGGCATTGAAAAACTAGGCCCCAAACTGTACATAATGCAAAGAAAAAAAAGAGGTGCAAGATGGAATTGTCCTTGGGCCCTCCCACCCACCCTTATGTTGTATAAACAGGACATGCACACTTTAACAAACCAATCATTTCAGCGCCAGGGTCTGCCACACAACTGTGGCTGAAATGATTGGTTCGTTTGGGCCCCCACAAAACAAGCTGGCAATTTATCTGTCCCTGCACAAACTGGCTCTACGGAGGCAAGATGTCATCCTCATCCTCCTCATCCACCGATTCCTCACCCTCTTCAGTGTGTACATCCTCATCCTCACAGAGTATTAATTCGTCCCTGCTGGAACCACAGGTCCCTCTGTACGTTCTGGAGGCTGGTCTCCCTGGAAGAGTTGATAATTCATTTTATGAACATCATCTTCTCCACATTTTGTGGAAGCAACCTCCTACGCCTTTCGCTGACAAGGTTCCCGGCTGCACTAAACACTCTTTCGGAGTACACACTGGAGGGGGGGCAACTCAGGTAAAATAGAGCCAGTTTGTACAGGGACCTCCAAATTGCTTCTTTTTCCTGCCAGTACAGGTACGGACTGTCTGACATGCCTACTTGGATGCTGTCACCGATGTAATCCTTTAACAGACAGACGCACGCTTGTCGCTGCTGCTTTGAGGATTCAAGTGCGGCTACAGCCCACACAATTCACAAAGACAGAAAAAAAAAAGAATATTTTTATTGTTTGTGGAGCACACTTTGAGGGTTACACCACCCTTTAACAGACAGACGCATGCTTGTCGCTGCTGCTTTGAGGATGCAAGTGCGGCTACAGCCCACACAATTCACAAAGACAGAAAAAAGAATAAGAATATTTTAAATGTTTGTGTAGAACACTTTGAGGTGTCACCACCCTTTAACAGACAGACGCACGCTTGTCGCTGCTGCTTTAAGGATGCAGGTGTGGCTACAGCCCACACATTTCACAAAGACCAAAAAAAAAAGAACAATATTTTAATTGTTTGTGTAGCACACTTTGAGGGTGTCACCACCCTTTAACAGACAGACGCACGCTTGTCGCTGCTGCTTTAAGGATGCAGGTGCGGCTACAGCCCACACAATTCACAAAGACAGAAAAAAAAAGAACAATATTTTAATTGTTTGTGTAGCACACTTTGAGGGTGTCACCACCCTTTAACAGACAGACGCACGCTTGTCGCTGCTGCTTTAAGGATGCAGGTGCGGCTACAGCCCACACAATTCACAAAGACAGAAAAAAAAAGAACAATATTTTAATTGTTTGTGTAGCACACTTTGAGGGTGTCACCACCCTTTAACAGACAGACGCACGCTTGTCGCTGCTGCTTTGAGGATGCAGGTGGAATCTAGACGGGATTTGGAACCGAGGACACACTACCTCCATCAATTGTCTAAATCCCACTGCACTAATGTCGGATACCGGACGCACGTCTAACACCAACATAGCAGTCAAGGCCTCAGTTATACGTTTTGCTTCAGGATGACTGCTGTCGTACTTCATCCTCATCGCTAGGGACTGTTGGAGGGTCAATTGTTTAGTAAAAGTAGTGATGTTCCTACTTCCTCTCTGGGATGATGAACAACTCCCAGCAGCAGCAACAGCACTAGGAGGAAGTGGTTCTTGATCTTTCCCTATTTTATTTTTATCGGAGAAAGTTTGGTCCTCCATTTATGTTATATTGATATATATACGTGCGGCTAAAGCGCACACAAACACAGAAAATATTATTTTATTTTTGCTGGAGAGTAGTGCACTTTGTGGGTTACACCACCCTTTA
This sequence comes from Taudactylus pleione, assembly GCA_031769625.1. Taxonomy (NCBI): domain Eukaryota; kingdom Metazoa; phylum Chordata; class Amphibia; order Anura; family Myobatrachidae; genus Taudactylus; species Taudactylus pleione. Next base: position 8,612,049 of record JAUIMM010000334.1, read on the forward strand.
AGAAATGAGCCAGCCGGCTCTTTACTTATGGGACACAGGCGCACGCTTGGCGCTGCTCCTTTGTTGATGCACGTGCAGCCACAGTGCACACAATTCACAAACACAGAAAATAATTTTTTTTTTGGTTTGGACTGGAGTGTACTTTCGGGGGTTACAGCACCCTTAACGGTCAAGCCAGCCGGCCCTTTACTTATGACACAGGCGCACACTTGGCACTACTTTGTTGATGCACGTGCGGCTACTGCGCACACAATTCACAAACACAGAAAATAATTTTTTTTTTGGTTTGGACTGGAGTGTACTTTCGGGGGTTACAGCACCCTTAACGGTCAAGCCAGCCGGCCCTTTACTTATGACACAGGCGCACGCTTGGCACTACTTTGTTGATGCACGTGCGGCTACTGCGCACACAATTCAGAAACACAGAAAATAATTTTTTTTTTGGTTTGGACTGGAGTGTACTTTCGGGGGTTACAGCACCCTTAACGGTCAAGCCAGCCGGCCCTTTACTTATGACACAGGCGCACGCTTGGCACTACTTTGTTGATGCACGTGCGGCTACTGCGCACACAATTCACAAACACAGAAAATAATTTTTTTTTTGGTTTGGACTGGAGTGTACTTTCGGGGGTTACAGCACCCTTAACGGTCAAGCCAGCCGGCCCTTTACTTATGACACAGGCGCACGCTTGGCACTACTTTGTTGATGCACGTGCGGCTACTGCGCACACAATTCACAAACACAGAAAATAATTTTTTTTTTGGTTTGGACTGGAGTGTACTTTCGGGGGTTACAGCACCCTTAACGGTCAAGCCAGCCGGCCCTTTACTTATGACACAGGCGCACGCTTGGCACTACTTTGTTGATGCACGTGCGGCTACTGCGCACACAATTCACAAACACAGAAAATAATTTTTTTTTTGGTTTGGACTGGAGTGTACTTTCGGGGGTTACAGCACCCTTAACGGTCAAGCCAGCCGGCCCTTTACTTATGACACAGGCGCACGCTTGGCACTACTTTGTTGATGCACGTGCGGCTACTGCGCACACAATTCACAAACACAGAAAATAATTTTTTTTTTGGTTTGGACTGGAGTGTACTTTCGGGGGTTACAGCACCCTTAACGGTCAAGCCAGCCGGCCCTTTACTTATGACACAGGCGCACGCTTGGCACTACTTTGTTGATGCACGTGCGGCTACTGCGCACACAATTCACAAACACAGAAAATAATTTTTTTTTTGGTTTGGACTGGAGTGTACTTTCGGGGGTTACAGCACCCTTAACGGTCAAGCCACCCGGCCCTTTACTTATGACACAGGCGCACGCTTGGCACTACTTTGTTGATGCACGTGCGGCTACTGCGCACACAATTCACAAACACAGAAAATATATTATTTTTTTAGCACTTGGGGGGAGCACCCCTGATGGACAGAGCACCCCCTGGACAACACTGCAGCACTCCTTTAGGACTGGGACACTGCACAGGACTTTGGAGTGGACACAGCCCCTATGGAGAACTGACTGCACAACACAGTCCAGCCAGCCCCTATGGACTTTGAAGTAGTGGACACAGCCCCTATTAACAACAGCAGCACAGCACAACACAGCCAGCCCCTATGGACTTTGAAGTAGTGGACAACAGCAGCACTACACTACACTACACTACACAGCCCTAACTCCCACCCTCCCTCTTCACTGTCCACAGCCGAGTGAGAAAATGGCGCCGACGTGGGTACCTTATATAGGATCCAAAACCCGCGAGACTCGGAAGGCGGGATGATGACGTTTTGCCTCGATTTCAGATCCGAGTCAGGCGGGAAAAGTCGAGCCTGATTCGGATCGGACTCGGATCGGGGGGGCTCGGGGGGGTTCGGATTTCAGAAATCCGAACCCGCTCACCCCTAATATATATATATATATATATATATATATGTATATATATATATTAATCCGTGACACATATTTGGACACACATTAACGAATAAAATACATACAGCACATGTTTGTATGATACATGACACATGCACGCAGCGCAGCGTATGCGCTGCGTTCAGACGCACAACACACACTGCTGAATTCCTGTAAATACCTCACTATTACTTATGCAAGCACATATAGAAAAGGTTCCTTAGCATTAAGAAAAGGTTTTGTTAGACAATCATTATGGTATAAAGTGTGCATATATGATAATTAAGGTATACTACATGGTAGACATGGCATGTTTAGTACTATACTGACACCCTATTTATATCCAGATATTCGAGTCTATCAGCGAGGGAGCCGCATCTTGCGTTCGATGGTTATGGATCATAGGAAATTAAAGAAAGACAATGTAATCTCAAGACATTGTTGGAGAATTGGGACATACTCCTAGTGACAACATATGAACTGTCCTATGAACTACAGCGTACTACAAAGACCAAGAGCAAGAACCAATGGAATTATATTTGTCTGTCTGCATTGTTGTTATCTGTGATCTGTAAAGTATATAGCCTGCTTGCTGATCCCAACATACAGCCATTCTCCTTGGATGACCACAGGCTTCTGGACTGATGACTGTATGCTGGGACCAGTGCGCACGCATATGTATTGGGCTGTATCTTACTTTCTGTATTTAATTATCTTTGTGCTAATTGTGCTTAATCAAAGTGTGTTCCTTTCTTTTTGAATGCAATAAGAATTTTTGTGCTATGGAACCACAATTATTGTCTGGACAGCGATTATTTCTCTCTAGCAATTTGGGGGTATTCATAGTATTTTAGACAGCACTGATCGAAGTGCTTGTGGTGGGGTAGGGTCTACCTCAAGCGCTGCATGCAGCTCCGACGGCTCTCGATGTCACCGATTAATCACACACTTCCTGGAGATGACGTGAGCTAAGAGAGAAAGGTGGGCGTCTTTATACTGGCATGCGTTCGCTCTGCCATTGCTCTCTAATTCACAGAGGGCGTCCTTCCACCAGACAGTGCGATCGCGGCATTTGCATATCCGGCCCCTTTTGGCTGCGTGAGAGTGCAGCTTAGCGTCCGGGTCTGAATTAGCGCCATAGATTGTAAGCTTGCAAGCAGGGCCCTCTTACCTTTATGTATGTCTTTTACGTATGTCTTTTATGTTTGTATGTTTTTTACAACCCAGTAAAATGTTAATGTTGATTCAAATTGTAAAGCACAACGGAATTTGTTGCGTTGTATAAGAAACTATCAATAAATAAAATTATATATATATATATATATATAAAGTTATGGTTACTTGGGCCAAAAGAGGGCACTCACCAGTATAAGTAAAATGAAGGCTTTATTAATTCAACAGGGTAAGTATCACAAGTCAACGTTTTGACCCCTGAGGGTGCAGGGTGTGCGGGGCACATGGGCCCCGGGTCCAGGGGGGCCCTCACCGCACACCCTGCTCCCACAGGTAATTATACTTACATCTCCGCCGATTCCTGAAGTGCTGCTCCACAGCGCTGGATTGGCGCTGTTGAGAAGCAAACACTCACTGGGAAAATGGCAGCGCCCATTTTCCCAATGATCTGCACATGCGCAGAAAAGATGTCCCTGGGAGAGTAGGCGAGGGCTCCATTTTCCTGGAGACCTGCGCATGCGCTGTAGATTCTGGCATGAAGCCAGAATCTACAGCGCTCAGTGCCGCTGAACCGCCGTCAGAGAGGAGGAGGCCCAAACAGAGGCTGCACACAGACCCCCTCCTCTTTTAAAATGCCCCTGCCTGAGGGTCATTGTCAAGACAGTCCAAAAGGGCATCAGCGTAGTATGCAGTCAGTAGGTACCTTTTTAAGTAGTAGCTAATTAAATAATAAGCAATTAAGTACTAGACAGGAAAGAAATGCCATATAAGGGTGATGCATATAGACGCTAATATGTAGTAGCTAATTGAATAATAAGCAATAGATTACTAGCCAGGAAGGAAATTCCATATAAGGGTGATGCATTTAGTGCTCTATTTATTAACATTATTTTTACTAAAATAAAGTTAAAAGGGGTGTTTTGACACCCTATTCACATTATTTTAGTTTCACCTACAGTTACTATAGGGCATTTGGAGTAGAATTCATAAAATTATACTCCAACCCCTAAGTATCACTTGTTTTTAGTAAGCAGATCGCATTTCCCATAATTGTAATGGGAAATGTGATCTGCCTGGTAGTTACTAAAAATAAATTGTGAAAAAAATACCTAGGGAGGCCCTGTGATAAAAATGCCATCAGGAGGTGGCGTTATCCAGGGTCTCCTCCGGTTACTGGACACCGACTCTGCTCTAAAAGGCAGAGCAGAGCCCGGAGCTGGCCCCATTGATCAGCTGTGTGGTTTAAACATACCGCAAGCTGATCACTGGAAAAAAAAATAGTACAAAAAAAAAATTAACTTACCTGACTCCCTGGACTGGTGGTCAGGCTCCGGTGATGTCTCCCCTCCGGTCAGCTGATCTCCCATGCTGCACTGCGGCCCGGTCATCAGGTGACCGGGTCCCAGTGCAGTATGGGATATCACCTGACCGGAGGACATGGAAGACACCACCGGAGGCTCGGATCATGCAGGTAAGTGTAATTAAGGGAGGGGGGGTCGCAGGGGGGGTCCGTGATTGCGGGGGTGGGGCTTAGTGCTGGGGGCGGGGCTTAGTGCCGGGCAGGGTAGCAGCGGCGCCAGTCAGCGCATGCGCGGGCACTTTGTCACGGTATTTTTTGTGACAATACCGTGACTAGTGTTCGGAGGGGATTCGCAGGGACAGAGCTTTCTCGCAAGCTCTGTCCCTGCAAGGGATTTGTAATAAATCCCTTTGATATTGCCTGAATTCGCAATGCAAATTCAGTCGGTAATATCACACTACAATCTGCATTACAAATACGGATTGTAGTAAATAGAGCCCATATACCTTAATATGTAGTAGCTAAGTGAATAATAAGTAATAGATTACTAGCCATAAATACTTAGTATTTAGAAAAGAAGGCATTCACAATGGATTTGAAAATTCTAAAATAAACTTATGGAAAATGCATTTTGGCCCAGGGCATTAATGAGAGAGGCGTTCATAATTAAAACATAGCATCATAGTACACGTCACATGGCTGAATTACACCCTGAAGCACTCGAAGTGCTTGAGGTAGGGTATGGTCAACCACAAGTGCTGTGTTCGCTTACGATGGCACTCGATGTTACCAATGGTTGTATCAGGGCCGCAACTAGGGGGGGCTGGAGGTGCACGTGCACCGGGTGAGCCGCTGTGCCTGGTGCCAGTGACCTCCAGCCCGGCGCTGCAGAGAGGCTCCAAGCCGGACGTCCGCTGGTAATATTTATTACCAGCGGGTGCCCGGCTCCTTCTCTGCAGCGACGCGGTGTAGCCGGAGCCGGAGGCTGGAGTTCTCTCCCGAACTCCAGCTTCCGGCTCTCCCCACGGGCACTATGGGGGAGACGTCATGACATCTCCCCCATAGTTCCAAGGAGCAGCCGGCGGACCGGACGCGACGCTGGATGCAGGAGCGGGGTTCAAGGTAAGTATTTTTTTTTTTAATAAGCTGCACTACAGGGGCATTACTATTGGGGCATGGGCACTACAGGGGCATTACCACAGGGGCATTACTGTGGGGGCATGAGCACTACAGGGGCATTACTGTAAGGGCACTACAGGGATATTACTATGGGGCATGGGCAATACAGGGGCATTACTATGAGAGCATGGGCACTACAGGGGCATTACTATGAAAGCATGGGCACTACAGGGGCATTAATATGGGAGCATGGGCACTACAGGGGCATTACTGTATGGTGGGCACTACAGGGGCATTACTATGGGGGTATTAACATATGGGCATTACTATGGGGGCATTACAATATGGGCACTACTGCAGGGGGAATTACATGGGGGGCGCCAAATTACTGTCTTGCCCCTGGTGACAAAAATCCTAGTTTCGGCCCTGGTTGTATACACATCCTGGAGATGACATGGGCGTCTTAAGGCTGGTAGGCGTCTGCATACACACAGCGATCGCACGCCAAGACATAGTGGACATGCTAATACCTTGTCGTGCAAACACGGAATTGCATACTTTCGCAGCGTGCGAATGCATCTAGCGAGTGCGTCTGAATCGAGCCCTGAGTTCCTGCTTGTTGCTACTGTAAAATAGCACTGTGTGGTAGTCTTATGTACTTTTGTACAATCTATCTGACACATGAAGTTCACCATAGGGCTGCGAGCAAAAGAGTGCAAATTCTGTGTGAGATAGGGCCACAAGGTGGGGGTGAATTGCGGTGCCGTTGCCGGCGATTCTACGCTGTTGCAATGCCAGCTCACCCCCTTTGCACCTAAGTGGCTCAAGTCCTGTAAGTGCTACATGATTCACATGAAGAGTGGCACCCTTACTTCAAAATAAAATGTAAAAAATAGCGGATGTCAGCGCATATCACATAACAGACAGAACTGCATATAGGAACAGATGGTCAGGTATAGTGCTGACTCCTCACAGCTGCAGGTGCTGCTAGAGGTACAGTACAGTAGCCTCAAATGAGCACTTGGATATAATTCTCTGTATAATATCTACATAAAATCATGAAAAGAAAGGAAAGCTTATTTCAAGGTGCATTCCACTTTCCAAGTTGTTATAAATCTACATTAGTAGGTTTGTTAGTATATTGGAAAATGCACATGGTGGAAATTTAGTACCACTTTAGGGCCACACATTCATTAATTTATCCTTTCTCTTTTATCTCATTAAACACTGGTCCGCTTTTCATCATTTATGTCTTATGTTAGGACTGTATTATACATATGTTTTGCATTTGGTACCGCCGGCCTGGAACAGAGCAGAAGTGTCCAGGCAAGCTCTCCAACTGGGTCAATTCTATACCACCCTGGGGTCCAAAACTACCTCTGGAGTAGTCCTGGCCTGGCACTGGATGTCTCGTGCTCACCTACATGCCATCAGCAGGGGCCCTCAGTGTGTCAGATCCAGTCAATCTCTCATGTTCTGGTTGCCACTTCTAATTTAGGTTGAGGCTTTTGGCCTGGCCACCCAATGAGTCTTCCTGGTTCCTCACCCTGGGCACTTGAGCAGCTCTTACTGTCAAATCTTGTGGGTTGCTGAGGAGCCTGACGATCAACCCTCCTACTGACACTGCCCCTGTCACATGCCATGCAGTAGTAGACCCGAGTTCACCATCAAGGCTAAGGATGGTTGCATGCTTTCAGGTCACAAGCTCTACAATCATCTGCCTGACTCCTAGCAGTCATGATGTATAGGAGAAGCCCTCCGACCACCGTTGCACCACTGGCTTCCGCTCTGCTGCCCTCCCCAGTGTCTTTCATCTTACCTTTTGGTCTGATGTCTGCAATTAGACACTGACACTGTTTATTCCTTGCACGGTGCTACAGATACCAGTAACGTGTGGTGAAGTCAATGGATGGGGAAGTACACATGGCGATGAGTCTGAGTGCTGAAAGCCTGTCTCACCCCCTTCTCACTGAAAATCTTCTCTCACTACACTAAACTTCAGTGTCCATTGACTCTCCTACCTGCTTCACTGTGTCTTCTCTTGCTGAGCTCCGATCTCTAAACACTGCAGTGTACTTCCTGGTCACATGACACATCCAAAGTGTCCATCAGTGCTCAAGGCACTTCCCCATACTCAGCTCTCTACTCTCCTCTATTAGCTCTCTTTCTGTGCAGTTTACTGCCCGTAGTGTGGCCCTACCCGCAGCTCTGCAAGCAGTATCTAACTATACAGTAGTGAGGCAGAGCTATTGCTGCATCATCTCTCATCTCCTTGTAGTCCCAGGGAGCTCCACAAAGCTGGTGAGTGTTAACTATAAAAATGATTATGATAAACAAAGAAGATGTTTATAAGTACTAAATATCTTCTTTGTATTATTCTAATCATTTTTATATCAAATCTAAGGAGTATGACAGGGGAGGCTCTGCCTACCCTGACTGTATGTCCCTGACAGACACTTTGTGGCACATAATAAATACAAGATGGTAGTAATAATAATAGTGTATTTAAATATTTTTATTACATGAGTATTTGTGTGCATATGTATGTGCAAACCTGTTTCAAATGTACCTAGATGGTACAAAATACTGAACAATTACTCATTTAGCTATTTAGTCTAGCATAATTGACTCAAGGTTCAAGGATATAATAAAAGAAAATCACTGTGCCTAATCCATAAAGCCCACTAAAAGATGGAAACATTTGCACATCGACAAGACGGTCTCAGCCTTGGACATTTATGAGTTTCTCACATAAACATAAAACATAGAGTATGTGATGACATAGGGGTAACTAGCTCGGTAGAGGGTGGGTTGGTCTACTGTTTAGGTGCTTAATGAGGGTCCACCCACAGCTTCCATGTAAATAAATGGAATAGTGCTTTACTTTCCAGCATGGAAATCAGGAAACAGAAATAGAAAATAATAAACAGCCTAGCCCCTATTTAGGGTGTCTAACTCACTTCTTGACCCTTGACTATAGCTAGTCTGCCAATAAAGTCTCTGCTTGCTTCTCTGCAGGTCTGTCGCCAGCTCTAGCCTGGGTTGGCTTGGCTGCCACAGCTATATAAAACACAGTCAGTCTTGGTGGCCTTCCATGTCTCCTCAAGGTATAGGTTCTGGCTTCCCCAACCTGCAGCTTAGCTGCTGTTATGTCACACAGTCTTTTTGGAGTTTTAGGGTTCTCCCTACCTCCTGTAGGTCTGAACCCAGCTTCCTAGCTACAAGTGGCTTTCCACTCTGGTCTCCAACTGTAGTCCCGCCTGGACTGGACACACAGTCCCCAGTCTGTCCTGACTGCAGTATCTTGCAGACTGACACTCTCTCACTCCTCCCAAAGGTGTGTCAAAACTCAGTATTTCTACCCTGTGTGGGAGGATCTCTCCAACACCACACAGAATCTGCTGCTCATCAGCGCCATCTCTGGTTATACTGCCACACACATAATAGATATGCCCTATAGATTAAAAGGTAAACATACTGAGAAACTGAAATCCTGCAATAGGATTGTTTTCACATAAAAAATTCTGAATGTTAAAATATCTAGAACTATTGTGAATTGCATGCATTTAAATGTGTAAAGCCTGCATTTACACCACAAAACCCCCATAGTTGTATCCCAATAAGCTTGCAAAGTTCCAACAAAGATGACATAAAATCTTAGATCCTAATGTGCCTTCAGTACAATCAAGCAACTTGCTGAATTCTTTACTACAGTCTTTGCTGCATCAGCTCTGGAAAGGGGACCTATTAAAAGCCCACTGCCAGACATTATACATTTGGTGCCTGTAAAAATGTTTATAACAACCACAGACAACAACTAACACTTAAATTACATAAGGACTGCATATCAGGTTCTTCAGGTCCCCTGAGTTTACGAGGCTAAGTCTATTCTACAGCATTATACAAGCAACAAAAGCTGATTTATGTCTAAGTGAATCCTTTGGGGGGGTTTTTATGGCACCCAAACAAATAAATATTGTTTGAATATCCCGGTGAAGAGGTTACATGAACGGCAAAATAATATCTGTGCAATAAAAGCTTAAAAAAGTAATTTAAGCTGCAAAAATGAGGGACCACAGTGCAAATTAAGTTTTGTGATGTCTTAGTTTATTTTCTCAATACATTTCAGCAAAGGACAGAGTATGGCTTGGGCGATGGTTTGAAATCTTGCTCCTTCAGTTGGGTGGATTGAGATGTTCCTTACTGAGTGTAGACTAGACACACTCCAGTTCACCCTATTGTGCTTTTAGAGATGTGAAAGGACCCCCGTGTTTTTGTTATGGTTTTGGATCTGGATTCATCCTCATGTTTTGGTTTTGCAAAACCACCCTCAAGTGGTTTAGTTTATTTTTTGTTTTTGGATTCGAATAAAAATCGATAAAAACCTGAGTTTGGTTTTTAAATCCAAGTTCCAAACTGGTGACAGATACGAACCAGGTCACAAAAGTGAATCCGAACCTTGACCTGGTTCTACTTGGAATCCCTAAATTCAGGTGTGCTCGAATTGCACATCACTACTTTCTTCTTCAGGGTCCATAGGGTCCACAGGAGCTACCTTGGGGTATGTGGTTGGAGAGGGGAAGCAGTCTGGAATCCGGCGGTTGCAATGCCGACCGCCTGCTTCCCGACTGCTTAATCCCGGCAAGGTACAAATGACAGGCATCGCAAATCTCGACGCCTGTCACTAGACCTACGCCGGGAGCCCGACGCCTGGCTTACCAATCAAAGGTAAGCTGGGTGCCGGGAGCAGACAGCCGCGGGGGGGAGGGTTAGGTTAGGGGCTCCCAGGGGGGACGTAGGGTTAGGCACCCCCCCAGGAGGTTAGGGTTAGGCTAAGGGAGGGGGGGGCTAGAATTAGGCATCCCCGGGGGGAGGTTAGGGTTAGGCACCCCCCTGGGAGATTTAGGTTTAGGCTGCAGGGAAGGGAGGGTTAGATTTAGGCACTTACAGGGGGGTTAGAGTTAGGCACTTGGGGGGGAGGTTAGGGTTAGGCACTCCTAAAGGAGGGTTAGGGGGGGGATTTAGGTTAGTTATACTTACCCTAAGGACGATCGGGATTTCCTCCTCTGTTGGGCTGCCACTGTAGGGATCATGTTGCATGGCCGGCGGTAAATTATACTGATTCCTTGGAGAGATCCAGGCATCAAACAGTCAAAGCTTTAGCTCCCAGAATGCACTGGTCCTCCTCCATATATACCCCGCCCCATCCACAGGCATTCAGTTTGTAAACAAGCCTAAAAGGCAGGAGAAGAAAAGTGAAGAAGGAAGTACAAAACACACTAGAAACACTCTCACAAAGATGAGGGAATCAGTGACAAGAAGGAACAGATCCCAACTGAGGCCAAAGGCGTCAGGGTGGGTGCCTCGTGGACTCTATAGACCTTGAAGAAAAAGAGTTAACAAAGGTAAGTCTACCAAAACTCTTATTTTCTTCCTCATGGTCCATAGTGTCCACATGAACTATCTTGGGGATGTCCTAAAGCAGTTCCCTTAAGGTTGGGGACACTCCTTAGCAGAGAGGAGAATCCACTGCCCAAAGGAAGCATCCTGGGAGGCAAAGGTATCAAATGCATAAAATTTTATGAAAGTGTGGACAGAAGACCAGGTGGCCGCCTTGCACAACTGTTCCACAGAGGCACCATGTCTAAATGCCCATAATGGTCCCACAGACAGAGTCGAATATGCTGTTACCGTTCTAGGGACAGGGAGATCAACCTGTGTATAAACCTGAGGAATAATCATACGCAGCCAGCGAGCCAGAGTCTGCTTGTTAGTTGGCCAGCCCCACTTGTGAAAGCCATATAACACAAAAAGCGCATCTGATTTCCTGATGGAGTTGGTACGATCCATGTACATATGAAGGGCTCGAACCACATCCAAGGAAACTTCACCTGTAGAAAGGTCTGAAGACTGAAAGGCCAGGACTACAATTTCTTCATTCATATTAATAGGAAAACGGGATACCACCTTCGGAAGGTAACCGCCCAAGTACGGAGGACAGCTCTATTCTGATGAAAAATCAAATATGGGAGCGACATGAAAGAGCTGCCAAATCAGACACTCTGTGGGTGGAGTAGATAGAGAAAAGAATAAGTGTCTTTGCTGTCAAACATTTTAGGTCAGCTGTGTCCAAGGGCTCAAAAGGAGGAGCCTGCAGCACCCTGAGGACCAAGGATAAATCCCACAGTGCCACCAGAGAGATAAACAGAGGTTGAAGGCGGAGAACGTGCAAAAACGTTCTAACATCTGACAGGAGCAATTCTGCGCTGGAACCAAACCAACAAAGCAGAAACCTGAACTCTCAGGGTAGCCAGTGAGAGAACGAGGTCTAGTCCATCCTGGAGAACTCGGGAGACCCTGAAAACCTTAGGGTCGTGCTTTCTGTGGGAACACCATTGAAAAAAGAATGCCAAATTCTGTAATAGATGCGGGCAAAGAAAGGCTTTCTTGCCTTGAGCATCATCTGAATCACAGAAGTAGAGAAACCCTTGCCTTTAAGATGGAAGACTCCAGAGTCACGCCATCAAAGCCAGGTCCGGATGTACTGTAGGCAGAGAGAGCATTCCAGTGATTGGGGGCAGCATGCAAGAAATCTTGGATTTGGGAGTGAGAGGTACAGTAGTAACTGGAGGGGAGGAAAGACGATGTACATTATATGTGCACCTTCTACCATATGTCCTTATGTTACCACTTAGGGCCTGATTCAGATATGGAAATAGAGTAAAAAAGAGCAAGTAACTGGGTGTCTTGGTAAAAGTGGAGCAGATGTATAATGCACAGAGAGATTTAGATTTGGGAGGAGAGTGTCCAAACTGAAATCTAACTTGCAGTGTAATAATAAAGCTGTCCAGCATTTGAGGGCTACATGCAAAAGCAGCCGGTATTTACCCTGCATGTGGAAAAAAATTATGTATTTGCACCCCTTGTATTGCAACATTGTTTGAGTTACTTGTTCTATCTTACTCTATTCCCAAATCTGGATCAGGCCCTTATAAATTGCATTCTACCATATTAGTTTTGAAGGGAGGGCTTGAGTGGGCATTTTGTATAAGGGGCTACAGCTCAAAAGGAGGTCAACATAAAAGGTATGAACAATAGATTGCAGGGTCTATATTTTTCTTTGGGTCAATGTTGCTTAATTTCTTATAGTGCAATTTTCGCTCGGGTCGGGGAATGAATCTTTTTTTTCTTACATCTTTTACGTGTCTGGACATGCCATGGACTCAAATGTGGCCCCTTCAGGTGCAAATAGTTTTATGTACTCCATCAAAAATATTTTTTATTCTCTCAGGAAGATATTACAAACAATTTGTTTTTTTTGTTTTAAGATATATCGATGACCTGCTCATCTTTTGGTCTGGATCGAAGGAGCAGTTTATCGACTTGATTTTCATACATTAAATCTAGGACTTCCAAGCGAAATTTACCTATGATTGTCAGGGAGAACAAATTAATTATCTGGATGTGTCCATTGAATACCACCATATTCCCAAAGCCAACTGAATAAATTACACTATTATTATTATTATTACATAATAGTTTTCAACCACATTCCCTTAAAGAGGGGCTCCCATATTTGCAATAAGTTTTGTGAGTACGCAGTGTAACAAGTAACACAAAATACACCAAAGTGCAATTGGACTTGACAGTTTACAAGTTTGTGAAATGGGGCTACCATTGCAATAAGCTTAAAGAGCTTAAAGGCAAAGTCCTCCTAATTTCAAGGGCGAAGACATTAACTCCCAAAAATCTAACTCAAATACTATATTAAATGGATACCCTGGGTTGACCACTATAGTCACGCTAGGACTGTAGCAAGTAAACAAGCTAATCATTTCTGGCCTTTAGTTGCTAGTGACCCTGATCTCGATTTATGGGTGATGGGTAGGCATATGTGATGTCCCTCCGTCATGACTGCAAACGGCGCCCTCTGGTTTGCACATGGTGGACGCTACTCAATTTACAGTTACAGTACTAAAACGTGAGATTCTCTAATCTAGAGGTGTTGTACAGAAGCACCACCGTGGTTTGTTAAATATATGTTTGGTGGGTTGTGATGATGGAAATTGTAACCTTCTAATCTAGATTACAGTTTCATGAATTGCATTCTATAATGTTAGTTTGCAAGGGGGGCACGTTGTATGAGTAGCTAGATCTTAAAAACAGATTTTGAGCCGATAGGTCAGCATAAAACCATATAGGGATGGATGATCAGACGGTCTGGATTGAATTTTAGATCGATATGGGATTGTTGCTTGTGTAACGATATGATGCAATAATTGTTGGGGGAAATAAATCTCTTTTTCCTGTACCACTAATCCATGAATGTGCACAGGAAACCCTCTTCATTCACAGAATGCAGCAGAGCACTACTGTGCCAGAGCAATTATCGATCCATCCAATAATGTATATTGAATTGCCTGTATTCATTGGAAACTGTACCAAGATCAGACCCTTAATATTTCCAATCTATTGATTTTTGGTGTCCATCCCTGAAACCATACAAAATAAAATAAAAGTTGAAAATGTTGCTATTTTCCCTATGTTCTGTTTTCTCAGGGTCATTGTCATTGCATTCCAAGGCATGCCTCACATAAAGGGGGAGGGAGCGGCAGGGACTGACAACACCAATCAGTGATGTGCAGAGAGAAATTAGACTAAACATATAATACACAGTATGGAAAGTGCTTAGTAAAATTGATACTGTAAGTATAGTAAACTAGACAAACAAAAAAAAAAAGAATGGATATGTGCCCTCTCCACAAATCCTTGGTTGGTTTTTCAGTAAAACAGGGAGTTCAAATTCCACATCCATCCCAGTCAGCAACTAAATCTATACCACTCAGTCACATCCATCATGTCAATTACTCACCCGATTGATTCCGTCCCTGTATTTATACCATTCAGTCCACACATCCATCCCACTCATATGTCCCTGCATTTTACTTTACTGCTCCAGAAGATCCCAGAGGGGAAGGTCCAGTTGGAGGTGCTGGCTACAATTTGGGTATATCACATCATCAAGCCAATCAGATTCTAGCTATGATGAGAGTGCATGGGATGGGTGTGGGGATAGATTTCATTTGTGTATTCTAGTGAACACATAGGACCTCATTCAGAGCTGCTCGCTAGATGTGATCGCTCGCATCCGGCGTATGCAAATTCAGCAAAGTGAAGCAATAGCAGGCGCTCGCTCGGAAAGGCATTTGCATGCCCACTTTGGCTGTGCGAGTGATCGCTCTGTGTATGCAGACACCCATTAGCGTATGTTGAGACGCCCACTAGCGCACGTCATCTCCAAGAAGTGTTTTAAATCATTGGTAGATCGAGGACCATCGGAAGCAGTTGCAACGCTTGTGGTTGCCTTACCCTACCGAAAGCACTGCGAGGACTTCAGTGTAAAAAACAAGCATGTGACGTGTACTATGACGCTGCCTGTTAATTATGTACGCCTTTGAAACGGCGTTGGAACACTCAGGCACGCCTGCGTTCGCACCTCCACTCTTCCGTTATTAGTGTCCTGCCCCTGTTACAACCCACAAACGGCCTCTCTTGTCACTCATTTCACTGGGCTGTCTTTGCTTGGTGAGCGATCGGTTTTCGATTGCACAGAGTAGTTCACGCACACGCAGAACAAAGCGTGCGCATGTGCATTCGCATAACATTGAGCCGCTTGCGAGTGGCTCTGAATTAGCTCCATAGTTCTTTGCGTTAGAAGCTCCCTTATGGTAGCACTGAATCTGTGCCTAACAACAACTTGTTATAGCATACCAGGTAGAGTAATTGTGCATGTACACAGTAATATGTATTAGGGGTGTGCACCGGCCACTTTTCATGTTTTGTGTTTTGGATCTGGATTGGTTTTGCCAAAACCACCCTGCCGTGTTTTGGATCTGTATTTTTTTGAAAAAAGCATAAAAACAGCTAAAATTACAGAATGTATTGGTTTTTCTGCTCCTATGCTATTATTAACCTCAATAACCTTAATTTCCACTCATTTCCAGTCTATTCTGAACACCTCACAACAGTGTTTTTATATCCAAAAGGTTGCACCGAGGTAGCTGGATGACTATGCTAAGAGATACGAGTGGGCGGCACAAACACGTGGTCCATCTAGGAGTGACACTGCAGTGGCAGACAGGATGGCAGTTTGAAAAACTAGGACCCAAACTGTACATAATGCAAAGAAAAAAAAGAGGTGCAAGATGGAATTGTCCTTGGGCCCTCCCACCCACCCTTATGTTGTATAAACAGGACATGCACACTTTAACAAACCAATCATTTCAGTGCCAGGGTCTGCCACACGATTGTGGCTGAAATGTTTGGTTCGTTTGGGCCCCCACAAAACAAGCTGGCAATTAATCTGTCCCTGCACAAACTGGCTCTACGGAGGCAAGATGTCATCCTCATCCTCCTCATTCACCGATTCCTCACCCTCTTCAGTGTTGTGTACATCCTCATCCTCACAGAGTATTAATTTGTCCCCGCTGGAATCCACCACCACAGGTCCCTCTGTACGTTCTGGAGGCTGGTCTCTCTGATGATAATTAATTTTTATGAACATCATCTTCTCCACATTTTGTGGAAGCAACCTCCTATGCCTTTCGCTTACAAGGTTCCCGGATGCACTAAACAGTCTTTTCGGAGTACACACTGGAGGGGGGGCAACTCAGGTAAAATAGAGCCAGTTTGTACAGGGGCCTCCAAATTGCCTCTTTTTCCTGCCAGTACAGGTACGGACTGTCTGACATGCCTACTTGGATGCTGTCACTGATGTAATCCTTTAACAGACAGACGCACGCTTGTCACTGCTGCTTTGAGGATGCAGGTGCGGCTACAGCCCACACAATTCACAAAGACAGAAAAAAAAGAAGAATTTTTTATTTTTTGTGGAGCGCACTTTGAGGGTTACACCACCCTTTAACAGACAGAAGCACGCTTGTCACTGCTGCTTTGAGGATGCAGATGCGGCTACAGCCCACACAATTCACAAAGACAGAAAAAAAAAGAAGAATTTTTTATTTTTTGTGGAGTGCACTTTGAGGGTTACACCACCCTTTAACAGACAGACGCACGCTTGTCGCTGCTGCTTTGAGGATGCAGGTGCGGCTACTGCGCATACATTTCACACACAAACACAGAAAAAAAGAAGATTATTTTATTTTGGTTGGAGCGCACTTTGGGGGTTACACCACCCTTTAACAGACAGACGCACGCTTGTCGCTGCTGCTTTGAGGATGCAGGTGCTGCTACAGCTCACACAATGGACAAAGACAGGAAAAAAAAGATTTTTTTTATTTTTTGTGGAGCGCACTTTGAGGGTTACACCACCCTTTAACAGATGAGCCAGCCGGCCCTTTACTTATGACAGACAGGCGCACGCTTGGCGCTACTTTGTTGATGCACGTGCAGCTACTGCGCACACAATTCACAAACACAAAAAAATATTTTTTTTTTGGAGTGCACTTTGGGGGTTACAGCACCCTTTAATGGAGAAGCCAGCCAGCCCTTTACATATGGGACACAGGTGCACGCTTGGCGCTGCTCCTTTGTTGATGCACGTGCTGCCACAGTGCACACAATTCACAAACACAGAAAATTATTTTTATTTTGTTTGGAATGCACTTTGGGGGTTACACCACCCTTTAACAGACTAGCCAGCCGGCCCTTTACTTATGACACAGGGGCACGCTTGGCGCTACTTTGGTGATGCACATGCGGCCACAGTGCACTCAATTCACAAACACAGAAAATAATTTTTTTATTTTTTTGGAGTGCACTTTGGGGGTTACAGCACCCTTTAACGGACAAGCCAGCCGGCCCTTTACTTATGGGACATAGGCGCACGCTTGGCGCTGCTCCTTTGTTGATGCACGTGCGGCCACAGTGCACACAATTCACAAACACAGAAATAATTTTTTATTTTGTTTGGAGTGCACTTTGGGGGTTACAGCACCCAACGTTCAAGCCAGCCGGCCCTTTACTTATGACACAGGCGCACGCATGGCGCTACTGTGTTGATGCATGTGCGGCTTCTGCGCACACAATACACAAACACAGAAAAAAAAAATATTATTTGGAGTGCACTTTGGGGGTTACAGCACCCTTTAACGGACGATCCAGCCGGCCCTTTACTTATGACACAGGCGCACGCTTGGCGCTTTGTTGATGTACGTGCGGCTACTGCGCACACAATTCACAAACACAGAAAAAATATATAT
The DNA here is from genome assembly GCA_031769625.1 of Taudactylus pleione. Taxonomy (NCBI): domain Eukaryota; kingdom Metazoa; phylum Chordata; class Amphibia; order Anura; family Myobatrachidae; genus Taudactylus; species Taudactylus pleione. The sequence goes on from JAUIMM010000334.1 coordinate 8,629,773, forward strand.
TTTTTTGCACTTGGGGGGAGCACCCCTGATGGACAGAGCACCCCCTGGACAACACTACAGCACCCCTTTAGGACTGGGACACTGCACAGGACTTTGGAGTGGACACAGCCCTATGGACAACTGACTGCACAACACAGCCCAGCCAGCCCCTATGGACTTTGGAGGAGTGGACACAGCCCCTATGGACAACAGCAGCACAGCACAACACAGCCAGCCCCTATGGACTTTGGAGCAGTGGACACAGCCCCTATGGACAACAGCAGCACAGCGCAGCACAGCACAGCACAGCACTACACTACACTGCACTACACTACACTACACAGCCCAGCCAGCCCTAACTCCCACCCTCTCTCTTCACTGTCCACAGCCGAGTGAGAAAATGGCGCCGATGCGTGTACCCTATATAGAATCCAAAACCCGCGAGACCCGGAAGGCGGGATGATGACGTTTTGCCTCGAGTCAGGCGGGAAAAGTCGAGCCTGACTCGGATCGGCCTCGGGTTGGGGGGGCTCGGGGGGGTTCGGATTTCAGAAATCCGAACCCGCTCACCACTAATATGTATATATTCTTTCCTACTTTAGTGACAGCAATCTCACTCCATAGTAGTACTTCTAAACACTATATACTCTAAACACTATTATTTGCTGAAATACACATGCTGGTTATCATTTGCTATTCATTAATAAAAGTTGTGACACCTTCTAAGAGCGTCGTATACTTTTCTTATGGCCACTAACAGCCTTCTATACTATCCCTATGGCCGCCTGCTATCTTATTTCACACCTTTTTTTTGGGGTTCAGGATGTTTTTCCCACCCTATCATGCACTTCACATAGATTGCACAATGCAGAATTATCGTATGATACTGACACAATGCCTGCGGCTTGACATTTCTAATTGAAAATGTCATTAATCTTTTAAATCATTCTAACACTTAAAAAAAAAAAAAATGAACATAGATGGTAAAAAGCGTTTTTTATTGAAATTTCTAAACAGGGAACCAAAAGCAAATGTGATATTTATTTTTGTCTTTTTAACACCACAAAAAAATACTTTATGTATCTTGTTTCGCCAATAATCCACCTTTCCAAAATAGTAAAAAGCACAATTCTATGTGCAGGTTTGGTATGGGCTTTAGATCCCACTCCATCTGTTGAATTTTTGCGTGTGTGTGTGTGTTTTAAGGCCCCCATACATCAGCAATGGATTGTGGCAATTCTAAAACTTAAAGCTGATTGTGTATAAAAATCTGCAATGTACGGGCTTCACAGATCGCAGATTGCAACCAAAAAGTGATTGGAATTGTTAAATCAGATTGTCCAACATGTTGGATTTCACAGATGGATTGGGGCTGTAGATTGCTAGTGTATGTAGATGATCAGCAGATTTGCGACCGTTACTAGTAAAATGATGGACCTTTCAAGATTGGCAGAACTGTGTTTGCTGCAATCGATCTGCAAATCACTGAAAAAGATCTGTAATGTATGGGCGCAGTTTGTTTGATTGGGAAATCCTACAATCGGGTAATAAATCTTCAAATTGTTCAATTGTGGTTTTCAGATTGCTGATGTATGGGGGCCTTAAGTTGCGTATCCACTTATAGACATGCAAACAAGAGCACGATTATGACATTGCAATCGTGCTGTTGTTTCCATGTCTAGTGATGTGCCTACACTGAATGTTCACTCGTTCAGTCCAGGCACATCCATAATCCCCGTGCATGCTGAACCTGACTGGGATCGTTAGGTTGACCAGCATGTACGGGCGATGATAGATGGCAAAAACGACCAGCGGGCACGCACATCGCTGGTCGTTTTTGTCATTTACATGCCTGATTTGCGGTCGATTGTACGATAATGACGTTGTTATCGTACAATCGCCTGTCAAAATCACTGAGTGGATACCCGGCTTTAAGTTATTGCCTGGTGATCAGCCAATAACTACTAAGTGGCTACATCGTTTGAAAGAGTAGACTCCCCTCTTTCAAGTCAGGTCCCCCAGTGTGTGTATGGGCCAGTATGGGGGAGATAGCACACACTGTGCCCTTCCCCCATATATGAAAACCTTTTTTTTTTTTTACGTAGCGCTGGGTGATATTGTCTGACGATCACAGGTAATAGCTAGACAACAGCTGCTAAGGGGGTTACATAGTGTGAAAAGAAGTGCCTCCGTTTTGGGGAACGGCCCCATCACCGACCATTCCCTGTCCTCAAATGGCTGCAGCCTGTCAATCAGCCTGCTGCATCCAGAGCACTGGGAGCAGGGTTGCAGAGGCTTTGCAGCACATGTCAGACACGCAGTCACACGTCACACACACAGTCACACACGCAGGCACCCGTCACAAACGCAGTCCACCCACCATTGGAATTGTACGCAAACCATTGGAATAGTTAATTATGGGCCTGATTCAGACTTGTCCACAAACCCGATGGCTTACGTACAAGTCTAAGTTAGACCCATAATTAACTATTCAGTTTTTTGCCTCCTAAGTGTTTAGGATATCCTACAGTTTTTACCATGAAATTCAATATAATAGATTGTATTGTACAAGTTTGATATGCTAAGTATATCCTCAGTAAGCAAGTGCTGGTATATCTGGCACTATTCTTCTTGAGAATAGAAGAGCTCTGTTAATAACTGGTATAATCTATGTAGAAACCTTCATTATTTTTATCACGTGTCCATATTACTCATCTGACACTGAATATATTTATAAATAGAAGGAAAAAAAACATTACGCATAAACACCATAAGATGGAGGCTTTTTAACATCAATTAAATTATATGCTAAAAAAAGGTTATAAATATAGTCAAATCTAAATTTAACCACTTGTATAATTCAGTTTCATATTAAACTCTTCTGTTCCTTAGCATGATATTCTATATATAGAGCAAGCATGACTAATGCATTACTTGCTTATAAACTTTTCCAATACACAAATAGATGGTGATCTAGCTAATAGAATAAAATAACTCCATTTAACCTATAATTTATGATAAGCTTCTCTTGCCATTGACTATCATATCAGCGGTATGACTGGAGAATAGTACACTACAATGCTCTTAAAACTATTATACTAATATATTATCTACACATTGCATTTAATAAGAATCCTGTCCTGTCAGGGAAAAAATGCTACTTCCTGGGCTGAAGACCCTGCCAGGGAAAAGCAGCCCACAACATTATTGAACAACCAAAACCCATAATTTTTGTCAGCCAGTACTAAGGGCAGTTACATTCTATAGGTTTGGGCAGTGGCGTAATTACCACAGGTGCAGGGGGTGTGGCTGCTATGGGGCCCGGACCGACCTGGGACCTGGTCTTCCTCCTGCACCTATGGTGCCAGGCCTCGATCCACAGTCCCACCCGCCCTGCCCCTAGCTGTCAGCCTGTCACTCACAGCAGGCATTTTGGTGCAGCGGCTGCAGCTCTGCGCGGCTCGCCGCTCCCACCACTGACTGTTCAGGCCCGTCCCCGCCCTATGAAGATGGGGCTGACTAGCCACTCGGCGCACAGAGGAGCAACTTCTTTAAACCATGCTCGTACACCGAGGAACCCGGGCGCGGCGGGTGCCATTTCTGAGAGGGACAGGGAGGGAGAGACACCTCACCACCGCCGGCCTGGCACAGGGGCATCCAGGCAGGCGGCAGCAGCACTCAGCAGGCAGCCAGAGAGCAGCTGAGCAGGCAGGTAACCAGTCTCTCTCACAGTAAAAGTGAGAGAGAAAGGAGAGGGGGATGACACTCTGCAGCAACATAAACATACCCTTTGAAAACAGTATGTGGTATATTCTGTGGGGGGGAGCAATGAGGTATATTTTGCAGGGGGAGCAATGTGGTATGTTCTGTGGGGGAGAGCAATGTGGTATAATCTGTGAGGGGGAGCAATGCGGTATATTCTGTGGGGGGGGAGCAATGTGGTATATGCTGTGGGGGAGCAATGTGGTATATTCTGTGGGGGAGCAATGTGCTTTTTTTCTGTGGGGGAGCAATGCTATTTCCTCTGTGAGGGAGCAATGTGGTGTTTTTTCCTGTGGGAGGAGGGGGGGGGCAGGACTCACGGTGTGCCTTAGAACAGGATTCGGGAAGACAGCAGTTGGTTTTGCTGTCCCTACACCCTTTATTGCAAGACTATGCCCCTTACAGTGAGGCCATACCCCGAAGGCATCTGCATTATTAATGTTTCTTACTCTTGTTGGGGGGGCGGGCGTATTTTGACTATTCGCACTGGGAGCCTCAGCCCCTAGAAACAGCCCTGCCCGCACCCTCCTCACTCCCCTCTCCTCGACTTACTGTACCTGTTCCGTGGCCGCGGGTCCCCCGCTCCGTGGTTGCGTCCACCCGGTCGGCTGTGGCTCTCCTCATTGCCAAATACTGGGAGGAGGCGTGGCCTCCTTTCAGCTTCAGTAAGTCAGGAGAGATGGAGCCGACTGAGACAGGAGGTCTGCTTGCACTGCGCAGCGGTGCAGGTAAGGCAAGGAGAGGGGAGTGCAGAGGGTGTGGGGGGGAAGGGGGTGCGGAGAAGGGGCCATGAATGTATTGCTATGGGGCCCCCCTAGGTCTAGTTACGCCACTGGGTTTGGGCCACACAATCACTCATCTGTTTGCCTACAACATTGTACAAGGTGATATATCTGATCATATGACAGTCCTCCAGTTCTCTGTAACCAATTACCAGCGCCCTTTTCATGTCGGAAGTTGCAAACATGTGATGACCACTTTGTGCCCTGCAGTCCAACTATGATGACCCTTCATTTAACATCACTGAGATCTCTTCTTGCAACCATAATTATTGGAGACCAGAGTAGACCAGCGTTTTTATACTAGACCCTTACCAGCTGGTACATATTTTGCTCAATTATCGCATCAGCCACACCTGTGTGAAAGCTCTTGCTTTCAATATGCTTGGTGTCCCTCAGTTACCCAGGTGGTTCCATTTTCACGTCCCTTACCTGAATGTGTATGAACTATAGGATTTGTTTGAAGCTGAGAAAGCAATGTAATCTTGAAATCTTTTGTTTATGCTTATAACTAATCATTATTTCAGTGAGATTGTAAGGCTGCCGACAGGGCCCTGCTCTTTCTATTAAAACATTTGAAGTTTGCACTCCTAATACGATGTGCAAGCTCCTTGTTCAATAACATCATGCAATAAGAGTGTCTTGGTGTTTTGGGCAGGCACTTTATTAGGTGACTCCCCAAACTTGATCTCTGGTACAAATAAGCAATGATTTACATGTGTCTTTTAACATTTCTGAGTAGGTTGATTTAATCATTAGCTGGTTCCGTGGGATGTTGCTGGTGATTATAATCTAGGCAGTGACGTGCGGTGAGGTAAATGGCTGGGGAGACACTAGCTAGTATTAGAGCCAGATTTACAGATACATATATGAACCCAAGGGTTCATGTGGGCATTATACAAAGGTGCAGCAGTATATAGTGCTGGAAATTTGGTGTGTTTTGATCAGGGATGTGTGAAAAAGGTAGACAGGGGAGGCAGTGCCTCACCGCCATACACTTTTTACTCCAGAGTTTTGACTATAAAAATGATTAGAATAATACAAAGAAGATATTTATAATATTTTCTTTAACTTTTTCTTATAATTTTTATTGTCAAAACTCTGGAGTATGTCTACCTGACCGCACATCACTGAATCTAGGTAGATGCATGTGACGGGGCCGTAACTAGGGCGGTGCGGCTGGTGATGCTGGACAGAGTGCAGTATGCTCTAGGGTGGAACAACCCGACACCGTGATCTCTATCTGTGATGTTTTTACCAGCAATGCGCCCAGCTTCTGTGCAATCTCCGGCGCCTTCTGGCTCCTGCACAGTGAGTAGGGACAGACATCAGGTCGTCTCTCCCACAGTGCTGATCGAGGTGCCGTTGGACCTGGGGCTCTGTGTCAGTGAGTGAGGGAGACAGTGAGGCTGAGCTCACAGATTGGCTGCCGGGTGAGTGCTGTCACTATGATGACTCACCCTATGAAAGGTTAAAGGCAGTCAAATACAATGCAGGTAGAACCTGCCAAGGAAGGGGGATGGAGGGAAGGGAGGGGGAACATTAGAAATCAATCATCAAATTAAAGAACAATAAAAATAGTTACCTGTCTTGCTGCTAGATCAGGCTTAGGCATTTTTGCTCTGCAGCAACAGATTGCCTAATCCTGATCTAGAAGTAGGACTAATGTTTTATAGTAAAATTTATAATTATTCCTAATACAGGAATCATGATAATTGTCAGTGGTACCTAGAGGCATTAGTGTACCTGTGACAGGACCGAAAGCCTTAAGAATTGACAAGAATTAAGATTTTCACTACCCAATTAAGGGGGCCCCAGATGGCACCACAATCGGGACCAACTGATGGCATCCAACCTCTTCTTGTCAATGTCCATCATACGTCTCACCTCATGTAGAATCTCAACCACCACCATCTCACAGGGAAGGACTTTGCCCCGAATCGAGCATTCCATGTGCAAATCCTAACTGCTAAGCTAACTAGAAAAATGTGCACAAATCAAACCTTCCATATCTCTTGAATGCTCCATAAGCCCATTCAGTGTAACTCAGCCCCAAAATGCATGGGATGTGCAAAGCTCTTGAAACCTTTTTATAAACCTTTATGTTAAAGGGACCCCCGCAGAAAAAGTGGTCCATCGTCTCCTCCACCCCTTGACACTCCTCCCGTGGGCAACCACAATCATCGACACTCTTCCATACGAAATTGCCTCTCACATAAAGCCTTCCATGGAAGGAGAGCCAGGCAATGTCTCTAAACTTCAGGGGGATGCTCTGAGAATTAATCAGAATCAGCCCCTCTTAACACATCTCACCCAGGTAGTCTTTTATCGACAGTGGGACATAAAAATAGGCCTGCAGAATACTCAACCCCAACTCCCTTGAGTTTCTCACATCACCCATCTCCAGTCCCCACCGTCTTATCACTTTCAGGCACAGGATTGAGTAGATCGGGAAGTATCCATGCCGGGCTCGAAGAGTCTTAGCTCAACCTCCGTCTATCCAATCTTTGAGGAAGGGCAACACCCATTCTCTAAAACCCTCTACTAATCGAGGGGGAGTCTCTAAAAAAAAGACTCTCAAGGTTGAGTTTCAAAAAAAGTTGTTACAAAAAAAACCAAAGGGTTGACCATGCTCAGGCCTCCTTCCTCCCTCGATCTGTAGGTGATACCTATTTTAACTATAATCATTCTGTTTCCCCATAACATCAGGAAAAACAGTGAATTTATCAGGAAAAACAGTGAATTTATCAGGAAAAACAGTGAATTTATCATAGAGGCAAAAAACAGACATAGCTGATGTACAAAACACTAGTACCAAGTAGACCTTGCACAAATTCACCCTTTCCCTATAAGAAAATTTAAATTTTCTCCAACACGCTACCTTCTGGGAGCTTCTTCTCCCAATTTAGGGTGCCATAATAACCATGCCTCCTAGTGCCTCCAAATTGAACTGACAGAACACAGGTCTGCCCCATTCTGGACCACTTTAATACCTGATAAGGAGCATTACTGTGTGGCATAACATGTAAGGGGCCTTAGTGTGTGGCATAATGTATAAGGGGCATTACTGTGTGTCAATATATGTAAGGGGCATTACTGTGTGGCATTATGAGTAAGGGGCATTACTGTGTGGCATAATGAGTAATGGCATCAGTGTATGGCATAATGTGTAAAGGGCATTACTGTGTGGCATAATGTGTAAGGGGCATTACTGTGTGGAATATGCCATAAGGGGCATTACTGTGGCATAATGTGTTATAAGGGGTACTACTGTGTGGCATAATGTGTAAGGGGCACTACTGTGTGGCATAATGTGTAAGGGGCACTTCTGTGTGGCATAATGTGTAAGGTGCACATCCGTGTGGCATAATTTGAATTGGGGGTACTATTGTGTGGCCACACCAATACCCTGCAAGACCACTCAATTTTTTGGAGGCAATCCCCACGTCGCGTACTGTCCTTATTTAAAATATGGGGTCGCCAATGCTCTTTCAGGCACAGGGCACCAGAATGTCTAGTTAAAAATGTCTGCATGTGAATTTTTTAATGATTATACTATTCATTTGTTTTCTTTTGTTTTGTTTTTTAAATAAATATTTGCACTCTTCTTTGGTATATTCCACTAAAATGTTGAACTCTATATCACTGATTGAGAATAAGGGGTATATTTAATAGGCAATGGATTTTGAAAACCCTCGATTTTTGCAGATTTTGCCTGCCAGATTTAAAAGGGCTATGATATTAAATGCAAAACAAGCCTGATTTTGCATCTACTGTCATTGCCCTTTTAAAAATGGCAGACCACATCGATAAAAATCGTTCGTTTTGAAAGTACATTGCTTAGTAAATATACAACTTAAGCTTAGTATTTATAGCCCTTGATATCTGTCATCAGTCTTGTGCAATGGTGTTAGTTTCTGCATGAATGCTTTAGTGAAACACGAGCTGTCGGGCTGAGGATAAAAGAGATAATTATAATGCTTCTGTTGGCTGCTCAGCCATGACCCTTCCCTGCACTTGTATCAGAACCCTAGATAATATTGTGCAAGAGTTTTTGGGAATCAATCCAGCCAGATGGATGTAAGTCCGTTAATTTCTTTGGAATATGAAGAAAATAGTAGAACTTTTATCTGCAGAAAAGGAGAAGAAGAAATGTCCTTTTTATTTTTATGGATTTATTTTTTTATTGATTCACAGATTAATCATGGTCTCTTGCTAACTTGTTTTTCCTCATTAATTGCTGTCAACACCGGCATCTACTGCTAGATCACAATGTTCTTTGCTGTCTTTCTTCAGCTAATTAAGTAGAAACCCATACTCATAGCAGTTGTGTGCTCAGTATCGCTGCCTTCAAAACCTTTCCAGACAGCTGATCATATGAGAATATGACCAGCTGTGTTAATTCATGACAAGGCGATTGAAAGAGAAAGAATACTTTATGCTGAGTCAAATTGTAGCTAAAATGAAAGTTTCCCTGTATGTGAGGAAGAGGGCTCATTTACTAACAATACCCGGACCTGTGGCAGCTCTCTGCATCCCCCCAGACGCTCATGCTGGACATATGTCTCCTTTATTTGTGTAATATGTGCATAAATTACATACATGGAAATAGTACGCATAGAGTATGGGTAGTATTGAGCAGAATAATTGCATGAATGCAAGCAACTAATAGGATAAATCACAGGCATGCAGAAAAAAATTCAGCTTCAGACACGATAAGCGACATGCAATGTAGACGGATGGCAAACAGACATGAGATCTAAATGCACCATACTGTACCTGTATGCACTATACTGTACCTGTAGATGCACTGTCTATACTGTACATGCAGATGCACTATACTGTACTTTTAAAAGTATTATACGGTACCAATAGATGCACTATACCTGTAAATGCACTATACTGTACCTGTAAATGCACTATACTGTACCTGTTGATGCACTATACTGTACTGTAAAAGTATTATACTGTACCTGTAGATGCACTATACTGTACCTGTAAATGCACTATACTGTACTTGTAAAAGTACTATACTGTAGATGCACTACACTGTACCTGTTGATACACTATACTGTACCTGATGATGCACTATACTGTACCTGTAAATGCACTATACTGTATCTGTAAATGCACTATACTGTACCTGTTGATGCACTGTACTGTACCTGTAAAAGTATTATACTGTAGATGCACTATACTGTACCTGTAAATGCACTATACTGTATCTGTAAATGCACTATACTGTACCTGTTGATGCGCTGTACTGTACCTGTAAAAGTATTATACTGTAGATGCACTATACTGTACCTGTTGATACACTATACTGTACCTGTAGATGCACTATACTATACCTGTAGATGCACTATACTGTACCTGTTGATACACTATACTGTACCTGATGATGCACTATACTGTACCTGTAAATGCACTATACTGTATCTATAAATGCACTATACTGTACCTGTTGATGCACTGTACTGAACCTGTAAAAGTATTATACTGTAGATGCACTATACTGTACCTGTTGATGCACTATACTGTACCTGTTGATACACTATACCTGTAGATGAACTATACTGTGCATGTAAATTCACTATACAATACCTGTAAATGCACTATACCTGTAGATGCATTAACTGTACCTGTAAATGCGCTATACTGTACCTGTACATGCACTATACTGTACCTTTTGTACATTTTTTTTCTACATACTGTACGTCCTGGGGGCAAATGTGTCCAACTCTGCACAAACCCATTGAGTTTGCATTGAACTGCACCAATCTGTATTTATCTTCAATCTGTCCAGTGTCTAAATTCAAGCATTGGAAATTTTGCACATAAATTGAACATTTTGCAGTGTTAGAAAATGAGTGCTAGGACGTTCCCAATGTTTACATACAGTATTAGAGAAACAATTGTACAGGATTGCAAAGAGAGTTACTGATTTGGAATAGTAAACAATTTTTCTCCTCAACAAAAAAATAAATAAATGAAAATAACTAAAGCAGTGATACTAATGGAGCATACACACGGTCAGATTTGTCAGATTTGTCAGATGAACGATTGAAGATTGAACGATTTGAACGATTTTACCAAAGTTTTGAACGATTTGAACGATTGAACGATTTTTTACTGCATTAAAATGAATGGAATCGTCCAAGTCTGACTGCAAACACATCAGATGTCAGATATCGTTATCTGACAAACGGGAACGTGCATCGTTTATCGTCCATCGTTCAGGCATGTCAGATATGTCAGATTTTCCTTCAGATATGAACGACTGAACGATTTTTAAATCGTTATCGTTCAGATCTGAAGGAAAGATCTGACCGTGTGTATGCACCATAAGGTAACAGATTCTCAAAATTAGTATTTACAGAAATGCTGTTTAATTTTCTATTGCTTATTGTAATTTTGTACCATTATTTTATCCCCAAGAACATTTATCTATTTCATACAAACCTGCAGAAAAGTCTTAGGGCCTGATTCAGAGCCGTTCGCTATTTGCGGTCGTTCGTTCAAAAACAAGGGGTGGCTATTCAAATGATCCGTTCGAAAATTGCAGTCTGTTCACACCTCTAAGTCTGAACGAGCGAGCAAAACATACGCTCGTTTATTTGTTAAAAACACCCCCTGGCCGCTCGCACCATACGTCATGTCCGCTATTTATTAGATTAATCGAGTACATCGACCAGCGTATGAACTGCTCGCTATTCTTGTGGTTGGTTTTTGCTACCACAATTTTGCGAACAGTTCTGGCTTAAAAAAAACCCAGTGACGTGGTCAATGACGCTGCTGTTTTAAATATGCACACCCATAAAACGCCCGTTTTGACCTTTAAGCACGCCTGCGTTCTGATTTCCACTCCCCGTTTTCAAGCACCTTCCCCTGTTACCACCCACATACGCCTCATTCTGTCACTCAAAATAGCAGGCACTCGCTATATTGCGTACAAATGATTTTCGGCCGCACTGACTGGTTCGCGCATGCGTACTAAAAACCGTACGCATGCGCAGATGTGCGAACATCGCTCGGAACGAGCGTACTGCCGCTAGCGAGTGGCTCTGAATGAGGGCCTTAGTCCATGTAAAATAAACCTAGCAGCAATAGCAACAAGTAGAATAATGAAATTATAAAAATATGCATTTGTGAAAGGTTAAGTACGGAATATTGATTGTTAGTTGGTTTTTGTTTTACTGGTGACTTTTGCCCTATACTATAGATTACTTTGCAAGGGTGCACCCATGCTCTTCTGTGAATCATCATAGGAACTATCCCAGTTCATACTCCATCAGGATTCAGCTAGTTATAGCTAGAGCAATCCGCACTTTGAGAACTATGGCCGTTCCGTGAATGACCAGATCAATTATATGACGTGTTTCACGAGAAGTTCATGTTTGAAGCTACCTCTAAACTTTGCCTTACTTATGTTAGGTGCTAGTTCTTATTTTTGTTATTGTAATGACATTTGGACATGTAAGGTTCTGATTCTGAAACGCAGGGGCGCACAAATGCTTTAATGAAAAAGACCAATCAGAAAGCTACATTTGGAGCAACAAAATAGCAACATTTTCAGATGAGTGCAAAACACATGCATGAACAAATTAGTATCCAGACTGAATACACCTACACCAACACAATAAGACTTTTTTTTAAAACAAGACAGGTATACAGTATATACTGTACATGTAAATGTTATATTTGCAGAATAAGTACATCATAGATTTACAGTAGCTACAGGAGCACCAAACATTTTTTGAAGAGTATTAGTTGTGTATTTACTAAAGTGAGAGTTTTTAGAAATGGAGATGTTGCCCACAGCAACCAATCAGATTCTGCTTAACATTTAACTAGCACCTTCAAGAAGATAATAGCTAATATCTGATTGGTTGCTATGGGCAACATCTCCACTTCTAAAAACTCTCACTTTAGTAAATATTCCCCTTAGGGTCTATGAATGGCCATAGAGTGCGGGGACAGACCCGGATACTGTATAGGGTCGTGGCCTAATCAAGGAGACATGACCTCGTCCCCTACAAAAAAAATATGAAAAAAAAAATTACACTCTGCGTGCTGCACAGGGGGGCACCTTGAGCCCCTCAGCCAGGGGCAGATCCAGGGGGGGGGGAGTGATCAGTGCAATCACTCCTCCTGCTCCCCTCCTGCACATTATGCAGGCAGAGGAGACTGCTGCTGCTCAGAAGCAGCAGCCTCCTTGGACCCACCACAGCCCAGCTGACAGCAGTGTGAGCTGGACTGGGGAGAGAGCGTGGCTTGTAAGAAAAGGATGGGGTCAGTGGATCCAGGCCTGTGTAATTAGTGCCCCCCCCCCCCTTCTCGGTGTCCTTGCAAATATGGCAGAAAGGGTAGCACACTTCCACTGCTTTCTCCCCTAATTCATATTTATCTCCCGGGATGTCTAATAAACTCACACATTTCAGGGAGTCCCCACAGTCTCCTTAAAGAGCAGATCACCCTCCTACATCCTACTGTCTGATGACAGCAGTTTTGGAGAATCATGTCATCAGAGTCTCCCGTCTCTGTGCAATGACACAAAGTGCATCAGTACCATAAATGGCATTGTGCAGCAGAGGGCCACACTAATGCATTGTGTGTCACCCTGCCTCCATGGCCCAGGCTACCTGCAGCACTTCTCCAGGAGTTCCTAGAGGGAAGATTTCAAAAGTCAGCAAGTCCTGTATGCCATAAGTGCCTCCACTCTGTCGCTTTGCTCAGCTGTAATGTAATGTATAAAATTATATATATGTATATGGGAATTGGTATGTGTGCCTAACCCTAACCTCTCCCCCAAGTGCATAACCCTAACCTCCCCCCGTAAGTGCCTAAACCTAACCCTCCCTGGGGGTGCCTAACCCTAACCTACCCCCGGGGGGTACCTAACCCTAACCCACCCTTTCTCTAGCCTGACCCTAACCCTCCCGGGGGGGTGCCTAACCCTAAGTCCCCCCCGGAAGCCCCTAACCTAACCCTCACCCCCGCACGGCTGTCCGCACCCGCCACCCGGCTTACCTTCGTTCGTTATGCCGGGCGTCAGGATTTCGGCAGGTGGATAATGATAGGCGTCAGATGAAGCCGTGCCTGCATGCACCTCTAAATCAGGCCCTATAATTATCTGGGAGCATATTTACTTACCTGACACTTTTCAAAATAGCTGGTGCAGTTATTCCAGCTGCATGTTTTAAAATGACAATAATATTAAATGCAAAACCAGGCAAGTTTTCACTTAACATTATTGCCGTTTTAAATACTGTAAGCAAAACCATACAGTACTTACTTAGGAATTCATCTACTGATCTGAATGACAAAATATTCAATGTACAGTACAGCACTGTATAATATGCAAGTGCTTCTTAGGATTTCTTTGCAGCTTTCAAAAAATGCAGTTTGCTAAATATACCCCTAATATCCATGCGCTCTACAGAATGAACAACAGAACAATGTATTTTATTTTAAGTGGAGCTTCCAAAATGGGTAGGAGATTGGGTATTGCTGTGAGGTTTGCACTTATGTACTGTGGAGCTGATTCAGAGCCGCTCGCTAGATGCGATCGCACGCACGAAGTGTATGCAAAATACATAGGAACTGCTATCACACAACAATGCATTAGCACGCCCAGTATTTCTTACAGAGCGATCACATAGTGTATGTCTTAAGACGCCCACTTGCGCACATCATGTCCAGGAAGTGTATACAACCATCGGTACATCAGGTAATATCGGATGCGATCGCAGCGCTTGAGGTTGACCATACCCTGTCACAAGCACTGCGAGCACTTCAGTGCAAAAACAAGCCAGGTGACGTGTACTATGATGCTGTCTTTTAATTATGCCCGCCTCCTAAACGCCATTGAGATGCTCAGACACGCCTGCGTTTGCACCTCCACTCCTCAGTTTTTAATGGTCAGCCCCTGTTACCACCTACAAATGGCTTCTCCTGTCACTCACTCTGCTGGGCTGTCTATTCGCTTTCGCTAAGGTATGCGCACTGCGATGCATACACATGCGCACAATGCATACACACTGCATGCCATCGGCAGCAGCGAGAATATGCATCTTAGCGAGCGGGTCTGAATCAGCTCCAGTGTGTATTAGAATTACAGTATTTGCACCACTCATACATCGGTATACACAGCTCTCCTTTGTAGAGGCAGCTCCTTCGAGTGAAGAGAGTTGGCTGGCACCTTGATATGCACCACATGGGCTATCCATGGCAGCACAGCATTGCAAAACCAAGGCATTGGGTGTGCTCTGTCTGGACCCACAGAACATAAACCTGTTTTTTTAAGATTGGGAAGTATTTTTGTCCTGTGTGTGCCTAACACAGATCAACTCATCATTCCACAAAACAATTGTTTGTTTTATAAAGGATACCATATTACTTCTTCTTAATTCCATTAATTATCACTAAAATAGCTCTTTCAGGAAGGCACCCATCAAGTGGGCATGGGCAGGGCTGGGATGCCATGAAAAATATTATGCCCCAGGACTTTAGGAGGTGTGGCCAAGTATGTAGTGGTGTGGGCATGCCCCATAATAAATATGTAGATACTGGACGGGCGTGGTCACACCAACATGGGGGCATGGCGGCAAACACGGCTACGCTTACACACAGACACAGTGGGGGCGATTCAAATGTTTTGCCGGCTGCTTTTTTTTCCAGACGCCCGACAGAGTAATTCAATTGTTGCTCTGTCAGGGCACGATAGCCGCCGGTGCCGGCATATCTGCACGCATTCAGGAGGATGCGAACAGAAATATGTGAGAAACCCACTGGTTAGGGCCCTAACCAGAATTTTAGACGGGTTTAGCCGTTTTACACGGCTAAACCTGGTCTCACAGGGGGCGAAGAGGGCGATAATTTGGACGCTCATTAATTATCACGACTTAAAAAACATTTGAATCGCCCCCACTCTGCACCACCGGTTACTGATCGTTGGTGGTAGGGAGCCATTAAAATCTTGGTAGCACCGAACCCCTGCTTCAACCAGTGATCTCGATATCTACTGTGCTGCATGCTGGTTACTCATAAGGGTGAATACAGAAATTGCAGTAAATCATACAGCGCTATGTGGAGATCTACAATTTGGAAGGGTTTGGCTTTGGTGAGCCAAGGGGCGCTGAGAGGGGGAAGGAACAGGTACAGTTTACCCGGGCCGGGCTTCCGGAGGGGCCCGGCGCCGCCCCCTCCCTCCTCTTTCCCTCGCAGCAGCCCAGGAGATTGCTCGTGGATGCTGCTTAGCATTCTCCTATGACTGAGGGGGGACAATGATTGCGCCCCCCCTGGCTTTGCGCCAGCCTGAGGGGCTCACAGTGCTCCCTCCCCAGCACGCAAAAGTGAATCTTGGCGTTTTTTTTTTTGTGCGGCCTCCTGGCCGCTCGCATAGCTGTGGGTGACAACCCACAGCTATAGCGAGCGGCCAGGATGATGGTCGCGTGGTCAAGACCATCGCGACCATTGTGGTAGGGTCTTGTGGCCGCAAGCCCCAGATAGCTTCTGGCTCTAATAGAGCCGGAAGCTCTCCCACTGACATCACTGGTGATGTTAGTGGGGCCGCCCACAAATGGTAGGCGTTCCCTTGGGAACGCCTCCGTTTGTGAAGCCATCCCCCGGCCACGCCTCCCAAACGGGGCGAGCTGTCAATCACCATCGACAGCTCGCCCCCTTTGGTGCGAGACCAGAGCGACGGAGCGCCTGTCGCTAACCAGGTCTCGCGCATGCGCACAATGGAGCCAGCTCTGTCGTGCACATGCCCAGTGGGCAAGCATCGACCCGATTGCGAGTGCTCAGCGCTTGCGTCCGGGTCTGAATCAGGCTCAGTGCCCAATGTTTAGTCCTTGTCTTCTTTCTGCTTATTGGATCTTTCTGGATAATAGGTTTCCGCATAAGAAATCTCATACTTACATCAAACGTTCCCCAGTGTAAGAAACATGTAAATATTTTGACATTTACAAGACAGGAAAGTTACTCTAATGTGGGGTACACACCTGAACGATAAATCGTTAGATCGGCCCACCCACCGGCCGATCTAACGATTTGGCAAGGTTATACACAAATATCCTTGTGCATACACACTTACCAATTGGCCGTCCGATTTATCTGGCCAGAAGGCACAGCAGTGACATCATTACCGCTGGTTCCCATGGCCAGCATATGGGTCAGTTGGATGGGAAAGATATATCTTTCAGATATATAGCATCTGCCATGCAGCACAGCGATGCAATATATCTGCGAAAGACATCTTTCACAGATATATTGTGTGTACACACTACGAGAATGACTGAACGATATATCGCTTAGTGCAGGGGTAGTCAACACTGGTCCTCGAGAGCTATCAACAGTTCATGTTTTCCAGGCCACCTGTGGACCTGTAGAATGTGTCGGTTAGGAATTAATGCACCACATGTTTGAAAATGTGACAGTTATTAATGACTACACCTGTGTAATGACTACACCTGTGTAATGACTACACCTGTGCACCAGCTAGGGGGCCTGGAAAATGTGAACTGTTTGTAGCTCCTGAGGACTGGGTTGGCTACCCCTGGCCTAGTGTGTACCCAGTGTAATATTCTCATTTGAATGAGTTTATAAAACCATACCCAAAGTCTGCAGTCATAAGGAATGTTGAGGCAAATTGTTGAAGGTTGACTGAATACAAAAAGTTTTGGGTGCTTTTAGCAGTTAAACAATGTGAAAGCATTTTATATTTACTTACAAGATTATAGAGAGCTATTCATTATGCTTGGCTAACAACTGCTATTATCTCTTATTATAATGCAATCCAATTATACCTAGCCTCTATTGTATCATTTCTGTGTGTTGCAGTGTATGAATGTTACAGTGTGCTCTTTTGTGTTTTCAGCAGCAGCTTGTGTTTCACTTTAAGGTTGTTGTAGGGTAATTCAATTATTTTGTGTAATTAATTATTCTCTTGCTTCATGCAGGTACAGAGTTCCGTGACATGGTCAATTATACATGTGCTGATGTACAGTTCTGATACAGATGAAAGGGCCCTGATTTAAATGCTGCAAGATCATAAAGAGCTAGTACATTCATCCTTCACTGTCGTCATAGAAACTGCTACTGTGGATTCCTGCACGTTTCCAGCACTGCTGAGTCACCAAATGTGACCGTGAGCAGCAAGAAAGCGATTGGAATATGAGTTCTAGGTTTTTACTATGCAAAGCAACACAAAGTAGACAATTGCTGGGTAAATTTATCATGCCCAAGTACTGTAGCACAAATTGTTCAGAAAGCCGTGAATGCTTGCTTAGAATAAACATGTTTTTTGTACACTCACCTATGCATTCTTCTTATGTGCATATCTCATGTGATAGAAGAAAGACAGGAGATTGACGAGTTTTCTCTGAAAGTAAAGGGACACTGAGCTGCGGATATTGGACCTCATTCAGAGTTGCTCGCAAAATGCGAGCGCTCGCTCTGAATGAGGGCGACTGCATGTTAAAAATGTTCCGGCCTCCTGGCCGCTCGCTGGGCTGTGGGTTACCACCTCCATTTATGAAACCACCCCCCCGCCACGCCTACAAAACGGGGCGAGCTGTCGATCAACATCGACAACCGCCCCTTTTGTAGTGAGCCTCGGAGCGAGAGAATTTCTGTCTCGCTCTGGGGGTTACGCACGTGCAGTGCGGCCGCTGCGCGTGCACACAGCCAAACATCGACCCGCTTACGAGCGCTCAGCGCTTGCGACCGACTCTGAATGAGGTCCATAAACCCTTCTGCATTGACATAGGTTGCACAGGATTTTAAAATATATACATTTACAGAGATTTGAGTGTTCAATGATTTCAGGGTAGTTGTTATACAGATGGGTCCTCACGGCAGTGACTAGGGGCGTGCGACTTTTTGCGCTGCGCAGAATCCTGTGGGCAGCACCGACGCCGCGCCCACAGCCCTTGCTTCAGGGCACCCTGCAGCCAGGATCAATGATGCGGCACTGCCTGAGCGTCCTTTAGCTGCTCCAGACAGGCACTCTGCAGTGTTTGCAGCTGATCTGGAGAGTCCCCCAGGATGCACCAGGTCAGAGCTGCACTTACTGTTGATGTCGGCCCCGCCCCCTCTGCGCTACGTTATGACATTATTATTCAATTAGCGGCAATATTATCAAACCTGCAATAATATCGTTGCAATTTTTTGGCGATATTATCACATTATCTCCGATTTTTCATGTAAAAATGGCGAAAACTTTTCATTTAAAAAAAAGGGGGAAAATGTGCAAAATCCCTAATTTTGTGTAAAAATTTGAGAATTTCTTACTGAACCCTTTGCACAGCTCCCCTAATGATACTTTAGCGAATTTTTTTCGGAAGTTGCGTACTTTGGCGAAAAACAACTGCTGAAATTTACGTCAAAATGTATTTATTTTTTTCGGAAAAAATACATTTAATGTATTGGAGCTGGTATTTCGGAGGGACATAAAGATGCGCCAAGTGTTTTAAACATCACACGTGGCTGGCGCAGGCGATTTTTTTAGAGGTTTTAAAAAACCCTAGGGCCATATTCATACAGCTAGACTCAATACACCACACAACGCGAGATGCCCGGCGTGGCTGAGCCACAGGGGCATATTAAGAGAGGAGGAGGTGCATTCCCTTTCCGGGGCCGCCTCCTCTCTCCCTGGCGGCTGGCAGCAGACTGACACGTCTGACCACCGATCGCAGCATCAGTAGACTCTGGACACATGTGCAGGTCACCGGGGAAAAGGCGCTGCGATTTCCTCACTGTGCATGTGCAAATGTTTTGTGCAGGGCTGAGACACCCGACGAGGGACCTCAGAGCAAAACACCACTCATAGTGTACTACAGATGCTGGGCTGCCACTTTAACTGCACAGGATTTAGTTTTAGACATATACGCAGATGAAGCACAATGGAACTAGGCGAGAGAAAAAGCTGCACCCAGATGTACAAATGTCGCTCACATCTGATTTGATGAGTGTAATCTAGCAAAGCAGTTTTGTCACTTCCAGTTGTTTTATTTGTGTAAATAAGACGCATATTTTGAGTGAAAAAGATGCTCTGCGCAGCTGAGTTGCCTGGGACAGAGCGCTCTGACAGGGGTTGTTTGCGCGACTGTAGCCACAGTGTATACGGACACATCTGGTGTACACAGGGGCACCACCTATAGAGGGCGCACCACTCCCCAAAATCCCGATTTCAGCGGGACATTACTGTCCCGCTGTTCCACCCGTGGGCCGAAGTGGCCCGCGGGTGGTTAAATCGGGAGGTTGGGGATCCCCACCACCGCAGCTGTGCAGCAGTGCCGGACTCCGGAAACTCTGAATGGATGCTGCGTGCACACGTGCGGCATCCATTCAGTGACCGGAGTGGACTGACTGAAGCCCAGCTAGTGAGGCTCCCCCCAGCCTGACGTTATTTGGAGGCGGACAC
Source organism: Taudactylus pleione (assembly GCA_031769625.1). Lineage (NCBI taxonomy): Eukaryota > Metazoa > Chordata > Amphibia > Anura > Myobatrachidae > Taudactylus > Taudactylus pleione. Next base: position 8,649,720 of record JAUIMM010000334.1, read on the forward strand.
GCTTCCTAATAACGTCACGCGTAGATAGAGCGCTCTGGAGGGGGCCGGCACAGGGTGCTCCGACCACTGGAGCCGGCCCTGGTCACGCTTTTAAATTGCAGTTACAGATGCCTGTGAGAGGTGCTTTGCTGTTTTCATGTGGTAAATATTTATTTATTAATTTTAAAAAGGACAATGTGACCTGATAGTACAGGGGTGGGCAATAAGCGTCCCTGCAGTCCCCCTGCAGCTGAAGGGCTGCTTATTGCCCACCCCTGTGCTAGTACCACTTGAAAATGTACCTCAAAGCCAGTGTAACTGCCATGAGACAATTGGCGTTATGCAATTATAATGTCAAAATTTGACATTAATAATGTTGACACCAGAATGTCAACAATTATAATGTTGACCTGATTATAATTGTCAACATTAGTAGTAGGGTTGGGCATACCTGAAAACTGCATTGTCAACATTGAGGCCATGTTGATGTTTCATCAGTGTTGATATGCTGATATGCTAACGTGGTGCTCTGGCCAGGAAAGTGTTCCTCCTGGTTATAAAGAATATGGAATGGAGGAGTCTGATAGGCGGTGCAGGGACTCACCGGACACAGCTTCAGACAAGGGTCCATTCAGGGCCGTAGGGAGGGGAGTGTGAGTGGTGCAGGCGCCCAGGTAGTAGGTCCCTGGGGGCGGCTCCTTTGCTTTCCCCTGCAGGGTAAAGACTAGTCCCACTTCAGTATTTGTACCTGGAAGTGACGTGCACTGAGGGCGGAAGTCTAGTTTTCTGCCCACACAGTGCACCAAAAAAAGAAAGTTAACCCCTCGCGGGCTCGCTTCGCTTGCCACGCTTCGGTCACGGTGGCTCGCTACGCTCACCACATGGTTATATTCCCCTTCTATGCCCACTTGGATGGTAGTGAATGACGTTGGACACTGGCACATGACATCATGGTCAATCTACTCAAGGGGATCTAGCTGTTACCGTCCCTGCAGCTGGCTAACAGGGTGCACCCTGAAGTGTATGAAACCACCTAGAGCATTCAGACAGCTCTACATTATCTACTACCATCGGACTCCCATAATTTCACATGCTCAGGGGGCGGGAGCGGCACATGGCGGCAAGGAGCTCTGCCGCTGGATCCATTGGGTTTGTCAGATTGGTAGAGAAAGCATCCAGGAACTCAATGAGATAGACGCTGGCAGTCACAGGTCCCAGAACTGGTGAGGAAAGTGCTTCCTTCCCATGTAAGTATTACATGTACCCATAGAGCTCGGAACTTCCTATCACAGGAACTAGTAGTGAGAAATTACAGACAAATAGCACTGTTGATATTAATACACCATGTTACCGGCACAGGACATACTACACCCTCTGTGAAGTGGGCAGGGGTGTGTTGATGACATGTGCTGTGAAATGCGTCATCATGGCTCCGCCCCCCTCTCTGCGTGGCAGATTGCGGCATTACATCTAAGGGGGTGGGGCAGAGATGACATGAGTGTGGAACCCTGTTGCTCCTCGGATCTCCTGGAGCACAGAAAGCCAAAGTAGTTACAAAATATGTGGTAGGATAATCTGACAACGCTACTGTATATTGAAGGGTTTATAAATCTAACACTGTCATTGCTCCCTTAGCACAGTTTCCCTTTGTAAATGTCTCTCACTGTTGATTCATTGATACGGCATAAAAAAGACTACAGCTCGTTTGGCTTCTTGCCTGCAACAGCTTATATAGATAATGTGCGGGATAATTACAGCTCTTTCCGTTCCTCGCACCTGTGATAGGAATGGATTGTAAGTTTACAAGCAGAACCAATTATACACGTGTTTATATGAATGAAAAGAATGACAAAAAACATGGGCTTTGAAGGAACAAGGGGCGTACAAAGCAAGGAATTAAGCCTGTGGTGTGTGCAGCGTCCCCCTCCTCCCAAACGCCCGCCCCCACCCACCCCCCTTCTTCCCGAATGCCTTCTGCTGACAGACATCTTTCGGGGGATATTTTCAGAAAGATGACGAATGCGCTGATGATCACAAAGGTTCTTATTTTATCTCCTGCTCCATATTTATGAATATCTCACCCAAAAAATGGGGTCTATTTTGGGTGTAAGGTGTGTAGAACAGGTTCTGCCTTTCACAGGGGCCCGTGTGCACACCCTACACCCATTGTAGATACGCCACTGATTTCAGTCTAATTGGGGTTTAGCTAATACCGCCTTGGTGACTGATATTGATATGGTCCCTGTAATTATATTCAAAATAATTTAAGTTATTTATATATGATTTGATTTGCTTACAAGTTACAACTGAGAAAAATAATAAAAACATATACAGTATAAATATAAAATTATTCAAATATATTAATACTTCATGGGAAAAGTGTATATGCATGCCCTTCCAAATAATCAATTGGTAATGTATACAGATTTACAGATTAGAATATAGGGGTCTAAGCAGGGGTGGGGAACCTTTTTTCTTCCGAGGGCCATTTTGATATATATAACATTATTTGTGGGCCTGGTTCAGGCCACGCCCTCCATGTGATGTCACAAGGCGCAGGGGCCACAATCGCTGGTGATTACAGGAATGCCCGGAGCATCCTGAGGATGCTCTGGGGAGCTGTAAGGACAGCACTCGGACCATCTGAAACGTCTTAAGGATGCTCCAGGTGACACTGCTGTATAGATTCTGGCTGCAGGGTACCATTCTAGGCACCCTGCTAGCCAGATGAGGCTAGCAGAAAAAAGCTCAGAGGGCCAGACCAAATGATTCCGAGGGCCTTATACGGCCCCCGGGCCTGAGGCCTGAGGTTCCCCATCCCTGGTCTAAAGTATTGCTTTGTATAAAAATATTTATCAAAAAACTCTTTCACGGATGAAGAGATTGGTGGTAAAGTGAAAGCTATCACTACCCATTTACGGCTGGTTCTGACACTGCACAATATTGTGATCAATGGGCGGGGAGGAGCATGAAGTTTTCTGGGGTGGGAACAGATCCCTCTCTGGCGATGCTCTCACCATAGGGAAAGAGCAACTACTGCCATCTGAAGATGGCGTAAGTTATCGGGCAAAGCTCGGAAAAGCATAGTTTTAAGGAGATTGGTCATTTGGAATAGATAACAGACTACTTGAGGAAAATGGGGACTGCAGTCTGCAGTGTTATCTCTAATATCTCTTATGTTAAGTATTTGTTCAGTTGCATAAAATTCGGGGGTAACTTGATATATAGACTAATTCTGGGGTACTTTAACATATAGACATTGGTGTATTTATAATGGGTGCAGGTTTGTGGTGCACATGGCCATAATGCACACACTGCACCCATATAATAACTAGAGATGAGCGGTTCGGATTCTGTGGAATCCGAACCGCTCCGAACATAGGGGATCCGAGTCCACCTGACCGAACCCTGTTCGGGTGTTCCCCGCCTGACTCGGATCCCCGTTCGGGGCCGAACGGCGGCCATCTGATGTCGGATTCTCACTGAGAATCTGACATCAGGGCTCCTCGAGTATAGGGCAGACCGCTGTGATAGCGGTCTGCCCTACACAGAACAAACACACAGCCGCCAGCGGCAGCTGTGTGTTTGTTACAGCAGCCAATGAGAGTCACACAGACTCCCATTGGCTGCTGCACATGTGTGTATGGGGGCCTGCTAATGGAGGGGCCTACTACTGGGAGGGCATACTACAGGGGGCCTGCTACTGGCGGGCCATGCTACAGGGGGCCTGCTACTGGGGGGGCATACTACTGGGGCCCTGCTAATGGGGGGAATACTACTGGGCTATATAAGTAACTGTTACTAAATAAAATAAATGCTACCCCTAAATTGACAACCCCAATATTAGTAAATCTGGTATATTTATTGTGGTGCTTAGGGCTAATTACCCTGCGGACAGTTAAAGAATAAAATCCACCCTGAATTTAATTTTGGGTGGCGTTCCCCTAATTATTGTAGATGAAAATGTACATGTGGTCTCACTGAGATGTGCTGATGCTCAGATTTATAGATGATTAATAAATAAAACATTTATTCTTGGAACCCAGATAAGGAAACTCTTACAACACTATACCCAGATAATCATGTTAAAGACCATTTTCAGCTTTGTGAGATAAATGACAAAGGTATAATTGTTGAGTGCTACTGTCCCTTTAAGCAGCTGAGTTAATGTTTCAACTATTATTGCTACAATAATAAATGAGGAGATGTCTATGGGACCAAGTACCTGGAAGAAATCATGTGACTCAGTCTAAATGGTCTTTTAGTCTGACTGAATATTGATTTATTTATGCAGCCACAATGCAATTATGTCATATTGGTAAAATTCTAATCTATTTCTTGCAGTGATTATTGTATTGAGATGAAGCAGACTTTAGTGAGTGGGTGTGTCTCTGTGTATTATTTAGAGATGGGAGTGGCTTCATGGGGAGAAAGGGAGGACTCATTACTTTGCTACATTATCTCAGTGAAGCTACAAAATACCTTTCACGGCTTATTTTGCACATATAGGGCCTAGGGATGGCCATGGGTGGGGTGTCCATCAATGGTTACCATTGATGGGTTCATCGGTGGTCACCATCAATGGCACACAAACTATCAATGGTGAACTATCGATGGTTTGCACCCCTCGATGGCCACCGCTGCGGGGGAAAATGGTGGGCCAATAAAAAACCAGGGGCGGGGCTTAGCGGCACCGAGGCGGGGCTACGCTCCGTCCCGTCAGGAAAAAAAACATTGGCTCTTGCTTGTTCATTGATGGTAAAAATATTCAACATTGGTCATAAACCATCGATGATTTTTAATCATCGATGGTCGATGGCCATCCCTAATAGATTGTGCACTGTGACTCCTTGGGCCGTAGCCCACTTTGTAAACAAGTACTGTGATTCTGCTGGCCGTACCCCACTGGGTGGGTGCACTACTTTTCATTTCTGCCACTGCTGTGTGGCAATGTTTCATAGATGTGCTTTAAATTGTGGTGTCTGTGCCGCTGCGCCGCTGCTTTGTCGCTTAGTAACCAGTCAGCTCACTGCAACCTTTGGCCAATAATGTTGAAAACAATATTATAAGCTGTGAGGTGTTCTAAATTGACTGGAAATTAATGTTATTGAGGTTAATAATACTCTAGGAAGAAAAAAAAGACCAATTTATGTGATTTTAGCTTTTTTTGTCAATTTTTGGAAAAAAATCCAAATCCATCCATTTAATCATCGATGGTCGATGGCCTTCCCTAATAGGGCCTGAATCTGAGTTGGGAGCAAAGCAAAAAAAAGGCAAGTAACCTGGATAAACCATGTGCATTGCATGGGGTGCAAATACATTTATTATATTGCATGCAGAGTATATACTGGCTGCTTTTGCATGCAGCCCACAAATGCTGGACGGGTTCATTGTCACACTGCAATTTAGGACAAGTTCCACTTAAATCTAAATCTCTCTGCACATTTTAAATCTGCCCCCATCTGACGTGCAGCATGGTTTTGCCCAGATGCACAGTTACTTGTTCTTTTTGTATTAAATGAACATACCCTCATTTATTTAGCTTAACAATTATACAGGGTTTTGCATTACTAAAAACAAGCAGTACTATAATCTAAGGTTCCTGCCCGGTGGAGCTGACGGATCTTTATAGACATCTTCACCTAAGTTAGAAACAATTATATTCTTTACTGTCAGAGAGAAACAACAAAAAAAACAGATGCACCGTCTGCGTAGCAGATTCCGTCTTTTAAATTGACTCCTGGAGAAGCTCCATAGAGAAAAGTGGTTCAGTTTTTTTCTTTCTCTAAGATACACATTACATCATACTCTTGATTTAGATCATTATGTCATCCCTTCCAATGCGCATTGTACAGGGTTGGATCAGCAGTAGCTATTTTTGAGGACTACTGCAGTGTTACAACGCTCCTGCTGGGAACCACAATTCCAACTCTGTAAGATTCATATTTTACCAGAGATCTAGAAGAAAAAAAAGCAAAGAAATGCAGATCAGATAACATATATATTCATTGACCTCATTCAGACATTCAGTGAGTTTACGTCTTTAAAAATTATTATTAAAGTGAAGCATTTTATAGATACAGAGGATGTAACATTTCTCCTTCTTTTTAAAAAAATCTATATATTATGTTGGGTAAAACACTCTTTGCAATTAGGATTTAAGCATACTTCACAATGGGTGTATGCATAAAGGTATGTGTACTGTCAGGGCTTTTGTACTAACCTTGCATTGTCCACACATCTGCAATATTTCACTTTTATATTCATGCAGCAAACTGAGTTGCTTGCTGGGGCAAACAGAGGGCCTGATTCAGAGCCGGACGCTCTGACAAGAGCGCTCGCTCTGAATCAGCAGGGGCGTATCTACCCATTGGCCAGCATGGCACTTGCCAGGGGCGCCGACCAAAGGGGGGGGCGCTGTCCGGCAGTGCCACCAGCAGCCAAGTGGTGGACTACCTAGTCTTCCGGCCCCACAAGTGTAGGGCAAACCGCAGTGAGAGCGGTCTGCCCTACACAGATTACAAACACGCAGCCGCCAGCGGCGGCTGTGTATTTGTTATGGCAGCCAGCCAATGAGAGTCAGACAGACTCTCATTGGCTGCTGCGTCGTCCACAGAGGGAGCCAGCTGGAGCTCACTCATGAGCTCAATCTTCCGGCTGCCCCCGCAGCGGGTGATGGGAGAGCAAGAGAAGAGCCAGGACTCAGAGCAGACAGCGGCGGTCGCGTCAGGAGTGGGGATCAGGTAAGTTGTATTTTTTTTTTTTCTTCAGTATGTGTGTGTGTGTGTAAGCCTGGCACAGCGGGGGGGGCACGTTATGGGGGGGCACTACTGGGGGCACTGTATAGGGGGACTACTACTGGGGGCATTGTAAAGGGGGACTACTCCAGGGGGCACTATATATGGGGGACTACTACTCAGGGCAATGCAGCATAGGGGAGATTACTACTGGGGGCACTGCATAGAGGGGGGTGCCAGTCCATTACATTGCCAGGGGTACTTGGATCCCTAGATACACCCCTGTGAATCAGGGCCCTCCTACCTAAAATTGGAGCGGCCTCCTGGCCCCTCGCATAGCTGTGGGTGACCACCCACAGCTTATGCAAGCGGCCAAAAAGATGGTCGCGATGGTCAAGACCATCGTGACCATCGGGCTTGCGATGAGACCCTGCGGTAGGGTCTCGCTGTCGCAAGCCCAGGAGTGCTTTTGGCTCTGTCAGAGCCAAAAGCACTCCCACTGACATCACTACTGATGTCAGTGGGGCCGGCCCCAGACGGTAGGTGTTCCCATGGGAACGCCTCCATCTGGGCAGCAACGCCCCCGGCATGCCCCCGAAAGGGGGCGTGCTGTCACTCACCATCGACAGCATGCCCCCTTTGGTGTGAGACCCATAGCGATGGCTTGGCCGTCACTATGCGGATCTCGCCTTGCGCACGACGGAGCTCCCTCGTGCGCATGTGCACTAGGGCACCATCGACCCGCTTGCGAGCGCTCAGCGCTGAATCAGGCCCAGAGTCCCATTTGTCAGACAGATCCATACTTGCCAAACAGATCCATATTTGTCAGACAGATTCTCAGTTGTCAGTCAGATTCTCAGTTGTTAGACAGATCCATACTTGCCACTCAGATTCCCAGTTGTCAGTCAGCCAGTTGTCAGTCAGATTCCTAGTTGTCAGATAGATCCATACTTGCAAGACAGATTCACAGTTGTCAGTCAGATTCTCAGTTGTCTGTCAGATTTTCAGTTGTCAGACAGATCCATAATTGCCAGACAGATTCTCAGTTGTGTCAAAACTGGATTATTAGCTGAGACAAGATCAGTTTAAAATTGAAGCGTGCGTGACGCCATCTTGCAAATGGCAGCTAGACTCCATTTTAGAAACAAGAATCTGCAAGACGCCATTTTATGACCAACGGCATTTCAAGTTACAATTCAGGAGCTAAGAACAGATGGCAATGTTAATCTACCAAGGGCAACTGGAAAAACAAGCTTTCTGAGTAAAAGTAAATAGAAATAGACAATGGGTAGTTTTACATACAAATTGGGAATCCCTGGATGCAGATAAAGTAAAGTTGTGGCAATTGTAATATAATACGGGCATTGATATACACAATTGGATTTGTCCGAATCCTAGACAGGATGGCCCCAAATTTCACAGCTTGAGGTGATAATACATTTGCATTCCACACAAGAGTCTAGGAGAACAAAATAGGTTTTTCCCTTTGAACACAGGAAAGGGGGGAGGGCCTGTTGACAGGACATGTAGAACTATCTGGCCCAGCATGCTAAAATGTTAGAGACAAATGAACTCATCTTCATACACACATTAAATATGTCTTTATACCAAACCCTGAATACCCACACATTTCATATTCACTCATAAGGTTCCATAAGCATCAAAATGTATGATCTAAGTTGGTTAAGTTAGTTTCAATGCTGAGAAATAAAGGTTTTTGATAACTAAGGTGTTATACATGATAAGCAAGTTGTGTTTGGTTTTGTTCTGATGCATTTTTTACAGCATTCTGGTATTATCGGTGGAGAGATCGCATCATGCAAACTCAAGTTATGGATCGCAGAACCTACAAGCAACAAAATGTTTAAACTGTTGGAATGTACAGAAGGTGTTACTAGAAAGATTCCCCTGCTGTTAGAGGCAGGGAGAGTCAATTTGAACCAGCCTGTTAAATGTACTGTAACATATGCTTCTCCTCTGGGAACCAATGATATCAGCATGGAAATTTCTCCTTTGTCCTGTTTTAGTCTGGGGGGGATAAATACATGTGTCCAAATACTGGTTAGTTAGTCCATGCTGAAGGTTGTATGAACTGAGGGTCTCTAGTCTGAGGTCTATCTCTGGGTCCGGAGGCGCAGCGTATGTATACTGTACTTGGGTCTGTAATATTTCCTTTTACGCCTAAATTGTGTATGTATCAATTGCGTGTAACTGACTGTACTTTTACCTGAATAATACTTGTGCGTTGGAACCACAGATTCCATTCCTGTCTTTATTTGCGGTCAGACTGCGTACGCAAATTAGCGTTATTCTTAGAGGTTTATAGGAAGGATATTTAGAAGGTATAGGCAGGGGTATATAAAGGTTCTGATCCAGTTTTGTTAGTTGGGGGCTCGTAAAGAAGTCACTTACCTGCTCACACTGTACATACGGTCATCGATATTTCAGCAAAGGGTGGAGTGGCCACATGCAGGGTTTGCCTGCAACCGCTTTGTGCTGAAAGATCGCTATACGTCTCCGTGTGAATTAAGGAAGCTGACTAGAATCCAGGGACAAGAGAGGAAAAAGTTTGTTTTCCTCTGTTGATAGAACCTTGCGTTTAGAGGGGTGCCGCAGTATTGCGTACACGGCTAAAACGCATTTTTGTGTACGCAGTTAAAAAGTCATTATACGGTTGTGTGGTAGTCGCATTAATGTGTATGCGGCTGGTCGCACAATAGCGTATACGCACTTCCGGTTCTGCTGCCACGTGTTTGAACAAAGCCATTGAGGTTTACATTTTTTTTCTATTACCAATATCTGGGTTAAACGTGTATTTTTCTGCGCAGGAAAAAAGTGTGTAACAGTGAATACTTGTTGAACAAAGTTAAGGGTATCGTATGATCCTTAAGGGCTAGGTGCAAGGGTTAGCCTAGTCGCTCGGTAAGCAGCTTTAACGTTCTATACACGGTAGCAGGTGTACATGTTGTATTTGTTGTATAGAGGTGCGTGAGAGTAGCCGACATATAAACTCTCATAGGTTTGGAAGTTACCTTACTAAAACTTATCCGGGTGTGGAAGATGCCTGTTTCAAATCTTATCTAGGTGTGGAAGTGGCCTTACTAAATCTTATCCAGGTGTGTGGGCGCCGCCGACTTAAATCGTCCACAGGTAAGTGAAAGTGTCTTGATTGTCTTTCACCGGCTTAAATCTTTATTGAAAAGTGTAGGAGTTGTCTCAGAATGGGAGCCACGCAAACAGTAGAGATGTTAGGCAATGATGTGCTGCTAAAGGAGGCTCCGATTGGATCAGCCCGTCGTATTATGCATACTAAGTACGGTACTTATGCAATAAGGTATTGTGATTTCTGGTTTAATATGACGAGGAAGAGTGTTAGACCGTTTCCCAGAATTGGTATTGTGTTAGACAATGTTCAGGATCACATCAGTATGGTGCGATCCCGAGAGAAAAAGATTAAGTATTTTGAATGTTTAAAACTATGGCAGCATGAAGGGGATGCTTGGCTTAAGAATGTGCAAACGACGCAAACTAGCGTTGCGAGCGCATTGCCAGAAAATACGTCCGCGACGCTGAGTTGCAATACGGGCGAGCTGCAAATTGGCACGCACGTGCGGTAAGGTAGCGTCGTGGAGAGTATTGCCAGCAGTTCACGCTCACCTCCCCCACCTTATGTGGATGGAGGTGCAAGTACAGTTACCAAAAATACCCATAAAAATGTAACAAGTAATTTGTACCCCCTCTTAAGTAACCATAAAGAAAATGTTTATGATGTAGATGATGAGCCTATTGTAATGTCTGCCATTTCCCATGCTGTGCAAATGATAGATGCTGCATCACCACAATAACGGGTTGTACCGCCATCTCCATCGGTAACAGCAAGGGAAGTGTTAATACACTCTGCACCCATTGAGGAAGTTGTTAATACCATACGTAGCAGCAGCAGATTAAACCCCCAGCCAGGTAACCAGGTCAGAGGTAGCAACGCTGCCGGTCTGCATCCCATTCGGACAATAACTGTTCCGAATGGAAATGCGGATGCAAATGGTGTAGTGCCCACGAGGGAAGTAGTAATGCATTGTCCATGGACAAGAGCAGAACTAAATTCCATCATAAATGATTTCCCGATCCAAAAAAGGAATTAGCCAAATGTCAAAAATTTTTTAGAAATTTGGGTAGTTCTCATGAGCCCACTAATAAAGATTGGCGTGTGGTGTTAAGGGCCTGTCTACCACGCAATACCGACGTGACAAAATTTATCACGGATTGTGTATTGGATGGCGACGTTCCCTTAACAGACCAAGTAAACCAAGGTAACATTTCCCGCATTGTGACTCAATTGGGTGTATATTTTCCAGTAGTAGTTAACTGGAACAAAATCTTCACAATCAAACAAAAGGAGAGTGAAACTGCAGAAGACTATTGCGACAGGGCTCTGCAGGCTATCGCCCAGTACACTGGGATAGAAGATATTAAAGATAGCATTCACCACAGGGGAATGATAGTCACGATATTGATGGACGGTTTAAATGAGAATTTAAAAACTCGGGTTCAGACCTCACAGCCTGGCTGGAGGGGACTTGCAATAGATAACCTCATAGAGTCTGCCATAGAACATGACAAAAACATCTTAAAAAAAAGGAGACCCAGAGCGAAAACTTAATGGCTGTCAGTATACAAGCTCTGGAGGGAATGACGGTAACATCACAGCCAACAGACATGCTTGCACTTGCACACACACTCGTGTCAGAACAAGTTGCTCTCACTAACCCCACTCAACAACAAACACAACTCTATCCCACTAACCCAATGCAACCACAGGTCCCAGGATATCCACCTACTTCTTATCCCCCACAATACCCTTACCCTCCCTATCCTTACCCATATCCACCACCTTTACCCTCTGCTCAAACTTCACAACAACACATGCTTTCACCTGAATCACGGACATGTTTTAATTGTAAACAAACAGGACACTTAAGTAGAAACTGCACAGTAAAAAAAGTATGGACCCCACATCAGGGCAAACCTAGATATCCCCATAAGGGATATGCACAGAGGCCAGCAATTGTTCAGCAAGCACCAGCTCCAATTGTAGCCGTAAATGCTTTATTGGAGAACGGTAGCCAACGCTAGGGGTCAGGTCATACCTGTAGTCTACAGATAGTCAGGTTAACGGGAAGTACTAGGGAAGAACCGGTCTTGATGGTTGATGTAGCTGGTACTGAATATCCTTTTCTTGTAGACACAGGGGCGACCAAGTCAGTGATGAAATCTCCCATTAATTTACAGGTGACCAACGAGACAATACCAACAATGGGTGTGACAGGTAAAGTGGAACGTTATCCTTTAACAAAGTCTGCAGAGGTTAGTATTGGGCCATTGCATACCAGACATTCTTTTCTCCTGGCTGCCACGGCTCCTACTAATCTGCTGGGCAGAGACTTGTTATGTAAAATGGGATGTGTCATATATTGTACCCCTGATGGTGTATATTTAGATATCCCAGAGAGAATGGTATACGAGGTGCGGGATATGTTAGACACTCCTCAAAGGATAATGTATCACTCTACCATTTTAAAAGAAAATCCATCACAAGTAGATGAAATGTTGTCCCAAATTCCAGATTCCCTTTGGACAAAAGATGGACGGGACACTGGATTAATGGCAAACGTAAGCCCAGTAATGGTAAACTTAAAAGGCGGTAGGCAAGCTCCAAAAATTCCCCAGTACCCACTAAAACAGGAAGTAGAACTAGGGGTGTTTCCAATAATTGAGCGATTATTGCAACAGGGAATTTTAGTTCGTACAGCTAGTGTAGCCAACAGTCCCATCTTTCCAGTAAAGAAGAGTGGTGGGAGGGGTTATAGGCTGGTGCAAGACCTTAGAGGTGTTAATAAGGTAGTAGAGAGCCAATTCCCTGTAGTGCCAAATCCAGCTGTCATCCTGATGCAGATCCCACCAAATGCAACCCATTTCACTGTCATTGACCTCTGTTCTGCTTTCTTCTCTGTGCCTCTCCACCCTGACTGTCAGTATCTATTCGCATTCACATACAGAGGTGTGCAATATACATGGACACGATTGCCCCAAGGTTTCATAGACAGCCCCAGTATTTTCTCCAGGCATTGCATTAACAAGCTTTTCAACCTGCCAATGGATCAGTTCTAATTCAATATGTGGATGATTTATTGCTATGTTCTGACTCTTTTATGTCATGTGTGAATGATACCAAACTTTTGTTACGTCATCTCTCGCATACAGGACACAAAGTGGCTAAGGACAAGTTACAGCCGTGCCAGCCGAGAGTAAAATATTTGGGACACTGCCTAACCCAGGGGTTACGACATCTCACAAATGATAGAATCCAGGCCATACAAAACATGACACTGCCGCAGAATCAACAGCAAATTCGTACCTTCTTGGGAATGTGTGGATATTGCCGAATGTGGATCCTAGGTTTTTCTATTTTGGCCTTGCCTTTACAGGAACTAGTCTCTTCCTCAAAGCCCGATCACATCATACACACTGAGGAATCAGAACAGGCTTTTCTTAATCTTAAGGATAGTCTGACAAAAGCTCCTGCATTGGGAATACCCGATTATGAAAAACCTTTTGATTTATATTGTACGGAAGCCGATGGTTGTGCTGCAGGTGTCCTTACACAAAAACATGGTGATGCCAGTAGGCCCGTAGCATTCTACAGTGCCCAATTGGACACGGTAGCAAGATCACTCCCCACCTGTTTGAGAAGTGTAGCAGCTACCGCTTTATTGGTGAGTAAAAGTGAGGACGTAGTATTGGGCCATGATATGATTGTCTACACTCCCCATGCTGTATCTGCTCTGTTGAACTCAGCTCAAACCAGACACGTCTCCTCGGCTAGGTTCACCAAATGGGAACTAGCTCTAATCGCTCCTGCAAATATTACTGTCAAACGTTGCAGTACGCTGAATCCAGCAACATACCTACCATATGTACAACATGATGTACAAAGGTTGGAAGGAGAAGAGTTGCTGGTGGGAGGTGAGTTCGGCAGACATGATGATACTCATGATTGTATGACATATCTGAATCAGACCTTTACTGCTAGACCTGACATACATGACACACCTTAGAGTAATTAAATGCAAAGCCCACACATGTGAGGATGACCCGGTGTCAGAGGTGTCACTAGGGCTGGTGTCACCCGGTGCTATAACTCATGGTGACACCCCCCCCGCCAAAAAAAAAAAATTGATATGCAGCTCCACGAACTCTCCCCAAATACCAGTCCAGCAATCACACTTACACAATGCCCCCAATAGTGGTGCCCCGTAGATTGCAGTGACCGCCAGATAATACAGAGAGCGTCGTAGTAACCGCCAGATAATGTAGAGAGTCACAGTGAATGCCAGATAATGCAGAGACCATCATTGACCCACATATAACACATAATATGAATACACCCTTTATACACACAGAAACACAATAATTATACCCACGCACATACATTAATCACCATCCCCAGCATAGACAGTATTACCTCCCCAAGTTAAAAACAAATACACCCTCCCCCATTGAATAAGTATATCATCCCCCTAGGTCTGATGGGCAATGTCGCTGACGAAACGTGGGAGCAACCCTCGTCAGTGACATAACGGGTACACACTGGCCGATATGCCCGATATGTACATATCTTCTAGTGTGTACCTGGCATTAGGTTTAGAGAGGGGAGGTTAGGTTTAGGCACCAGGGGGGTGGGTTAGGCACTAGGTGGGGAGGGATAGGGTTATGCACTAGAGGTGAAAGGGTTAGGCACCAGACAAGAGGGTTAGGGTTAGGCACTAGGGAAGAGGATTAGGGATAGGCACTAGGGGAGAGTATTAAGGTGTGGGGAGGGGGAGGTTAGGGTTAGACACTAGGAGGGGAGGGTTAGGGTTATGCACTAGAGGTGAGAGGGTTAGGGTTAGGCGCTAGGAGAGAGTGTTAGGGGGTGCGGGGAGGGGGAGGTTAGGGTTAGGCACAAGGAGGGGAGGGTTAGGCACTAGGAGGGGAGGGTTAGGGTGCAGGGAGGAGTTTAGGTTTAGGCACTGGGGAGGGAGGGTTAGGGGTTATGATTAGGGGTATGGAGAGGGGGAGGGTTAGGCACTGGGGGGGTTTGGGATTGGCACTAGGGGGGAGGTTTAGGGTGTGGGGAGGGGGAGGTTAGGTTTAGGCATTGGGGAGGGAGGGTTAGGGGTTATGGTTAGGGGTATGGAGTAGGAAATAAAGGACAGGGACAACACAGCCCCTGCAGGCACAGGTCTAACATAACAAACACACACACACACAATGACAGGTAATGCCCCCCCTCCTCCCTCATTGAATTATTTACATCCCATTACACCTACTGTATACGCTGTGCTGGCTGTTGCTGTCTCCCAGTTCCTTCTCATCCTCGCTGACTGAGAGGTCAGAGGGTCATGCTGGGAAGAAGCAGGGACCGTGTACAAACTACTTGTCATTATTCAAGTGTAATCAACAGTGTCTGAATACACTTGAACACTGGAAAAATGTTTTGTAGACTGTCCCTGCTTGTTCCCAGCGTGACAATCTATCAGACAGCAGCGAGGAGCAGAAGCTCAGCTGCCATCCATCCACCCCAGCGGCTTCAGCCAGGCTGATCAGTAATCAGCCCCCTGTCCTCTAGCGCTTGCACGCCCGCCCCACATGGAGGGGACTGCATGAGGAGCTCAGCCGCACTTACTGTATAGAAGGCTGCCGCTGGCTGTCTCAGTGTGACAGGCGCAGCGGCAGCCGGCAGAAGCAAAAACTGTCTCAGCAGGCAGCTGCTGCAGGGAGAGCGCCTCTCCAGCCTGGCGTCTCCCTGCAGTGCAGGTCCTGCTGAGCGGGGGGTGGGGATGAGTCGGATTTTGGTGTCACCCCCTTGGAGGGTGACACCCGGTGCGGCCCGCACCCACCGCACCCCCCTTGTGACGCCACTGCCCGGTGTCACTGGGCAACAACAGAGCCGATGAAGCTGCAAAATGGGCAGCAGGGTTAAAAATGTCTTCCCCAATTGAAACAATTATGTCATTCCAAACCATTGATATGCTGAAATTAATTGAGATGCAAAATTTTTGTTCAATTCAGGAAAAATCCATTTGGAAGTGCAAGGGGTGTGGGCAAGAGTCCTCTGGGCTCTGGAGGGACGGACATGGAAAGCCAGTAGCCCCCAAGGCATATTACACCAGCCTGGCTGAGGCAGCACATGGTCTAACTCACCTAGGTAAACAGGGTATGTGCAAGTTGGTGAGGGCATACTGGTGCGCACCAGGTTTTTCTTCACAGGCAGAGAAGATAGCAATGTCCTGTCTGACCTGCTTAAGAAAGAACATAGGGAAAGTGATCCCTACCGAACTGTCCCACATTCCACCGACTGATGGACCTTTCCAGGTGATACAAATTGATTTCATCCAATTACCACCCTGCCGGAACCGTAAGTATGTATTAGTGTGCACAGACGTATTTTCCAATTGGGTTGAGGCCTACCCAGGGACCACTAATACTGCTGCGTTTACTGCCAAGAAAATAGTTCAGGAATTTGTATGCAGGTACGGTATCCCTAGAATCATCGAGAGTGATAGGGGTACCCATTTCACAGGTGATGTTTTTCAAAATATGTGTAAGCTGATGGGTATTAATAGCCGACTTCATACCCCCTACCGACCGCAAGCCAGTGCCAAGGTGGAGAGAATGAACGGGACTATTAAAAATAAATTAAGTAAAATGATGGCAGAAATTGGACTAGGATGGCCAGAAGCGTTACCTTTGGTCCTACATAGCATAAGGACCACTCCTAGACCTCCTCTGAATCTGTCCCCATTTGAAATATTATTCGGCAGACAACCTCATTTGATTATAAGTCCCCAGGAAGACTTGAAGGGTAACAACGAGGTAACTGTAAAGTATCTTATATCAATGAGTAGGCAGTTAAAGCAACAGCAGCAGAAACTGAAATAGTTGTCTAATGATATGCCTGAAACTAACTGCCATGATGTTGAACCAGGAGAATATGTAATGATCAGAAATTTCTTGCATTCAGGTTGTTTGACTGATCAGTGGGAAGGTCCATACCAGGTGCTGCTGACGAGTACTACATCTTTGAAGGTGGCCGAGAGAGATACCTGGGTCCATTCCACTCACTGCAAAAAGGTCAATCAACCAGTGGAGAAACAAGGCGGAGACAAGGCTGATAGTGTGGACCTGTCGCTCGCGAGCTTGTTCCGGGAGGATTGAAAAGGTCGTAGTGAGATACCTGAACCAAGAGAAATTTTTGCAGGACTTGTTGTTAAAATGGACGGGCCTGCTGTGTTCATTCTCATATTCTCTTTTAGAGTGTTCACCATCCTGGTCGGTTCGGGAATATCCAGTTTCTGTGATGGGGGACCGATTGAGGAAATGGGAGCTGATGGCAGTGCTGATGGAGTGGAGAAAGGAGGAGTGCAATGCCAATCAGGGGAGTGTCTTTCCAATCTTAGTACTGTTATTGTTAAAAGAGCTGTCATTCCGGATACTCGGGGAAGGTGTGGAGGGTTATCGTCTGAGGATTCCTGTATTTGTGAGCTTTGTGGGTCCCTAATTGATGAGAACTGTATCCAACGGTGCCAACCTAAATATAATCCGTACTGGGGTGGGTATCCTCTAGAGGATTATCATAGCATGGTAGGCAAAGTGTTAAATCAAACTGATTGCTGGGTGTGTTCACATGTGCCACATGGACAGCATAATGTAGGGTTGGTGCCATTTCTGCTGAATACCACGGAAATTTTAGAATTACAAAAATGGAAAACATTGGATGGAAAATTCCTCTCATCCAAACCACCTAATTTCAAACTCTATCAATTCCAAGTAGATAGATCTCTTTTGTGTTTAAACATAACCAACCCCAATAAACCCGGAGGTTGGGAAGTGACGGGGAATAATCAGACGCTGACCTTCTCACAAAGAGCAGATAATGAGTCCATAAACTATGATCTGTTACGCTCAATTAAATCCAGTGGGAAACATTTTAGGTACCGGTATACATTGAGTTCCACCAAAGAAATGATTGGTAAAGTACCAGATGGTTATTGTGCTAAAATAATACAACCAGAAACTTCCATATACCAGATGGAAGAGCCTGAGATAGGATTGTTTGCAAGAGAAATGTGTTTAATGATAATGATGCATACCATTCCTTATGTTCTCCCTGATAATGTATATTTTATATGTGGAAGAAAAGCGTATAAATGGCTCTCCTCGAGTTCCGATGGTTTGTGTTACCTGGGAAGAGTAGTCCCAGAAGTTATGACCCAAATGTTGGGAATACATAAAAACACACTGTCACCATATCGTCACACACAATATGAACACAGAGGCAAGAGAAATATGATACCTGGTGATATTCATAAAGCCGCTCAGTTAATCAGTGAGACAACTGGCTTTTAAGTTTTAGTCGCCCTGGATCCCACCAGAATTGCTAGGGGTACATTAAATTTTAGATATATCCAGGAACTTGCTAAATTAATAGATAATATCACCGAGATGTACGATAACACATTCAGGTACACAGGGAGAGAATTGCAAGCGTACAAGAAAGAACTAGTGCAACACAGGCTAGTGTTGAATTATTTAACTGCTATTATATGAGGGTATTGCGTAACGTTAGCCACCCAATTTGGAGTAAAATGTTGCACTTATGTCACCAATGATACCAGCGACCCTAAGGAGGTGATATACCAGAAGATGGATGAGATTCTGCAGCTAAAGTGGGAATTTCGCAAGAACCATAACGCATCAGTGGCTGAAGCAGGTGAAAAGATAGAACGATGGGTGTCATGGCTGAACCCAGTGAAATGGTTCTCAGGTCTAGGGAAATGGGTCCAGGAAGTGATCACCAGCATAGGCAAATTCTTGATCCTTATACTGATTGTCATCATAGTAATTGGCATATGCGTCCAGTGTGTTCCTATTGTGTTGAAGTGTGGAAAATGTAAAAACAGAGTGAAACGAAAGAATGAAACTATGATGGTAGTCAGAAATGATAATATGTATACCGAGGTAGACACAGAACTGCATTACAACCCTGAGCTAGGAAGTACCATCATTTAATGTATTATATTTCGACATGCATAGAATATATTATTGAAATGTTATTTATAGAACACCTCAGACAATGTAAAGTCTCAATTCCCCTTCAAGACTGCTGTTATAAGACTAGTGCATTCCCACACCTGTCACATGATCTTCCAAGATTCGTGGTGTGCGTATAATAGTAGTTTTATGTCCCCACCCAGAGACACATTATTGATGGATTAAGAACCATCTTGTGCAATCCCATAATAACACTAAATAATATGTAAATGTAAGCATAAATTAAATTTAAATAGCAGATTGTGATAGCATGTTGTTCGCTATCAAAGGGTGGACTGTCAAAACTGGATTATTAGCTGAGACAAGATCAGTTTAAAATTGAAGCGTGCGCGACGCCATCTTGCAAATGGCAGCTAGACTCCATTTTAGAAACAAGAATCTGCAAGACGCCATTTTATGGCCAACGTCATTTCAAGTTACAATTCAGGAGCTAAGAACAGATGGCAATGTTAATCTACCAAGGGCAACTGGAAAAACAAGCTTTCTGAGTAAAAGTAAATAGAAATAGACAATGGGTAGTTTTACATACAAATTGGGAATCCCTGGATGCAGATAAAGTAAAGTTGTGGCAATTGTAATATAATCCGGGCATTGATATACACAATTGGATTTGTCCGAATCCTAGACAGGATGGCCCCAAATTTCACAGCTTGAGGTGATAATACATTTGCATTCCACACAAGAGTCTAGGAGAACAAAATAGGTTTTTCCCTTTGAACACAGGAAAGGTGGGAGGGCCTGTTGACAGGACATGTAGAACTATCTGGCCTAGCATGCTAAAATGTTAGAGACAAATGCACTCATCTTCATACACACATTAAATATGTCTTTATACCAAACCCTGAATTCCCACACATTTCATATTCACGCATAAGGTTCCATAAGCATCAAAATGTATGATCTAAGTTGGTTAAGTTAGTTTCAACGCTGAGAAATAAAGGTTTTTGATAACTAAGGTGTTATACATGATAAGCAAGTTGTGTTTGGTCTTGTTCTGATGCATACGTTTTTTACAGCATTCCGGTATTATCGGTGGAGAGATCGCATCATGCAAACTCAAGTTATGGATCGCAGAACCTACAAGCAACAAAATGTTTAAACTGTTGGAATGTACAGAAGGTGTTACTAGAAAGATTCCCCTGCTGTTAGAGGCAGGGAGAGTCAATTTGAACCAGCCTGTTAAATGTACTGTAACATATGCTTCTCCTCTTGGAACCAATGATATCAGCAAGGAAATTTCTCCTTTGTCCTGTTTTAGTCTGGGGGGGATAAATACATGTGTCCGAATACTGGTTAGTTAGTCCATGCTGAAGGTTGTATGAACTGAGGGTCTCTAGTCTGAGGTCTATCTCTGGGTCCGGAGGCGCAGCGTATGTATACTGTACTTGGGTCTGTAATATTTCCTTTTACGCCTAAATTGTGTATGTATCAATTGCGTGTAACTGACTGTACTTTTACCTGAATAATACTTGTGCGTTGGAACCACAGATTCCACTCCTGTCTTTATTTGCGGTCAGACTGCGTACGCAAATTAGCGTTATTCTTAGAGGTTTATAGGAAGGATATTTAGAAAGTATAGGTAAGGGTATATAAAGGTTCTGATCCAGTTCCGTTAGTTGTTAGACAGATCCATAGTTGCCAAGCAGATTTTCATTTACCAGATAAATTCCCTGTCTTCATACAGATTCTCAGTTGTCAGACATATCTTCAATTGTCACATTCTCAGTTGTCAGACATCCCCATTTGTCAGATTCTCAGTTGTCAGAAAAATTCACAGTTGTCAGACAGTTCTCAGTTGCCAGTCACCTTCTTGCAGATACACCGAAGGGGAGCTGTATCAAATCCTAGAGTAAGATAAAGTGGAGAAGTTGCCCAAAGCAACCAATCAGCTTCTATCTGCCATTTCAAACAAAAAGCTGACACAAGCTGATTGGTTGATTTGGACAATCTCACAAATTTATCTCTATCCAAGGCTTGCTTAAAAGCAAGTGTAACCCTTTCTTTATTCCTAAATACTCAGGACTAGAGCCTCCAGCCAAGCTAGTTACTACAAAAACATGTAAAGTGGGATAATTATTGGTGTAGTAGTGTATACATATGTTAGTTATCTGTTACATCCAAAAGCTCACGTAATCTTCTTCTTTTACAGTTTTCGTTCTTCGAGACCTCTAACATAAGGTAAGTTGCCACACAATGAAGAAAAGAATCGTTAAATGATACTTTATACAGTGCAGTACTTTACCCAACTAACAAAGAAATCTATAATCTTTACAGATTGTAACACTTTTCAACATTCAAAATTACAATCAGGAACAAATGGAATTGGTATGTATGACCACCAGACCTCAACCCAGCGGATGAATTCTTGACGCTGGAAGGCCGGCAGATGAAGATCCCGACTGAGGTGAGTAACTACCCTAGTGCCTTTGCAAATCAGTCAACGAATACACTTTTGTGCTAGTTAATCCTTTTAAGATGAATCTCGACCTCCAGGGCTTAGTACGTGTGGTAATCGTAAGATTCAACTCGAACATATGATCTTTGCATTAAACCTCCGACAGCTTCTGTTTAATCTCAATCCTCCCTCAGCTCTTCTCTCTGTCTCTCTCTTCACTGTGGTAATGCTACTACTGCACTCTATTGAATATATGCAGAGCCGGCCCTAACCAATTTGGTGCCCTAGGCAAGATTTTGGCTGGTGCCCCCTAGCAGATAACCCCACCACCAAGCTTAGTGTTTATACACGAATGTTAAACTCACAAAATATACTACTACAGTACAACTACAACTACAGTATGGATATAAAGGAACCAAACGGCAATATAAATACCACTGACCTATACAATATAGCACTCCTGGCCTCATCCAGCACCCCAGTCCCAGCACAGCACCCCTCATTCAGCACATCACCCCTTTCCCAGCACAGCATTCCTGGCCTCATCGAATACTCCTTTCCCAGAGGCCGCCCCTGCTTGTTTTTCTGACCTCTTGCTAGACTTAGTGGGCGGAGGTGGAGCCCTGATATGTGACTCACGAGCTCCGCAAAGGCCCATGGGAGGAGCGGCTGCGGCTGGGCAAGCGTAGCAAACATCACCTGGCCATTTTACTTGTAGATAAAATCAGGGATAGATCTAGACTTCTATTTTAGGAAGGGGGAGAGGAGGCGGAATAATAAATCCTGACTCCTCCCCATCACACTCATTTCTCCTCTCACTTCCAGTCCTGCCCCTCCCACTTTTCTTGAACATTTATTCTAGGAGTATACTTTATTAGCAGCACATTCAGAAGGACTATACAGTATTTATGTTATCAAATGTAACTAATCCACATCAATAAATGCTTATTTCTCATCAGTCCTACATGAGCTGGTTCATTATGGGACATATTCACCTATCTTACATGACCACATGCTTTATGTGACCACATCTACTGTACCTACCTAGCATAGATATTACTGTGGTAAGCACAGGCTGCTCATACAAAGGAAAAATACACCCTATGCTGAGCCGTATACAAACTGCACATAAAGATACACAGATACATAGGGGCGGAAGCAATTACACCTGAACGGCTTTGCGTCATGTGTCTGTCCCTCATTTCCAGAGCCGTAACTAGACTTTTTGGTGCCCTGTGCCAGAAAGAGCATTGGTGCCCCCCTAATTTTTCAAAAGGACATATTGCACCCAAAAAAGGGCCATGGCTTCATGGGGAAGGGCCAGGGAAGAGGTAGGAGAGGCCAGAAGATGCTGGGGATGAAATAAGAGGAAGCTACAAGCAAGAATGACAATAAACAGAAATTTGACAGGCCCAAAACAGCGCCCCCTGACCAGTGGTGCCCTGTGTGATGGCTCCGGCCGTACTACCCTAGCTACGGCCCTGCTCATTTCTGCTCACAGCCCAAGGAGCAGAAATGAGCATAGAACTTCTTACCGTAAGTTACGTGCTCAGTGCAAATGCATGTCATTGAATTGGCCCCAAAAGCATACAACACCCTCAACCTACAAGAATACACAAATGACTTTCTTTGTACCCCATGAGATGGATAACTAAAGAATTATATATGGTTTTGTTGCATTTTTGTGTATTATGCTAAAAGAGTTGTATTCTTATGGAGCTGATTCAATCCACATCCTACAAAGAACTTCCATTCCTACAACTAATCTGATTTAGTATTAGAAGCAATGGGAAAACACTATGCACCTAAAAGCAATTATTTGTGTTTATGGGGAAAGGGGGCACAATGTAAAATGTAGAGGCTGGCTTATGGCCCCTACACACTACACAATATCTTTAACGATTTGGCTGATTCCAACACATCGGAACAACAAAATGTGTAGTGTGTATGCAGTACACGTGTAGTGCGCGCTCCCTTGGGGTCATCAGCCTCATTGCCTGAGCTTATGTGCAGCATGTAAGATCAGGTGATGCGGCTGACGATCCCATGCAGCACTATGCGGGGGGGGGGAGGCAGCATTTTGGGTGGTATCACCCAGTGTGTACAAACCGCCCGACATGTCGGTCCGTCGGTGCTGGGATCATCGACGACATTGCTGGGTACACACATTCTGACTGCTGCCTGATCGGAGCACAGCTCCGATCGCGGTAGCTGCCGCTGTCCCACTCCGCCACTGGCCCTAGGCTTGGATATCGGGATGCCCCTAGGCACTCCAGATGCCCATAGACATTTGCCTGTTATGCCTATGCCTATGGCCGGCTCCGAAGATATGTTTATTCTGTCTCCTTAAGGACAGCAGTTCAATTATGGATAGCTATGGCACAGACAGGCTTTATACAGAAAAAGGTAGTCTGAATTATGAAAGATAATACTTTATGCTGATATTGAATATAAGAGCTATGGGCCTGATTCAGACCCGCTCGCAAGCGCTATGCGCTTGGCCACTGCGCATGCGCGAGACCCGGCTAGCGACAGGTCTCGCACCAAAGCGAGGCAGCTGTCCATTTTGATTGACAGCTTGCCCTGTTTTGGAGGCGGGCAGGAGGGGTGGCTGGCCAAATGGAGGCATTCCCGAAGGAACGCCTGCCGTTTGGGGGCGGCCCCACTGACATCACGAGTGATGTCAGTGGGTGAGCTTCCGGCTCTAATAGAGCCGAAAGCTCACTGGGGCTTGCGGGAACGAGACCCTACCACAAGGGTCTCGTTGCAAGCCCCAATGGTCGAGATTGTCGAGACCATCACGACCATCACCTGGCAGCTCACAATAGCTGTGGGTGGTCACCCACAGCTAAGCGAGCGGCCAGGAGGCCGCACCAAAAAAAAAAAAAGCCTTGATTCAGAGCGATCGCTCTTTCAGAGCGTCCTGCTTTGAATCGGGCCCTGAGTCTGTAAGGGTTTTTTTCTCTGCACCTCCCCCCCATGTCACTCTAATGCAATGCAATGTCCAGTATTAACTTAAGCTTACCACTTCCATCAAACAGGACTCCCAAACTGACAAGCTCTTTACAGCTGATACAGTATTGTGTAGCAGATTCAGCTTTTCCACAGACGTGCCCGCCTACTGTCAATTCAGCCCTGCTAGGCCGCTCCTTCAGTGGGCTGGTTTAACTAAGCCGCCGCCCCTCCACAGTCACCAGGGATCTCTCGTCACCCAGCTTTGTAGTTTATTGCGATCCTCCGTGATCGGGATCCTGTGCAGCCTCTCTCCCTGACTTTCACACGGATACCTCCAGCCGGAAGTCTGCCCTCACTGGCTTCTGTACCTGTCACACCGCCGCTGCTAGTGCCTCCGCACCAGAGCCAAGCAACCGCCAGAGACCAGGTCAGTTAGCGCTCGAGGGGGATCAGGAAACTGACTGTTACCTCAGCTACAGGGGTATTTATACTCTCTCAAACTTGTCTGCCCGGTCCTCTCTGTTCCCGCCTAAGCCCCTCTCTCCCTACGCGCCTTTCCAATATTACTTCTCCATGTTGGTTATGTGGTAATTAATTACCAGCCCGGGGTCACGCTTAATTTTTTGACACTGTTCATACAATAAATATACACAGTTATTTTGATAGAACAAAACATTAAATATACTGAAATTAACCCTCTAATTATTTACTGCTCTAATCTAATTCTAATTAAAACCCATACATCCCTTCTAATGGCTATACTAGGCTAAACCTCTTTTCGAAATTTACTACCAATGTTACACAAGGAATATAAGCTGTAAGAGCATTTATTCCGTACACACAGTTGGTTACCCCTGACGTGTCTCAGCTTTCTGGTATTGTCCTAATTTTTTGGGGAAAGGGGAAAATTATGCTGCTATTTGCCATCTGAAATGTCAAGTCTATCTTGTGAAGTTCTGTTTATCTCATACTGTGGCTGAAAGGAAAAATTATTGGACCATTGGATGATCCATAGAAACGTCAGTGTGATCCAGGAGCATTGCAGCATGGCAGGGGCATCCAATGAGATTGATTTATCAAGACCTCCTTAAACAAACATTGCCTACAATACAAAATCTTTAAGCTAATTTATAAAATAAAGTTACCAGGACAGCTAAGCGATCCTCAGAACCCCAACGACCCCAAAAGCCTTACCAATTGCCAGGCCAATAATGTCAGTATACCAGCGCATGCTCCCCAGCTTCCACATGCACACTGGGACTGGAAACCTGCACACTGTGACTGGACACCTGCACACTGGGACTGGACACCTGCACACTGGGACTGGACACCTGCACACTGGGAATGGACACCTGCACACTGGGACTGGACACCTGCACACTGGGACTGGAAACCTGCACACTGGGACTGGACACCTGCACACTGGGACTGGACACCTGCACACTGGGACTGGACACCTGCACACTGGGACTGGACACCTGGACTCTGGCATCCAATTCCAGTTTATTTAATAAAAATAATTTTTTTCCCGTGGACCCATCTGGCTAACGCCATACTGAGATGACTGTCATCAGGGCCATAGCTAGGGTAGTGCGGCTGGTGCCATCGCACAGGGCACCACAGGTCAGGGGGCACTGCTTTGGCCTGTCAAATTTATTTTTATTATCATTCTTGCTTGTAGTTTCCTCTTATTTCATCCCCAGCATCTCCTGGCCTCCCCTATCTCTTCCCTGGCCCTTCCCCATGAAGCCACGGTCCTTTTTTGGGTGCATTATGTCCCTTTGAAAAATGAGGGGGGCGCCAATGCTCTTTATGGCACAGGGCAGCAAAAAGTCTAGTTACGGCTCTGACTGTCATACAGGTACAACTAGTGTCCATGATAAATAGGCCTTCTCATGCTTTGCACCAAGAACTATTACTGAAAGCCCCAGGTGAAGGTTACTGCCTGCGTTACTCATTACTTGGAGGAGACTTTGGTAAATAGACAGAAGACGTAACTCCCATTTTCACCAGAATTTAGGGCATTTTGCATTTGATAAATATATCCCACAGTGCATGGAACATGTACAGGGTTCTACCACTCCATAATAGTGAGGTGAAGATACAGTAAGCAAATGATGTGCTAATCTGTTACATCTCACCATGATCCAGCATTTATGGGTAGTTAGGGGTGAAAATAAACAATATTTTTTTTTTCATTTGGGGCTTCTGTTGTATTAATTTCCAGCATGTAAACTGGATTACACAGAATAAGTATAATTTCTTCTAGTACTGTAACTTTCCAAATCATGTGAGCAGCTGAAAGTTCATATACTGTATCTATTGGGTAATAGATTGTAACATTGTAATTGTTACGAGCCGCCGCAGCTCATCCCTCCGGCAAGTCCCGGTCAACAATAGGAGACCAGGACGCCAGGTCACTTCCGGCTGGCGGGTTCCCTCAGGTCGCTAGGCAACAGGATGCCTGGCGGCCATGGGGGGTTGTAGGGTCTAGAGCTGAGCATAGAGACGTGCAGCGCTCCAGCTGCACAAGATCTGTCTATTATGGGGCTTGTCTGGGGCTGGTCGCTGATTATTTCCTCTCTCCTTGATATTCCTGTCAGCCCTGCCAGACCCCGCCGGTTAAAGCTCTTGCTGCCTGTGCCCTGGTCCTTGCCGGTTTGCCATCCTAAAGTTAGAATCCTGAGTAGCTGGCCTGCTACAACTCCGAATCATATCCTGCACTGCTGGGTTGCCATCCTCCAGCTAGAATCCTGAGTAGCTGGCCTGCTGCAACTCCAATTCATATTCTGCATTGCTGGTTTGCCATCCTCCAGCTGGAATCCAGAGTAGCTGGCCTGCTACAATGCTGATTCGTATCCTGCACTGCTGGATTGCAATCCTCCAGCTAGGATCCTGAGTAGCTGGCCTGCTGTAACTCCGATTCATATCCTGCATTGCTGGTTTGCCATCCTCCAGCTTGTATCCTGAGTAGCTGGCTTGCAACAACTCTGATTCATATCCTGCATTGCTGTTTTGTTATCCTTCAGCTAGAATTCTGAGTAGCTGGCCTACTACAACCCAGATTCGTATCCTGCTTTGCTGCCCGTCGGACGCTGCAAAGTCCAAACTTTCTTGCAAGGGTCCCTGGTGATAACCACCGGCGGGTTAGACTCCGTGCCCCTGGTCTGGGTCTCCGCCAATGCTACGTGCTAGCTTTTGTTTACTCCAGCCTTCTACATATCGTTCCCGGCCTCTATCAAAGTAAGGCTATATTGCTGCATCTAGCCTTCTACACATCGTTCCCAGTCTCTATTAAATTTATATTGGTGTATCATAACTTTATAACCGGCGAAACACTGACAAGCTATTGAGAATCGAGTCCTAAGATGGATCCGTCTGTACAGGACCCAGCCCAAATTCTCGCTGGTCAGATTCAAGAATTGACTCAGAAAATTTAGGCACTCTCCATTCAAGTAGCCTCTCAGTAATTTTTTTTTTAATTTTTGTGAAAGCTGCAAATTATATTTCAAACTCCGCCTGCAATCCTCTGGTACTGAAGCTCAGTAAGTAAGGATTATCATCTCTATTACAAGGAGATCCCCAGACCTGGGCTTTCAGCCTACTACAGATTGTGAAGCACTTCAGTCCGTAAATGCTCTCTTCACCGCAATGGGACTTTTTCACGATGATCCTGACAAAGCACCAGCCTCTGAAGCACATCTCCGAGCACTAAGGCAAGGATGGAACCCTGCCGAAACATATTGTACTGAATTCAGAAGATGGGTGGTAGATTCTGTGTGGAATGACCCAACTCTTAAAAGCCAATTTAGGTTAGGTCTCTCTGAACAGATCAAGGATTGTCTTGTTCAATATCCTGTTCCAGAAACCTTGGACAGCCTTATGCAATTGGCCATCTGGGTGGATAGGCGTTTCCGAGAATGGAAAAGAGAGGAAGAGTTTGGGTTGCCACCTACTCGTCCTTCTGGCTCTGACTTTTCTGAGGACTTGGGTGAACCCATACAGCTTGGTGCCTTCCACTTATCCACAGAGAAGAGGAATAGGAGATATACCCGGGGTCTTTGTTTATATTGTGGGGAACAAGGACATCGTGTTAATGTTTGCCCTCAGAAGCCAGTAAAAGACAAAGCCTAAGTGAAGTCCCCTGATTCACTTAGGTTTATCAACCATCTCGCCCTCCAATTCCATCTTGGTTCTGGACAAAATTTTGATCCTAGGATAGTGGTGCTGCCAGGAATTTCATGGACTCCACCTTTGGCTCTTCTGTTAACATTCCCAATGAGCCATTGGAATCAGTTATTTCCATCTGTGGGGTTGATGGTAATTATTTCACTAACAGGCAAGTTACTTCTCAGAACCAACCGCTTCAGTTAATCGTTGGAATTCTTAATTCAGAAAATATAAATTTTTTCTTGATTTAACGTCCATTAGCTCCAATAGTTCTTGGCTTACTATGGCTCAGAAAACACAACCCTGTGGTGGACTGGAGGTCTGGAGAGATTGTTCACTGGGGCTCAGATTGTGGTTCTCACTGGCAGAGCCATAACGGTCCTTCCAAGACATCTTGTCCAAAAAAGAGGCAGACATTCTTCCCCCACATTGACCATACGACTGCCCCATTGACCTGGTACCCAATGCTAAACTCCCTAAGGGAAGACTGTACGCTCTCTCCGTTCCTGAGATGCAAGCCATGGATCAATACATCCAAGAAAATATGCCGAAAGCTTTTATTTGTCCTTCAAGGTCACCCGTAGGGGCTGGATTCTTTTTTGTAGCCAAGAAAGACGGCTCACTGCATCCTTGTATTGACTACTGGGCCCTTAACAAGGTCACCATAAAAAACTCGTACCCTCTTCCTCTTATTTCTGTGCTTTTTGATAAGCTTCGTGAAGCAGTCATCTTTTCTAAATTTGATGTACAGTAAGAGGAGCATACAATCTCATCCAGATCAGGAAAGGGGATGAATGGAAGACTGCTTTTAATACTCATTCAGGGTACTATGAGTATTTGGTGATGCCATTCAGTCTGTTTAATGCTCGAGCAGTATTCCAAAAATTCATCAACAATGTCCTCCGAGAATACCTTGGCAAATTCATTTTTGTCTACTTGGATGACATCTTAATCTACTCCTGGTCCTTGCTGGTCCTTGCTGGAACATTGATGTTACATGAAGATGGTCCTCCAAAAGTTACGTGAATATTATCTTTTTGCCAAGTTGGAGAAGTGTGAGTTCGAGGTAGAAAATGTGTCTCTTTTGGGTTACATTATCTCTCCCAGGGGCTTCTCCATGGACCCAGAATTACTTAAAGCTGTAATTAATTGGGCACATCCTACCAGTCTTAAAGCAATTCAACATTTTCTTGGGTTAGCTAATTATTATTGAAGATTTATTTGTTCATTGTAGCTCCTATTGTGGAATTAGCCAAGAAAGGAGCAGATACCCAACACTGGTCACCTCAAGCACTTCAGGCTTTTGAAAAGCATTCAAGTCTGCCCCAGTTCTATGACACCCTAATCCGAATGTTCCTTTTCTTGTTGAAGTTGATGCTTCAGAAGTGGGAGCAGGAGCAGTTCTGTCGAAAAAGGGATACTACAGACTTAAAAATCCATCCATGTACTTTCCTGTCCCTAAAGTTTTTCTCTGCTGAAAGGAATAATGATGTAGGAAACTGAGAACTCCTTGCAATAAAACAGGCTTTGGAGAATTGGCGCCATTGGTTGGAAGAGGTAAAACATGTGGTTACTGTCTATACTGACCACAAAAATTTGAAGCTGCCAAGAGAATAAGCATTGTGTTTCACCAGATTTAATTTTGTCGTCACATTCAGGCCTGAGCCAAATTTTTTTAAAGCAGATGCCTTATCCCGCAGTTTTCAGCCTGAACAAAATCAAAGGTGTCCAGATTCTCCTATTATTCCTTCTTCTATGATTCATGCTGGTTTAATTCAGGATCTGACCACTCGAGTTTTGTCTGCACAGTCGCAAGCACCTCCTGAAACTCCTCCTGGTCATTTTTTTATTCCCAAAAAATTTGCGTGAGGCAGTCCTTATGGAATTCCATTCAGCCAAAATGATTGGACATCAGGGAATCTCTAAAACTTGAGAGCTATTGTCACGTGCAGTCTGGTGGCCAAGGATGACTCAAGATGCCCGAAAGTTTGTTTTAGCTTGTACAGTGTGTGCCCAAAATAAGACACCTCAGAAGCCTCCAGTGGGACAGCTTCTTCCACTCTCTGTTCCTAGAAGACCATGGTCCCATATTTCTATGGATTTCATAGTTGATTTGTCACCTTCATCTCAGTGCAACTCCATCTGGGTAACAGTTGGCCGGTTTAGCAAAAAGGCCCATTTTGTTCCCTTGCACAAACTCCCAAGTGCCATGGAGCTAGCGGTGTTGTTTATCCAGCATATCTTTAAATCATATGGTTTGCCTCAAGATATTGTCTCTGACAGAGGGACCTAGTTCATCACTAAATTCTGGAGGATGCTCTGTTCCAATTTAGCTATCTGTCTTAGTCTTTCTTCCAGCTATCACCCTCAAAGCAATGGGCAGACGGAGCGGGTGAACCAATCTCTAGACCAATATCTTTGTTGTTTTGTTTCCAAATGTCATAATGATTGGTCTAAGTATCTGCCTATACAACAATTCCTGCTATACTGCATCCAAGAGGTCACCATTGTTCTGCAATTTTGGATGTCACCCTAAAGCCAATGCCTTTGACTCATTACTGAAACAAGGGGTGACTTCTAGCCAGGTGGGCCATTTTAGAGGAATCTGGAAAAATGTTCATCAGGCATTAAAGAGAGCTTCATTTCGGTCAAAACATGTTGTTAAAAAAGCACTGAAGACCTTGTACATTTAAGGTTTGGAGACATGGTTTGGCTATCGACTCAAAACATCAGACTTCATCAACAATCTCAAAAGTTGGGCCCTAAGTTCAATGGACCTTTCCGGATCATTGATCAAATTAATCCTGTGGCCTTTCATCTTCAGGTGCCTGGATCCCTTAAGATCAATAATGTATTTAATTGTTCTCTCCTTAAACCAGTCTTTCTTTCCTCCAGGTTCAGGCCTGGCCGTGGCCGAAAACCATCTCCAGTTCTGGTTCAGGATAATTTTGTTGTGGGGTTCTCACCATACAGTATATTATTATTTTTATTATTGTTTATTTATATGGCACCACAACTGCAGCGCCTTACAAAGTACATAAACAAACAAGTGACAAGTGACTTACAGTACAATACAATGCATAGCAGGATAAGGACATGGATAATATACATTTCTACATTGGTGACCATAACACCCAGATAAACAACAGAGCATAAGCAACCAAGTGTTAGGTGCCCTACTGAGGAGTAAGAAATAGATGAAAATAAAGTAAGGAGAAGCACAAGAGGGTAGAGGGTCCTGCTTGCAAGGGCTTACATTCTAAATATATATACTGGGGCGTAGGAACTGGGGGTTGGGTCCAGACACCAGCATCCCGACAGTGTTAGGATACTGACACATGTCAGTAAGTATCCTAACCCTACCCCTACTGCTAACCCTCCTCCCCGCACCCTAAACCTAACCTCCCCCACTGCCTAAACCTAACCTTCGCCCTCTAATGCCTAACCTTCCCCCCCTAGTGCCTAACCCTGACCCTTCCCCTAGTACTTAACCCTAACCCTATACTTACTGTCGGGATGCTGGAGCCGGAATTCTGACTGGTGTTGGGATTCC
The DNA here is from genome assembly GCA_031769625.1 of Taudactylus pleione. Lineage (NCBI taxonomy): Eukaryota > Metazoa > Chordata > Amphibia > Anura > Myobatrachidae > Taudactylus > Taudactylus pleione. The sequence goes on from JAUIMM010000334.1 coordinate 8,681,662, forward strand.
AGCGCTGGCATTCCAAGCACCGGCATCCCGACAGCCGGGATTTCAACTACCTTCCAGAACTGGAGGGGCAGAGGGGGCAGTTGCCTACTCATGATTTCTGTTGGGTGGAAAAAGACTGTGTTTTGCCCCCTCGTGAACTTCTACAAAAAAGCAAATGGGGATGAATGAAATTAAAATGGGGAAGAAGCGATAATAGCTTCATTTGAACTCGCCAACTGTTGTCATTTCTGTTTACCAAAAATTAAGTTATCTTCATATTTGTTCTGCGTACAGTTTGTTGCAAACACTTTCTTTTTTCTTTCTTTCTTGCAAACACTTTTTTTTTTCTTCTTTTGAAGCCCCACTCATTTTGCTATATCAGTTTGCAGTAAGGATAAGCAGACACACGAGACCGGGAAGCTGCACTTCCCATTGACTGTTCTTGTAAGTTGTATGACAATGGAACAGAGAGCGCGTATGACTGCGGCCTGCGGATGGTTTAAAACGTTAGAAGCAGTCCCATTGTCACCAGATCGTAGCACACACCAGATATTATAGCACATACCATAACCAGTGAGGCAGTGACTATAGATTTAAAAATATTCCCAGTCAAATGAGATTAGGTTGTCAACGAAATCTGAATAAAAAATAGGATAATGACTATGAAAAATGTCAATTTTTAAGATGAACAATTGAATGTATCTATCTTTCGAACAGCTATTCTACTAATTGGTATTTAATATTAATAAAAATATTTATTTAATAATGTATAAATTTTTTATAGTAAAATAAACAGTGAAACTGGGGTTGGCCAACCCCAGAAACACTGACAAAAATGAAGATAGGATTGGGAGTCTTTGTATATCTACAGTCACTACATTCTCTATAAAGTGTCGTGCTCAGAGCCGAAAACGTTGCTGCTTCTTGTACCAAATGAATTCAAGTAGTTTATGCAATTAAACTGTTTCCATGGTGCCATTCCTTTCTGCACACATATCATGCATTTGCTCTGGCTCCTAAAAAACACAGGCAACATATTTAAAAGATACAACGTCTTGTCTTAATAAACCCCAACAATACATGGCTTTGAACTTTGTATATAACAAGCCTATACACTAGTATTCCGCATCAAGGTGTACTGCTTGCTACACCGAGGCTGTTGTTTAACAATCCTGAATATATGGGTCCAGAAATTACTTTTTTTCTTCAGTTGTTGGTACTTTAAAACAAAACTTTTTGTATTTCAATTGTAATGTTTACCTGCAGCGTATGGGGTCTGCAATGGGATCACATGTCGCACCCTCGTACGCTAATGTGTATATGTTTCAAAAGGAACAAGATCCAATTCTATTCAAGGTATACAGGCAACATCTTATTATTATGGAGAGGTAATTTTGTTGACTTTGAACAGATGATATCTGATATCAATGCATTGAACTGCACGAATAAGTTCACTTATACACTCAGTTTGAAATCTGTTTCCTTTTTGGATGTATTCATTCTTATGAATAACAACAAAATCATGACCAGCTTGTACACTAAACCTGCGGATCGAAACACAATCCTCTTGGCCAATAGCCACCATCCCCCTCAGGGCTAAGAGGATCTCTAATACAGCTGAAGAAGCAAGTAAAAACATGGATCTTATGCTAAATAAGTTTAGAAAAAGAGGATATTCTGAGGATATACAGTATTAATGAAGGCAAAACAAAAGGTTGATTCCATACCAAGGTCGGAAACCTTGAAGAAAAGTACCAACAAAGTAAAGGATTGTAGAATACATTGGGTGCATAAATTTAACTCATCTCATAAAATTATTGAGAAATCGGTCAAGACCTTGTGGCCCATTGTGCAAAAAGAAACAAACCTGAAATGCTTTAAACAGAAAAGAATTATGTCCTGCTACAGAAGGGGCAGGAACATTAGAAACTGGACTTTCCATATGGACATTACGGAACATCTGATGGATAATTCCCAAACAACTAAGAAGAGTGGAGGTTGCAATAAGTGTGTCGGATGTACCACATGCCAACATATCATAGCTGACAATGTGTTTTTTTCATCCACATACAGGCTGAAAATACTCATCTTTGTATTGACATGCACCAGTTCTTATTTGATCTATATGATCAAGTGCCCTTGCGGGCTGTGTTACATCGGCAAGACAATGCGTTGTTTTAGAGAGTGCATGGCATTACATAGGTCATCAATCAGGGGAACTTTGAATGGAAAGTCTTCGGATCAATTTGTTTGCAAAACACTTTTTTGTGGCGAGTCATAGCTTGTCTAGTTTGAAACACATAATAATTGACCATGCGCCTGACACCATCAGGGGTGGTGACCGACATAAATTTTATACCATACAAGGTCAGGATGGGCATACCAGTTTATGTAAAAAGTTATCTGTACATGTAGCTTACTGTTACACTATGAACATCCCATCAATTATGCAACTCCTTTGAGCCCATCTATGTATTATGTAAATGATACCAAAAGCAACTTTTTAAGTCATGTAAGGATGTTGTCACACAGAGCCGTAACTAGACTTCTTGGTGCCCTGTGCTAGAAAGAGCATTAGCGCTCTCCTTCATTTTTCAAATAGGGACATAAGATCGTGCACCAGTAAAAGGGCCATGGCCTCATGGGGAAAAGCCAGTGAAGACATAGGGGAGGCCAGGAGATGCTGGGGCTAAAATAAGAGGAAGCTACAAGTGAGAATGATAATAAACAGGAAAATTGACAGGCCCAAACCGTTCCCCCTGCCGTGCGGTGCCCTGTGCCATGGCACAGGTCGCACTACCCTAGTTTCGGCCCTGTGGTCACACATCAGGGTCCGAGTCCCTGTTACCAGGTTTGGCTGTGTTAAGCATCGGGAGGAGGACCCCAATTTATTTATATGCACAGACTCAAAACATTGGCTGCTTGTGTGCAGTATTAACATTACGTGCCCCTCTCAATCAGGCCCTCGATTTTTTCCAGTAGATTATATAATAGACACCATTTCTAAACTCATCTCTGTTGACCTTTTAGGGATAAAGCTTCTTTTAGCCCTATCATGCCTTGCCTTTATTCCTTCCACAATGTTTGTTTTGGGGTTAATGCAAGGTAAATTAACATATATTTTAGCAAGACATCTTTATTTATTTTTTAAACTTTATTTTTTGTATATTCTGTTTATATTGAAAAGAATAGGAAATACACTCTCATATAGCGTGTGAACAATATTGCAAAAGCTGACAAATCTCGACACAGCGAAATAAAATAACATTACACATAATAGGAATAATTAAAGTAATAGCAGGTTGAACATTTAAACTTTATTAATTGACTGGGAAGATAAAGGGAGACAGGGACAAGCACCTGATAATGTAGTAGTTAGGGTTACCTTAAATTAGATACAAATATATTCATATGCGCGTACCATGAATATGCTTGTATATTAAGCATATAAGAAACTAATCCTCAGATCATACACGACCGGTTTCTACAGCAGTCTTAACCTTCAGCCAGATTTCACCCAGGGAATAGCTGACCAGATAGATACAACCTTTTTGGAGCAGAAAAATTTGCTTCCATAGTGTGGAATGTTTTATAAGTATATGGTTTTTAATATACACAAATATACATATCACACACAAAAAAACAGACATAAGAACGTAGCTTATCTTATAGGTTGCAGTGGTCAGTTCCAGTAGTAGTACCTCCAGGTACATCTAATAAAAGTCCATATAAGTCCCTTTAGGGTAGGTCTGGATGGTTTGTACAGTTGGTGTAGCTTTCCAAATGCGTTTCGCCCTTAACAAGGCTTCCTCAGGGGTCTTACATGATAAATTTACAGGGGGCTTTTTATACCTGTATGTCCTCCAAGATTTGGCCATTTTTGGTGCCAAAAACTGCAAAAAACATCACTTCCGGTGCGCGGGCACCCAGAACCGGAAGTGTGCGCCCGCTCAGATGTCCCCCTCCAAAAGAAAAAAAAAAAAGCCCCCTGTAAATTTTTCTTGTAAGACCCCTGAGGAAGCCTTGTTAAGGGCGCAATGTGTTGGGAAAGCTACACCAACTGTAAAAACCATCCAGACCTACCCTAAAGGGACTCATATGGACTTTTATTAGATGTACCTAGAGGTACTACTACTGGAACTGACCACTGCGACCTATAAGATAAGGTACATTCTTATGTCTGTTTTTTTTGTGTGTGACATGTATATTTGTGTATATTAAAAACGATATACTTATAAAACATACCACACTATGGAAGCAAATTTTTCTGCTCCAAAAAGGTTGTAGCTATCGGGTCAACTATTCCCTGGGTGAAATCTGGCTGAAGGTTAAGACTGCTGTGGAAACTGGTTGTGTATGATCTGAGGATTGGTTCCTTTTTTGCTTAATATACAAGCCTATTTATTGTACAGACGGTGTAATGGTTAGCGTTACTGCCTCACAGCACTGAGGTCGTGGGTTCGACTCCCACCACGGCCCTAACTGTGTGGAGTTTGTATATTCTCCCTGTGCTTGCGTGGGTTTCCTCCGGGTACTCCGGTTTCCTCCCATACTCCAAAAATATACTGGTAGGTTAATTGGCTCCAAAACACATAAAAAATTAACCCTAGTGTGTATGTGTGTGAGCATGTGTTAGGGAACATAGATTGTAAGCTCCACTGGGGCAGGGACTGATGTGAATGGCCAACTATTCTCTGTAAAGCGCTGCGGAATATGTGTGCGCTATATAAATAACTGGTAATAAATAAATAAATAAAATTGTACGCGCATATGAATATATTTGTATCTAATTTAAGTTAACACTAACTACTACACTATCAGGCGCTTGACCTTGTCCCGCTTTTTCTCCCTAGATTACCAGATCTACCAGTCGGTACTTTCAAGGACTAAAGCGGCCACCTGATTTATATCTGTAAAAGAAGCATAGTGGGAGTAACCATTAAAAGAAGATAAAGATTTTCTTACTAGTACCAACCACCATTAAGACTGAAATAATCTGAGGAGCGGCACCATAGATCTACTTTCTTTTTTTTTATTAATTGTGTCCCTGCTTTGTCTGGAGGTTTTTTCTCTTAATAGTTCCCATGTTATGTCAGAAGAACACAATAGGGCTCTTAGAGAATAAAACAAACTTGCAATATAACAAGATGTGACCTCGCAGTTTGGAGTTCCTGCAAACAGAGGGCCTGATTCAGAGCCGGACGCTATTTGCGAACGGTCGTTCAGAAAAAGGGGCCGGCTATTTAAATTAAGCGCTCGCTCTTTGCGGTCTGTTGACGCCTCTATGTCTGAGCGAGCGAACGAGACATGCGCTCGCTATTTTGTAAAGACGCCCCCTGGCCGTTCGCATCATATGTCATCTTCGCTATTTATTAGATTAATCGAGTACATCGAAAGGCGTCTGAACTGCTCGCAGTGCTTGTGGTTGGATTTTCCCACCGCAATCATGCGAACAGTTCAGGCTAAGAGACAACCAAGTGACGTGGCCGATGACGCTGCTTTGTTAATTATGCACACCCTTAAAACGCCCGTTTTGACCGTTTGGCACGCCTGCGTTCGGATTTCCACTCCCCGTTTTCAAGCACCTTCCCCTGTTACCACCCACAAACGCCTCATCCAGGCACTCGCTATTTTGCGAACACACGATTTCCGACCGCACTGACTGGTTGGCGCATGCGCACTATGACCCATACACATGCGCAGATGTGCGAACATCGCTCGGAGCCAACGAGCGGCCGCTTACGAGCGGCTCTGAATCAGGCCCAGAGTTCAGGTTTTTCAGCAGCTGTACAAGTAGATGTGTGATATAATCAGTAAAAAGTCCAGGAATGATGTTTGTCCATGAAATATGACATTTTGCCTCTTTCTGAGCCCCGTTTTTTGGAGGGAAAAATCCGAACCTGGCGTGCAAATCCGAACTAATCCGAGTCTGCACATCCCTAATTATGACAGTTGATGTATATGAAGTTTCATCATGTCCAAACTGTAAACCGTTTAAGATATAGAGGTGGGACCAGACTGTATTGCTGACAGTATTTATCAGAATAGAGAGACACTTAAAAGAGCCTTTTCTTTAAGTTTTAGACAGTGGGTTCCAGTCAGAAATACCACAGACTAACCATTGTGATGCTTCCAGCTATGAATTACAGAAAAAAATGACAGGTAACCTACCAGGTTTAATTTTCACTTTAACAATATGGGACCTACTTTTCATAAACATACCTCATGTGGAAATTTTTGAGACTTTTCTGACAATAAGAGCAAGAAGTCTGCCAGTCAGAGAAGTGACCCCACCCCAATAGGAAGCTACGAAGAAATGACTGGTCTGCGCCCACAGGAGACTAACGGCATTGACAAGAAAACCTTTATCCTGTCATCTCATACTGCTGCTGCCGAACACTTATATAATTTGGTCAATTCAGTATATGATGCCCGGGTGCCTTCCAAATTCAAACTGTAAATATGTACAGGGACTGGCACAATGTAGAAAAAATACTTGTACCACATATTTTTCCAACATTGTGCCTGCAGTGCCGCCTCTCTCTCCGTTTACATAAATATTGTATGTGTGTGTGCACATATATGTATACAGGTATAAGCTTCACTTAGTGGCTCTTTTTTTTCCTTCTCACTATGGGGCTTAGATCTAATATCTTCTTGGTATAGCTATTAATATGATTAGGTCCTTTTTTATATAGAGAGATGTCACATTCATAACATCACTAAGTGGCCCACATGCTCTTTAGTGGGTGATGGTTCAAAGCCATGTGATCACTAAGTTACATTTTTCTTTTTGTGTCACGTTAATAAGGAGTTTTTCCTTTTGTTTGTAGACTTTCACATTAAACTGTTGATATAAGCAGAGTGGGGAGTGCAACTGAGGTGCTGGAAGGAAGGCGCTAGCCACAGCCCATGACACAGGCCACACCCCCTGTGCAGACCACACCCCCCCACAGCACTGGTCATGCCCCACCACATCACGAGTCACACTCCCTGTGCAGACTACACCCCCACAGTACTGGTCATGCCCCACCACATCACGAGTCACACTCCCTGTGCAGACCACACACCCCCACAGCACTGGTCATGCCCCACCACATCACAAGTCACACTCCCTCTGCAGACCACACACCCCCACAGCACTGGTCATGCCCCACCACATCACTAGTCACACTCCCTGTGCAGACCACACCCCCACAGCACTGGTCATGCCCCACCATATCACTAGTCACATCCCAGAATATGACATACTGTAAGCTGCAAAGTGCTGGGTGATAACAGTGCAGTACTGTGGTGAAGTGAAATGGTGTGAGGAATGCTATTATAGCGCATTGGAAGACTTGATAAAATGTGACATTTTATGCCATGTAACATCATTGTTCCCGATCGGGTGCATCCATTCTTTAATGGCAGCCATGGACCAACCTGTAATACCGGGATGCAATCGGGAAGCCGACTGTCTAAATACCGGCAGCCGGCTTCCCGACTGTCTTATCCCGACAAGGGTGAAATGCCGGGCGTCTAGATGTAGACGCCCGCATTTCCCCAATGCCGGGAGACCGGCGCCCGGCATCACGATCGTAGTGATGCCGGGCGCCGCGAGCGGACAGCCGCGGGGGGGGGGGAGGGTTAGGTTTAGGGCTCCCGGGGGGACTTAGGGTTAGGCACCCCCCCGGGAGGGTTAGGGTTAGGCTAGGGGGAGGGAGGGCTAGGGTTAGGCACCCCCGGGGGGGACTTAGGGTTAGGCACCCCCCCGGGGGACTTAGGTTTAGGCAGCGGGGAAGGGGGTGGTTAGGGTTAGGCACTTAGAGGGGGGATTAGGGTTAGGTACTTGGGGGGGAAGTTAGGGTTAGGCACCCCTAAGGAGGGTTAGGGTTAGGGGGTTTAGGTTAGGTTAGTGGATACTTACCTATCCACGATCGGGATTTCCAGTGCTGTCGGGCTTCCGCTGCGTCGCACTCTGCTCCTGTCGGGCTGCCGCTGACGGGAATCGAACCGCCGGCCAAGCGGCCAGCGATATTTCATACCCATTCCGTAATACCAGACCATTCTGTAATGATCTCTGAAACATTGCAGTGAATTCAGCTAAGCACAGTGACATCCCAGTCACCAGATATTAATCTAAAACAGCATATGTGGCATGTGATGCAATATGTAGGGGGCATATTCTATTTTTAAAAAAGAGGAATCTGAAAATAAAGCAGAAAAATATGTCTTTCATACAGACAATAACCATACATTATACTGTAGATCATAGTTATTAAAAAGTATTTATTAAGGAATTGTCCTTTAAAAACAATATTGTTGCACTGTACATCTGTTTAAGAAAATAGATTATTTTTAGACATTCTCTGTTCTCTTCTGACAGGATAATTAAATTTTTTAGTATCATGTTAATTCAGTTAAAAAAAATAAAAAGAATTACTACAATATATCATGGTAAAAGTGTATTTTTGATGTGGTGTTAAGTACACCCACTTATTACTTATTAACGTAATAATAGGTGGAAATTAAGGGGGAGTAGTTACAACTTTATAGTATATGTATAGAGAGGCTGTCAATCTTCAAGACAAGTTAAGGCTACATTTTTATTCCTCATGTGAAACGACTATCAAACATATTGGAGCTGACACCGGGAGTGTTACCGGGAGGCAATCGGGAAGCCGACTGCCTAAATACCGGCAGCCGGCTTCCCGACTGTCTTATCCCGACAAGGGTGAAATGCCGGGCATCTAGATGTAGACGCCCGCATTTCCCCGACGCTGGGAGACCGGTGCCCGGCATCACGATCGTAGTGATACCGGGCGCCGCGAGCGGACAGCCGCGGGTGGGGAGGCTTAGGTTTAGGGCTCCAGGGGGGAACTTAGGGTTAGGCACCCCCCCGGGAGGGTTAGGGTTAAGCTAGGGGGAGGGAGGGTTAGGGTTAGGCACCCCCGGGGGGGACTTAGGGTGAGGCACCCCCCGGGGGACTTAGGTTTAGGCAGCGGGGAAGGGGGTGGTTAGGGTTAGGCACTTAGAGGGGGGATTAGGGTTAGGCACTTGGGGGGGAAGTTAGGGTTAGGCACCCCTAAGGAGGGTTATGGTTAGGGGGGTTAGGTTAGGTTAGTGGATACTTACCTATCATGCGGCCGGCGGTATTTCATACCAATTCCGTGTTACCCTGTCTAAGCCTTATTCAGGCCAAATCCACAACAATTCAGACTGTTCTGAGGCCAAATTGCAGAGTAACTTTCTATTCAGCAAATATTGAGGGCATTGTGACTGGGTGCCTGAGATTGATTACTGATCGCTATTGTGACCGCAGCTGCGATTAAGCACATAGTTCTGCTGCGAAAATATGCTAATGTCTGCAACTGCACAGCCAGCACAGAGACGCCCACTACCGCTTTCTCACATCCGTAAGACCTTGCGGTCCTGAGTATACATCGGTAACATTGAGTAACATCGGACCCTGCACAGAATTACAGCAGGGAGTACTCAAGCTGCATATTCCGTCGCAGTGGCTAATTCATCCACGTCCAGGAAACGACGTTCAATTGGACAGGCACGCCTGCGTTTCTCCAACCACTCCCCTATCATCACCCCCAAACGCTGACGTTCCGACCCTCGATCTGTGATGGCTTTGTATCTGCGTAAGTGATCACAGAGCGATCGCAATACTGGCCAGTGCACAGCGGTGCATAAGCATGCGCAGTATACACCATCGGCCGATCTGCGTACGCTGTTGCAATTGCAATACGTAATGAATCAGGCCCTGTATTTGTTAATATATTACAACATGAACTTTAACAATAAAAAAATATTGTGACACTGTAAGGAAATGCAGTGAAATATTCAACACATATTGTGACACTAAGTGAAAATGCAGTGTAATATTCAACATGTATTGTGACACTGTAAGGAAATACAGTGTAATATTCAACACGTACTGTGACACTGTAAGTGTTAGCGCAGTGTTTTCCTCATAACAAATATTGTGACACTGTAAGTGGTAGAGCAGTGTATTCATAAAAATTCTTGTGACACTAAGTGGTAGCGCAGTGTTTTATTCATACAAAATATTGTGACACTAAGTGAAAATGCAGTGTAATATTCAATACGTATTGTGACACTGTAAATGGTAGCGCAGTGTTTTACTCATAAAAAATATTGTGACACTGTAATAACACTGTCAGACAGAAAAATCCCTAAAACCCAGGTTTTTTTCCTTATCTTTCAACCTGGAAAGGACCCGGGAATTTGCTCCTAACCCCCTTTCACACAACACATTAGACCCGGGAAATTCCCGGGTCGACCCCTTTCACACAGAACCCAGGTCAGCCCTGCAATATACTGTGTGTCATAATAAAAGGACTGCTTTTATGGCACACAGAGATGAGGTCATGAAAAGTTGGTGGTGACTGCTCACTGCATTGCATTAACCATGGCTGACGAGTTACTACACAGTAGCTCTGTGTTCCACAGTTAATGCTGTGGAACACAGCACGGAGAAGCTTTCTGGGCGACTGTGCAAGCTATTGTGGCAGAGCAGTGGATGGCATACTTTCGTATGTCGCATGGTACCCTCAACTACCTGCTGGAACTTCTCACCCCAGCACTCAAGAGGGGATGCATGAACTACCGCAAGACCATCGAGCCATGCAGTAGACTGGGGATTGTGTTGTGGTGGTACGCAACCCCGGGGTAATACCATACCATCTCCTGTTTGTTTGGTGTTGGCATTTCAACGGTGTGTGTTCTATTGCATGAAGTGACACAGGCATTGTTGGAGACCCTTTCCCACCGCTTCATTTCCTTACCACAAGGTGATCAGCTGGATGATACTATAAAAGTTTTCTTGCGACGTGGATATCCCCAGTGTGGTGGGGCCATAGATGGGACCACATACCCATTATTACCCCCACAAAGAACCCAGTGGATTACCACAACCGTAAACACTGGCACTCCATCATCCTGCAGGCAGTAGTGGACCATAAGTATTGGTAAGTAGTATGGTAGTATGTTGTGTTCTAATGTGAGAGATATGCTGGGACCATAATGTGTATTGTTAAACACAGCTAATACATCTACTGTTTAGTTTCACAGATGTATTTATTGGCTGGCCTGGTCGTGCTCATGAGTCACGGGTACTTGCCAATTCCGACTTGTTCCAGATTGCAGAGGAGAAGCAAGATGGATGGTTGTTCCTAGAGAGGTAAATTGATTTCTTTTGTTGTCTTTTGTTTTTTTACTGCAACATCATAATGTAATATATTGCAATTTAGGTACAGGGTTGCCCTTTATCCCAGCATACCCTGCTGCAGATTTAAGATTAGGGAGTGCTGCAACTGTGGCAGGTCATGTTGGGATGTGTGGTTGCACAACATCTGGAGGGCCACCAGTTATTAGCTAAAACACCTCAATGCATAGGACCACCATGCTATATGGGAACTAGATTGTAATCTCCACTGTTGTGACTGCTGTGAATGTCCTAAATATCTCATGACTTTGATGAATATGTGTGCACTATAGAAAGCACCATTGAGCACACATATTTACCAGCACCATATAGAGCAGGCCTGACCAACCTATGGATCTTCAGCTGTTGTGAAACTCCACATCCCAGCATGCCATATTACAGTTTTCAAATTAGAATAAGCTAAAACTGTGCATGGCATGCTGAGGTGTGTCGTTTCACAACAGCTGGAGAGCCACCAGTTAGCTAGGTGTGATATAGAGATTGTCACCTATTCTATATTTTAATTATTTTGTTTACCTTTACAGAAATCAAAATTTGTAGCCTCTGGTGGAGATCCCGATGCACCTTATTGGGGATGCTGCGTACCCTTTGAGGCGCTGGCTCATCAAGGATTTCACACAACATCTCCCATTGTCTCCGGACCAAGTTCTGTTCAGCCACACTCTCAGCTCGGCCAGGATGGTGGAAGAAAATGCCTTTGGTAGACAGAAGGGGCGTTGGCGGTGTCTACTGAAGCGGAATGACTTGCCCTCACCCTGGTACCGGATGTGGTTGCTGCTTGCTGCATTTTGCACAACGTCTGCAAGCTACAGAAAGAACACTTTTTACCGGAGTGAAAGGTTGTGGACTCTGACCTGTCTGATACTCCGGTAAAAGCAGCAGCCTATGAGGGTGAGACAACTAGTCCCAGTGCTGACAACTAGTCCCAGTGCTGAGGTCATCCGCAACACCCTCACTGGTGACTTACCTACTATGACACAGTAGAGGACACAAGGGTTCTGTTGCAAAAAAGTTTTGGTTTATTTTTTAGATTTTTGGCAAATGTCATGTACATTTTACCTCACATGTAACACCTTCAGTATAACATGTTTCAGTTTAAAGTGCTTCTTTTATTATTGGATATACATAGGCATAAGCCTTTCCCAACAGAACCTTTTATATGCATTCAACAATTGAAACGTGTATACAGAAATTTTAAAAATAGTATAGCTACCGTATCAGGTTGTGCTGCCAGCCAGTCTGTAAATTATAATAAGGGAGGCACACCAACTATTAGAACTGTGCTGCAGGCTCACCTTTTGACCCGGCACTGATAGTAACAACACATATAAAGATGTGGTTATACAGAGGGCACACATAGCCCTGAGCTCTTGATAGACCTGTTAAGTGCAGGATACACATGAATTAGTACAAAAGTATAAACAAGACATAACTTCTTCTTTGGCTCTGAAGACAAATTTAGAAAATAGAGGGCCTGATTCAGAGCCACTCGTAAGCGGCAGCTCGTTCGCTCCGAGCGATGTTTGCCCAACTGCGCATGCGTACGGATCGTTATACGCATGCGCGAACCAGTCAGTGCGGCCGAAATTCATGTGCTCGCAAAATAGCGAATGCCTGCTAATTTGAGTGACAGGAGAAGGCGTATGTGGGTGGTAGTAGGAGAAGGTGCTTGAAAACGGGGAGTGGAGATCCGATCGCAGGCGTGCTTAAAGGTCAAAACGGGCGTTTTATGGGTGTGCATATTTAAAACAGCAGCGTCATTGACCACGTCACTGGGTTATTTTTTAGCCAGAACTGCTCGCAAAATTGTGGTAGCAAAAACCAACCACAAGAATAGCGAGCAGCTCATACCCTGTTCGATGTACTCGATTAATCTAATAAATAGCGGACATGACGTAGGATGCGAGCGGCCAGGGGGCGTAGTTTCCCAAAAAACGACCGCAAGTTTTGTTCGCTCGTTCAGATCTAGAGGCGTGAACAGACCGCAAACAGCGAACGGTTCATTTGAATAGCCACCCCTATTTTCTGGATGAGCGAGCGCAAATAGCGACCGGCTCTGAATCAGGCCCAGAATGCGTAGTAAGTGTACATTTTACATTACGGACACCCCCATATATAAACGTAGCTCCGGTAAGGCCACACATAGCCCTGAGCTCTTGACAGGCCTGTTAAGTGCAGGATACATATGATTGAGTAAAACAGCAGGAGTTAAATAAAATAATTTAGAACCTGTACTGCAAACATAAAAAAGAGAAACCAAGTATGCAACTGTCTGTAGGCAGTGCTGACAATAGTGCTAAGTAGACTGTAATGATAAGTGCCATCTGCATAAGTATGCACAGTGCCATATAAATTAGCATTTCCAGTGCCATCTGGACTATTATGCACAGTGGCATGTGGAGGGCTATGCACTGTGCCCTCTGGACTGGTATTGGCATGTGGACTGCTATGTACAGTGACATGTGGATTACTAATCCCTGTGCCATCTGGATAACTATGCACTGTGCCATGTGGAGTAGTATGAGGTGGATTGGAGGGGTTGGTTTGCGTAAACAGTCCGCCTCTGCTATGCTGTTGGTAATTTATGACTCGACCGTCAGAGTACTGAGGAGGATATATTATATAAGGTTGTGGATTGGGTAATCTAGACACCAGACCGTTAAGGAAGGACATCTGTGCCTCTCTGTTTTCCCTAGAAATTCGTTCATGTAGACCAACAAGCTGACTGACAAAGGAATTTTGTAACTCTCTCTCATTGTCAAAGAAGCGCTGGAGTCGGGCATCCTCCTGTGCCCGGAATTCAGCATCGGAATCTCGCAGTTGATTTACCAGGATTCTGGTCATAGTGCGCGTTGCTAGCTCCATCTTGGACGTTTTTTTCTTCCATTCAGGTACATCAAAGACTAGAAATAGAAGTAAAGAATAAATAAATTTACAAATCAAATAGCAGTGATGTCAGCATATATGTGCTTGAGGCCTTCTCCCTTCTGCACAGTAGCTTCACACTGCAACAGATACATTATGAGTATGGATTTCAGCAGAGTAAAATCAGCATAGTGATTCTATAATGACTGGTCAAACCGGCCAATGTTGTTCTTAGTAATAATTGGATTTTATGTCTAAATAAGTGGGTGTATAGTAACTAAAAAAACTTACTGTTCCAACGCAGTGTCGGGGTCTAAGTCTGGGTAGAAGTTGGTGTCCCTGCCAGTGTCCCTGTGCTGCTTCCACTTGCCTCAGCCACAACCTCAACTCTATTGGTGTCTGGGACCCCCATGGCAGCCATCGAATTGGTGTCACTTATCTCTGTAATGTCACCAAAGAGCATTGGTGGTCGTCAGTGGGCGGGATTGGCTGTTCTCCGGGGTAACACTTTGTGAAAATGCACAACTAGACGATGATATGGCAATGGGATTAACCAGTGCAGATTTGCCTAATACTTCATTACACTGATCTTGGTAAACTCAGTCCAATCTGGCAGCACCACTTTTCTGCCTGTTATGGTCGTGATCTTTGTTGTAGTATTTTCATAGAGCTTTCAGTTTATTCACTACCTGCTGCTGGGTCCACACAATGCCCCTTGAGGTGATGATCTTAGCAATATTTGTGTAGACTATCGCGTCCTTCACTATGCCACTGATCTCTTTGCGGATCTCCTCCTCCCCTCTTGACTGCCAGCAGCTCACGGATCTCCTCTTCTTTGCAGTGCGCCATGCCTCTCTCTCTCGCTCTGTTTTTCTGCAGCACAATTGTGACATCAGATGCCAGTGCCACTGCCCCACCTGCTTAACCAATCAGGGAGACCCTGCCACTCAGCCAATCAGCCAGGGCTCCGTTATCTTAGCCTATAAGTGCTGCTTACTATGCCTGGAGTTGAAAAGCCCGGGTCGGATCATTTCAGACAGCCGTAAACCCATGTAGGACCCAGGAAAAACCCAGGTAAATACCTGGGTTGAAGTCCTGGGAATTTGGTCCTGTGTTGATCCTTTCAGACAGAAAAAAAACCTGGGTCGACCCAGCTAGAGCCAGGAAATTACCATGCTGTTTGCTCTGTCTGAATGGGGTATTAGTGGTAGTGCAGTATATTATTCATAAAAAATATTGTGACACTAAGTGGTAGCGCAGTGTTTTCATAACAAATATTGTGACACTATGTCATTGATACCACAGTGTAATATTTAAAATAGGTATAAATTGACGTGTGTACTGTTCCCCACTCCCTCTGTGTTTGTTGATATGGAGAACGATCAGTGGACAGGAGAGCAGGAACCACATACTAGTGCTGAAGCTGCTGCCAGTGCCACCAGTCATGATGATACTAGTCCATCTATGTAATCTACTAAAGCCAATGCCCAAGGGCATAAAGAGCCTAAATCAGGGCATCTAAAATCAAAGAAACAATCTTTTACCGTGGTAAAAAAAAACATCAATGGGAAAGTTAGCTGCAGAAAGACAAAATTGGCAAAATGCCTTTCACCACACGAAGTGGCAAGGAAAGGCTAAGCCTTTATTTATGACTGGTGGTTCTGCCTCTTATGATGATGTACTGTAAGCCCTTCTCCATGTAGACATTTAAAAAAAAATTTAAATCATTAAGGCACAGGAACCAACTGTGTACTCAGAAATGTCACAAATCACTGAGGAGAGTCTAATGGAGCGTACACACGGTCAGATTTGTCAGACTTGTCAGATTTGTCAGATGAACGATTTGACCACAGTTTTGAACGATTTGAACGATTGAACGATTTTTGACTACATTAAAATGAATGGAATCATCCAAGTCTGACTGCAAACCCATCAGATGTCAGATATCGTTATCTGACAAACGGGAACGCGCATCGTTGATTGTCCATCATTCAGGCATGTCAGATATGAACGATTTTCCTTCAGATATGAACGACTGAACGATTTTTAAATCGTTATCGTTCATATCTGAAGGAAAAATCTGATCGTGTGTATGCACCATAAGTGTGTCAGCAGGTGCCATGTGTGAGCCTGACCTTTCCAAAACTGTACTCAAAGAGGAGCCTCCTTTCACCACTTGTGCATCCTTTGCAAATGTGGGGATGAGCAGCACAAGTCAACATGCTGACATAGAAATTGAGGATGCTTCTGTGGAAGTGCACCAGGATGAGGAGGATAATAGTGTAGCTGACACTAATAAGGATGTTGATGATGAGGATGTTGTTAATGAGGATGTTATTTGTGTAAATCAGGCCCCAGTGGAAACAGTTGTTGCCCATGATAAGGAAAAGCCCATTGTCATGCTTGGGCATAAAACAAAAAATCCACTTCTTATGTGTGGAATCATTTCTATCCAAACAATTGTCAAGCCATCTGTGCACATTGTTATGCTAGAGTAAATAGAAGTAGGGACCTTAATTATCTAGGAACCTCCTCCCTGTTACATCATCTATAGTGCATCTATCCAAAGTGTTTGCAAAATTCAGAAACTTTGGCTAAAAAAGTAACAATAAGCAGTCCAGTGTCAGCTATCTCCCTTCTCTCTGCTAGAACCAAGCACCTGGAATCTTCACCAACACCTTCATCAACAATATCCTCAATCATGATTGAAACTAGTCTTGTATCCAGTTTGATAAGGCTAAGGCCTCCCCTTATCCTGGATTCCTCGGAAGAATCCTTGAGCACTACACCTGCTGCTGCTGGGAGTGGAATTTCATCCCAGAAGGGGATAAGGAAGACTACTAGTAGTAGTTAAAAAAATTGACTGTTAAACAATCCTTTGCAAGAGGGAGCAAGTATGACAGCAGTCACCCAGTTGCACTGCGGATCACTGATACCATAACATCTATGCTGGTGTTAGATGTGCATCTGATATCTGCCATTAGTGCAGTGGGTTTTAGACAGTTAATTGAGGTCCTGTGTCCCTGCTACCAATTCCCATCTAGGTTCCACTTCACTAGAAAAGCAATTCCCAGCCTGTACAGGGACATTAAATAAAACTTAATTAGTGTCCTCCAAAATGCCATTGTACACACTGTCCACTTAACCACAGATATGTGGACAAGTGGAACAGGACAAATGCAAGCTTACATGACTGTAACAGTCCACTGGGTGGGTGTATTGTCTTCAGCGGCACCAACAGCAGCAGCTGCATCTAAGAAACAGAAGCTCATTCAAAGGCAGGCTAAGAGGCATACTGCTGACAACCTCTTAGAAAAACTCAGGGAAGTTATTGCAAAATGGCTTATCCCACTTGGACTCTTCTTGGGATTTGTGATTTCTGACAATGCCACCAATATTGTGAAAGCATTACAGCAGGGTGAATTCCAACACGTCCCATGTTTTGCTCACACAATCAACTTGATGGTGCAATTTTTTTTTTAAAAATTACATGGCTGTGCAGGAGATGTTCTCTGTAGCTTGCAAACTTTCTGGACATTTTTGCCTTTCAGCAGGTGCATGTAGAAGATTGCAGCACCTGCAAGAAATGTTGAATTTGCCCTGTCACTAGCTGAAGCAAACGGTAGTTACAAGGTGGAACTTCACCCTTTATATGTTCGAGCAGATGGAGGAACAGCAAAAAGCCATCCAAAGCAGCACAACTAACTATGACATAGGAAGAGGAGGGGGAATGTACCTTACTCACGCTCACTGAAAAATACTTTCCATTTTGTGCAAAGTGCTGAAACCCTTCAAAGTAGTCACCTGTAAAGTGAGTTAGACACTGCCTGCTTGAATCAGGTAATTCCCCAAATTAGACTGTTGGAAAAGCAACTTGAGAAACTGAAGGAGGAGTTAAAACAAAGCGATTCTGCTAAGCATGTTGGGCTTGTAGATCAAGTCCTTTATTCACTTTATCAGGATCCAAAAGTTTTCAGGATCTTACAATCGGATCAATACATTTTGGCGACCGTGCTGGATCATAGGTTTAAGTCTTACGTCATGTCTTTCTTCCCAGCGGGCAAAGATCTGAAGAGATGCAAAGAGCTGTTGGTAAGGAAATTGTCAGCATGTGATGCAGCAATGGATCCTCCTTCAGTTTCTCCAGCAAGTGTGGCTGCCAGGAAAAAAATAAACTTTCCCAAAAAAGACCCACTGGTGATGCAGATGAGTCAACAAAACCTAGTTTTGACATCTGGTCGGGTCTAAAAGAATTGCCTACAATTAATGAGACCTCAGACAGTCTGTTTCACTACTGGCAGGAAAAAAAAGGCAATTTGGAGGCCCTTGCACAAATTGGCTTTGCTTTACTAGAGCTACCCACCCTCCAGTGTGTACTCAGAAAGATTTTTCAGCACAGCCGGGAACCTTGTCAGCGATCAGCGTAGAAGGCTACTTCCTCAAAATGTGTAAAAGATATTCATCAAAAATGAACATCAAATTTCATGAGGAAGACCTTTACCGCTAATTACATCCAAAAATTACAGAAGCACCTGAGGCTGTAATAGTGGATTCCAGCAGGGACGAATTAATATTGTGTGAAGATGATATACACACTGATGAGAGTGAGGAATCGGATGATGATGGCAACAACAACTTGCCTCTGTAAAGCTAGTTTGTGCATGGAGAGATCATTGCCAGCAATGTCAGCTGCCCGTTGGTAGCTTGTTTTGTGGGGGCCCAAACAAACCATTCGCTTCAGCCACAATTGGCAGTCCCTGTCGCTGAAGTGATTGGCTTGTTAAACTGTGCATGTCCTGTGTTCTATATATCCAACATAAGAGTTGTTGGAAGGGCCCAAGGACAATCTCATCTTGCACCTCTTCTCTTTGCATTATGTGCTGTTTGTGGCAATGCTGTCTGACATTTAAAATTTTATAGTTTATTAAACTGCCATGCTGTCTGCCACTGCAGTGCCAGTCTGTGCCATTTTGGAAGCTGAACTGCAACATGTTAGTGCCACCCACTGCTGTTGCTTAGCTTATTCAGCCAGCTAGTTCGATGCAACCTTTTGGCCTAAACTGTGAGGTGGTCACAATTGACTGGAAATAAATGTTACTGAGGAATAATACTGTAGGAACAAAAACAGGCACAAATTATGTGATTTCAGCTGTTTTTATGATTTTTTAGAAAAAATAATTTGGCAACTAGGACTGGTTCTGAATATCCCGGTGCTGGTTGTTCATTTTGAAAGGGGGCACGCCATTTTACAATGGTTTTTAATTTTACACTTTCATTTTTTTTAAAATACAGCTGCATAGACAGATCTCACTGATCCCGTCCCTGCATCTGTGTTTATTTTTATCACACACAGATGCAGGCATCACGGATCTCCCAGATCATGCATGCTGCATCTGTCTGCCGCTGCCGACGGCACCACCAAAGGGTCCCGCAGCCCTCACCACCGACCAAACCACCGCCGCTAACACCCGCTACCCCCCCCACTGGTTCTGGCTGCAGCCAACGCCCGCTTCTTTCCCCTGCGTCCCACCGCCACTACCTCCCACACTGGCCAGCCATCTTGGTGCACCAAAGTGAAGCCACAGTGAGTACACCTGCTGAAGGCACCTACTGAGGCTGTGCAACAAGTTAAAGCTTCCTATCTCTATAATGGCGCAATTGTGAGGTAATAGTTTAAACACTGTAACTTTCTCAATTACCTAAACCCCAAAAGGCAATACCCTGGTACAAGAGCTACCTAATAAAACAAACCCCAAGTCTAAATTCCCCCCCCCTAACCTGAGTTATGCCTTCCCAAAAATCCCCCAATGAGAACAGCAGAAAAGAGGTCCTAACTGAGAGTGTGAGAAAATGACAGTTGGAATTTTTTGCCCTGAAATTTGGCATGCAACACCGAGAGACAGTTTTACCAGTTCATGACAAATTTCATCTTGGTACCTCCAATAGCTTTTGAGGTGTAGCCCATTAAACACCATGACCCCCTCTCCGGGATTCTCTAAGAAGAATTCTGTTTTTTTCGAGTCAGCATTAATATAAGGGCATGACTGTGCCGTTATAATATATATATATGTATATATATAGTCCACCAAGCGCTGCACTCAACGGTCTTAGAAATGAAGATTGCTTCACAAAGTTATAGCTGCAACGTTTCGGGCTTTATTGCCCGTCATCAGGCTGCACATATACAAACCAAATCAGTGTACATCATTACCTTAAATACCTGCTGTCATCCCTGGACTCGCGCTGGGTCCCATCGGCCGCGTCCCGTCCCGTGCGCAGAGCTTCCGGTCACGCCGGAAGCGCATCTGCACATCAATGAAGTCATCGTAACCATGGAGACCCGGCGCCTGTCAGGGGAGACGTAAACAAACACCACGTGATTACACATAATGATACAAACAATACAAAACATAGAAGGACATACAAAAAACATATTTTAAAAATATCAGTACATGCATTAAAGTGGTCCAGTAAGAGTATACTTGAAATATGAATACTCACTATTAATCAAACACATACTATTGAAATGTAAATGATATCTGTTGCAATCCTAGTTGCATCAAAACCACCTTTTAATGGAAGATGCCATAATTTAACTGGTCATTCAGACCCTTGGGTCTAACAGTATCTAGAAAATTAATCCACTTGGATTCCAACATTAATAGCCTCTTATTTCTATCCCCCCTTCTACCATCATCTACGGCTTGATCTATTGCCATATATTTTAAACTGGAGAGATTGTGTCCCGACTGTGGATGATAGAAAAATGTTCCCGTCAGCATATAGCTACACGTTGTACATCCTATGCACTTAAAGCAACCATTGGTGGATCTGCAAACTTGGGATGATCTATTCAACTCCGTTAGGTCTGAACGGACCACCCAGTCTTTGATGTTTTTCCCTCTTCTATAGCACAGCCTAATCCTCGTCTTTTTGAAAACTGACAAGTCCCGATCATTCTGTACTATCGGCCAAAGTTCTTTATAGGCCTTCTTGATGGTTCCATGTGCTGTACTGTAGGTATACACCCAATTCAAAATGTCCTCCGATTGATCCTTGTCCTTATATTTCAACGTTTCTTCCCTTGATATTTTATCAACCTTACTGCGGGCTGACAGTAAAGTTCTCTCTGCATATCCTCTAGCCCTAAACTTGTCCAACATTTTATTCAATTCATCATCCAGTATTGAAGGGTCACTTGTGATTCTTTTCACTCTTAGCAGCTGCAAATATGGCAAGCTATTGATTGTTGATGCTGGATGAAAACTATCAGCTCTCAGCAAGGTGTTTCTATCCATTGGTTTTGAATAGATCTTTGTAGAAATTCTATTGTCAGACACCCTGATGGTAACATCTAGGAAATTGATTTCCTCCAGGCTCATGGTATAAGTGAATTTAATAGGGTGGTCTAATTTGTTAATCCCATCTATGATATCAATGAGATCGCCACATGCCCCTTTCCAAAGGAGAATCACATCATCTATGTATCTCCTGTAAAAAAAGACTCTATCACGTACATCCCTATTAAAGAAAAAGTCTTTTTCCACCTTTGCCATGTACGCATTGGCATATGTCGGAGCGACATGCGACCCCATGGCGCAACCGCTTTTTTGGATGTAATAATGCCCTTCAAAATAAAAATAATTCCTTCTTAAGGACATGTCCAGTAACGTAAGGAAAAAGTCAATATGGGGACCTTTATACAACTCATTGTTGGTGATCAAATCTTCCACAGCCTCTACACCTCCTACATGGGGGATATTAGTATAGAGGCTGGAGATATCTAAGGTACATAACCAAGTTCCAGATGGTATCTCACCCAACCTTGATAGACTTAATAATAAGTCTGTTGTATCCTTTAGGTAAGTATCTCCCGCTTGGACACAGGGCTGAAGAAAGTAGTCTAAAAATTGTGAGACATTACTGTAGAGAGAGCCTCTTGCCGACACTATAGGGCGTCCAGGGGGGTCAGAGAGACTTTTGTGGATCTTGGGTAACGTGTAAAGGAGCGGTATTCTCGGAAAATCAATATTACGGAAGTTGTACATTTCTTTGGTGATAGTACCTCCATTTACCGATGCAATGAGTAAATTATCTAACTCCTTTTTAAACATGTCAGTAGGATTCTTCCTCAATTTTTCATAAATTGATATTTCAGATAGTTGTTTATAGATCTCCTGACTGTATTTACCCAGATCAAGTATTACAACCCCTCCCCCCTTGTCCGCTAGTCTCACAACAATATCTTTATAGGTGCTGAGATCTCTCAAAGCATTCCACTCTTCTTTGGTGAGATTATTCCTATAGGGAGTTCTCTCCTTCAGGGTACCAGATACATGTGTGTCCAAAGCCTTCATAAAGCTGTTGATACTGATGTTGTTGAGAGGGGGTTCAAATTGAGATTTAATCTTAAAGGGTTCTTCCTTAATGTGATGTGTGCCCGGATTTTTGTCATCAAAATAGCCCCTTAATTTCAATTGTCTATTTAAATATTGATGGTCAATCTTCCAATTAAGAGTGTTTAGTTTGTTCGTCGGTACATATCCTAACCCTTTATTCAATACCCTGGTCTCTGCACATGTCAAGTCTCTGTTAGATAAGTTGTAAATAAGATTCATCTCCTCCGCCCTCTGCCCCTGGTTCCTTTTATGGCACCTTCTTTTATGTCTCCTTCCCTTCCGCGTCCTGTGCGGGTCCTCACTCCTAAAGGGGGTTTTTGATGTAAAACTCGTGCTTTGCTGCCAGAGGCTTCATCACCAGAAGTCGAGGGTAGATCACTAGATGAATAATGGTCAATTACATCTCTCTGCCCACGAAAATGTTGTTGTTGTACATTTCGTGCTCTTGTATCTATCCCCCCTGATAACCATCGATATACCCTCCTTTCTTCATAGTCTCTATTGACCACTTCAAATTTACGTTTTTTGAAAATGATCAGCTCTTTTTTATAATTTTCTACTTGTTGGTGTAATTTATCCAACTCACATTTACCCCAATCACCTTGTAGGTGGGACTTGTTAGAATGCATGTACTCTGTAATTTTTTGTTTGACAAGGGTTAATTCTCTAGCTGACTCCTCAACCACCAAAGTCATCAAATCCAGAGAACATTTGTTGAGGACAGCTATCCACCGCCTTACAAATTCCTTGTTTAATCTTCCTATTGTAGGGGAGTTACGAACACGAAAGCCTCTTGGTATTCTTTTCTCCCTGTGTATACCTACAGTACAGCACATGGAACCATCAAGAAGGCCTATAAAGAACTTTGGCCGATAGTACAGAATGATCGGGACTTGTCAGTTTTCAAAAAGACGAGGATTAGGCTGTGCTATAGAAGAGGGAAAAACATCAAAGACTGGGTGGTCCGTTCAGACATAACGGAGTTGAATAGATCGTCCCAAGTTTGCAGATCCACCAATGGTTGCTTTAAGTGCATAGGATGTACAACGTGTAGCTATATGCTGACGGGAAAATTTTTCTATCATCCACAGTCAGGACAGAAATATGAGATAAGACATTGTCTAACTTGTACCAGTACTTTTATTGTGTACCTCATCAAATGTCCATGTGGACTTTGCTATGTAGGGAAAACCTTTAAGGAGCGCATGGCCCTACATAGATCGGCTATCAGATCAGCTATTAGTGGGAGGGGGTCTGAACAGCCTGTAGCCAGGCACTTCCTGGAAGCTAGACACAATCTCTCCAGTTTAAAATATATGGCAATAGATCAAGCCGTAGATGATGGTAGAAGGGGGGATAGAAATAAGAGGCTATTAATGTTGGAATCCAAGTGGATTCATTTTCTAGATACTGTTAGACCCAAGGGTCTGAATGACCAGTTAAATTATGGCATCTTCCATTAAAAGGTGGTTTTGATGCAACTAGGATTGCAATAGATATCATTTACATTTCAATAGTATGTGTTTGATTAATAGTGAGTATTCATATTTCAAGTATACTCTTACTGGACCACTTTAATGGATGTACTGATATTTTTAAAATATGTTTTTTGTATGTCCTTCTATGTTTTGTATTGTTTGTATCATTATGTGTAATCACGTGGTGTTTGTTTGCGTCTCCCCTGACAGGCGCCGGGTCTCCATGGTTACAATGACGTCATTGATGTGCAGACGCGCTTCCGGCGTGACCGGAAGCTCTGCGCACGGGACGGGACGCGGCCGATGGGACCCGGCACGAGTCCAGGGATGACAGCAGGTATTTAAGGTAATGATGTACACTGATTTGGTTTGTATATGTGCAGCCTGACGACGGGCAATAAAGCCCGAAACGTTGCAGCTATAACTTTGTGAAGCAATCTTCATTTCTAAGACCGTTGAGTGCAGCGCTTGGTGGACTATATTATTTTTTGCAGCTGGCACCGCGGCAGTTGTCTTTTGAGGGAAGGAGTGTGCTGAACCTGGTCGGTGGTTATGTATGTATATATATATATATATATATATATATAAATATATTATTGAAAGTAAAGCTTTAAAGTTGTCGAATCATGCAAACATTCTGTGATCAGAGTTCATGGTGTAATAAATAACCAAACTAATAAGAGTTGAGGTCAGAAGATACTACGTAATTTGTCAACTGTAAAGTCACATTAGTAAAGTTTGCAGAGGTAATTCTTATGCTGGAAGAGAGCGATATTCTCTGCTCTCCACTCGAGTGTGAAATTAGAAAGCCACCCTGCATTAGAATGTGCAAGGTAGGATGTGAAATTAGGCTGAAGAAGAAAGTATTTTTTTAAGAGAAATCAACGATTTAACCACCCTCTTCAGAGACTGAATGACTTCTGCTGTCGCCCTGGCATATAAAAACACCTCTCTGAATGAAAAGAGGCAATAGAAAACATTCAAGCATGACTAAGTTCAAATGTTTCAGTAATAACAACTGACAAACGGCATCCATTGATCCGTCTGTCTCTCAGGTCTCCATCTTGTTTGTGTACGCTTCCTTCATTTGTCATATTTAGTGTCATCCTAACATCCATTATTGCTCTCTCTTCAATTGCTTTTTTATTTCTTCATAACTGAGGATACATAGTAAAAAAGAAAAAATTCCAGCACCATAACATTAAAATGTGTGTTTCATCCATATTTGTATTTAGAAACTTTTTGAATTCCCCCCCCACCCTCTAAGCTTAATACATTTGGCAGATAAAGCATCGTACTTCAAGCACAAAACCAAAAAAGTAGTAATGTATTATGCCCACAATTGGAAAACAAAAAGTATTAATGTGCTGCACGAGAATTACATGTGAACTAAAAGTCCCGATCAATGTGGAGTTTGTATGTTTTCTTCCTGTTTGTCAGGGTTTCCTCTGGTTGCTTCAGTTTGCTCCCGTGTCCCAAAATCATAGTGGTAGGTTAGTTGACTTCTAACAAAATGAATCTTAATGTATGAGTATTTGTGTTTTAGAGGATACAGACAAAAAAAAGAGCCCCTATAGGCGCTGATATGAGCTGATGTACAAATTAATTATACCAATAAATTGGATAAATACTTACAATGCCACTGCAATGTGCAATATCAGTCAGCAGAAGAAGCAATGTACTGCATATTGCAGATATGGACTCAGCCGAACATCACCATAGTGTTCAGCGGCACATTACCATGAATTGAATTGTCCCCATAGATTCTAAGCTCCGTAGCAGTGACTAATATGGATTATTTACTTTCTGTATTTAATGTTCTCTCTCAGGCTCACTCATTTTATTTTCTTTATAGAAACTCTGGGCCTGATTCAGAATTATATGTCTGCCTATATTTATGCAGTTGAGCAATTATTAGTAATCTGCGCATAAGTCTAAGTCACACTGCAAATGCGTCAAGGTACATTACCGTAGTCCCTCGCAGCGACTGTTTACTTCATACTTGCCAACTCTCCCTCATTATCAGGGAAACTCCCTGAAATAGTAGCAATCTCCCTGACTCCATGAAGAGTCCAGTAATCTCCTTGATTGCACCTTACCCCCATTATGAAGATGTTATATATAAAAATAAACAAATATATTTACATTCAACTTGGATCATTTCCCTGCATTGGTTATAAGGCACAATGATCCCTATGGCTACATACATTTTCTGAAAAGTATCAGTGTGTTTTCATCGACAAATAGATCTTACTAATGGTGCATACACACGGTCAGATTTTTCTTCAGATCTGAACAATAACGATTAAAAAAATCGTTCATAGCTGAAGGAAAATATGACATGCCTGAACGATGAAAGATGCGCGGTCCCGGTGGTCAGATAACGATATCTGACATCTGATGTGTTTGCAGTCAGTCTTGGACGATTCCATTCATTTTAATGCAGTCAAAAATCGTTCAATCTTTCAAATTGTTCAAATCATTTAAATCTTTGGTAAAATCGTTCAAATCGTTCATCTGACAGATCTGACAAATCTGACCATGTGTATGGACCATTACTGCATTGGGGCTCATTTACATTTGGATGTAAGTAAATTTTATGACACGCCTCTCATATGTAGCAATACACGCCCACTTTACCGCCACGCTCATAGGTGTCACTTTCGATGTTTGCATATTCTCGCACATCCACTGAGTCAAGACCATTCTTTTTAGTTGAGAAATAATAGTAGCATAGAACATATGTCGTCTTCACCAAGTGATTGGACAAGTTATTCAGAACATTAATACAGCGCTAATGTACCAACCTGGAGTTCTATAAATATATCAGAACTAGGGATGTGCGCCGGACCATTTTTGCCGGATTTGGATTTGGATTTGGTTCTAATTCGTCGTCCGGCTTTGGATTTGGATTTGCCAAACTGCGGTGACTGGCTTTGGATTTGGATTTGGATTTGGATTTGGATTTTTTTACAAAAATTGACAAAAAAAGCTAAAATCACATAAATTGGTCTTTTTTTTCTTCCTAGAGTATTATTAACCTCAATAACATTAATTTCCAGTCAATTTAGACCATATCACAGCTTATAATATTGTTTTCAACATTATTGGCCAAAGGTTGCAGTGAGCTGACTGGTTACTAAGCGACAAAGCAGCGGCACAACGACACAGACACCACAGTATAAAGCACATCTATGACACATTGCCACACAGCAGTGGCAGAAATGAAAAGTAGTGCACCCACCCAGTGGGGTACGGCCAGCAGAGTCACAGTACTTGTTTACAAAGTGGGCTACGGCCCTAGGAGTCACAGTGCACAATCTTATTAGCATTACACCGCACATAGGGCCTGATTCACATTACACCATAAAGTAGTGTCTCTTATTTATGTTACGACACACAGTAGTGCCCCTTTTACACAATGCCCACAGTAGTGACCCTTTTACACAATGCCCACAGTAGCGGTGTCCCTTACACAATGTCCCCCAGCAGTGGTGCCCCCTATGCAGTCCCCTTAGTAGTAGGGTCCACTATGCAGTGCCCCCAGTAGAATGCCCCCCAGTAGTATGCCCCCCATTAGCAGGCCCCCCCCAGTAGTATGCCCCCCCAGTAGTATGCCCCCCAGTAGTATGCCCCCCTAGTAGTATGCCCCCCCAGTAGTATGGCTCCCCCAGTAGTAGGCTGCCCCAGTAGCAGGCCCCCCCAGTAGTAGGCTGCCCCAGTAGTAGCCCCCCCTGTAGTATGGGCCCCCCCTGTAGTATGGCCCCCCCTGTAGTAGGCTGCCCCAGTAGCAGTCCCCCCAGTAGTAGTAAGCCCCCCCAGTAGTATGGCCCCCCCCAGTAGCAGGCCCCTCAGTAGTATGGCCCCCCCAGTAGCAGACCCCCCCCAGTAGTATAGCCCCCCCCAGTAGCAGGCCCCTCTGTAGTATGGCCCCCCCAGTAATATAGCCCCGCCCAGTAGCAGACCCCCCCCAGTAGTGCAGACCCCCCCAGTAGTATAGCCCCCCCCAGTAGCAGGCCCCTCTGTAGTATGGCCCCCCAATAGTGCAGATCCCCCCCAGTAGTATGGCCCCCCCAGTAGCAGACCCCCCCCAGTAGTATAGCCCCCCCCAGTAGCAGGCCCCTCTGTAGTATGGCCCCCCCAGTAGTATAGCCCCCCCCAGTAGCAGACCCCCCCAGTAGTGCAGACCCCCCCCCCCCAGTAGCGCCCCCGGACCTTTGACAAGTAAAAAAATAAAAAAAATAAAACTTACCTGATTCCCCGCTCCCGCGCCGTCCGCTCTGTCACACGCTGAGGAGGGAGCCGGAAGACGGAGCTCATGTGTGAGCTCCAGCCGGCTCCCTCCGTGCAGCAGCCAATGAGAGTCTGTGTGACTCTCATTGGCTGCTGTAACAAACACACAGCTGCCACTGGCGGCTGTGTGTCTGTGTCTGTGTAGGGCAGAGCGCTATCAGTGCGCTCTGCCCTACACGCGAGGAGACCTGATGTCGGATTCTCTAGTGAGAATCCGACATCAGGCGGCCGCCGTTCGGCCCCGAGCGGGGATCCGAGTCAGGCGGTGAACACCCGAACAGGGTTCGGGTGGACTAGGATCCCCAAGGTTCGGAGCGGTTCGGATTCCACAGAATCCGAACCGCTCATCTCTAATCAGAACAATTGTTTTTCAATGATAGAAGCAACTCAATAAAAGTAGACATAAGACCTAATTCAGATTTGTAAGCAAATCTGATGGTTGTTAACATTAAATAAAGCCAAATGCAAAAATTGTATGAAATTATTCAAAGAATAAAACCAAAAATAAAAAAATATGGTGAGAATGCAGAGAGATAAAGTGAATCCATAGGCTGATAATAAACCAGAAAAGGTATCTTTAACGAATATTACTCAAAATATGTCTCCAATGTTGAATGCTATATTGCAGAGGTTCCCAAACTCTGGGCCTGATTCAGACCCGGTCGCAAGCGCTGAGCGCTCGCAACCGGGTCGATGGTGGCCCACAGCGCATGCGCAAGACTGCCCAAACGGAGGCATTCCCGAGGGGGCGGTCACCCACAGCTATGCAATCGGCCAAGAGGCCGCTCCCAAAAAAAAAAAGCCCGGCCCTGATTCAGAGCGAGCGCTCTGTCAGAGCGAGCGGCTCTGAATCAGGCCCTCTGTCCTCAAAGCACCCGAACAGTCCAAGTTTTAAGGATATCCATGCTTGACCACAGGTGACTTAATTAGTACCTCAATCAATTTGATTTAACCACCTGTGCTCAACCATGGATATCTCCAAAACCTGAACTGTTGGGGTGCCTTGAGGACCGTGTTTGGAAACCTCTGCTATATTGTATTATGAGTCAATAGTCTTCAATAAGGGAAAAAGTCACTGTAATAGTAAAGATTAGATTGATCCTTTAAAATGTAAGTTCTTAGGAGCAGGGTCCTCTTCTCTCATGTGCTTTTCCTTCCCTTACTAGACAGTTCCTTAAAATTAGGACTGTGTGGATAGTTGGGATGTATTGAAGGGCATTTGGGCATGGCCAAGTTATTGTTTTAATCAAATTAAAGTTGTTATCCTTTTTAATGCATTATTTATGGATTTTCTCAATTCATTTCATTCTTCATGGAGGACACCTACCTAAACAGTTTACCTAAGGGTTTAGCACCAAACCCTGAAACACTATCTCATCTTAAATGTACTAATCTAATTTACTCTATGTATTGCTGTGACATAAATTACACTATTGTTGCTTTCTCTTTATGTTTACATATCGAGTATCCACCTAATATAAACTCAGATCACCTGTACATTAACAATTAAGAGAAGTGTTATTCCTGTATTATATGTTTATTTATATTGTTTTGTATATTCTATTTACTATACGTAAAGGTTGGAGAGCACTGTGTAATATGTTGGCACTTTATAAATAACTGATGATGATAATAAAAATAAGCTAAGTTTTAAAGATAATTGGGTCACTATTGCTTGTGTGTAGTAAATTAACACGCATGTTAACACGACAAAGCCATAATTATTACATTGAGTTCTGTATTGCACTATAAATATTTATGGCAGAGTGTAAATGTTTTAACACAATGACAGGCATTCAATGATCCTGTGACACTAACGACAGCTCATTAGACGAAGAGTAACCTGACACGCCATTGTTACTTGAAGAAAGGAATTCACCAGATTATCCTGGAAATTGATTAATGTTGATTCATTCAGGATAAACAAAATGGTAGCAACCTGTTACTCAGTCCTAACGTGAATTTAACTGGAGCATCATTAGGAAAATCATAGGCATGTGCATGGGGGTCAGGTGTGCAGAGGCACGCCCTAAAGTCAGCGGGCATTTACATTGCATTAATGGAGTTCCCTGTATCTCAAGCGACAGTGTGCTAACTACTTGCCAGTTGCCACTATACAATTTATTCAACAGTCAAACTGAGAATTCAGTGAGAAGCCATCAAGCCAGTGTGGTAAGCATTACTGAAGGCTGCCAAACTCATTCTGGGCACTAAATGGGGCCACTGTGATATATGGGCACACTGTAATAAATGATGGCACCGTTCAGTGGCGGAATTCCCAGAGACAATGGAGTAATTTGCCGCCAGGCGCCAGCCCAGAAGGGGGCACCTGGCTCCATTGTCACCTGGAGCTGCATGGAGGAGCACCGCTGATCGGCGCTCCACCTCCAGTGGCGTAACTGCGGAAGGTGCAGGGGGTGCGGTCGCACACCCTTCACCCTCCATTTGCCGGGCGCCAACTGAGTGTGTTACCAGCAGGCGCACGGCTCCTCCTCTTCCCCTGGCGGTAGCCGGAGGACGGAGCTCACCCCTGAGCTCCGGGTCCCGCAGTGCACTATGGGAGTGATGTCATAGTTCCAAGGAGCGGGCGCCAGGGATGGACGGCAGCAGGCACTGCAGCTGGGTTTAAGGTAAATTTTTTTTTTGGATGTGTGTGTGTGCGCACGGGGGGGGCACTACAGGGGGCTTATTACAGAGGCTTACTACTGGGGGCTTTACTGGGGGCTTGTTACAGGGGGCTTACTACTGGAGGCATTACAGGGGGCTTACTACTGGGGGCACTACAAGGGGCTTACTACTGGGGACTT
Organism: Taudactylus pleione; assembly: GCA_031769625.1. Lineage (NCBI taxonomy): Eukaryota > Metazoa > Chordata > Amphibia > Anura > Myobatrachidae > Taudactylus > Taudactylus pleione. The sequence goes on from JAUIMM010000334.1 coordinate 8,712,722, forward strand.
ATTACAGGGGTCTTACTACTGGGGGAACTACAGGGGGCTTATTTCAGGGGGCTTACTACAGGGGGGATTACTACTGGGGGCACTACAGGGAGTTTACAACTGGGGGCTTACTACAGGGGGCTTACTACTGGGAGCACTACAGAAGCCTTACTATTGGGGCACTACAGAGGCCTTACTACTGGGGGCACTACAGAGGCCTTACTACTGGGGGCACTGCATAGGGGGACCACTACTGGAAGCACTGCATAGGGGGACCATTACTGGGGGGCACTGCATAGGAGGACCTCTACTGAGGGCACTGCATAGGGGGACCACTACTGGGGGCATTGTATCAAAGGAACTGAATAGGGGGGTGGCAGCAGCTGGGGCTGGCATAGGTGCTGGGGAGTAGTATATTTTAATTTGGGGGGTCACCAACATTTATCTTGCCTCCGGGCACCTGGGATGAAGTTACGCCACTGGCACTGTTATATATGGGGCACTGTGATAAATGGGGACACTGAATTTATTCTGTGATATGTGGGAGCACTATGTGGCAAAATACTGCAATAAATGAGGGAAACTACAGTATGTAGCACTTTGTGTGATAAATGGGAGCACTATGTAGCAATATTAAAAAAGTGCTGGACCTGAAACCTGGCTGGTGCTAAACTACCCCATAGGCAGTGCTAAAAAATTCCCTTCCTGCAGTACACACCCAAATGAAATGCTCAACGCATGGTTATGAGGAAAATAAAGTGAATAGGACTATGAAGTGTTGCTATGCCTAGTTCAATATCCCTGCATGGGGAGAGAATTTCAGGCAGTCTACATTTTCTTGTTTGCAGCACTTTGATCTTGCCATGCACGCCCACCCGGCATCACTACAATTATATACAATGGAGTGAGAGGAGTTATTGAAGCAAAATACCCACTGTGTCCCGGTAGGGGGGGGGAGGGGTCACTAAATTACACCATTTATCCTAATGTGTTCCATCTGAATACAGATGCAATCTTGATACTCTTGACACAGCTATTCTGTCCTCTTTGCTTGATATTGTCCTCTCCTTTCTACCCTGGGCTACCCCAACAAGGCGGCCTTCTTCTACAACCTCAGCCCTTCTCTCAGCCAAATCCAGGGGCCACTTCTCCCTGCTTATCCTCCTGGACCTCTCTGCTGCCTTTGACACCATGGATCACTCTCTCCTTCTCCACAGACCATTGGCCTCTCTGACACCATCTTCTCCTGGTTCACCTCCTACCTCACCAACTGCTACTTCTCTGTTTCTGCCTTTGGTTCCACCCCCCATCCATTCATCCTTTCCATGGGCATCGCTCAGGGTTCTATCCTTGGCCCTCTGTTCTTCTCTCTGTAAACCTCCTCCGTAGGTGAACTCATCAGTTCCTCCAGCCTCCAATATCACCTCTATGCCGATGAATGATTCACAACTGTACCTCCTCTCTGGTGAAATGTGGGGAAGGGACACACTCCTGGAGGTTTACAGACAAAAAAACAGGAGCAAATCTATAATGGGTGCAGGGTGTGCGGGCAGCAATGCACACCCTGCACTCAAATATTTTATACTTACTTCTTCAAAGTCCCACGTTAGCTGTAGCAGCGCTACAAAAGACCCTTGGAAAATGGCTGGGAAAATGGCTGCCGCGCCATTTTCCCAGTGATTTGTGCATGTGCAGTAGACTCTGGGCACAGACTAGTGCCCAGAGTCTACTGCTTCGTCAGTGTGCTGCCGGCCACTGGGGAGAGAGGAGAGGGCCCCAGACGGGGAATGAACACGGGTCCCCTTCTCTCTTAATACGTCCCCGAGCTAAACAGTACTGACTTTAACTCACATCTGATCCTACCCCCATTTTTGAGTAAGAGCTTAAATATTTCTTAGACTCAGCATCAGCATTGGCACATAATGTGATTTTCAAAGACATCTAGCAATTTTTGTTTATTCCTCACCCATTCATTCCTACCACCTACACAAAGTACACAAATCACTTCATCTACAGGGCACCTATAATTTTAGGTAGTGGCTCTCACAACTAATTTGTCATCTTTTGTAGACACATCTATGAAGTTATATGATGTCTCTCCCTTCGTATATATTAGAGTTACTACTCATTTTCTAGAAAAAATAGATTCTGTTGACTGGAAAGAGTCCCACATACTAATCACGTGTGATGTTGAGTCCTTATAAACTAATATATCTCATTAATTAGGTTTATTAGCAGTTAACCACTACCTCATTCCGATATACAGTAGATGTAGGAGAGGCATCACACAACTTTATATTTTCTTCTATTCGGTTCATTTAGGAGCACAACTTTTTATATTTGATGCAAAATTTCCTTTGCAAACATTGGGGGCCCCAGTTTTGCAAACCTCTACATGGATTTTTTTCAGGAAAGGCTCATTTGGGCCAGTGGTTTTCGGGCGAACCTGGTCCTCTGGCAGATATCTAGAGGACTTATTTTTATTTCTAATGGGGATGAACTTTCACTGACTTCACTAATCACCTTAATCACAACACTTTTGGATTGAAATTCACTAACACTTTTAGCACAATCACTATCAACTTTCTTGATATTACAGTTTCCATTCAAAACAATAAAATTTATTCCACTACCCATATTAACCACTTAACTGACATTGTCATACGTGATGGCAACGCAGCCAGCTGTGCTTCAACTGACAAGGTGCGACCGCACCACCCCGCTGTGTTTTTGAAGAGGAAATGTGTTATACACATGTGCAGAACAGATCTCCTCTGACTCTACGGACTCTCCTGCGGACCCGGCAATTTCTTTACGGTTTTGACATAAATATCTTCAGTTAAGTGGTTAAAGAAGTTGACTGTCATACTGATCTACATTATACAAGTAGTCAACAGGATAAATAATATACCCAAAGGACAATTATTTGTCTCAGGAGGAATTGTTCCACATAAGGAGACTTTGTCAGACAATCCAAAGATATGTATGGTCCTACTACCCAACCACTAAGCTCAGCACCCACCCTCCTCTCCCTATCACCACATCTTCATCTACAACACACTAATTTCCCTCCCTTTCTACAAATGCATCCCACCTCTCTTGCCTACTGTTTATTTCCTCCCACTCCTGCCTTCAAGATCTCACCCAAGCTGCTCCCTTCCTCTGGAACACTCTCCCTATCAGACCTCTCTACAAATCTTCAAACGGGCTCTCAAGACTCACTACTTCAAAGCCTTCCAGCACTCATCCTAACCTGGTGCTTACATGCTTCTTTCTCACTGTCTACCCTATCTGTGTTTTCTGTCTGCCTCCCCCCCCCCTCTATACCCCTCCTATAGAATGTAAGCTCTCACGAGCAGGGCCCTCTTCCCTTATGTGCTTTTCCTTCCCTCACTCATAAGATCATCTACTCAAAACTCTCCACAAGGGCACCTAATACTTGGTAGCTGATGCCCTGCTGCTTTCTTGAGTGTTATGATCGCTGCAGCAATGTTTATAAACCATGTTCTTATTCTGTATTGTTTTGTACTGTAAGTCGCTGTTTTACAAGTTTGCTCATTTGTTAATGTACTTTGTGAGGCGCTGCGGAACCCTTGTGGCGCCATATAAATAAAGGATAATAATAATTATAATAATTCAGCTTTTTTAAGACAAGGTTATCCTGAACATATGTTAGACAAAGCTTTAAAAGAAGCATCTCTTTGCTCTTTGTCATCGCTCTTATGAAGTTCTAAGACACAGTAATTGGATGACATACCACACACAGGGCCTGATTCAGACCCGGACACTATGCTGCGCTCGCTCGCATTGAGTGATTTTTCGCAATCTGCGCATGCCTAAGAGTCGCAATGCGCGTGCGCGAGCCAGTCATTTCGATGGGAAAGTGCTCGCCCATAGCCCACAGTCGGGCCACTATTTTGAGTAACAGATATTGCCGTTTGTGGGTGGTAACAGGTGAATGTGCTTGTAAATGGGGGGGTGGCGTTTAATGGGTGTGCATAATTAGCAAAGTAGCGTCATTACACATTTGACTGGGTTGTATTTTAGCCTGAACTGCTTGCAATGTCGTGGTGGGAAAAGGCTACCACAAGTGTTGCGAGCAGCTCCGATGGCTCTCGATGTTCCCGATTAATCCTACAACTGCCGGAGATGACGTGTGTTGCGAGTGGCAAAGGGGCATCTTTATACAGGTGCGAGCGCATAGTGCGGCCGCTCGCTATTACTTAGTGGGCAGCTTTACGCGACACAGTGCGAGCACATGATTTAAATAGCCCACCCCTTTTAGCCAGCGAGTGGCCGCAAATAGCGTCCGGGTTTGAATCAGGCCCATTGTTAACACAGATTCTGGTACTAAAGACAGATCCCCTTCCTCATTCCTCTAAAGAGATAGTAAAATCATCACAAGAAATTCATCCCTTCTACGACAATTTTTGGAACCAGTTTGACCTAGGAGGGAACAGAAACAAAGCAGGTACAGTTCTTAAAACAACAGTAGAAAATTAGATCACTAAGCGCCAATCCCATACAATTTTTTTAAATAATTATCAGCAATATGTAAGTTGTCTGTGTCACCACCAAATGAACCAATCAAATGAATCAGGTAGTGCAAACCAACCACTATAAGATTGATGGAGTCAGATGTGTAATTAAAAAAATAACATTTATTGCTTACATACATACATACTTTTACAACATTAACTTTTTATACTGCATCTTCCGAATCAGTAAAAATTGTTGTTCCTCCTGTGAGTTAATAGGATATATTAGTATAGTCCCGCTAGTCAGATGCCAGTATTTCCGTGGATTCTGGTTTAAAATAGTATCCAGACTTAAATCACCTTTCATGAAAGAATTAAGGGTCAGCAAGGATCGCTATTCTGCTAATATCAGTGGTGATATGTAAATATTGCATTCGAATAGCGATTGCAGCCTAACATAAGGACGCCCACTTCCCCTTACTCACATCCGTATACTTGGGCAACATGGCGAAATAATCAGTATCATCTAGTAACATTGGAACCATATGCACAGTTAAGGCAGGTCAGACCTCACTCAGGAATTGCTTACTACAGTGCACGCCATGAGACCTCAGACTGCGTATGCTATCGCAGTCATACGCAGGTATGGTATGTCACCTTATCCAATGCAATTAGGGGGCAAATTAAATTTTAATTATATGAATTAAAAGTTATATTTTATACATGATATTTGATGTGGAAATTTCCTATAAGAGTGCCCTAGCAACAAGCCCTTCTTTCTCCTTTTTGTGTTTCACATAACCAGGGCTATCAGGGCACTTGTCTCCCCACGTATAATTGCTATAGCACCATTATGATGACGTAGGGGACCACTCACCCTTTGTTTAAAACTTTCACCCTACTCCATATTTGAACACATATGTAGTCCCAATTGTGACAAATATCATACAAATTCTCAACATGGGGGTATTTATTAATTCTACACATACTTATTAAAGATTATGTTTTACAATTGTCAACACTATGTGAATATCTACTTTAAGAGTGCCCCAGCAAAGAGCCCGTCTTTTTTCTCTTCTTTGTGTTTTAAGTCATATGTTGTGTCTTTCTTCCCAGCGGACACAGATCTGAAGAGATGCAAAGAGCTGTTTGTAAGGAATTTGTCAGCTCAAGCAGCACGTGATGCAGCGATGGCTCCTCTTTCAGTTTCTTCAGCAAGTGCGGTTGCCAGGAAAAAACTAAACTTTCCCAAAAAAAGACCCACTTGAGATGCAGATGAGTCAGCACAACGTGGTTTTTTACATCTGGTCGGGTCTAAAAGAATTGTCTACAATTAATGAGAACTATACCATGACTCATCTTATACGGTCACCATTCAAAGAATGGTTGAGGACTATTTTAATGACAGTGTCCAAATTGGCATGTCAGACAGTCTGTTTCACTACTGGCAGGAAAGAAAGGCAATTTGAAGGCCCTTGCACAAACTGGCTTTGCTTTACTTGAGCTGCCCACCCTCCAGTGTGTACTCAGAAAGAGTTTTGAGCAGAGCTGGAAACCTTGTCAGAGATTGGCGTAGGAGGCTACTTTCTGAAAATGTGGAAAAGATGATGTTCATCAAAATTAATTACAAATTCCATGAGGAAGACCTATACCAGCCAATTACGTCCAAAAATTACAGAGGCCACTGAGTCTGTAATAGTGGATTCCAGCAGGGATTAATTAATATTGTGTTAATATGATATACACACTGATGAGGGTGAGGAATTGGATGATGATGGCGACAACATCTTGCCTCTGTAAAGCCAGTTTGTGCATGGAGAGATCATTGCCAGCAATGTCAGCAGCCAGTTTGTAGCTTGTTTTGTGGGGGCCCAAACAAAGCAATCGCTTCAGCCACAATTGGCAGTCCCTGTCTCTGAATGATTGGTTTGTTAAACTGTGCATGTCCTGTTTAATATATACAACATAAGGGTGGATGGAAGGGCCCAAGGACAATTCCATCTTGCACCTCTTTTCTTTGTGTTATGTGCTGTTTGGGGCATTGCTGTCTGACATTTTTAATTTTATAGTTTATTAAACTGCCATCCTTTGTACCACTGCAGTGCCACTCTGTCCATTTTGGAAGCTGAACTGCCACATGTAGTGCCGCCCACTGCTGGTGCTTAGCTTAGTCAGCCAGCTAGCTTAATACAACCTTTTGGCCTAAACTGGATGAAATCAATATTGTGAGCTGTGAGGTTGTCAAAATTTACAGGAAATTACTGGAAATAAATGTTATTGAGGTTAATACTGTAGGAACAAAAACAGGCCAAAATGATTTCAACTGTTTTTATGATTTTTTAGAAAACATACAGATCCAAACCCAAAACACGCAAGGTTGGTTTTGAAAAACCAAATCCAGATCCAAAACCTTGAAGGAGATACAGATCCAAAACCAAAACACGGGTATCGGCGCACATCCCTAATATTCATTCACTGTCTTTCCAATCCCCTCTCCGCTTTCTATCCCCCAATCCTGGTCAGTTTAACAAAGCTAACTGCATGTTACACCTTAGTACCATAAGAGTCAACTGCCTCTGCTCCTTGCATTCTGTTTCCTCCTTAAATTTGTCTTTCACTAAATACTAAGTAGTGCTTAGTGCTGTAAATCCAGAGCCTTGAATTGATGGATTGTGCCAAGGATGGCTTCAAAGGGATCTTTTATCGTGGATGTGTCTGCCCTAAAACCAATTTCCCACTCAGGTTCTCTTAAGCATCAATTTTTTTAATGTTGCACTTCCAGAAAAACTTTGTCCCAAACAGTGACGTTCCTCCCCGCGTGTCACCCAATAAGTGGGCGTGGCCTTGCAGGCATTGCTATGGCCTAATGGGAAGGAGGCGTGGTTTTGCGGCTGAATCCCCATGGTCCCATAACCATGCTTATTACAGGGGGGCGGGGGGTGCCGGAGGTGCGGACTGCCCTGTGTGCAGTGCCGACCGGCTCTCTCACAGTGTAAGGAGCCAAGTGCTGCACTTAATTATACAGTGCAGCACCCGGATCCTGTCACTGAGGGGGAGTCTGCACTTTGGTGTCACCCCTCTGCCCGCACCCCCCTTGTTACACCACTTGTCCCAAAGTATAACTCTGACACATGTAGGTTTGGGCACATCATGACACTGCTCAAAATTCTATTCTTCTGGAATGCCACAGCCTCCTCTCCATCTGGGGCAAATCCCACATTTTGATAATTCCTTCCTTCTAACAACTACAACCACATCGCAAAAAGGAACTACAGGAGAGAAATCATTAAGAGCAAAATACCGCAATGAATAACAGCAAAGTACAGATTTATAGCTAAACAGTAAAGGGGGCAGAGCTTGGTAGCACAATGGTTCAATTGTCATTTTCTCACCCTGGAAAGCAACAGAGATCATTATCTGCATTAAAAAAAATGACCAATAACAGGTCATCAAAGTCAGTCCCTTTAACAACAAAGTACTTTTTTTGTGTCCTTTTCAATTCTTATAACTAGAGATGTGCGAGCCCAGATTTCTGAAATCTGAACACACCTGAATTTAGGGGTTCCGAGTAGAGCCGGGTCAAGGTTCAGATTCATTTTTGTTGTCGGTTCGGATCTGTTGACGGTTCTGAACTTGGATTTAAAAGCCGAGCATGGGTTTTGGATTCAGACATTTTAGCTGTTTATAATCGATTTTTTATTTGAGTCCAAAACCAAAACACAAAGTTGAATCCGGATCCAAAATCAAAAACAAAACTCGAGGGTCAGCGCACATCTCTACTTCCATGAACAGGAAGAAATCAGTATAATTATTTCAGAAATTAATAAAATAAGCCTCTGAGAGTTTGTCCAGAATGTGGAAGCTACTATAAATCTTGTATTTACAAGTAACTTTAGCAGAGATCCAGCTATTTTTTTTCATAGAAGTAAACAATGGGAACAGCCCATTTAAAGTTTTGTAGTTGGGAGGCAATTTCAGCCCAATATGATGGAGGAGAAGATGCCCATTGGTACGAATGTTAGCCCAGATAATTTAGAGGAATAAAAATGATGGGGCTGTGAGTGTGGATGACAATGTCCTTATTTTTATGAATGCCTCCAGGAAATCTGGGACGGCACACCTGAGTCAAACCCTGGCTTTAAATACATTTGGCGTTTCTCATTTATTCAGCAGATTTGCTTGTATTTATGTCAGCAGAATAAATTGAAGTCGATGGTGCTGTGGCCAAAATCATATTACAGATTGCCTTACTGTACAAAAATAGTACTTTAGATGATATTCTTTATTTTCATGGCTAATTAAGATGCTATATGCTATGATTTAAAGCAGCTTACGAGAACATCTCGGCTCAATCAATTCTGCTTTAGCATAAATTACAGTGAATTATGTTGATTTTTGTCCCCACTTGCATAAAGAAGAATGTGTGCAAGGGATCACTTGAAACCAAACGATGAGAGATCTGTTACTAGGATTTTATGCTTTTTGCTGATACAAACAGAATTGTGCATCAACTTATACATATTTTATCATTCTGGCATATACTGTGGGTGACTGCATTGCTTTTGATAATCCCTCTGTCTGGTTTGATTTCTTGCTTCAATTTACTAGCTCCATTTTGTTTACAGCTTAGATATATAATTGCATGCAACAAAATAACATTTATCTATTTATTTTCTTTTATGAAGCCAATTATACTCCCTTGTTTATTTTTTAGCAATCATTTTCTCTTTGTAAGTGCTCATGAGATCTATCACTTGGGCATTATTAGTACTGCAAATGTCTTCCTATGGTGAATACTAATGCAAAAAAAAATTATTAATTTTAGCACACCTAAATATAACTAAGGTTTAGGGAAAATGCAAAACCTTATATTTACTTTTTATATCCTGCTGAGCATTTGCCCCATTGCAGTTCACAGTGAGTAGGTCATTCTGACTGTTATAGAATTTGTTCAATTACTTTGTGAAATATAGGTGTCCTCACAGAACAACAAGATAACACTTTCCTGAGCTGTTGTCTGAGGACTTTCTCCTGGGACAAATAAAAAAACTGCTTAACTCAGTTTTCTTAACATTAAAGTCCTATGTCACATATAACATTGTTTTCTTTAGCTAGACTTCATTCAAGGGCTAATGCAGAATTGGACAGTATTTTACTACAGGAGACAAAGTAGTATATATGCCTGGTTTACTCCAGGAAACAACAGTAGTATACAGTATCGATGTGCCTTGTTTATTCCAGGAAACAACAGAAGTATATTCACCTGGTTTACTGCAGGAAATAACAGTCGTATACAGTATGTGCCTTGTTAAATCTAGGACACAACAGAAGTATATGTAAGTGGTGCACTCTAGTAGAGAGCAGTAGTATGCTTGTCTGCTTTACTCCAGGAGAGAGTAGGAGTATATACACTTTACTTCAGGAGAGAAAAGCAGTATATGCACCAAGGCTGACTACACAAGAAAACAGTAGTAAATGTGCCTGGTTTACAGCAGGAGAGAACAGTAGTGTCATGTCACTCGGAAATTCCCCTTTGTATGTGCTTGGTCAGGAATAATAAAGCACTATAAAGGTATAGGTGAACTAATGAGGTTTATTATCACAGAGAGTATAGTGCTAAAGCTGGTACTTACGCAGGCTGAAAACACATGATACAAAAGTTCAACATTGAACAAGTCTAGGAAAATAGTCCAGGAATGGATAACGCACTGCTCATATATGTCCCGAAACAGGTGACGATGCAGGTTTTCCAGAAAGCACTGGAGCTTAATGTTGAGGCAATATCAAATTAGGTTTTTGAGATAGCACTTGACAAATGCAGGTAACCAGAAGACTAGAACAACAGCAGAATGCACTTGTTAAATGCATTTGGTAAATGCAGGTAAAGAGGAGTCTGGTACAACAGCAGAATGCACTTGGTAAATGAAGTTAAACAAGAGAATGGAACAACAGCAGAAGACACCGCAGTCAGGGGCCCAAGAACACCAGATGATGCACCGGAACTGACACAAAGAATCTGGCACCGTGATTTTGCAACAATGATCTGGCCTAGAAAGCACTGCGGAGTAGGTTTAAATCAGACAGTCACTGGTGCAGCTCATACTGTAGCTGTTGTATCAGGTTCTTAACACAGACTTGCATGGTCAGAGAATAGCATATGGGATTAGACTGGCTGGAACACATTGAAGTAGCACCACTGGAGCGAGCAGCATCACTGGTGAGACAGTGTACTGCAGCGGATGGTGACAAGCAGCATATATCCCTGCTTTACTCCAGGAGACAATAACAGTAAATGTTCCTGGTTTACTTTAGGATAGAACAGTAATATATATGCCTGGTTTACTCCAGGAGGGAGCAGTAGTATATGCACCTGGTTTACTCCAGGAGACAGCAGTAGTATATGTGCCTGATTTACTCCAGGAGAGAATAGTCTGGGGTTATTGTGACCCAGAACCAGAGTGGAACTGTATTCCGTCACCTCTATTGGTGCCTCTGCCTTGGCCCTGCAATGGCCGGAACGGCACATATTCCCAGACCGAAAAGATGCAGGAGGGTTGATGCTGGAGAGATGCAGGGAGGATTACAATGGTGTGACACAGTGGGGGGTGATGCTGGAGAGAATCAGAGGGTGGCACTGGAGAAACGTAAGGTGAATGGCTCTTGAGAGATGAAAGAGTGATGATGTTGTAGAAATGGAGGGGGTGGCGCTGGAGAAACATAGAAGGATGGTGTATCTCTAGGGTATTTGATCAGGGAAGTTCACATATTCCCCTGCCCCAAAACTTCTATTACTACAGTATGTATTATCTGGTAGAACCTCTGTTGTATGAAAATAACATCTAATTCTTATGCAAACAGGTGGCTTCCTACTGAATACCGGCTCAAGACACTGGCTGCCTGGGGAGGCTCAATTTGTTAATTGCAGAGAAACCACCAAATAGGTAAGAAAAGATTCAATCACAGGGCATACATAGGGGCTGCAAAAAAAAAACATGGGCCACCCAAGTGACAATTACTAGGGAACCCCATAATGGTGGCAGAAATATAATGAAGAGTGTCACTAATGGCACAGAACTTTCTTTTTTTTTTCTTTTTAAGTGACCTAACATTGTAGTCTCAGCTGGTGGCAGGAGTGATAAAAAGGCATTTAAAATGTATTTCACAATATCATAGCTAAAGCTTTTGGGGACTTAAGCGGCCCACACACCCTCAGCCATTCACTTTCATTTTTCCTATATACAACAGTGTGTGTACATGTGGCATTTATCCCAGGTATATTAAGGTTTTACCTTGCTCTCACACTTCCCCTATTTGTGTTTCCAAAGTGTATTTCAGTATTAATGTAAGTATACAACCAGAATTTTAAAGAACAGTTTTCAAGGGACATTGGCCCTCATCCAGACCCGCTCGCAAGCGCTGAGCGCTCGCAAGTGGGTCGATGTTTAGGGTCTACGCATGTGCAGCGGCGGCACTGCGCGTGTGCAAGCCCTGGAGCGAGAGAGAAATTCTCTCGCTCCGGAGCTCACTTCAAAAGGGGCGGCTGGTGATCGACAGCTTACCCCGTTTTGTAGGCGTGGCGGGGGGTGGTTTCACAAACGGAACACTTACCAAGCGTTAAGGAATGCTTGCCATTTTGTGGGCGGCCGCACTGACATCAGCAGTGATGTCAGTGGGGAGCTTCCTGCTCGATCAGAGTAGGAAGCTCCCTGAGGCTTGTGGTTGCCGAGACCCAACCTTAGGATCTCGTCGCAAGCCCCGATGGTCGCGATGGTCTTGACCATCGCGACCATCAACCTGGTCGGACACTAAACCTGTGGGTGGTAACCCACAGCTTAGCTAACGACCAGGAGGCCGCACTTGAAATGTCAAGCGGCCGCCCTCATTCAGAGCGAGCGTCTCTGAATGAGGGCCATTGTTTTATTTTGCACCGTCAACCCTAGTTGGGAAGCACCTATAGAAACTGTTGTAATTACTACACCGTTCACTTGATTTGGTTGCAATTACCCTCAAATTAAATCTGAAAGTCTGCAGTTAAAGCACATCGTGTTTGTTTCATTTCAAAGCCATTGTGGTGGTGAATAGAGTCCAAAATATGAAAATTCTGTCAATGTCCCAATATTTATGCACCTGACTGTATGTGGCTGGGTTACTCCTGGAGAAAACAGTGGTATATGTGCCTGGGTTACTCCTGGAGAGAACAGTAATATACAGAATGTGCCTGGATTACTCCTAAGAGAACAGTAGTACAGTATATGTACCAGGGTTATTCCTGGAGAGAACATTAATATACGTAGCTGGATTACTCCAGAAGTGTACAGTAGTATATTTGCCTGGATTACTCCCAAAGAGAACAGTAATATACGTTCCTGGATTACTCCTGGAAAGTACAATAGTATATGTACCTGGATTACTCCTGGTGATAATAGGAGTATATGCACCTGGGTTACTCCTGGAGAGAACAGTAATATATGTGCCTGGTTACTCTGGGAGAGAACAGTGGTATATGTGCCTGGTTACTCTGGGAGAGAACAGTGGTATATGTGCCTGGGTTACTCCTGCAGAGAACAGTAATATATGTGCCTGGATTACTCCAGGAGAGAACAGTAGTATATGTACTTGGATTACTCCTGGAGAGAACATTAATATATGTGCCTGGGTTACTCCTGGAGAGAATAGTGGTATATGTTCCTGGATTACTCCTGAAGAGTACAGTAATATATATGCCTGGATTACTCCTGGAGAGTACATTAGTAGTATACTGTATGTGCCTGGATTACTCCTGGAGAGTACAGTAATATATGTGCCTGGATTACTCCTGGAGAGTACAGTAATATATGTGCCTGGATTACTCCTGGAGAGTACAGTAATATATGTGCCTGGATTACTCCTGGAGAGTACAGTAATACATGTGCCTGGATTACTCCTGGAGAGTACAGTAATATATGTGCCTGGATTACTCCTGGAGAGTACAGTAATATATGTGCCTGGATTACTCCTGGAGAGTACAGTAATATATGTGCCTGGATTACTCCTGGAGAGTACAGTAATATATGTGCCTGGATTACTCTTGGAGAGTACAGTAATATATGTGCCTGGATTACTTCTGGAGAGTACATATATGTGCCTGGATTACTCCTGGAGAGTACAGTAATATATGTGCCTGGATTACTCCTGGAGAGTACAGTAATATATGTGCCTGGATTACTCCTAGAGAGTACAATAGTAGTATATGTGCCTGGATTACTCCTGGAGAGTACAGTAATATATGTGCCTGGATTACTCCTGGAGAGTACAGTAATACATGTGCCTGGATTACTCCTGGAGAGTACAGTAATATATGTGCCTGGATTACTCCTGGAGAGTACAGTAATATATGTGCCTGGATTACTCCTGGAGAGTACAGTAATATATGTGCCTGGATTACTTCTGGAGAGTACATATATGTGCCTGGATTACTCCTGGAGAGTACAGTAATATATGTGCCTGGATTACTCCTGGAGAGTACAGTAATATATGTGCCTGGATTACTCCTGGAGAGTACAGTAATATATGTGCCTGGATTAAAACAGGAGAGAACAGTTATATATGCACTTGTTTTCTCCAGGAGTTGTGGTTACACAGTGACAGTAGTAAATACAGTATGACTGGAATTATAAATAACTAATAAAGTGGCATTTACCATGTAAAAAGGAATTAGAACAAGACTCAAAGACAAAATGAATTGTTAAGTGCAAATCTATACGCACATCCGTCGCTTTTCCCTTTAAAATCTCAAATAGAAATATGCCTTATGGTTGCAGACAGATTAGAAATATCACTGTACAAATGTGAAAAGAGAGCAACAGCCACATTAGTATACTGTAGTATTAGCAAAGTGGGAGTAATACAGACACATTTGTATACTGTAGTATTAGCAAAGTGGGAGTAATACAGACACATTAGTATACTGTAGTATTAGCAAAGTGGGAGTAATACAGACACATTAGTATACTGTAGTATTAGCAAAGTGGGAGTAATACAGACACATTAGTATACTGTAGTATTAGCAAAAGTGGGAGTATAACAGACACATTAGTATACTGTAGTATTAGCAAAGTGGGAGTAATACAGACACATTAGTATACTGTAGTGTTAGCAAAGTGGGAGTAATACAGACACATTAGTATATTGTAGTATTAGCAAAAGTGGGAGTATAACAGACACATTAGTATACTGTAGTATTAGCAAAGTGGGAGTAATACAGACACATTAGTATACTGTAGTATTAGCAAAGTGGGAGTAATACAGACACAATAGTATACTGTAGTATTAGCAAAGTGGGAGTATAACAGACACATTAGTATACTGTAGTATTAGCAAAGTGGGAGTAATACAGACACATTAGTATACTGTAGTATTAGCAAAGTGGGAGTAATACAGACACATTAGTATACTGTAGTATTAGCTCAGTGGGAGTAATACAGACACAATAGTATACTGTAGTATTAGCAAAAGTGGGAGTAATACAGACACATTAGTATACTGTAGTATTAGCAAAGTGGGAGTAATACAGACACATTAGAATACTGTAGTATTAGCAAAGTGGGAGTAATACAGACACATTTGTATACTGTAGTATTAGCAAAGTGGGAGTAATACAGACACATTTGTATACTGTAGTATTAGCAAAGTGGGAGTAATACAGACACATTTGTATACTGTAGTATTAGCAAAGTGGGAGTAATACAGACACATTAGTATACTGTAGTATTAGCAAAGTGGGAGTAATACAGACACACTTAGACAATCAGAAATGACCACCGACTGTCATCATTATCATCATCATCAAAAACAGTTTCCATTGTGGAACAAGGTTTAAGCAAATGATCCGCCTTCAGACCAGCTGAGCACATGTATGTGATTTTTGTGTTTTTTCCAGTGGCTACATGCCCCCTCCAACTCTATTGTGCCTCCCCAAGAGCATGCAGTCTAAAGCACAACATTTTCAACTGTGGGTAATGAAGCAGCAAATTGTGCTGGTGTCCATATACACATGAGCCCCTCAGTTAATGGAGAGCGTGCTAGGTCTATCCTGTACCCTGACATTATTAGAAATGGTACACAGGTTACAGGTCTGACCTGTACATACTATATACTATAATTCCATATGGGACCACATTGCTAATGTTGTACTGGCATTCCCCAACCATAGAATGAGGAAGTGCTTTGCAATGTTATATTCAGTTCATAACTTTGAACACAGATGGTTTGAAGTCAAGATGCCACTGTTCACGATGTTGACATTCACAATTTCAACAGCAGAAGGTTAACATGGATGATGTCGACATGGTTAAGCTTTTGCTATCATTATTGTCGGCACCTGCAAAATGTTGACGTTGACAGATTGTCGGCATGGGAAATGTGGACATTGTCATAATGTCAACAGTTCTATAAGGCTTAGGTTTAGCATTATTGTTAGGGTTGCCATTAGGGTCAAGGTTAGCATGAGGGCCGTTAGGTTTGCTATTACGGTTAGGGTTAGCGTTATGGTTACCATTAGCGTTAGGGTTCCCATTAAAGTTAGGGTTACTGTTAGGATTCTAACAATGCCAACATAACATCAGTGTCAAAATGCAGAATGTCGACGTGGTCAATGTCGACATTATGCATGTCTAAAATGTTAGGAAGCAGTGTGCTCCTGCACTGTCTCCTCACTGTGCATACAGTACATGCTAGAAACTAGGACCCAGAGTCTAAAGGGAGATCGGGGCTCCAATCTGAGGTGCTACTGCACATGTGACTGCATCCATCTGTACTGTGTAGAATGACATGATGCTACACGTTTGCTGTATGCACTCACTGCCTGGTGAGCCTTATAAAACCCTGCTCCGCTCCATCACCAGTGTGCATAAAACAGTGAGTACAGCTGTACCTACAATACTTCAATAAACCAACACCACTGGTTAAGTCACTGGGCTGTTCATAGTTTAAGTCATCCGCTGGTGTGTGCCTATATATATACAGTAACTCTGTAATATCAACACTTGCACACACATCATTTCCAACATAATAAATCTACCAAACCTTATGCTGACGATTGGATGACCAGGAACCGAGTGACTTACAGGACCCTTGCACTATTACTATGACTTCCCAGGTTCAGTGATGACACTATCACTATTAATGTATACTGTAAAAATGATCACTTCAGGAATATAAAATTATAAAGCCACCAGCCTACAGTAAATCTACTTTGCCTTATTTTATAAGTAGGATTAATTGAACCTTTAGATAAACACTTTGCTGCACAAAACACACAATACATCAATAAGAATACATTGTATGGCGTAGGATACAATTATCAAGACTACGAAATACATTTTCTGGCACAAAGTGGAAACTAATACATTTCAATCCACAATTACAAAAAAAAAATCAATTATAGCAAATAATAAAATAGAATGCCTCTAGAAGCTGTGGTGGTTAGAGAAGTGTTCTCATCAATAAATTAATAAGGCAGTTAAATACACTTGACAATGTTCTTATGTCATTAAAAGAGGGAAAACAGTTTTATTCTGGCTCGCATAGCATAGAACTGTGATAAAGGGGTGGGCAATAAGCGGCCCCCCAGATGCTGTAAAACTACACATCCCAGCATGCCCTGCCACAGCTTTGCTATTTGGCCATGCTAAAAATGTTGCAATGCATGCTGGGATTTGTAGTTCAACAACAGCTGGAGGGTCGCTTATTGCCCACCCCTGCAGAAATATCAACAGTTGCCGTGAGGGCTGTTTCAGAGTTGCATGGAAGCCGGAAGCGATTGCAGCAACATTGCATACATGGAATGACATGCGGATATTTTCCCGTATGCAGAGTAGCAGTCGCCTATGCAACTACACCCCTACGGTGTGCCCTCCAAACACATAACCTACATGTGAATGCCCCATTGCAGTCCAGTTAAGTCCATTCAACTGCAAGTGGATATGTGAATAACTTGCATACACCTATGAATTAGCCGTAGTTGCTGAAAGTTGCATACATTGGGCTGCAGAACAAGCACTGTGCTGTAAAATGCAAGATCCATCTGCAGAACAGACATGCTTACAACTGTGACTCAGCCCCATGGTGTCTAATGCAGGGTCGGTGCAAGGTGTCTGAGCGCCCTAGGCAACATTTCATCCAACGCCCTTGTTCCCTCCAATGCAATTCATAATTATGCTACACATCAGTGCCCCAATACATAATATGCCACACAGCAGTGTTCCAAATTCATAATATACTATATAGAAATGCCCCAACTAATATGCCACACAGCAGAGCCCCAATATCATCATGCGCTTCATAACACTGCCCCCAATTCATAATATGCCATACATCTGTGCCACAAATTCAGTATATGCTACACAGCTGTATCCCCAATTCATAATTATGCTACACATCAATGCCTTCAATACATAGTATGCCACACATTTGTGCCCCCAATACAAATGCCATGCAGCTGTGCACAAAATGTATTGTATGACACATAGTCATGAATTATGCTATACAATGCCCCTAATACATATGCCACGCATGTGCCACATCTTCTTTTTTATGCCAGCTGTGCCCCCAATACATTATGTCACACATCCATGCCCCAATATATATTTATGCACACATCTGTGCCCCATTATATATCTGCACCCATTAACCCCTCCCCACACACACACACCTCACCATGCCAGCACTCATTAAACCTACACACACACACGTACACTTACCCTGTCAGCACCCAATAAAACCACCACACAGTAAGCCTGTCTACACTAATTAACACACACCCCTGCATCAGCCTTGGTCATCAGTAGACCCACCCGGGACTGAATGAGACATCCTTTTTTTTGTGGCTTCAGTGGCGCCCTGCAGTGGCTGGTGTCCCTAGGCGGCCATCTAAAGCTGCCTAATGGTAGCACTGGCCCTTGTCTAATGGAATTTTTGTTTTTTGTTTGTCGCTTCATTTTACTTTATTGGAATCCAGGGACGGTTCAAGAGAGGAGGGGACTGGTGTGCAGCCTCCGTGCAGGGCCCCTCATCTCTCGTTAGCGCATACACCAAGTAGACACTAGCACTGTGCCATAGGACACTACACATACGCAAATCTCTAGGAGAATGTATTCCAGCATTACAAACTTTATCTGTTTTCATTGATTGTATTTTTGATTGATGGTGAGTTTTCAACATTATATTTTAAACATTTATTTCCCTTTAAAAAAATATTTTTTTTTTGTTATGCAAAACCCTGTTTTGTCACCATATGTGTATAATGTCACAGAGGGCATTTATGATACAAAATTGTTCCTTTCGCATTCCAGAAGCAATTACATTTGGTATACAGCATCTAGAACTAGAAAGGAGCAAAACAACTTGACATATATTGGTAATTGTCAGATTTTGTCTTTTGCAGGAACATTAACAAATGCAGGATGCTCGCTCATGGTGGATTATTTTATAAGTAGAATTGCAACAAAAAATTGAGTTCAAGATAGTTCATTTGCTGGTATTTCCGAAGTTAACATTTTAAATGAATTTAAAATAGTTTTTCTATTTTTTTTATCTTGAAATGTGTTTTTCAATTATATTTTTTCCTATTTCAATTGGAAATAAAACATTTGTGTATTTATCTGATGAAAATAAAATGAACTGGCCCAATATTGTGAAGGGTTATGCTTAGGAAATCGCTCATCTCTGTTTGACAAAGATACACATTGTTCCTTTCTATGTTGAGCCAGGACCTTATAACAAGTGGATGCCACAATGACAGAAATCGGAGTGAGCATGTCATAAAAAGGAATCTCCAAGAATAAACAAACAAAAGTTTAAAAGAATTTGGAAATGGCAAATTTGACAGTACGCAAAGAGGTTATACACTGTCAAACTGTTTTAGCTGAAACGCTTATCACTTCTGTGTATGTGTAGCATGAGTAGCATTATAACAAACTGGTTCCTTGAAATCACCAATCCAAAAATTAATTTTTCTTTACAGTTAGTACATTGTAGGCATTCAATTCACGGTAATATTTCTTGGTTTCCTCCTACAAATTCTTATCTTCTTGTCAATACCACTCTGGAGGGCAAAAAGTATGGCTGCCAGGCAAAGACAAAGGATCACAGCTCTCAGCACGTCATGTGATGGCCAAAGGGGTGACAAAGCAGAGTAGGATGTCACAGGTCACGGTGCAGAGAGCAGACACAAAACACATTGTTTTGCTGCCATGGACACAGTCAGTCTACAGACATAGACAATTCTAAAGCTCTCAGCATATCATGAAAAGACAGGAGGGAGAATGAGGAGACTAATATAACAGTGAGCTCAGAGGGGCATTCCAATGTCACTCTGCTCACTACATCATGTGCCATATGACTGTGTTTGCTCAAGGGTGGAAATGTGTGATATATCCCCCACCCCTACCACCCCAGTAACACTTCCTCCTAGTGCAAAGAAAGAGAGAGGAGACAGCCTCCCAGGACCCTCCGCACACGGCTGTCTCTTCTCTCTCCATGTGTGATGTTTCACAGCTATGAAGCGACCAGGGATAGTAGGGAGGGGAGAAGTGTTATGGGGAAGGGGGTAATCTCACTGATCATCCGCAATCACCCCCTCTGTTGGATCCGCCACTGCTAACACTGGAAAATCTGCAGAAATATCAATCATTATTAGCAGTCTGAAGAAACAAACCAATGAAGAAAGATAATTAGTAAGTCTTCTTATATTCAGTTATTTATGTTGAAAAAAAAATCAGCTTTTGTCATGAGATTGATGCTTTAAACAATATATGACCAACTAAATGTAGCCCCACTCCTAATGAATAACATTCATAAGCTTATTCGGTTACACATCGTGGACTTTGACAATAATCTATTTTTATTACTATTTTCAAATGAACTTTAAGAACAGATTCTGTACTTAAATAATATTTTACACACCATAATAAACAGTTAATTATTTCACAACTGCAAAGAAAACCAAGGAAAAAAGTAAGGTGAGGCTAACACACATTCAGACTGCATATCATGTCTCATAGCTAACCAATACACGCTGGATGACCTTGCCATTCGCCTCGCCTGTCTGTCTATGATCTTAACATGACATAACCAATATTTATTTAGCTTTGATATTTATGATCGGGTGGCTCAGTCTAGGAATATGTGCTCCTCTGATCGTTATCTAAGGGGCATATGTGCTTCTAACAATTGTGTAAATACAATGAAAAGAATTAAAGCCAAGATAAACAATACCTGTTTTTCTTTGTGCAGATCGTAACACTTAATCACATACTGAGATCCGGGTTCTGGATCCTAGCATGCATTCCTACAAATGTATTATGCTTTAAGTAAGCCACAGTTTTTTTTACGTCATTTTTTTTTTTTAATTCTCCAACAAACACAGATACTGTATGTACTATACAGGGCATGAACACTATAGAAACTAAATGAATGCATTCCCTTTCAATATCAAAGCATTTTCATTTAATTTATTAGAGCAATGCTATTTCCAACCTCAAAGCTTTGGAGCTCTTAAAGTGGGAAAGACTTTGAAATCGGACTAGACCACGTCACTATGGAGAAGTAACTGCATATGAGGTGTGCCTAGCGCCATTGTAGCTTTAGGCCAACAATACTCCTTCATCCTCAACACACCCATTCACTGGTAGGTGCACACGGCACCAGCGGCGGCTTCTACAATCTCAGAGGAGCCGCCGAGAAGAGGAGGGGACTGAGGAAAAAACTCACAGCTGGCGACTATTGTCTGGGTCCCAGCGCCTGCAAAATCGATGTGAAAGGTGCCAGGACCGGCGCATGCGCACTAGCATCCTGGAGTGGCAGTCCCAGGGGGAGGTACCTCCTACCCCTGGGGCTGCCTGTTGTGTATTTGACTGGCAGGTAGCGCTTCCAATAGGAAGCCACTGTCAGTCACAGTGTAGCCAGTGCAGTCAGTGATTAAATGATCAAAAGAAACGTCTATGGCAGAGGTTGCCAAACTCGATCCTCAAAACACCCTAACGGTTCAGGTTTTAAATATATCCATGGTTGATCACAAAAGCTTAAATCAAAAGACTGAGGTACTAAATTATGTTACCTGTGCCCAAGCATGGTTATCCTTAAAACATGGACCGTTCGGGATCCTGGCGGTCAGAATCCCAACGCTGGGATCCAGACAGGGTTAACATACTGATACTTGTTGGTTGGTATGCTAATCCTCCCTCTGTCCCTACCCTGTTTGGTGACTAACCCTAACCTCCCTCGCTAGTGCCTGAAGCTAACCTCCCCCTCCCTGCACCCTAAACCTAACCCTTCCCCCTTAGTGCCTAACCCTAACCATCCCCCTAGTGCCTAACCCCTAACCCTAAGCCTCCCCCCAACCCCGTTACTTACCTTCGGAATCCCGGTGCCGCCAGGATTCTGACCAGCGTCGGTATTCTGGCACCGGTAACAGGGCCGTAGCTAGGGTAGTGCAACCGGTGCCATCGCACAGGGCACCACAGGTCAGGGGGCGCTGTTTGGGCCTGTCAAATTTCTGTTTATTATCATTCTTGCTTGTAGCTTCCTCTTATTTCATCCCCAGCATCTCCTGGCCTCCCCTATCTCTTCCCTGGCCCTTCCCCATGAAGCCATGGCTTTTTTTTGGGTGGATTATGTCCCTTTGAAAAATGAGGGGGGCGCCAATGCTCTTTCTGGCACAGGGCACCAAAAAGTCTAGTTACAGCTCTGGCTGGTAATGTATGCGTTCGGCATCCCGGTGGTCTGGATGCCGAACGCATACCCCCTATACAAAGTGCAAAAGATGGACTTTCAAAAGGTATATTTTTAGGTAAAGTCGAATTCAGCCTAACCCACATTTGCATAAACACTCACAGAGCTTTGCCTATGTGGGAGAACACAATTTTAGATCCCAGTTGTGCTTTTTCGGTCATATCAGTAGATACAATTGAAATGCGTATGATTCGGCATTGCCCATATTTGTATGCACCCATTTCTGAGTATGCCCAGTACAAATGCACGAAAGATACAGGCATACGGGCATAGTATAATTCTGATCAGCTCCTGTGTATTCATATTGTACTATAGTCTTCAATGCTCCAGGCGTAAAGGCATAGCTGGGAGAGAAAGACAAGTGACAGTCATCCCCAGCAGAACATAAGTGCCAACTGCTAACTTAATAATAAGGGATTACATTTTATTAAACTCACATTTTTATGACAAATGATTTAGCTTTCTTGGTATTTGTTTCTATCAGTGCTGTTTACATTGAGCAAAAGAGCACAATTTATGACTCATGAATGGATTATCATCTTTTTTCAGTATGGATTGGGCTTTACAATGGATTACTTGCAATCCAGTAACAATTAAGAAGACAATAAAACACAATTTAAATTGCTCTGGTTTATCTGTGACGGTAGAATTACTGCTCCAAGCAGACAGCAATTACTTCTAAATCTTCTTAAATAGATTTGGTTAAGATGGACAGGTTGAAATCTGTAGGCTAGTGCAGATATTCTGACAAGCTTCCTTACACAATGATTAAAGAGATAATTACATTGGCAATGCAAAGCCCCATCTATACACAGTCACTTATTGTATATGCTCACTAAATCCCATGTCACCTCACAGTTAATGACATCCAGGAGAATATATACTATGGGAAAAGGAAATGATAATGAGATTAAATGTTGTCTCTGTGAACACAAACATTTAGGTTTTTCATATGTAACCTTAAATCCTTGCATTGCAAAGTAATTCTATGGGATTTTATGGATTATTTTGCAATCCACTGTAAGAAAAAACTGCTTATAATATATATATATATATATATATATATATATATATATACAAAATAAATGAAAAAGGATACACAAAATGTAGCATACAAAAAATAAGGCTATAAATGAATCGCTCTAATTCAACTACTCAAAATATTGCTATGGTGCATAAGGGTTGAGTACAGGGTATATAGTCAGGAAGCCGGCAGTCGAAATGTCGACCGCTGGCTTTCCGACTGTCAAATCCCGGCATGGGACGAAATCCCGACGCCTATCATTATCCACCCGCCGAAATGCTGACGCCCGGGATACCGAACAAAGGTAAGCCGGTCATCAGGACCTCTTAGCCGTCGTAGAGGGGGACAGGTTTAGGGATTCCCAGGGGGAGTTAGGGTTAGGAAATTCACCCGGGAGGGATAGGTTTAGGGTGCGGGGAGGGGGGGTTAGGTTTAGGCACCCCTGGAGGGAGGTTAGGGTTAGGCACTAGGGGGGAGGTTATGGTTAGGCACTCCTAAGGGAGGGTTAGGGTTAGGGGGGGAAAGGGTAGGGATAGCCTACTTACCTCCGCTGTCAGCATCTTCACCCATCGGGCTGCCGGCATTCGAATATATATCGGTTCTGGGTACGGTATCCCGGCGCGGGCACACAGAATAATGGCGCTCAGAATACCGACGCCAGAATACCGAATAGTTGGAAATACCTACATATATAGGTTAGTATCTCACATAACTTCTAATCCTGCCCCTAAACCTAACCCTCCCCCCTACAGCCTAAACCTAACCCTCCCCCCCCAGCCTAACCCTAGCCCTCCCCCGTACTCTTACCCTCCCTCTAGAGCTTAACCCCTAATTCTAAACCTAACCATAACACTTACCGTCGGGATGTCAGCAAGTCGGGATTCTGGCACTGGGATTCTGACATTCGGGAAGCCGACTACAACCTGTGCATGTACATATAAGAGTGCTCAACCCACATTATGATTTCTCTTGAGTTGCTTTCTGTGCAAGTGCCGATAAACAGACCACAAGGAAGTGCATACAAAACTTAAAAAAGGTATAATTTGTAGAGAGAGTACAACATACAGTACAGTAACTGTATTACATTATAAAGTCAATGGCAGTATAGCAATACTGTAAAGAGTAAATTATATTATGTAGTACTTGCAGCTTGCCCTGAAGGCAAAATAATGTCTATAGACCACTAGGATGTTGAATGCAGAGTGAGTGGATGCATGTGTGTGTGATTTAATTTAGTACGTTTTATTCTATATTGCTTTGCTTTATATCGTTATAAAAAGTAGTTGTGATCAACTTACAGTCTCACTATTGACTTGAGATCAGGTAAATGTTTTATGATAGAACATTTTTATTAAAGGATTTTGGGGGTTTTAAAGCAGATCTGTCATCAGGTCCTTTGATGTAATTGTTTTGATTTACTACATATTTAACGCAGAGCGAAGTTTATGTGCTATTTTCTCTCTCGGACTGACTACCTCCATCCCACACAGCAGGCGAGCTGTCAGGTACAGTATAAAGAAGCTGGCCCAGGAGTGAGCTCTGCTCTGACAGCCCTACTGCCCTTTAAAGGATTACAGTCTGCACAATGCTCGCTCACAGAATGACTTTGTCTGCAATATAATGGGAACTATAGCTATTTAATTCTAAATTCAGGTCAGCTTGTTCATAGCAGCTGCTAGCAACGACCATCATCTAAACCAAGTCCAATCAATAATAGAATACACTGTTAAAAACTTAGCTTGTGTGAGATACACATTTTTTGGCATAGCGTATAATTCATGTTATGATTGAAAAATTATACCTTTAGAATTGTGATATACAGTCAGCGCTGTATCTGGACGGCAGTGCACCCTGCGCAGCACTGCCACCCCTCTCGCTCCCTCTCCACCCCCCTCCTCCCCCTGAGAGCTTACCTTTCCGTCCAGGGGATGGAGGGCGGGCGGGATCCTGCGCCGACGTTCTTCGTACGCCGCGCACCACTGCCGGAGGTCTCTTCCTGCAGACCTCCGGCGCCGGGAAGTGTGTGGCCGGTGCCGCTGGAGGATTCCGCCCTGTGCGGAGGCACTGGCCGCACCACCCTCCCTACGGCCTGGTATATAGTACTTTGTCGACCTATAGGCTCTAATTACTCTTGCATAGCAAAGCTCCTTTGTTGTGTGGCTTTCTCTGTACACCAGAGTATAGAACGTTGAATAAAATGCTCTCTCACATGGCCGAAGCAAATTGAAATTAATTTTCTTTTGCTTGCTACATGTAACAAAGAAATATAATAACATGGAGGCTGGAGGTGGTTAGCAACGATAGGTCATTGACGTCATTGGGGACACTGTGGGAGATGCACTAAACCTTGGGGAGTCATAAAACGGAGAGAGATAATGTACCAACTAACCAGCTCCTGTCACTTTACAGGCTGTGTTTAAAAAATGACAGTTACTGTAGGAGTTGATTGGTTGGTACTTTATCTCTCTCCACTTTACCTCTCTCCAAAGCTTAGTACATCTACCCCATTCTCTCTTGTTTGTTGTCTGTTTTCAAACAGACTGCCACTGGCTACACTTGTGATACTTTTGTCATATAAATGTAATTATGACGACAAAAGAACTGTTATGTGTGTTATGTGAACTGCTTTATGTTCTCTTCCTAGAAGTGGAGATTAGTTAGTTATAAGAAGACCAAATGATATGTATTTATTTTTATATTAATTAAAGGGGCTATCTACTTTTGTTCTACTCTTTTTTCTCTTCCCCCACTACCCTGACAAGTAGGCTGACTCGGCGGTCACTAGGACCTGCTGCAGTCAGCGTCTCCCCTCATATTTACTCTCTGGCATTCCATGGGGATGGTCAGACCCAGGATACTCACAGCATACAGAGCTATACAGAGCCGCAACGCCAAACAGCAAGTACACAGTATCAACACTGCTAGTGTATAAGCCAGGGCATCATTGCTACCACTCGCCGGTGTATTAACCACAATCAGGCCAAGTGCACTATAACGTCCAGCCACACCCTAAGCTCCAGGCTGCTGTTACTTATATATTCTGCAAACCACTGTTACACCTATGATATCCCTGCGTCATATGCTACATGTTGTTCTACCTGATTCAATAAATCTAAGAACTAGTTAAGCTCTAGCACATGTGGACTAACCGCCACCAGCACCAACAACTGCGTTACATATTTAACATCATATGTACCTTGGGCAAAGTGCATTATACCCTGGTTTAATTTTTCGGTCTGGTGGACTGCTGCTCTCCTAACAGGTTGTGTCCACTGAAACGTGCTTGTTTTTAGGAAAAATTAGTGTGTTACATGCTTTACCCATGAATCATATTGTGAATCTGCTCTTCTTCCAGGATCACCCTTTAACTCCACTTCCCTAACGAGCAGGGCCCTCTTTCCTCTTGTCCTCCCTTTTGCACTATACATGCCACCTATGCTCATTGTCTATTATCTGCTAGTACCCTTCGCAGACTTTGATACTGTATGTTCAAACTTGCATTGGGTACAGTCAAACAGTCTTCCCCTCCCTGCAGCTTACTACCACTTGTCTTACAAGATACTGTTAATTACTCTACCCTCACCCCAAGTTCTCCTGCCACCTAGTGTACCGTTTTATTGCTGTGTGTTGTTCCTAAGAAATGTCAATTTGCATTGAATTATACTTATGGTCTGTCAAGCTACACTGTTACTTAGTATATACCTTGTACGGTGCTGCCCTAAAATGAATAGATAATAATAAAATAGATAATTCTCTGGCAATGGGAATTGCAATAGGGGTCCACCCTATTAAATATATCTCAGTGGCAAGTTTAATTGAGATTTATTGCCCATATTAAAGTGACTCTAACTGTTTTTTATTTTTATTACTTACACTTTGCAGTTTGATTATAGAACTTTTATATAATTTTTGTGATGGGTGTGGTAAGATAGGTCAACATGCATCATGGCGACATTCAGCATGTAGACAGTGCTAAAACGTGAACATATCGTCTCTGGTGGCTCAGCGGTGACTGACTTTGCTCCTGACGACTGCAGCGGCTCCAGCGTGGCTTCCAGGTCTCGGTGGTCATGTGACTGTGACTTGCTGGTCAGAGCTGTAATCCTCTGTCATTCTGGTGAGTATTTTTCTCTCCTATCCATAACTCTTGTCCCTACACCTAATCCTTCCCCTAGTGCAGAGGTTCCCAAACGCGGTCCTCAAGGCTCCACAACAGTTCAGGTTTTAGAGATATCCATGGTTGTCCACAAGTGACTTAATTAGTACCTCAGTCAATTTGATTTAACCACCTGTGCTCAACCATGGATATCTCTAAAACCTGAACTGTTGGGGAGCCTTGAGGACCGCGTTTGGGAACCTCTGCACTAGTGCCTTTACCCCCCACTCACCACAGCCTAACCCTAACTCTCCAGCCCACAGACTAAACCTGTCATTCTGAGAATGCCGACACATTGCCTGTTGACATTTTAGCAATGTTGACATCAAATCTGTTGACATTGTGGTGTCGACATACTGAATGTTGAAATTGTCATTGTTGACCTTTTGACTACATCCCTTCTGTGACCCCATGGTAGTTACAATTAATCACACTACACTTTAGAAGTTACACCACCCTAAGAATTTGAGGGAGCCCAAACAAACCAATAATTTCAGCCACAAGTGGCAGCACCTCATAAAGTATCATAAAATATAACCTTTATTAATGCATTCAAATAGAGGAGTCAAAATGAAAAAATACACATGAGCTAACACAAAATATATCATATATAGTACTGAAAATCAAAATTTCATATGAAAAAAGGGGGAGGTAAAACACTTAGAAAATGTAAAAAGGTAAAAAAAATCATGTGTTAGAAAATGGTGATAAGTGATAGTATTCACCATAAGGGTAAATACCGGTGAAGATAAAAAATAAACCATTAATGTGAAACACAGATTAAAAATGCACCAAGACCAACCAATGTCCATATATTATAATTATATTAATTAATTACTGAGACGTCCCTCAGAATTCTGTTAAATTTCCAGATGGACAGTGGTGCGGGAGTCCTCTGTGCACACAGAGGTACCCCATTAGTGGTGCCAGCGCTCATTTTGCTGCGGGCTTTTTCAAAGGAAGCACATCATATGGTTTGTTTTCTTTTTTCACTTACCTAAGGTTTTGTTCCTAAGGTGCACCGTTTAAGGACACATTTGTCCAGTGTATAATTGTAGGAATCTTTTCAATACTTGATATCTCTACTTATTACCTTCAGTGCGGTGGCCCACAAATTCCCCTCCCCCACTTTTATTTTGTATCCAGTGTTACCACTCTGAAGGTTTCGTCCAAATCCTTCCAGTGGAAGGCTTAGAACAGGCTCCCCGGGTCAATGTTTTGCCCAGTGTACACCAACGGAAGGTCCGACTGGTACCCTAACCCCCCTAAAACCTGGCCAGGATCCAACTGGACCATCTTGTGTTGGTTTCATCCCAATTAGTGCAGGGTTATCTAAATGCATAATCAGACAGACAAACAAATAAATAGACCATATATATAAGATGTATCGCTCTGTCGCTTTGTTGCGTTGTCGATATGTGGTCTAATAGCTTACTTATTTGATGTTAAATAATTATGTAAGATTTGACAGCTTTACCTTGAGAGCTGTGGAAGATCTTCACCAACAAACAAACAAACTTCTTAGTTTATATATAGAGTAAATATTACTCTGAGGTACAGTAAGATGTCACCGTGATCTTAATCTCTCACCACTGTACCACTCTGCAGACCCATACACTGGGTCCTCATATCCTACTAAATCCAATTTAAATTATCCGCCCTTACCTACAAAACCCTCAACAGCACCACTTTTTCTCATGTCTCACTATTAATAAGATTCCTCAAGCTTTCTTGGATCTGCCTCTGACCTGTGCCTCACCTCTTTTCTGTTATCTTCTCACTCCTGCCTACAGGAATTTGCCCAGGTCACTACCCACCAACAGAGAGCCCTAAAAAAATTATCCAATTATCACAGCCATCAAATCTTAAATCCTCTTCTTTACTAGAAACTGCCATCACATCCCTTTTCCCACTAGATTATCATGAGCAGGTCCTTTCCTGACCTTTTTTTACATCTTCACTTATTTTGTTTACCTTGTAAGTCCCATTGTTTCTCTCAGTGTCAAGTACTGTGGAGCCTTGTGGCATCATACAGGTCTATGACAATAATAATAATGGATACTATCTTGACCCATTGACTTGTCTACTTGAATGTTCAAGTTCAAGTAATACATCAATGCGAGTTCAAGTTATGTAGCAAATATATTTGTGTCTACACTACATTAAACTACAGATGAGTGGGTCCGATTATCCGAGAATCGGACCCACCCGAACTTCGCATTCCGAGGCGAGATCCCAGTCCGGCTCGGGTTTTTCCGTGTGACTCGGATCTCAAATAGAGGCAAAACTTCATCATCCCAATGTCGGATTCTGGCAGGTTTTGGATTCTATAAAGGTCCTGGTGATCGGTGCCATTTTCATTCTGGCTGGGGACAGTGTACAGAGCAGAGGTGCTCTTGGTGCAGTTAGTGTACAGTAGTTGTCAACTTGTCAGTCATCAATCATTGTCAGTGACTTGTCATTGTCACTATTTGTTCAAGGGAGCAGTGTTGTCAGGCTGGGGCTGCAGTACATAAAGTGGGGAGTGCTGCTGTGTCACTCACTGTTGTCCTGTCAATCAAGGGGCGGGCATGGGCGACCGAGATGGGGGGGAGCGGGTACAGTTTACATGGGCATGGGCTTGCTAGAGGGGCCCGTCGGGGCCCGGGTCCGGCTTTGCCCCCCCTCACAGCAGCTCAGCACACTGCTTGTGCTGGGCTGCAGTACGAGACTGCTCGCCATTGCCTCAGCAGCCAAAGCAGTCTCCTTTGGCTATGGGGGGGAGCGATCACACTGATCGCGCCCCCCCCGCCTAGCGCCGGACTGGGGGGCTTACAGCGCCCCCCTCCCCAGCACGCTACATAACTGATTTCTATTTATTTTTGTCAAGGGGGTGTGGTCACGCCTCCTCCTTTGCCCAGGCCCGGCCAGGCTCTCTACGGCCCTGGGGGCAGGGGCTGCAAGTACAGAAAGGGCTGCTGCTGTCTTGTCCTGTCCATCAATGGGCTAAGGCTGCAGATCATAAAGGGGTGCTGTGTTGTCCAGGGGTGCTCGTCCCCAGTTAAAATAAAAATCTTTTTTATTTTGTATGCGTGTGCTAGGTAGTAGTAGTTACACTATTATTGTTTGGTGACACTGCCAGTCAGACCGCAGTTTATCATCCATGTATTTGTGACTCTGCACTGCAGGTGGTCTGTCCGCACTCGGCAGGGGGCTTTGTTGTCCAAAAAGAAGGGGTGATGTCTGTGTTGTTCATCAAGGGGCTGTTGCCTCGTTCAGGGGTGCTCTTCCCCAGAGTAAAAAAAATAAAAGTGAAATAAAATTAATATTATCAATCCACAAGAAAAAAAAAATGTGTGTGTGTTAGCAATTTAGCTGTGCTATTGTTTGGTGACACTGCTGGCCAGACTGCAGTTTATCGTCCATGTATTTGTGACTTTGCACTGCAGGTGGTCTGTTGGCAGGGGGCTTTGTTGTCCATAAAGAAGGGATGCTGACTGTGTTGTTCATCAAGGGGCTGCTGACTCGTTCAGGGGTGCTCTTCCCCAGCGTAATAAAAAAAAGCTAAATAAAATTAATATTATCAATCCACAAAAAATAAAATATATTTTTTGTGCGTGCATTAGCAACTTAGCTGCGCTATTATTGTTTGGTGGTACTGCCGGCCAGACTGCAGTTTATCATCCACGTATTTGTGATTCTGCACTGCCGGTAGTCTGTCCACACTCGGCAGGGGTGCTTTGTTGTTCATAAAGAAGGGGTGTTGTCTGTGCTGTTCATCAAGCCAGTTTGTGTATGCGCTCATTGCCACCAATGTCCACTGCGCATTGGCAGCTTGTTTTGTGGGGGCCCAAACAAACCAATCATTTCAGTCACAAGTGGCAGTTCCTGTCGCTGAAGTGATTGGTTTATTTAACTGTGAATGTCCTGTTTCATATATACAACATAAGAGTGGGTGGCAATTCCACCTTGCGCCTCTTATCTTAGCATTATGTGCTGTTTGGGGCATTGCTGCCTGACATTTTTTATTTTATAGTTTATGAATGTCTAGAAATTGTAATGGACACAGACAGCATCTCCTGTATACCTCTTTAAAAAAAAAAAATCTGAACCACCAAGTTGATGGGGTGGGCAAATATGAGCAGCAGCACAGAGCATCTTCCTGCCAGGATGTGTGCAATAAAGTGCAAATACGTTTAATACAAAAATTGGTAGTTTATATTGGTCACATACATACATATTTATTTTACATGGTACATACAGTGTGTGAAGCAGGTTCAGGTATACTGAAGAACGTCACCTGTTGTTGACAAATAACATCCAGTAGGCCCAGCAAATATCACAGATGAGTTCTAGTTCAGCCAGAAAAATATAGGCTGAAACAGCAAGTCTGGGTCCCAATATCACTAACAACCTCCCTGAGTACAAAGTAAACATATGTTTACAGTATGTTCTAGCAGCACCTCCACAAGCAAGGCCAACTCATTTCTATTAGCTGTATAAAAATTAAAAAATCTCCTCCAGATCAAAGATGTATTTAGGAACTGAAGAACTTGTTCCTAGATTGATCTTCTGTCATAATTGTTTTTAGAATCAAAATATTAAAATAAATAAATTAAAAACTAATCAATTCTTCCGTCCTTTCCATGTCTTTAGTCCATAAACATATTCCAACTCCGTCGGGCCTCTGACCTAGTTAAGGAAAACATTCTTGGTTTTTAAACTTCCTAGGGGTCGTATAGTTTATTAAACTGCCATCCTGTCTACCACTGCAATGCCACTCTGTGCCATGTTGGAAGCTGAACTTCCACATGCTAGTGCCGCCCACTGCTGTCGCTTAGCTTTGTCAGCCAGCTAGCTGGATGCAACCTTTTGGCCTAATCTAGATGAAATCAATATTGTGAGCTGTGAGGTGGTCAAAATTGACTGGAAATTACTGGAAATAAATGTTATTGAGGTTAATAATACTGTAGGAACAAAAACAGGCCCAAATTATGTGATTTTAGCTGTTTTTATGATTTTTTTTTTTATTTAGAAAAAATACAGATCCAACACCAAAATATGCAAGGGGTGGTTTTGGAAAACCAAATCCAGATCCAAAACACGAGGAGATACAGATCCAAAATCAAAACCAAAACACAGGGGACGGTGCACATCCCTACATTAAACTATATCTTTCCCCACTAGTGTATAGTACCCCTTATAGTAAAACTGATATTTAGACAATCTGTAATCTCTTTGTCTTTTTCATGATATTTTCCCCTTCGGCCTTTAACCTTATCCCCCCCCTCCACAGCCTAATCCGCCCCTAGTGCATAACCCTAAACCTAGCTCCCCCTACACCTAATCCTAATACTTACCGTAGGGGTTCTGGCACCGGGATTCTGACTGCTGTCGGAACTCTGGCACCAATAATTCCGAGTACAGGCATCCTGACCTCCAAGATAGTAACTACATCCCCTGGAAAACTGTAATAACAGTTTCAAATGAGATCCCAGGGTTGAATAGGCTGTCTGATCATGGTTTCTGGTTACTCTCATAATCTAATATTCTATTCTCTATCCATACAGGACCTTTGCCATGGTGTGCTCCCTCGTCTTGTACCACAATTCTACAAATGATCACTTCTGTAAGATAATTTTGTGCAAAAAATAATGGGTTGTGAATACACATAACCCGATACCTAGGGGTAAATTTACTAAAGTGAGAGTTTTTAGAAGAGAGTTTTAAAAGTGATGTTGCCCATAGCAACCAGTCAGATTCTACTTAACATTTAACTAGCACCTTCTAGAAGATAATAGCTAAAATCTGATTGGTTGCTATGGGTAACATTACTTTTAAAACTCACTTCTAAAAACTCTCACTTTAGTAAATTTACCCCCAAATATCAAACATCAGAAGTTGTATAATCACAAGGGAAAGTTCACATTTGTATATTTATACTGTATGTTATAAGATCAAAGTTGCGCATAGTCACTCTAATACCCGAGGCAGCAACTCATAGGGCACCCCTATCATCCGTACATCATATTAACCTAATAAATTGGGATAATTTAGGCTTGCCACTTTGGGTATTCATGTATATTACTGAATACAGGTCTGCCAGGCATTGGAACATACTGTAAGATGTTGACATATGATAAGAGAGTGGCTGGGACCATTATAAACACAGAATACATTAAAGGCATCAGGTGAATGCTACAGGGAGTCAGTTAGCCTTCAATTGGTTTCCACCCATCATTATATAGTATGAATGATACGGTGTCTCGGTAACTCAAGTCTGGTTCCTATCAGCTCTCTTTTGAATTCTGTAAATTAATGATGATTACTTTGTATTTAGGTTTAGGACCAGCGCATTGATTTTAGATCTATAATATTATACTGCATGAGGCTAGGCACTCAATTCTTGGCAGAAATTCCCCTGACTGAAATTTCTCTCCAGAAAGTAATTTATTAAAGACAGAGAGACTCAGGGTATATTTAACCAGTGGCATCACAAGGAGGGTGCGGGGGGGTGCGGGCCCCACCAGGTGTCACCCTCCAAGGGGGTGACACCAAAAGCAGCACACTCATGCGCACACCCCTCCCCCGCCACCACACTCCTGCCCTCGCCCTACCGCATGCCCTGCCCCATAGGCAGATTCAGGGAGTAGCACAAAGGCACGTGCCCCCCCCCCGGGAGGAGGAGGGGTGTACTGTAACTGCTGCTGGTGTTGGGGAGGAAGGGGGGTGTACTGTAACTGCTGCTGGTGTTGGGGAGGAAGGGGGGTGTAGTGTAACTGCTGCTGGTTTTGAAGAAGAAGGGGGTGTACTGTAACTGCTGCTGGTTTTGAGGAAGAGGGGGTGTACTGTAACTGCTGCTGGTGTTCGGGAGGAGGGGGGGTGCTGTAACTGCTGCTGGTGTTGGGGGGGTGTACTGTAACTGCTGGTGTTGGGGGAGGGTGTACTATAAATGCTGCTGGTGTTAGGTAAGGGAGGGGGTGTACTGTAACTGCTGCTGGTGTTGGGGAGGGGGGTGTACTGTAACCACTGCTGGTGTTGGGGGGTACTGTAACTGCTGCTGGTGTTGGGGAGGGGGGTGTACTGTAACTGGTGCTGGTGTTGGGGAGGGGGGGTGTACTGTAACTGGTGTTGGGGAGGGGGGTGTACTGTAACTGCTGCTGGTGTTGGAGGGGGGTGTACTGTAACTGCTGCTGGTGTTGAGAAGGGGGTGTACTGTAACTGCTGCTGGGGAGTGGGGGGGTGTACTGTAACTGCTGCTGGTGTTGGAGAGGGGGGTGTACTGTAACTGGTGCTGGTGTTGGGGAGGGGGGGTGTACTGTAACTGGTGTTGGGGAGGGGGGTGTACTGTAACTGCTGCTGGTGTTGGAGGGGGGGTGTACTGTAACTGCTGCTGGTGTTGGGGAGAGGGGTGTACTGTAACTGCTGCTGTGGAGTGGGGGGTGTACTGTAACTGCTGCTGGTGTTGGGGAGGGGGGTTTACTGTAACTGCTGTTGTTGGGGAGGGGGGGTGTACTGTAACTGCTGCTGGTGTTGGGGAGGGGGGGTGTACTGTAACTGGTGTTGGGGAGGGGGGTGTACTGTAACTGCTGCTGGTGTTGGAGGGGGTGTGTACTGTAACTGCTGCTGGTGTTGGGAAGGGGGGTGTACTGTAACTGCTGCTGGGGAGTTGGGGGGTGTACTGTAACTGCTGCTGGTGTTGGAGAGGAGGGGGTGTATTGTAACTGGTGCTGGTGTTGGGGAGGGGGGGTGTACTGTAACTGGTGTTGGGGAGGGGGGTGTACTGTAACTGCCGCTGTGGAGTGGGGGGTGTACTGTAACTGCTGCTGGTGTTGGGGAGGGGGGTTTACTGTAACTGCTGTTGTTGGGGAGGGGGGGTGTACTGTAACTGCTGCTGGTGTTGGTGGGGGGTGTACTGTAACTGCTGCTGGTGTTGGGAAGGGGGGTGTACTGTAACTGCTGCTGGGGAGTGGGGGTGTGTACTGTAACTGCTGCTGGTGTTGGAGAGGGGGGGGTGTATTGTAACTGCTGCTGGTGTTGGTGGGGGGTGTATTGTAACTGCTGCTGGTGATAGGTAAGGGAGGGGGGTGTACTATAACTGCTGCTGTTGTTGGGGATGGGGTGTATTGTAACTGTTAGGTAAGGGAGAAGGGTGTATTGTAACTGCTGCTGGTGTTGGTGGGGGGTGTATTGTAACTGCTGCTATTGTTAGGTAAGGGAGGGGGTGTACTGTAACTGTTAGGTAAGGGAGAGGGGGAGTGTGTAACTGCTGCTGGTGTTAGATGGGGGTGTAACTGCTAGTTCTATTGCAGCTTTCTGTGCTACTGAGGTGTCAGATTACCCTCTAGTACTAATTAGCTCCCAGCTGCCTCTTTGAGCATTCCCAGCCAGTCTACAGCACTGTGTTTGTCTGTGTATATCTGCACCTGCATATGTACATTCTCAGTATATGCCTGTCTACATCTCTGTGTATTTCTTTGGAAATCTGCACCTGCTTTGTTACAATTCCCATTATATGTGCCTGTGTCCACTTCTCTCTGTGTCTCACTGTGCTAATCACTAGTTAGATCTCAGCTGGTCCTCCCTGCACTTTCCCAGTATTTGCCTTTGTCCATTCTGCTCTGTGTCTTGTCTGTGCAAAGCAGTACCAGCATTTCTAGTTTTCCCAGAAAAAGCCTTTATCCATTCTGCTCTGTTTGTCTGTGCAGCCAGCACCTGCATATTTAGCAAACTCCAGTACCTGCCAGTGTCCACATCTCCCTGAGCTGCTGTGCTAGTCAGTTCCTGGTTTTCTGAGCGATTCTAAGTACATTTCTCAGTAATCTCATGCAAGCCGGTGATCAGGATTTCTAATTGTGTTCCAGTTTATCTCCAGTGTTCTAGCAATAACTTCATGTAATAGTTTCCGGTCTTCTGCCATTCCCAGGTACGTGTCCAGAGGGCCACGATCGGCTCACTTGGTGCAGAGGAAAACCAAATCCCAATTGGAGGGGTCACTGGAGAAAACCACCAAGTGAGTTAGACTCCGCGCCTCTGGGCAGGTCTAGCCAAACCTGGGTTCGGCCGCAAATAGGAGACCTAGGCCCTCATTCAGAGCCGTATGCTCTGAGCAGAGCGCACGCTCTGAATGAGGGCCGCCCTCCATGAAAATGGAGCGTCCTCCTGGACGCTCGTATAGCTGTGGGTCACCACCCACAGGCTATATGAGCGTGCAGTTTGATGGCCGCGATGGTCTTGACCATCGCGACCATCGAAACTGCGAGCCGGAGCCTGCGGTTGAGGTTTTCAACCGCAAGCTCCGGAGTGATTTTGGCTCTATCAGAGCCAAAATCACTCCCACTGACATCACTAGTGATGTCAGTGGGCCGGCTTCTGACGGGAGGCGTTCCCATGGGAACGCCCCCATCAGGGAGGCACACCCCCGGCACGCCCACCAAAGGGGGCGTGCTGTCAATCAACATCGACAGCATGCCCCCTTTGATCAGACACAACGAGCGAAGGTCGCTTACGAGCGGCTTTGAATCAGGCCCTCAGCTTTACGTCGCCTGTCAAGAAAAGTACAATGTCATTGCTGGGTGGAATTATATTTTCCAACAGTGCCGCTGACAATTCCAGATGCTTCTTCTGAAATTAGGCTGATTAATGCGCATGGGCGGCACTGTAGACTTGCACATGTGTAGTCCAAAAAAAGTATTGTTGCATGCTGTCTTATCATTAGGAGTGCACAGTAACAAATATGTATTCCATCTGCGTTACATGGATAGGATACAGAAGATCACAGGTTGCTGGAGAAGTCAGCAACCGCAAGACCTCCCGGTAACTGAAATATTGATACATTGCAGCACTAGCACAACCTGTATCGCTACAATAAGAGGTGATATAGGGGCCTATTCATCATAACTAAAGTTTCCCAGGAGGTAATTAGGTTTAGAACTCGCATGGAGTTCTACCTAATTACCGGAGGAATTCATCATTCCTCCTCCCTATAACTATCTATTCCGTAAAGCTGTCATTTTTGCGATGACAGCTTTTCAGGAAATAGATAGTTATCCCTCTCTACACTAACTTACCGCAGCTGGAAACAGTGCTGCGCATGCGCTGTTAAATTCGTTAACCCAGTGCATGCGCAGCACTGCCTACACATGCGGCAAGTTTGTGTCCCCCCCTCCGCTCACCTGCCCCCCCTCCCTCCCGCTTACCTCCCCCCCCCCCCCCCCCCCCGTCCAGCACTTACCTGTCCACGCAGCAGCCTCCGGCTCCGTCTTGCTTGTCTGTCACATGGTCTCCCAATAGACCACAGTACAGATTAGAAAAAAAAAAAAGTTTTTTTTTTTCTAATCTTTATTGTGTTCTGCTGGGAGAACACAATGTCCGACCAGCCTCCGGAGCCAGAGGACGCACCAGACCGCCGGAGGGAGATGCCGGGGGACCTGTCCTGCTGGAAGCAGATAAGTTTCACCTGCTATTCCCCACCTCACAGTGGCGGATAGTAGCTCCATCAAATTACGAAAATTCATAATTTTCGGAATTTGATGAATACCATAATTTCCACATCCCCATACTAATGTATGGGGAGTGTGGAAATTAACGCAGGGGGACTTAGCAAGGAGATATCAGTGATAAGTGGCTTCATGAATACTAAAATAACATTATTTAAGGAAAATGTCCTTAAAAACGTTAATTTAGTGTTGATGAATAGACCCCATAGGATGTTTCTTAGCGCAGAGATAACCCAGATGTTGATAAATCTACACTTAAAATACTAAGGAACTGATGTAGAGTGGAATGTGTGCCGATTTGGGTAGCGTATCTTGTCTTCATAATACATATGCTCAGGGTCGGACTGGCCTACAGGGTACAGGAGAAATCTCCAGTGGCCCATACTGCCTGGAGGCCCACCTCCTTCTCTAGTTATCAGGTTCCAGACTGTACACTTGATTTATTATACATACTGTATGTTGCATAATACTGCACAAGACTATAGTGTATTTTGTACAATACATTGCTCTTATTAATCTGGTATATTATCATACATGCACTTGCAGCATTTACTATATATATATATATATATATATATATATATATATATATATATATTATTTTTGTAAAAAAATTTTTAAAGACTCAGACCATGCACTCTCTAATGCAGGGGTCTTCAATCTTGGCCCTCCAGCTGCTGTGGAACTACACATCCCAGCATGCACTGCCTTAGTTTTAGCATGCTGTTATATCAAAAGTGTGTCATACGACGCATGCTCAGAGGGACTTCGGGGTCAAAAACCTGGAAGTCCTTCTATTGCAGAGGACAGCTCTTATCTGGGGAGCTGTCCTTCACAATTTTACTCGCAAATCTTCATGCAGCTATTAATGCCGGCATGCGTACGATGAGTGGTGGGATGCAGCGATGCTTGATACATCCTGCCCTGTGACTGAGTAGCCATAACTGGGCGGCAACGGTGCGTTCTCAGGTAGGCAGAGTTCAGTGAGGGCATGGTAACGCAACTGCATGCTATGTACCTCGTATAGTGCACGCTGAAGACGATGATGGTTATATGCACCCAAGATGTGCAAAACTCTGCATACGGGTGACGATACACATCTACAGCAGGGTGCCATTCAAAACGGCATCAGGCCCTAAGTATAATAAAATGTAATTTATTCTTATAAGATACATATGCACATTCAATTACATTACATTTATTTCTCACAACATTTAACAAGACCATTTTGCTGAAAACTGCAGATAGTGCTGATTTCACTTGGCACTAAAATTGCTCATTTGTACCCATTAGCCTAAGGCCGTTTCCTTTGTGATCTAAATTTGTGTTATGGGGAACAGGCAATGTAATAGGCGTTGTTGATCTTATTGATGAGAATATACACAGGTGTCCATAGCAAATTGATCAGTTATTCCCTACAGACATTTTGTTAAGCAATGCAAGTGGAGACAAAAAAATGATAGTGTTTAAGTGATATTGGTGAACCTGCGTATCCCTTCCCTACACCAGGTGCTACATATCATGTTGCTCCCTGGAAGAAAGCATTAGCTCTGCATGTCTGCTGAGCGGCCACATGGAAGTTTCATTGAAAAGCAGAGAAGACTTATGGATGATCTCAGAAGCATTAGCAATCATTAAGCTGTGTTGAATTGAAGGCTGAAACGTATTATTTCTGATGTAAACAGGATTCAACCCTGTATCATCAGCAGTCTTTCAGCAAATCACTCTAGGGACAGCGTTAATGCCATGTTGTACGCTCTATTGATAGCATAACCACTTGTAAACGCACAATTGAATCCCTTGCTTGCTCAGTGATCTGGGCCTTATGCAATGATTTTAATGTTAGAGTATTTTAAACTCTCGCACAAAATGTAACTTTATAATAATTTACGTCAGTCCTCCAATCTCGGCATGTCAGGCTGCCCATTGTGTGCATGGATAAAACGCACATTTCTGCCCCCTATGCATACGCTCGGTTTTGGTACTAGTCATCACCAGATGCACTTGCATCAGCCCATACTTGCCAACTCTCCCGGAAGTTGGGGAGAGTCTCCCGGT
Organism: Taudactylus pleione; assembly: GCA_031769625.1. Taxonomy (NCBI): domain Eukaryota; kingdom Metazoa; phylum Chordata; class Amphibia; order Anura; family Myobatrachidae; genus Taudactylus; species Taudactylus pleione. The sequence goes on from JAUIMM010000334.1 coordinate 8,752,664, forward strand.
TCCTGGTAAAGTGGGCAAATTCCCTGTATCCCATGTGGGCGGGATGCCAGTGTTGATGACGGAATTTGCTATGAATTGTGTCATACCGGCCCCACCCCCAGTGTTGTGAAGCCAAATATCCTGACAAAATGGCACAGTAGGCCTGCGATAACGCCATTTGCGTTACTTCACCCCAGTCCTGTCCAAGCAAAGCCGGGAATACCGGCAAAATGTCACAGGGGACAGGGACACAATGACGTGATTCATAGCACCTCACCCTTCATCTCACCAGCCTGCCACTTCATCTCTCATACTGAGACTGGACAAATTTACACATATGCTAAGACTGGGGTGTCAAACTCATGGCCATCCAGCTGCTGTGGGACTACATTTCCCAGCATGCCCTGCCACAGGTTTAGAATGCCCTAATAGCAAAACTGTGGCAATGCATACTGGGATGTGTAGTTTCATCCACTGCAGCTGGATGGCCATGAGTTTGACACCACTGTGCTAAAGGGTTAATGTATCAAGCAGTAAAAGGAGTGGAGAAGTTGCCCATAGCAACCACTCAGCTACCAAGTAGCATTTACAGGATCAAGTATAGTCTATAAAATAATAGATAGGAGCTGATTGGTTGCTATGGGCAACTTCTCCACTGGTCCACTTTTTTTACTGCTTGATACATAAACCCATATCTTTGCGACACACCCTCATTGAACTTTGACTACATGAGAACACCCCACTACAGACTGGTTACATCTCTTTGGCCATAAGTGGAGATATGACTGAAATGTCTATGGCTCTGCATCACCCGCTCTGCATTGCAGCTCTGGAGCATGCGCTGCAAGAAAAGATGCGAATACACCCCCGCTAACCAGTGTACGATCAATCCTGCATCAGCCCCTCAGTCTACTGTACTGGAAAAGGTACTGCTACATGCCTACATATTGTTTTGTAGCTATTTACCATACAAAAATAATCAATGCAACACAAAAAGATTATTTAGTCTATGGTTTAGGTAATGCATAATGTCTAAGGGTGCATACACACCAGGACGATATCGGCATGATTAAGGTAATTGGAATGTTGAATCATGTAAATCGCATAGTGTGTGCGCACAATTGCGCGCTCCCACTGGTCGTATGCGACGTCTTATGATTGTCTGTGCAGCACAGACAATCATAAGATAACGCATACGATAAGGTGCCAATCGCACAGTGTGTACGGACAACCGGACGATCAGACGATTTGTTGTCCAATTAGGGCAATCTTGACGTCTTCATATAGCCACTCCCATTTCCTCCCACAATTCTCTGCCTTCCGCTCCCTGGAGGCCTGAAGACGCGATTTCTGTATTGTGCAGCGGCTGCAGCTCATACAACTGGTATGTGTGTGTTTGTGATTGATGCAAGTATGTGCGAGCCTACATGGGACTGTATGTATGTATGTGTGTGTGTCTGCATGAGTGTGTGTGAGTGATAAATTACATGTGTGTGTGTGTGTGTGATTGATGCATGTATGTGTGTGCCTGCGTGGGACTGTATGTATGCGTGTGTAGTTTTTTTGAAAAAAATTTTACCCCTTATTTCAAGGTCCAAAAGCCTTTGGAGAAAGATGCTCATTTTGTCAAAGAATTTATTCAAGGGTATCGTGACAATGAATGCCTTTGGAAAATACAGTCCAAAGATTACTGTAATAAAGAGAAGTGAGCCAGTGCTATTCAGAGATTGATAGCCATTTCCAAGCCATACCATAGTGAAGCAGATCCCAAATGGGTAAAACAGAAAATTCAAAATTTTAAAACCGTTTTCTTAAAAGAACACAAATAAAGTTTAACATCAAAAAGATCTGGGGCTGGTACTGATGGCATCTATATACCTACATTATGGTATTTTAATTTGATGAAATTTACCCTGGATCAAGGGGAACAAAGAACATCGCTCAACTCAATTGACCTGATAGAAAGGGAAGAGTAAGAGGATTTGGAAAATAGCGGCATAGAGATGGTAAGTATAAAAACTGGGAAACGGGAAAACCACATTTTATTTGCAAAAAAATGTTGTACATTTATATATCATTAATAAACTCCTCTTGCCAGGGCACAGCCCCCACACCATTGAAGTATGTCATGTAGTCCTCCCGTGTCTGCTTTGCACGAGCACTGAGTGTTTGCAGACTCGAAAGTCCCAGTCATGTCCACCTGTCCTCTACTTCTGGTTGATCCAATTGATCAGGCATAAATGTTCTATTGGGCCTTTCCTGTTGGCATTTAGCGCGTAGCAGGTTGTGCAACACACAGCATGCCATGACAACCCAGTCGATCTTGTCTACCCTCAAATTAATTGGACCATGGAAAATGCGGAATTTATTGCTTAGAATTCCAAATGCACTCTCAACAATGCGCCAAGCTCTTGATAGTCTATAATTATAAATTTGCCTCTCTTTGGTAAGTGCCCTTTGGGGGTATGGTTTCATAACATTCTCGTGGAGACTGAATGCCTCATCAGCCACAAATACAAATGGTAATCCATGTTTATTTTGTTCACACGTGGGTATGTTTAAAGTGTTTGACATTAGTTTTTCATAAAATGATGTCTGCTGAAAGGAGTCACCGTCAGAACAACGACCATTCTTACAAATGTCGACATAAATAAACTGATAATTAGCATTGACCACAGCCATCAGTACAATGCTAAAGAAGCCTTTATAGTTATAAAAATAAGAACCACTGTTGGGAGGTGGTGTTATTCTGATATGCTTGCCATCAATGGCTCCTCCACAATTGGGGAAATTCCAGCGTGCATCAAATTCTTCCCCAATAGCTTTCCACTCCTCCATAGATGTGGGTAACTGTAATAAAAAATATAGATATCAATGATTTTAATTAATTACAAGTCAATTTCATGCCATATATATGTAAACAAATAATCATGTAATATTTAATTTTCCTTTCCAGCCATCTGCTTTGTCGACACCACCTGAGGATGCCTTGGAGTTGTCACAAGAAAGTGGGGTGTCAAGCGTCAATCTAGAAAATGACACAGTCAGAACGGTGGAGCCTATACCACCATGGCGACGAAAGAAGGTTGCTCAGGCTGAATCTTCACAGCAACACGACAACATGAAGATAACATGTGAAGTGCTGACAGCAGCAAAAAATTTTCTTCAAAAGCCCCCTGACGAGTGGGATGCTTTTAGAACATCAATGGCCTTTAAAATGCGTTGCATGACAGATGATCAGCGTTCCCACGCAGAGCGCATTATTTTTTATGTTTTTAGGATCGAGTTAGCTGGTCAATTAACGCAAAATTCAAACCTACAAGCACGGCCTGAGCATACATTTATGCCACTGTTGCCTCAGCCACAATCACATCCCCCCAAACCTATTTTTCAGCCACACCACAATTATGGTGGAAAGAGCAGCAATACACACCGGGCCTCTACTCCCATACATTCTGCTGTTTATAGTGGTATGCTATATGGGTCACAGGATGACAATCATGGTCAGTCCAATTTTCAGCATATGTGATTTTCTTTCAGCTTTACAGCCCCATGCTGTTTTTCCCTGTTTAACGGTTTTGTTTATAACTTATATAATGTCGGGGCAAATGCTGGTTCACTTCATTTTTGCCTTCCCAATTGTTGTGCTGAGGCAGGCAAGTTATTTATATTGCTTTAATTTCTTTATATTGTTATTTGGATATATAAGTATGTTTATACTATGTGGGACATAATGTCCTTTATTTAAATTTTTGGAAATTAAAAAATGTGGAGCACTTCGGAGTGCAAAGGTTAAAACGAGTATGCTGCATTGTTACACATATTGCAGAGTTTGAAATAAATGTATAAAAAACTGCAAAAAAATGGTCCTTATTTTTACTTACCTTGAGGTATTGCTGTTTCAACACATGTATGATGGCTTTACACGTCTCTGGGATGATAATCCCTAAAGCTTGCAGAGATATTAGAGATCCAAACTTTAGATCCTGCAGGGACCTGCCTGTAGCCAGGAAATGTATGGTTACCACCAGTCTCCTCAGCAGTGATGGCCTTGCGGAACTTGGTGTCTTGCTTCTCAATATATGGAGTGACCATAGCAAACAGCTCGTCAAAGGTGTCATCATCCATCCTCATAAAATTCCTGAAGTCATCGGGATTGTTCTCCCGAATTTCAGAGAGCAAAGGCATATGAGACATGGAGTCTCTCTGCAGCAACCACTCCTTGGTCCAGCAGGCCCTCTCCACTCTCCTCCTCTTGCGAGCCTTCTGGATACCAGGGAGTGATGCCACAATAACAGCATAGGCAGCCACAGCTTGATAGCGATAACTATCCATTCTTTATGCACCAAATAATCACTTTGTAGAACAAAGTAGAGCAGTAAGCAATGAAGAGCTTTCAGCAGGATAACCTAACCTCAGCAAATACAGAGCAATACTGCACAGATAAAATGGCGTTTTTCCTATTTCCTTTTTTACAGGACAGCCCACTGTACACTGTACAGCCCATTATTCTAATTTCCAGGGATCCTATAGACGGTTGTTCTAGTGTGTAAGGGAACAACGATAAATCGCATTCAATTTGACGATTCAACAAATCGTCAAATCTTATGCGAAATTGGACAGTGTGTACGCTCAATTTAGGAAGTTCTGCCTTCAAGGGAAATTGGATAGGAAATCGGAACGATTACAAATCGTTCAGGTGTGTACCCTGCCTAAGTCTGTAGATCATTTAATGAAGAAATTAGCACTGATACAGGCCCTGATTCCCATTCCGCCTGATGCTTTATGAGTTGCCCTGAGGAGAAGCAGTGATCATAGCTCCCTACAGATAGTCCTCTACACCTCGATCTCAGTGCTGAAAGAATATCTGACCAACTAAAGATAGGCTAAAGCTGCATACTCACACAACAATTTTCTAAATGAACGATTTTAGTAAACGATTTTCGTTAATTTTTTCAAGGAAAAAATGAACGAAAATCGGTTACTAAAATCGTTCATTTACAAAATGTAATGAATGATTTTTTTGAACTACAAACGATTTTTGTAACTTTCCCTTAATGAAAATCGTTAAGTTGTTCAGTCAGAATGGACGATGAGCAACAAACTACAAACGTGAACGTGCATGAACGCTAATCGTTCGTTTAGGCTAAAAAATACAACTATTTTTTTGAACGATAACGACGTTGTTATAGTTAAATCGTTCAACCTTCAATATTCACTGTGAGAGATGGGTACAATGAATATATGTAGCATGGCATGAGAGGGAGGAATGGGGCATGTATGTAATGTCATATATTATGGGGCTACTAAGAAACAATACTATAGTCACTAGTTGATGTTATTCTACAGTAGTAAATAATAATATTGCACTTTTGATGACCTGGATATATCATGGAGAAGTCTTCAACATTGCGTGAAAAGTCATAATAAATAAGGGCTTTTTTTGCCTTACCGCCATAGAAACTCTCTAAACCCATTGACTTACCCAAACATGAATTACTGACATTACCTCTCCTGCTGCCTCATTTTCAAGCCTGTGATCTTCATTAGGAACAGGCAGTCAGGTGAGTTTGGCACAGGGTTGCCTACCTTTAATATTCTCTTCCCGGGAGAAGCCCGGGTAAGAGAAGCAGCAGGGGGCCGACGGGGGCAGGGCTTGATGATTCGCGTCATTAAGCACCGCCCCCTCGTGGTAAAATTGCCGCGATTGGGCACAATTTACATAGGGGGCGGGGCCAAATGCTGTGATTCATGCAGAATCACAGCTTAAGCTCCGCCCCCTTCACGGAGACCCGTGATTGCCGCGGGTATTCTCCTAATTCTGCCCACTTCACTAGGAAGTGGGCAGAATGCGGGAGAAATGCTTACCCTTCCGGGGGTGCAGGGGGTTACCCGAAAAATCGGGAGCCTCCCGCGAAAACCGGGAGGGTAGGCATGTATGGTTTGGCATATTGCTATTTACCTGTTCCCCCATATTTATTATTGTTTATGGCAAACGCTTACCTTCGTCCTGGCTGAAAAAAAAACACATTTCTTCCACATCTGTGCGCTTGCTGATGGCATGTCCTGGCAAATTCCTGCTCCCATATACAGTATGTTCCTCATATTCTTCCTCAGACCTCTCCTTAATCTCTTTCCTCAGCATTTCAGTGACAGTGTTCATGTGAAATTGGTCGCTCATTTCATCCGCCTCATGTTATTTTAAACCTTACCTATTCCACCTGAAAGATGACAACTTTTCAGCTGTTTCCATTCCAGACCACTGATATACAGCAGCGCACGGGCACACTAAAGCTGGCCACGCATCTAAAGATTATCTGTCCAACCAGCCAACTAGTTGATTTGTTGGAATGAAAATCTGGTAAGGTATACAATCAGCAATTTGCTCCCAAACACTGGAAAATGGACCAAAACTGTTGATTGAACAAATAGTTTAGATCAAACATTTAACAAACTTGTTTGAATTACCATTTTCATCTGTTTTCTGGCATTTAGGAGCAAATTGCTGATCATTATTTACTCCCATACGTTACCAGATTTTCATTCCAACCAATCAACAAGTTGGCTGGTTGGATGTAAGTTGGTTTAGTGTGTGGCCAGCTTTAAGCTACCTGTACAACTCATTAGCTTGCACATCTTAAACTAGGTGCAGACCACTGTCAAACATAAATCTGTTTGGCCAACCTCCCCTCTTTCTGACCTGGCCGCCAACAGCCACACTTTAGAACACGGTGTGAGGTTTTATAGAATTGTCAACAAAAGGTTACTTTAAAGGGTCTATTTACTAAGCAGTGTTAGGAGACAGAGTGAAAAGTGATAATAAAGTGATAAGGTGACAGCCAATCAGCTCCCAACTGTCACCTCACAGGCTGTGTTTGAAAAATGACAGTTGGGAGCTGATTGGCTGGCACCTTATTACTTTTTCACTCTGTCACCTAACACTGCTTAGTAAATAGACCCCTAAGTCACTACACAGCGTTGCACGCTGCTGAAATCAAATAGGCTATGAAAATAAGGACAATATACATTTATGAGTGGTTTACTAGGCTCGCTTACGTTTTCAAAAATTTTAGTGATGCAATGACTTCAGTCCAGTTGGCAATCTCCTTCTCTTCTGAACCCTGACCTCCATTGTCATAAACTGCATTTTATAGTCTCCTTTGTGGCTTTTATTTCTCTATATTGAGTGGATTTCCCAGGCACCAAGCATTAACTCTCTCCATCTCATGACTAGCACCACTGAATGCCCCTTAGTTCTACCATCCTAAAAAAAACTTTAGCACCCACGCTGTGACCTTAAATGTTGCATGGACACAGGGCTACTTGTCACTTGCTCTTTCTTTGGCAAGTACCAACACGGGTTATGTTTCTTTAGTATATAAGGAATGAAAATATCCCATAACCACCAAACAGACTGCACTGCTCCTTCAGTGGTCTCCATTGTCCCTGTGTATAGGCAGAGTCAGATAGACATGAAGTATGATGATCCTTTGGTGCGCCTGTTTGTGGAATCGCAGCGGCAATAATATGCAAATGTTATTCTCAGCCTTCCCCTTGTATACTAGCGTGCACCTGAATGTGCAGGCACTCAGCAGCCCGCTTTCAGCATCTCTGAATGCTGTAACGCGTATTGACACACCACCATCGGCGCACCATTACATGCACCATTGACACTTGCACCAGTCCCATGGCAGGTACAGTGTCTGAACATGGCCTCTGTGGCTGCAGCTCTGCATCTGAGAACGCAGTCGTTTTCATAGACACACCCGCGACATTACTGTAACACGCCCATGGAACGTATTCTTTTTGTGACGTCCTCCCAGTAATTACCCAGGAATGCCCATCATTCTGCCGCCCCTTTTCTGATATCATCTCGGCCGATCACTATAGAATCATTGTGCACACACTTTGTGTAACGCATGAGCTGTAGGGGTCCAGAACATTTCATGCAAATGTCTCAACTACTTGAATATCAGCATTGCGTTCAAATTGTGTGCACCTCCCTGAATCAGGATCATGCAACTCTTGTCACGTGCTTTGCCCAGGCTATTAGCGTTAGGAATGCCCTATTTATACCTGAGCCTGCGCTATGCCCTTTGTCAGAACAGAACAAATTATCTCCATAGAGATCAGCACTCTAGATCCTTGTTCCATTTGCATTCTGCATCTGTTCCAGTTACCAAGTTACCTGTCTCATTGCTATCAGCATTCTGAACTTGTTCCAGTTACCAGTCTCATTACTAATAGCATTCTGCGCTTGTTCCAGTTACCAGTCTCATTACTAATAGTATTCTGCGCTTGTTCCTGTTACCAGTCTCATTACTAATACCATTCTGTGCTTGTTCCAGCTACCAGTCAAATTACTAATAGTATTCTGTGCTTGTTCCAGTGACCAGTCTCATTGCTAGCAGCATTCTGTGCGTGTTCCAGTTACCAGTCTCATTACTAATAGTATTCTGCGCTTGTTCCAGTTACCAGTCTCATTACTAATAGCATTCTGCGCTTGTTCCAGTTACCAGTCTCATTACTAATAGCATTCTGCGCTTGTTCCAGTTACCAGTCTCATTACTAATAGTATTCTGCGCTTGTTCCAGTTACCAGTCTCATTACTAATAGTATTCTGCGCTTGTTCCTGTTACCAGTCTCATTACTAATAGTATTCTGCGCTTGTTCCTGTTACCAGTCTCATTACAAATAGTATTCTGTGCTTGTTCCTGTTACCAGTCTCATTACTAATAGCATTTTGCACTTGTTCCTGTTACCAATCTCATTACTAATAGTATTCTGTGCTTGTTCCTGTTACCAGTCTCATTGCTAGCAGCATTCTGTGCTTGTTCCAGTTACCAGTCCCATTACTAATAGCATTCTGCGCTTGTTCCTGTTACCAGTCTCATTGCTAGCAGCATTCTGTGCTTGTTCCAGTTACCAGTATCATTACTAATAGCATTCTGTGCTTGTTCCAGTTACCAGTCCCATTACTAATAGCATTCTGCGCTTGTTCCTTTTACCAGTCTCATTGCTAGCAGCATTCTGTGCGTGTTCCAGTTACCAGTCTCATTACTAATAGTATTCTGCGCTTGTTCCAGTTACCAGTCTCATTACTAATAGCATTCTGCGCTTGTTCCAGTTACCAGTCTCATTACTAATAGTATTCTGTGCTTGTTCCAGTTACCAGTCTCATTACTAATAATATTCTGTGCTTGTTCCAGTTACCAGTCCCATTACTAATAGCATTCTGCGCTTGTTCCAGTTACCAGTCTCATTACTAATAGTATTCTGCGCTTGTTCCTGTTACCAGTCTCATTGCTAGCAGCATTCTGTGCTTGTTCCAGTTACCAGTCTCATTACTAATAGTATTCTGCGCTTGTTCCAGTTATCAGTCTCATTACTAATAGTATTCTGCACTTGTTCCAGTTACCAGTCTCATTACTAATACCATTCTGTGCTTGTTCCAGCTACCAGTCAAATTACTAATAGTATTCTGTGCTTGTTCCAGTGACCAGTCTCATTGCTAGCAGCATTCGAGAAACCGAAAGATTGCATAAGAAAAGAGGTGTTTTAAACCTCTAGGATGGGGGCAGGCATGTTTGCAAATTACTTGTGGGAGTTAGCCTATGGCAAGCAGGGGCGGGTTTGTAACAGGAACATTATATAGTCGGCTAAAAGTGTGGGTCAAAGCCTCTTTGTTCCAGATTCCTCCAGGACAGGGAAGTGCATTTTGTCAGTTGTCATTTTCCTTAATAAAACTCTCTTAGTGCTTCTCCTTCTTCTCTCCTCCTTTTCCTTATTGTATTTAGTCATTCTTTTCATTTACTTCATATCATTGCTTTTACTTTTCCTTTCTGTCCTCAATCAGTGTCTTTTCTGATTTCTTGTTCTGCTGGGGGTGGGTGTAGCTATGTCCTGCCTAGTAATGAGCCTCCCCAGACCCTGGTCCCTGGCTCCACAGTGCCCCCATGTTATTAGGAGCTGCAGGTGTGGTTCCCCTATTGATAGTTCTATCCCCCCTCAGGCTGCTGCAGCAGCTTTGTGGAAGGTGTGCCAGTGCGGGGGAGGGGTGCTTCCCTTCAGTCCTTAATGCCCCTGGTCAATATCATCTTTGTGGCTGCAGTGGCCAGCACCATAGGCAAATGCAGGAGGGGTTTATGAGTGCCTTGCCTGAACCCCCCCTCAGCCCACACCATGATGACTACAATAGAAATAGCATATAATACTAAAGTTGCATGTTTTTTAGGATCCCCTCAGTGTCACAAATGAAATAACTAGCACTACAGTCCCTGTTGATCTTTTAAATGTGTCAGCCAGTAGAAAAAGTTAAAAGCCAGTAATGAATATTGTTGTGCACCAACTAGATCTGGAAAACATGCACTGTACGGGGTGCACTGATATGGATCACCTATTGGATCAATTATTAATACTGGATAATACACCATCCAGTACATAACAGGACCAATCTGTGCATCTATGTCCAGGACAGTGCATGGTTTCTTTTTCTGCCCTCTCCCAGATTCCCCAACTTGCTCATATGATCTGTAAAGGAGCCGGCACATGAAATAAAAAGATTCAGCTCAGACAGGATGGCTCTACTTCTACATATAATTACTTACTGTGTTTGCTGGTCCTGTATATGCCAGAATTATATCATTCAGTACATTCGTATGATGTATTTTATAGCTGGTCTGTGCTGATTATGCCCTCTTAATGGTAGAAAACAGTTGCAGCAAACAGTGTCAGTATTATGCTGGGCATTGAGGTATCATTGGGGGAATAGAATGCTTTAGTGATGCGTTATCTGACAGTAAGGGGTAATGGCTTTGACACTGCTTTATTTATGTATGGCACCTTAGATCTAGCTTTTATCTCCTTTGAATCATATTATCAGTCAATAGAGGAGATTGTATTATATACTGTATTCTGAGCATTTAACTTACAAAATAGACAGAATACATGTGCTACAGTGAATTTCTACAGGGTGCACAGCTTATTATTGCAATCACTGCCCCAAGCAGCTATCACCGGGAAGCTCCATTCTCAGCTATGCTCCTACTTCGACAAATATACATTGCTGGAGGTCACGCAGCCTTCGCGTCCTGCCTATGAGGGGTACAACGCGAGCAAAGCAGCTAGTTCAGTTCGTCAGGGCTAACAGCAGGCGTCTGGGGAAAATGCTTCGCCTTTAATAATTCCACCTGTACGCAGGGACAAAAATGTCATTTTCGTCACCTCTGCTTGCGATGTGGTGGCAATCACCCAGTTGCCAAGTGTTTCAAGGGGGGTGCCCAGCAGCAGCCTGCACAGCCAGCAAAAGGCACAAGTGCTAAGTAAAGTTTCATCCCCTGTCCGTGTCACAGCGATAGCAAAATGGTTAAGTTGGTACCCGGTTCTGCAGGACGCAGAATTTTCGTTAAAAGGCTTCAGTTTTGGTTTTCGTTTACCTATTTGCAGGGATGTCGACACATATTCGCCTAGAAATTTGAAGTCTGCCTTTGAATTGCCTCACATTCTTAGGGAAAAAGTGGCTGGCGAGGTTAGCGTCAGGCGCATTGCAGGGCCTTTTGCAGAACCCCCATTAGGGATCTTGTGAATTCCCCGGTGGGAGTGGTTCCCAAGAAAATTCCAGGAAAATACAGGCTCATGCAACATCTGTCTTATCCGCCAGGCTCGTCAGTAAATTTTGCCATACCAGTTGAGGTTTCCTCGGTGGTGTACCAGTCTTTTGACGATGCTTTGGATGTCATTAGGTGTTATGGTCCGGGCGCACTGATGGCTAAGATAGATGTTGAGTCAGCTTTTCGTCTACTTCCTTTGCACCCAGAGTCATTCCAGTTTATGGGTTTTTAGCTTGGACAACGGATATTGCATAGACAAATGCTTGCCTATGGGGTGTTCTGTGTCCTGTGCGTTTTTCGAGCATTTTAGCACCTTCCTACACTGGTGCGCGGAATTTATTTATTTAATTTTTGCGGTAGTCATGGAATAGCCCACTATCTCGATGACTTTCTGTGTGTCGGCCCTTCCGGTTCAGGCAGATGCAGTTATCTTTTGTTTTCTTTACGAGCGCTGTTTTTTCATTTGGAGTTCCCGTTGCTGCGGACAAAACAGAGGGCCCTTCCCCTTGTCATTCCTGGGTATCGAGATCTGTACCTCAGCGGGTTCTTGTCGCATTCCTCTCGATAAGCCTGTCAAGTTGCGTAATGCCATAGCGGAATGCACGGCTTCCAGTAGAATTACCCTGCGGCAGGCGCAATCCCTCCTGGGCCTGTAAAGTAATTCCAATGGGCAGAGCTTTTTCACGTAAATTGGAAAGGGCCACGGCTGGTGTCACTAACCGAGACATTTGCTACGTTTATCCTCAGAGATTAAGCAGGACCTCTCTGTCTGGGTCTCGTTTCTTCGGGATTTTAATGGCGTTCGGTTGTGGATGTCTCCAGCCGCTGACAATTTGCAGCTGCAGCTGTTCACCGACGCAGCAGGCACCACAGGGTTCGGATGTTACCTTGATGGCTCCTGGTGCGTTGGCCGTTGGCTGGAAGAATGGGTGGGAAAGGGTTTGACTAAGGACTTACTCCTTCTCAAACTCTTTCCCATTATGGTTTCCTTGGAAATCTGGGGGGAATGGTTACGCAATCGCAGCATCATTATCAGGTGTGACAACCTGGGCGTGGTCCATGCGATACAATCAGCAACATGCGGCTTCCCTGCTGGTTTTGCGCTTGCTAGCGCAGCTGTGCTCACATGTTTGCGCTGTAACATCATGTTTAAGGCAAGACACGTTCCTGGGGTGGAGAATGAGATAGACGATGCGTTATCACGTTTCCAGTGGGCTAGGTCCCGATCTGTGGCCCCTGGTGCTGACGTTGTGCTTTGCCCCTCTTATGTTTGGCAGGTGATCGAGCCGGCATGGAGGGCTTAGCAGAACAGTCTTTAGCCCCCTCCACGTTGCGAGCATATCGGCAGGCATGGAATGAATGGGAAGATTATTCCCGTAGCAGCAAACAGGCAGGTAAGAGTCAGCATCGTTCGATGCTTTCTTTTATTTGGAGTCTCCATTTGGCTGGCAGATCCAGGGCTTCTGTTGCGCGCTCTTTGGGGGGCATTGCATTTTATTGTAAATTGAAGGGCCAACCTGACTTTACTAAACCAGTAGCTGACCTTAGGAGACCAGTGGACGCTCATCTGCTTCCGGCAGTATTAGGGGCGGTTCTCGGAGTGGCTCTTACTGCGTATGAGGCGGTCCTGATTCAAGTGGTGTTTTCAGAGGCTTTTCACGGCACCTTGAGGGTATCGGAGCTGGTGGCATCATCCAAATGGGTTGATGCCGCCATGCTCCTCTCGGATATCCTGGTCAGTGAGAGGTCTGTTCTCTGTAGGATTCGGCGGTCAAAGACCGACCAGACTGGTAGGGGTGGGTGGATCTCGTTGGGTCCATCTAGGTACGAACAGATCTGCCCCGTGGCACTAGCTATGCGGTATGAGTTATTGCGGCCGGATGTTCCTGGTTCATGACTCATGCATATGGACAGGACTCCGCTTACCAAATACCAGTTTGGTTGGTTTTTGAAGAGGTGTGTATCAGTTTTAGGCCTCCCGCCTCAAGATTTTGGTACACACTCGTTTCTGATCGGAGCCGCAACTTCGGCGGCAGCTGCGGGTTTCTCGGCATCAGAAATTAAGGCCCTAGGACGTTGGAAATCGGATAGTTATAAAGGTTACATTCGACCTAGGCGTGAAGGCCCTTTGTTTTAAAGTCATTTCACAGTCTGTTCCGGTTACGTTTATATTTTATGCTTGCCTGGTTTTTGTCTTGTCTCATGTACTGTCCTGTCTTGTCTGTTACCCCTGTCCGTCCTACTCGGGATTAGCTACTCGCCATTGCTGGCAATGGGAGTCTTGAGGGATTTTACAATTTTTACCTGAACTGACGGATTCAATTCGGCTATTCTCAATCATTTAATTAGGCCATAGTCCATCCCTCAGCAGGTTTTTATTTTACCTCTTGCCGAGTTCACCTGTTTTTTCCCAATTCCCCCCCACCCATTCTTCCCCTTTGTGTCTTCTGTTTGTCAAAGCCACTTTAAATAGTAAAGTCGGCGACCAATAGAAAATTTTTCTTTTTGGCAGATACTCACTTATGTTCTATCAGATCCCACTAATACACCATAAAATGTTATTGTTTTATGACAATTACTAATTTTTTATTTACTGCTTTCCTCCACCTTTAGGATTGCTCTTTGACACGCAGGACATTTGGGTGATAGGCCACTCATATATTTTTGGGCTGCTAGGTTTATGAGTTCAGATCAAGCTCAAATTTTTGAATATTCAGCTAGGGTCCATTGGATAGTTTCCAGAGGTATGAGATGGCATTCCTTTTGTCCTAAACTGTTAGACTATGCAAGGCTTTTTGGTAGGCCACGTATTTTGGTGGCTTATTTAAGAGGCAACGACTTAGGGCAGAGGTCTACTGTAGAATTACGAGTTGATATTGTCAATGATTTGGTGGGGTAGATTTAGTTATATGTATAGACCTGATGGAGTTCATTTAACAGAGGAGGGTTTGTCATTGTTTATTGGGGATCTTTTTGAGGAGTTGGCGTTATTGGGGTAGTACTTGGTATGGTGGCGGTGCGGCGGTTCTATAAGCAGAACCTTGCTGTGGCGGGAAAGAACGGCAGGTCGCCAGTCCGGGTGCAATTATGATTTAAGGGCGCTACCTTCGTTGACTGGTAGTTGGCTGTACCAACCTAACGGGGGCAGTATCACCACCTAAACGGGTGGGAAGTCAAGATGGGGGTGAGCGTTACCTTTTGTTGTTGACATGATTTACATGGTTATGTGTATGCACTCTGGGCGATCTACGCCTGCTATGCCTTTTGTTGTTTGTGTGTGGGCATAGCAGATCTGGCTGATTTCTGGCCGTCCTTTCTTTGCCACCATACATCCTTAAATAAATAATAAATAAATAATAATTATTATTGCTCCAATAAATCGCCATCAAGTTATCTGCCAAATCCACGTCTCAGTGTCTTTATTTTATCTTAGTATGATAAGTGGTTTGCACACATGACAACACCTCATCCGATAGAAGGTTTAGAGAAACCGAAAGATTGCATAAGAAAAGAGGTGTTTTAAACCTCTAGGATGGGGGCAGGCATGTTTGCAAATTACTTGTGGGAGTTAGCCTATGGCAAGCAGGGGCGGGTTTGTAACAGGAACATTATATAGTCGGCTAAAAGTGTGGGCCAAAGCCTCTTTGTTCCAGATTCCCCACCCTCCCTCCCCTATAAATTTTGTATGTGGTGGGTTTGGTTTTGGGTGGCGGGAAAGAACGGCAGGTCGCCAGTCCGGGTGCAATTATGATTTAAGGGCGCTACCTTCGTTGACTGGTAGTTGGCTGTACCAACCTAACGGGGGGCAGTATCACCACCTAAACGGGTGGGAAGTCAAGATGGGGGTGAGCGTTACCTTTTGTTGTTGACATGATTTACATGGTTATGTGTATGCACTCTGGGCGATCTACGCCTGCTATGCCTTTTGTTGTTTGTGTGTGGGCATAGCAGATCTGGCTGATTTCTGGCCGTCCTTTCTTTGCCACCATACATCCTTAAATAAATAATAAATAAATAATCATTATTATTGCTCCAATAAATCGCCATCAAGTTATCTGCCAAATCCACGTCTCAGTGTCTTTATTTTATCTTAGTATGATAAGTGGTTTCACACATGACAACACCTCATCCGATAGAAGGTTTATGTGCTTGTTCCAGTTACCAGTCTCATTACTAATAGTATTCTGCGCTTGTTCCAGTTACCAGTCTCATTGCTAACAGCATTCTGCGCTTGTTCCAGTTACCAGTCTCATTACTAATAGTATTCTGCGCTTGTTCCAGTGACCAGTCTCATTACTAATAGCATTCTGCACTTGTTTCAGTTACCATTAAGAAGCAGAGTCATAGTACACATCACATTGTTGTCTCACTCGCAGTGCTTGCGGTAGAGTATTGTCAGCCACAAGCACTGTGATCGCTTCCATTGGTACTCGATGTTACCGATGGTTCCTCACACTTCCGGGAGATGACGTGCGCAAGTGGGCATCTGCATAAACAATGCGATCGCACCCTCATACATAGTGGGCTTGGTAATGCCTTGCCGTGCGATCGCCTGCCTTTTCCAAATTTGCATACGCTGGGTGCATGCTATGAATTGCTATTAACCACTATACCCTAAGGTCGCTATTTAGCGTTGTGTACGCATAAGAAATAATCGCTTTCCAGACTTTGAGTGTGGTTCCAAAGCACAAAAGTTATTATTCACATAAAAGCATATAGTTACACACCTTGATCTATAACACAATTAGTGCAAAGGTTATACAAGGTACAGTCGATACATACGCATGCGCTCTGGATCAAGATTTCCCGGCATCAACTATGAAATCTCCGTCAACAGAAAGAAAAGATGACTAACTACCAGATCTAGAGTGCTTGCATATGTACCCTTGCAGAGATAGGCAATACAATAGAATGAGTTGGCATAATCCCGTTGGTTCTTCTTCCTGGTTCTTCTGTTACGATACAGTTCATAGGTCAGTTTGTATTGTAATAGTTCAGCCCTCCAACAGCTCTTTGTGTGCGTTTTCCCGCCGAAGAACAAGTCTAAACTGGCTAATAAACTTTACATTACAGAGTACATTTCAATGCCTATCTCTCTGATGCATAATTCGCAGACGCATGTTGCGATCTCCTTGCCGATGGAACCGGAGATCAGTAAATAGACAGTGGTTTAGAATAGCACCAAACACTGGGCCTCATTTAGACCCGCTCGCGAGCACTGAGCACTCGCAAGAGGGTCGATGTTAGCCCAACGCGCATGCGCATGACGGAGGCGGCTCCGTCGTGTGCATTCGCGAGACCCGGATAGTGATGGGCAAGCCGTCGCTATGGGTCTCACTACAAAGGGGGCGTGCTGTTGATGGTGAGTGACAGCACGCCCCCATTTGTGGGCGTGCCGGGGGCGTGGCTGCCCAGATGGAGGCATTCCTATGGGAACACCTACCATCTGGGACGAGCCCCACTGACATCACTTGTGATGCTCTCGGCTCTGATAGAGCCGAAAGCACTACAGGGCTTGCGGCAACGAGACCCTACCACAAGGGTCTCGTCGCAAGCCCGATGGTCGCGATGGTTTTGACCATCGCGACCATCTTCCTGGCCACTCTAAAATTATGAAGGACGGCCCTGATTCAGAGCGAGCGCTCTGTCAGAGCGTCCGGCTCTGAATCAGGGCCACAGTCTGCTTATTATGTACTAAACCCTAGATATCAAATACCTGTATTTCACAATAGATTTGATAACGTATAAAACCTTTAATATTAACCTTAATGCTAGGGAACCTTTTTGTATAAGTATGCAATGTGTCAGTGTGGGGATATTGCGTATAGTCACTAATATGCGTGGTGCGTTTTATGTGTAGCGTGCTTTGCTAAACAGCACAACTGTGCACTGTGCGTCTTGTATATTATATATACATATTGGTAGCAATGTAGTCAGACGATGCTAATAATAGCATATTAGCATCGCACACAATGGTTTCATGCTGATGACGCAAGATGGTGTCATCAGGGGCAACATAAAATGGCATTGTGCAGATTTTAATTTTACAATTTAGGTCTCAGCCAACCAACCAGCTTCAACAGTCCACCCTTTGATAGCAAACCACACGCTATCACACTCTGGTCTTAAATCTAGTTTTAGTCTTACACTATGACATATTATTTAATGTTATATTATGGGATGGCACAAGGTGGTTCTTAAACCATCAATAATGTGTCTCTGGGAGGGACATAAAACTATCCTTATACGCACACCGCGGATCTTGGAAGATCATGGGAAAAATGTGGGGATGCACCTAACCGATAAAGGAAGTCTTGAAGGGGATAGGGACTTACATTAACATTTCATAATACATTTCATACATGGCTAAATCTATACATCATCTGATGGTACATTCTAGTTCAGGGTTGTAATGCAATTCTTCATTTACCTTGGTATTCATACTGTTATTGCTTAACACCATCATGATTTCATTCTCACAGTTTACTTTAGCATTACATTTTCCACATTTTAACACAGCAGGAACACACCTGACACATAAGCCAATTACTAAGATGACAACCAATATAAGGATCAGGAGTTTACCTATACTAGCCCATTTCCTGGACCCACTCTCCTAGACCGGAGAACCATTTCACTGGATTCAACCAAGAAACCCATTCTTCTACCTTCTCCTCTACTTCAGCCACTGAAGCATTATGGTTCCTCCGAAATTCCCATTTCAGCTGCAGAATTTCGGTCTATCACCTCCTTGGGGTCACTAGCATTATTTGTAATATACGTGCAGCACTTGACACCAAATTGGGTGGCCAAAGTTACACAATACCCTCCAGTGACAGCTGTTAAATAATTTAACACTAGCCTATGTTGCACAAGTTCTTTCTTATAAGCTTGTAACTCCCTACCTGTATACCTAAACGTGTTATCATACATCTCGGTGATATTATCTATTAATTTAGCAAGATCTGGAATATATCTGAAATTTAGAGTACCCCGAGCGATCCTGGTGGGATCTAATGCTACTAAAACTTCACTAATCAACTGTGTGGCTGTATGTACATCACCAGGTATCATATTTCTTTTGTCTCTGTGTTCATACTATGTGTGAAGATGTGGTGATGGTGTGTTTTTATGAATACCAAGCATTTCACCATGTGTAAGAGTCATAACATCTGGGAGTACCCTTCCCATGTAACATAAACCTTCGGAACTCGGAGAGAGCCACTTATACGCTTTCCTTCCACATATAAAATACACATCATCAGGGAGTACATAAGGGATAGTAAACATCATTATTGTCAAACACATTTCCCTAGCAAGTGATCCTATTTCAGGTTCTCCCATTTGACTCATACAAGTTATTGGTTGTATTACCTTGGCACTGTACCCTTCTGGTACCCTACCAACCATTTCCTTGGTGGAACTTAGTGTATATTTATACCGGAAGTGTCTTCCACCTAGTCTAATTGTGCGTAAAAGTTCAAAATTTATAAGTTCATTATCAGCTCTTAGTGAGAAGGTCATCGTCTGGTTATTCCCAGTCACCTCCCAACTTCCTGGTTTGTTGGAGTTGGTGATGTTTAAACATAAAAGTGATCTATCTACTTCGTACTGGCGGAGCTTAAAATGGGGTGGTTTGGACTTAAGAAATTTTCCATCCAGTGCATCCCCTCTTTGCAATTCTAAGACCTCAGAGACATTCAATGGGAATGGCACTAACCCTACATTATGCTGATTTGAGGCACGTGAGAGCATACCCAACAGTCAGTTTGGTTTAAAACTTTGCCCACCATGGTATGATAATCCTCTAAAGGATACCCACCCCAATACGGGTTATACTTAGGCTGGCACAGTTGGATGCATCTCTCATCGACTAGGGACCCACAAAACTCACACATACTATAATCCTCAGACGATAGACCTTCACACTGTCTTCGAGTTACGAAAATAACAGATCTCCTAACAATTACTATACTGGGTTTGGTCAGATACTCCCCCGATTGGTTTAGCACTCCTTCTCCCATCTCCACTCCATCAATATCACCATCAGCTCTCCTCTCCGTCATCTGTCCTCCATCACAAAAAACAGAAATCCTGAAACAAACTAGGATGATGAAAACTCTGGAAGACACAAACATAACCCCAGCAGACCACTCCATTGCTGGATCATTGATCTACAAATTTCTTTAGCTCAGGTGTCTCGCTGCAACTTTTAACTCTCCTGGAACAGACTCGCAATTGACAGGTCTAAGTTATCTGCCTCGACTCCGCCTTGTCTCTCCACCAGTTGCTTGATCTTCTTACAGTGAGTGGAATGGACCCAGGTATCTCTCTCTGCCACTTTCAAGGAAGTTGTACTTGTCAGCAACACCTGATATGGACCTTCCCACCGATCTGTCAAACAACCTGAATGCAATAAATTTCTGATCATAACAAATTCTCCAGGTTCAACATCATGACAGTTTGTTTCTGGCATATCATGTGACAACAATTTCAGTTTCTGCTGTTGCTGCTTCAACTGTTTACTCATTGTTATAAGATACCTTACAGTTACCTCGTTGTTACTTTTCACATTTTCCTGTGGACTTATAATCAAATGAGGTTGTCTACCAAACAGTACTTCAAAGGGGGACAGAGTAAGAGGGAGTCTGGGAGTTGTCCTGATGCTATGAAGGACTAGTGGTAAGGCTTCTGCCTATCCCAGTCCAGTTTCTGTCATGATCTTACTCAGTTTATTTTTAATAATACCATTCATCCTCTCCACCTTGGCGTTGGCTTGCGGTCGGTAAGGGGTGTGAAGTCTACTATTAATACCCATCAACTTACACATGTTCTGGAAGACATCACCTGTGAAATGAGTACCCCTATCACTTTCAATAATGCTAAGGATACCATATCTGCATGCAAACTCCTGAACAATCTTACAATCTTTTTAGCAGTAAACACAGCAGTATTAGTGGCAGCTGGATATGCCTCAACCCAACTAGAAAACACATTTGTACAAACTAATACATACTTGAGATTCCTGCAGGGTGGTAATTGGATGAAATCAATTTGTATTACCTGAAAAGGTCTGTCTGCCGGAGGAATGTGGGATGGCACGGTTGGTATTGTTTTTCCAACGTTCTTCCTCAAGCATGTCAAACAGGACATTGTCCTCTTTTCAGCACACCAATACGCCCTGATCAATTTGCACATACCTTGCTTTCCCAGGTGAGTCACTCCGTGTGCTGTCTCAGCCAAGCTTTCCCAGGTGTCCATATCTCCAGAGTCCAGAGGACTCTTGCCCACATCCCTTGGATCTCCAGACTGCGTTTTCCTGAATGGATCACAAATTTTGCATCTCAATTAATTTCTGCATATCAGTCATTTGGAAAACTATCATCATTTGATTAATTGGCATGTTTACTCTTAAGCCTGCTGCCCGTTCGGCAGCTTCGTCTGCCCTGTTATTGCCCAGTGACACCAGATCGTCTTCACATGTATGGGCTTTACACATAATGATGGCTACTGCCTTAGGCATTTGGATAGCTGTCAATAGTCCTTTTATATGTTTTGAGTGTGCGACTGATGTGCCTGCTGCTGTCATAAAATTTCTTAGATGCCATAGAGCACCAAAATCATGTACTACTCCGAAGGCGTACCTAGAGTGAGTGTAGATATTAGCAGATTTGCCTTTTGCTAATTCACATGCTCTCCTTAGTGCCACCTGCTCCGCCACTTGGGCCAAGTGAGGTGGACCAAGGGGTTCGGCTTCTATGATGTTTTCGTTATTTACAACAGCATAACCTGTACATAACTCCAGTGTCAGTTTGTCTATGACAACTCCCATCCATGTAAAATGTCACATCTACATTTTCTAAAGGTGTATCATGTATGTCAGGTCTTGCAGTAAAGGTCTGATTCAGATATTTCATACAATCATGTGCATCAATACACCTGCAGAACTCACCTTCCGCCAGCGACTCACCTCTCTCCACCCTTTGTGCATCCTGATGCACATATGGTAAATACGTTGCTGGGTTTAACGTACTGCACCGTTTAATGGTGATGTTTGCAGGTGCTATTAGAGCTAGTTCCCATTTTGTGAACCTAGCTGAGGAAACATGTCTGGTTTGGGCAGAATTCAGCAAAGCAGATACAGCATGTGGTGTATAAACAATCATATCATGGCCTAATACTACATCCTTACTCTTACTGACCAATAGAGCTGTTGCTGCTACACTTCTTAAACACGTTGGAAGTGATCTTGCCACAGTGTCCAATTGTGCACTGTAGTATACTATGGGCCTACTGGCATCACCATGTTTTTGTGTGAGGACACCTGCTGCGCAACCATTAGCTTCCGTACAGTACAAATTAAAAGGTTTTTCATAATCTGGTATTCCCAATGCAGGTGCTCTGGTCAGACTGTCCTTAAGGTTAAGGAACGCCTGCTCTGTTTCCTCTGTGTGTACGACATGATCAGGCTTTGAGGAAGAGACTAAGGGCCTGATTCAGAGTTGGGAATAGAGAGAGATCTCTTTATCAACTGATCATCTTGGTGAAACCATGTTGCACTGCAGGTGGGGCAGATTTAAAATGTGAAGAAAGATTTAGATTTGGGAGGGAGGTGTCCAAACTGACATCTAAATTGTAGAGTAATAATAAAGCTGTGCTGTATTTGTGGGCTACATGCAAAAGCAGCCAGTATTTACACTACATGCAAAATAAAAATTATGCATTTACACCCCTTGCATTGCAACATGGTTTGTCCAGGTTCACAGTTAAGTGCTATCTCTCTCTCTATTCCCAACTCTGAATCAGGCCCTAAGTCCTGTAATGGTAAAGCCAAAATAGAAAAACTGGGATCCACATTCTGCTGTATCCACACATTCCCAAGAAGGTACGGATTTGTTGTTGGTTCGGCGGCAGTGTCATGGTTTGTATGGCCTGGATTCTGTCGGTAGTCAGATGTCATAATACCTGGGTTAGGCAGTTTCCCAAGTATATAACCCTGGACTGGCATGGCTGTAATTTGTCTTTAGCAACTTTGTGTCCTGTTTGCGAGAGATGAAGCGAACCTTCGTGGTTGGCGTGTTGTGAAAGGTTGTTGTTGTGTGGGTTGGGTAATGAGGAAAGATTGTGGTTGTGTATAGGGATAAGGGTTTGGAGGTTGTATGTGATGAGTGTATTGTGGCTGAGTGTGAGTGCTGTGGTGTTATTTGCATTTCTTCCAGAGCTTGAATACTAACAACCATTAGTTTCTTGTTCTGCATCTCTCTCATCCTAAGGATCTTTTATCATGTTCAATTGCAGATTCCCTGAGTGTGTCTACCGTACCTCCCCTCCAACCTGGAAGTGAGGTCTGAACCCTGGCCTTTAGAGTGTCTTTAAGACCATACAAAAAGCACTGTGATTTTCATTTCCCTATGATTGGTGTTGTCTTTTATATCCTCTATGCCTGTGTATTGGGTAATAGTCTGCAGCGCTCTGGTAAAATAATCTTCTGCAGGCTCACTCTCTTTCTGCTTAATCGTGAAGATTTTACTCCAGGTAACAATAGGAAAAATACAGCCAATTGGGTGACAATGTGGGTTATATTGTCCTGATTACCTTCATCAGTTATGGGACTATCTCCATCCAATACACAGGCCTTGATAAATTTTTTCATGTCGGTATTGTGTGGAAGACATGCCCGTAAAACCACTTGCCAATCTTTATTGATTGGCTCATAAGCATTACCTAAATCCTTTACAAATCTCTGGCACTTTGCTAGTTCTTTCCTAGGGTTGGGGAAATCTGTCATTATGGAACGTAGTTCTGCTCTTGTCCATGGACAATGCATCGCTACATCCCTTGTGGCCACCACACCATGTGCATCCGGATTCCCATTGGGAACAGTTATTGTCCGGATGTGATGGATGCCTGCCACACTGCTACCTTTGACCTTACTACCTGTTTGAGGGTTCAGCCTATTGCTACTACGTATGGTATTAGTAATATGCTACTGTTACAGTGGGTGTTAATACTTCCTGCACTGGTGGGGCTACCTCCATTTATGGTACTAACGGGGTAGCTACCTGTGCTTGCTGTGGTGGTCCATTTAACATTTGTGCAACATGGGAAAGAGCGGACATCACAACAGGTTCATCATCTGCATCATAAACATGTTCCTTATAGCTACTTAGGAGAGGGTACAAGTTACTTGTTACATTTTTATGATTTTTTAGATCAACTGTACCTTCACCCCCATCCGCATCGGGTGGTGGTGATGCGCGTGTGCTACTAACATTACCTCCTGCAATGCTACCTTGCTGTGCATGCGAGCTACTTTGCGGTGCGCACGCAACGATATTTGCATGCGCACTCCCTTGCGTTGTGCACGCAACGCTAGTTTGCACTAAGCCACATGTTCCTCGTGCTGCCACAACTTCAAGCAATCATTAAACTTTACCCTTTTCTTCAGAGACTTCACTAAACATATACTGTCTCTGACATTGTTCAGAACCTCCGAATCAAAGCTACCAATCTTAGGAAAAGGTGTTCTACATTTCTTGGTCATTTTGACCCATATGTCACAGTACGCAGTAGCGTACGCACCATACTTTTTAAACATAACATACCTGGCCGACCCAAGCGGCCCTTCCATCAGCAGCACATTATCGGCCATTACCTCGCACCCATCTGAGTAAATGCTTAGCAATCTCTAGAGTATTTCAATTGGTGAACGATTTTCAGTGAGCTATGTTCACGCACTCCCTCCCGTTATACACAGCAGAACCGCCTGGCGTTACAGTCGGCTTGTATAATGAGGAGCAGAATAACCACCTATTGAAAAGTATTCTACCTGTGACGATATTATCTCAGGCTTCCACTGCTCACTTTCTACTTTGAGTTTACTCCCACTGGAGGCATCTAGAAGTTCCAATAACTCCTAACCTTGCCAGCAGTTTCACTCCCACGACAACCCACTTCACAATCACGGTTTATATAACCATGCGGTTTGATCGCATTGCCCAAAGAACCTAACTGATCAATGGACTTTGCGATTAATGGGTGCCGGACCAAGAAACCCCTTAGCTTCTCGATAACCTAACCACAATGTACCTTCTTTGTACACTGGCCCAGTAGTTTGTACGGCCCCGTCAGGCACCTACCGAGTTTTCACTGAGGTTTAACAGACAGTATCCGCCTCTATTTAGGCTTAACAGACAGTAGCCTTCACAATCACACGTTTCAATTTACATACACCTTTTCTGCGCAGAAAATAGAACCTTTTCCTTTTTATATAGCAGTATAATACAGAGGTTTAATCAAGCAATCACGGTATGCATACAATGACCGTTTGAACATGTGGCAGCAATACGGGAAATATGCGTACGCTATTGTGCGACTTCCCCTTTTAACACAAAACTTTATCAAAGAAGGAAAACAAACTTTTTCCTTCCTTGTCCCTGGATTCTAATCACCGCTCCTTGAACTCACACAATAACGGTTAGCGGTCTCTCAGCATCAAGTGGTAGCAAGTTTTCGAAGGCAATGCATTCTTTCCTGCATATGGCGCCATCACCCTTTGATGAGAAAAAACAGAATAAAATACCAGGACTGTAATACACCACTATACAGGGTATAATAAATTGGACGGTTCTTTAAAATAAATATATATGTTTAATACACAATAACACAATAGTCAACAACTATATAGCATATAAAACTGTTCAATAATTAGAACAGTATATAAAATGAAGTTCACATTGGACAACCATAAAGAAAACCATAAAGTCTCAGTTATATTTAATCTACTCCTTGGTATATAAGACTCATGGGGCAGCACAAATTACCTGATTGGAAAGGCAAAGTTCCATTCAGTCCTTTAGCAGATTTACCGCAAAATATAGGATGATGTAGATCCTCCGGATGCTGTTAATTGCTGTCAGTGGCTGTCCCGGTGCCCCGGGTAAGCGCTCCAGCTCCCTCGGCACTAGGGAAAAAAAGCAGCCAGGCTCCAGCCACCGGCCTCGGTCACACAGCTCGGGTAGGAGAAACCTGGGCTGGAGGCTGCCAGGTTTGTACTGCTCCCGCCGCCTCCCACCCAGGTTCCACCCTAAGACATAGTGGGCTTGCTAATGCCTTGCCGTGCGATCGCCTGCCTTTTCCAAATTTGCATACGCTGGGTGCATGCTACGAATTCCTATTAACTTCTATACCCTAAAGTCGCTATTTAGCATTGCGTACACATAAGAAATAATCGCTTTCCAGACTTTGAGTGTGGTTCCAAAGCACAAAAGTTATTATTCACATAAAAGCATATAGTTACACACCTTGATCTATAACACAATTAGCGCATAGGTTATACAAAATACAAGGTACAGTCGATATATACGCATGCGCTCTGGATCCAGATTTCCCGGCATCAACTATGAAACCTCCGTCAACAGAAAGAAAAGATGACTAACTACCAGATCTAGAGTGCTTGCATATGTACCCTTGCAGAGATAGGCAATACAATAGAACGAGTTGGTATAATCCCATTGGTTCTTCTTCCTGGTTCTTCTGTTACGATACAGTACATAGGTCAGTTTGCATTGTAATAGTTCAGCCCTCCAACAGCTCTTTGTTTGCGTTTTCCCGCCGAAGAACAAGTCTAAACTGGCTAATAAACATTACAGAGTACATTTCAACGCCTATCTCTCTATGATCCATAATTCGCAGATGCATGTTGCAGTCCCCTTACCGATGGAACCGGAGATCTGTAAATAGACAGTGGTTTAGAATAGCACCAAACACGGTCTGCTTATCATGTACTAAACCCTAGATATCAAATACCTGCATTTCACAATAGATTTGATAACGTATAAAACCTTTATTATTAACCTTAATGCTAGGGAACCTTTTTGTGTAAGTATGCAATGTGTCAGTGTGGGGATATTGCGTATAGTCGCTAATATGCGTGGTGCATTTTATGTGTAGAGTGCTTTGCTAAACAGCGCAGCTGTGCGTCTTGTATATTATATGTATGATTTAATGTGCGTATGGGGTATGGTGGGACTTTAAACAATATGTGGTAGGAATGTAGTCGCACGA
Organism: Taudactylus pleione; assembly: GCA_031769625.1. Lineage (NCBI taxonomy): Eukaryota > Metazoa > Chordata > Amphibia > Anura > Myobatrachidae > Taudactylus > Taudactylus pleione. The sequence continues at coordinate 8,779,318 of JAUIMM010000334.1, forward strand.
TGCTAAAAATAGCATATTAGCATTGCACAAAATGGTTTCATGCTGACGACGCAAGATGACGTCGTCAGGGGCAACATAAAATGGCGTTGTGCAGATTTTAATTTTACAATTTAGGTCTCAGCCAACCAACCGGCTTTGACAGTGCGAACGCATCTAGCGCGAGAGTCTGAATCGAGCCCACAGTTCCAACATCACCTGCAGCTTGCTTCTATTTTGCATAAAACATCAACATCTAAGTCTACATTTCTACAGCCTGATCCAGTTGAGATACCGGCACCCGACTCCAGTTTCCAGTATCTTCAGTCTGTTCCAGATTTCCCATACACTATTGCCATCTGGAGTTATCCCGATACCTGCATCCAGTGGGCGGATTTTAACTTGGGGTTGTGGTGATGTAGCCCCTCCAGTAAAATCCACCACTTCAGTGAGCCAGTTGCAGTCCATGACTGCACTGGCTTCACTGTGACTGGAGGTGGCTTCCCATTGGAAGCGCCACGTGCCCAACACGCAAAGGACAGGCAGGCCCAAAGGGAGGTGTCTCCTCCATCTGGGACTGCCAGTCCGAGCTGCGATTAACTGAGAGCGGCTTCCAGTGGAAGCTCCACCTTTTGGCCAATCCTACAGAGCTTGTCGGAGCTGCAACCAATGCAGCCCCCAGAAGCTGGTGTTATGCTCATGCTCGGCACCACCACCGTGTGCACCGGTCCCGGCACTTGCCCAATTCATTGGGCAGGTGCCAGGACATGGCTGGCCGTGGCCAGATCAGCAGCAGCCCCCTTCAGGTAAGAGGGCAGCAGATCCTGTTGCATAAAGTCTCTGACTATATCACTGGTCTACATGAGGAGAAGCACAATTAGGCATTCTAGCTTTGTACTCTACATAACCTATAGCTAGCCTAGGGGTCCTGACCTGAATCAACAAAACACCAGTGACGCATATTAGCACCAGGCCCCAGTCACCTGCTAGTAATACAGCTACTACCATGTGTGTATGCATCTCTCTGCGGGTCTGCCACAGTTCGCAATGATGACAATTTGCTTTTACTATACTTGATCCGCATTTGCATGCCCCTTTCCTCCCTCATTCTACCCATATGTGCCGACATTCAGCTCCCTGCTTCCGGGAGGGAGCTGAATGCCTGCATACAGTGGGGGGCGAAGCCGGGTTATTATGCGGTTTTGGGGGCAGGGCCAGGGGCGTGACCGCACAATCACGTCATAGTGGCCCCACCCCCTCTTCACAATGCCGAAAATAAAGACATTGTGAAGCAGGGGGCGGAGCCACGATGAGGCGATTCAGCGCAATCGCGTCATCGGGCCCCCCAGCTGTGGGGTATCTAGTAGGTAGTCGGGGGGGGCAGGCAGCAGCTGGGAGGCTTGTCTGCCTTTCTGGGGGGTCGGGAGCGGCACCCGATATTCGGGAGGGTAGGCAAGCCTGATTCTACCTCTCCCAGCATATGGAATTACAAGTACAAAATCTCTATCCAGACGTAGGTGTACACATTTTGTTTACACGCACAATACTAATTATGTGTTTTACACTAAGCAAATGGCTCTACTCCCAACTCAGCATTATCCCATAGTATTTAAAACATAGAAAGCTATAAATATAAAGGTAAGGCAGTGGCGTAAGTTTGTCTTAGATGTCCAGATGCAAGTTATCATTTGGCGCCCCCATGAATAAGTGAATTTGTTTCTATTAGGCCTAATTACTAAAGTAAATTTGCAGGATATCCACCAAAAACACCTTTTTTCGGGAGATATCTGCAGGTTTATAGAATCCCCCGAATGTATCTGCATTCCGGAGACTGGCCCCGGTAGCTAGGTGGCGTTAGCTGCTGTTGCCCATGGGCAACAGATCACAAAAAGTACCAGGAGAAGCACTTCCCTCCCAGGCAATTTCCACTCAGACCACTTATGCACAGTAGCGCTGAAGAAGTTAAGGGTTTGCATCAGGGTTGTGTATAGATCCCCTTCAGTTAATGTGCCTAGAACACATGCAAAGGTATACATCTCTTCCATTGTATATCAGAGACACGGGATAAGAGATAACATTGCAACATTGTCTATTATAAAGATGGGGACGGCACTGAGGAATGTAATGTACTGTATGTTTGTATGTATGAAGAGTGACCTCAGCTACCCCTGATGGAGAGGAAAATCACCTGATGTGGGGTGGGGAGCCCTCCTGATACCTCTGATGGAGGGGAAAACCACCTGATGTGGGGAGCGGAGTCCTCCTGATACACCTGATGGAGAGGAAAATCACCTGATGTGGGGTCTTTGAGGACTGAGTTTGGGTCAAGATACTGTAAGGCTGCCACTAAGGTGGGACAACAAATCACAAAATGCCCAGTCACATGCTGGGAAGTTGCTCCCCCAAAGATCTGCCCCAGACTCAGTCACTGGTGCCCCAAGCCCCCGCCTCCCATGCCCTCTCACCCGCAGTTCCGTCTGGTGCATCCTTGTTGACATCCAGCCCCTGGAAGATCTGCAGCCGCGCTTATGCATGGGCTTGCCGCACAGGTCCACGGTTAGAGCTGCCACCAGGGAGGAGTGGGATGGGGAGTTGTGGGTAAGGGGGGGCACAGGGACTGCTGCACGGGTCCGCGGCTAGAGCTGCCTCTAGGGAGGAGTGGGATGGGGAGTTGTGTCTCACTGGAATAAGAAGCTGCTGAGTAGCAGCAACACCAATGAGCAGGGACAGGCTATAGATAGACGGAAGTGGCAGCTCCACTAGTATATGGTTATGGTAGCTTCTCAGGTGCCGGGAACAGGTGCCATGTATTGGCCGGCCATAACGGTACACTCCGGGTACATATTTACAGCCCTAAGTGGGGTGAATATATTGTGGGCGATGGAGGAGGTGCCCCTTCAGTGCTGGTGCCCGGCGCCTCCATTGTCTCCCATAGTGCTGCCCCTGAGGTAAGGTTAGAAAATGCTCTACTATAGAATGTATAGTAAGCTAATAAAGCTATGTAAGGTATTTATTTACAGTATGAATAAGGCCCCTAATGGTCTACTTACTGAACATTATGTGAAAAGTATACATTTCACTAATGGGGCCTATCCATTTACTGACTTTCTGCACGATGCGACCAAAACCAGGAAGAGCAGAAAGTTTGCTAGTGGATAGCTGGCAAGGACCAGCGATGCGCGTGCACGCTGGGTCCTTGCCGACCCCGACTATCTCTCCAACATGCCGGTCAACCTGACGACAGTCGTCAGGTTCGGCATGTTAGGAGATAAAAAGCCGGACGCGCAGCAGCGGCTGCACTGAAAAGACGTTCAGCGCCCGGCAACTTGAAGGTCTGAATGCTAGACGTTCAGACCTTCAAGTCTATAAATGGATAGGCCCCTTAAGTTGGACCCATCCTTTAAGCATCTGCATTTATAGGTTAGTAGTATAGATAGTATAGGGAGCTCTGAATATATTGTAAATGACATCTGCTATGTTTAGTTCTTCCTGCATTAAACATTTGTGAACATATTGTGGTTTGCAATGGATTTAGATTTGATTGAGGCATCTGAACAGGTGTCTAGATTTGTCTAGACATAAATGACTCCTATTACTCCACAGGCACAGGATGGCGCATACCTCAAACAGAAGGAAAAGTTGAAATGACCACATGTGTTCTGGAACTTAATGGACCACTAGACCTAAAATATAAGTTGCCATGAAGAAATGAGCTACTAAAACTTTCACAAATACACGTAAAAGTTGTAATCCCTTAACAGAAATTCAGACATTCTATTTACTATTGTATGTAAGGGACTGACTGCAATGTTCTTCAATTCAAATTACTGACAGGAAGTTTGCAATGTGCGGCTAAATAACTCCCCCCAAAAACAACATTCATTTAAATATCTTCAGTCTTGCTTCTCCTGAAACATTGACATATACTGCATATTTGTAACTGTTATTAGTAGCTCTTTTGTATAAACAACTCTTAGGCAGGGCCGGCAACAGAAATCTCGGGGCCCCACCTTCTCACCACCACCCCCGATCCGTACATCCCTCCCCTGCATGTGTGATATGTGAAGCATGAGAATGTTAACTGAAGGATATGCCAGCCTTTAAATAAAGTAAAAATACACTATGACTTACCACACTGTGGGTGGGATGTACTAAGCATCGCATCCGTGATGTGGTACATCCGCCATGACTTCGCGTACATACCGCGGTTAATTACCACGGTATGTACCAAGAATTTCGCAAAGGACAGCTCTCCCGATAAGAGCTGTCCTTTGCCATGCTGCCGGGCAGAGGGACTTCTGGGTTGAACACCCAGAAGACCTTCTGCACATGCACAGAAGAACGTGGCCACGGGGTTTCATAAGAGGGAACCGATCGTATCCCTCCCAGCCAGGAGCGTCGCGTTAAAAAGCCCATAGGCTTTTATTGGGTAATGCCACCCTAGGTGGCGTTACCTAGCGATGCGACATATGTACATATATGGAATGCGGTAAAACCCCCGAAAACTGCATTTTCGGGGGTTTTACCACTTTTTCCCCTTTAGTACATCCCGCCCTGTCTCTCTCTCACTGATGATGCAGGCTGTAGTTCTTGTCTTCTGTCTCCTGCAAGGTCTTCTTGATGACAGTGCTGTGGATGCCTCAGGGGTAGAAGGGATGGTGTCTGCAGCCAGCCATCCTCAGTTCACAGCCCCTCATCACCTTCCTCAAATTCAGCCTCTCATCACCATCCTCAGCCCAGAAGCCCCCATCACCTTCCTCTGCCCCCAGCCCCTATCACCTTCTGCCCCTAGCCCCTATCACCTTCTGTCCCCAGCTCCCATCACCTTCCTCTGTCCCCTTAACTTTCCTCCATCTCCAACCCCCATCACCTTCCTCCATCCCCAGCCCCCTTCATCTTCCTCTGCCCCCTTCACCTTCCTCCGTTCCCAGGCACCATCACCTTCCTCTACGTCCAGCCTCTCTCACCTTCTGCCCTCAGTCCCCTTTCATCTTCCTCTGCCCCCTTCAGTTTCCTCCATCTCCAGGCACCATCACCTTCCTCTGCCCTCATCCCGTCACCTTTTGCCCCCTTCACCTTCTTCCGCCCCAGCCCCTACTCCTTATCCTGTATCTCCTAACGGCAGCCTCAACTTCTCGTCACTGCAGCAGCGCAGCCGGTCTGACAGGCAGGGAAGACCTGCAGCGACATGACCTATGACGTCACGCCACCATATTACAAACTTAAAGGTTATGCCCAGCCCGAGCCGCAGCTGAGCCACCTGGAGGAGCCCAGCGCTGCCTGGGCCAAGTTACAAGGGAGCTGGGGCTGGGTAGAGGCTATGGATTACGGTGGTAGCGGCCCGTCGGCTGGACCAGTAAGTCTACCGTCCGCAGCCACGTTTTGTGCCCGTCTGGACTTCGGGGTCTGGTACGAGTGTCCCCTTAGTTCCCCCTGTCACCTGGCGTGCCTATATGTGTACTTTTTAAGTAGACTACCTACAGGTGAATGGCCCCTGTTGTCCACCAATCAGAGTGTTAGGTTTGAGGAAAGCTGTTATCCCAGGATTGGCAGAAGCACACTGAGGGGCCTATTCATCATTACATAATTATCACTAGTGATAATTATGTTTTAAACTTGCTGCGAGTTTAAAAAATCTTTTGTAGGCCTTCATCATGCCTCCCTAACAAAATTATCACTTCCGAAAAGCTGCTCTATTTGCGGAGTCAGCTTTTCGGAAAAGTGATACTTTTTCCCCCTTACCACTGAGGTATCCATAAGGATTTCCTCATTGCCTTCCCTCCATTTTGTGGAAATTATCGAGGCACAATTATAACCAGGAGATATCTCCTGCGTTAAAAGAAAGATGAATGGAGCTGACACTTAAATTATACAAAATTAGGTTAAAATTTTATTTTTCATCTGCTTTTGTATAAATTAAGTGATGATGAATAGACCCCCGAGTCCCCTAGATGCTCCTCCCTACTTGGGTACTACTCATCAATGGAAACAGATGGGGGCACTAATGCCAATGGACTGAATTTAGAGTCCAAGCCTTGCAACCAGGAAAGTAAGAAACTGCCAACCTTGCTCCTGAAGCAAATCTAGTATAGAAGTTACTATGACGCATATGGGCTGCGTTATAAAGTCATCAAGTAAATTAGGGTGTCGGTCAAAATCCAATCCTTAAATTCCCATTTGTAAATAAAAAACTAAGAAGGAACACAGTAGAGCACACTGTGAAATAAAATGCTGATGAACTAGAGCAAATGCTGGCTCTGTCCCAGCATCTTACCTTGTGTGCAGTGGGGTTGGAAGGATGATTGCTTGTGCTTCTCGGTCAGACTGGGATTATGGTGATAAGCTGTGGTAACATACCCCAGTCCCAACTCCAAGAATATCACAGACATGAGGTAGCAGCAGTCAGCGCTTCACAGGTAATAAGAAAATGCCAGCTGCTGCTTCTCCATGTTAGCTGCCACTCAGTTCAGTGTTGGCAAGGAGAAATTGCAAACACCTGCCACTTATCCAGTGTCTTAACAACCTCCTAAACCTTGGCGTCTTAGGTAAGTGCTGACCCTGGTCATAACTTTTAGATAGCTAGAAAGGAAATCCTGGCCAAGGGATAATATGTTCTTTATTCATTGTAGTTGTTACTGATTTCATTTTGGGTCTTATTGGGGGGAAGGGAAGCCTAGTGTGTTTATTTTTTTCTCAGCTTTCTTGGAGGATAATAGTACCTATTTCATTTCCAACATTAAGCAGCAACGGATAGTGAAAGCTGAAATAACAGGTGGGAGAAAGCAACACTGTCTAATAACACTGGTTCTGATGGGGCAATTTCAGTTTATTTCTGCATCACCATTAGGAATGTCCTTCTTTATATTCCTCTCCCAATCAGCCCCTCCCCTACCAGCAGTACTGGTGGTCTGTGCAGAGCACCAGTAGCATCGTCAGTGGGGGGGTCACTGGAGAGCCTTCCTTCGTGAAACAGCAGAGCAAGCAGCTGCTATGAAGACCAGACCGCACCTCCTGAGGGCATGTAGTAGGTAGGAAGCTGAGGTGGGAAGGAGGGAGCTTGGGTTGTATGTGACAAAGTTAGAATGGTGTGGAGCATTTGTGACAATTGAAAAGTGGTCAGCGATCCCCACTCTCCTATTTATCACTTTCAAATGCATGAACCAATCATGGAATGTTGGCGTAATAAATACAGTAACACAGCCTCAAACAACAGGAGTATCTCACCTTTACTCAGGCAAAGCTATATCAATTAAGCATTATTTTTTGGCGCTAGAAGCAGGAAACATTGCTGACATTAGCTTTGGGAATCTGTGAATTAATGAAAAATAAAGCAAATAACAACTTCATCCATTTTCCATTTTCTATACATGGAGGATTACCGTCTTCTACATTACATGGCAATGAATTATACTCTGAAAGGAGTTCATATCTAACAGCACAGGATAAGCGCAAACTCATTTACTGTAAAGTATTAACAGAGAATATAGCAGGTAATGCTTCTTAATCCTAAAATGATCTGAATTGTCATAAGCGCATACCATCTGCTTTGCAGCCTAATTCCATCTCAATGAAATAAAAAGTTATTTTGAAATTACTTTACAAAGGAAGGCAATAAACATATATGGAGCTGTAAGGTACAACGGCATATGCTGCCACGATATAAGTAAAAGTTAATTTATAAATAATAAATAATATATATGAGGAAGTATATGAGTAGAATTCAGGAAATGCAATAGTGTACGTGTATTTTAAGGATCATTTATTCTTTTCCAAAGGACATGCTGCTGTTAGTATATACAGTATAATACACTAAAGTGTATAGTGTAGTGCTAGTGTATACAGTATACACTAAAGTCTATTGGACCTAGTCATCAAAACAGCCCAGAAAAGACAGATTTTCTATTGGTGTTTATTGCCACAACTGAAAGGATTAAATTACTTATGGAAATAATGTTTGATAGTAAACTTGCCTGGCAGTTCGCTTTTGGTTTATTTTTTTTGAAGTGCTATTCCATTTGATGGTACCTTCATTTTCAACTTGGGCAAAGGTAATTTGTTCACAACCTGGAGTGTATGTACATAAACTTGTTGGTTTGGGCTGTTTGGTATTTGAATTGCCAGCAAGAAAATGTACTTTATGCCCATAAGCATGTGAGAAATTAAAAGTTAATTACAATGTAGTGATTTTAAAAAACTGACAGTCAAACAGCAAAACCAAATCTTAATATTACTATTATTATTAATAATAATAATAATGGGCTGTCCCATTCCCATTGGGCACACACTTCAACCGAAAAACATCACAACACAATCCAATCATTACCATGGTGGCAAACATCGGAATGCTGCCATCGAATGGTAAAAACACTACCATCACAAGAAAAATATAGATGGTCGGCAAACATCGACCATCGATGTCCATCCCTAGGCTGTACCGCCCACCCACCTCTCTACAGGACACCGCTGCTGCCAAAAACCCCGCCACCTGCCGCTGAGAGCCCCCGCCGCATGCCGGTAAATCATAGTGAATCCCGAGATTAAAAAAAAACCAGGATTGGCCTCCCTAGTCCTAGCATTGCCCTTATGGTATTGACTTTAATTGCACTCAAGACTGAGATCAGCAGCTCATTGAATGTTTCCACAATAATTTGCCGTTGCCTAAGATGGCAGTAGCCCCCATCCAGCAGTCAGTATGGTCCATAACCTTGACAAAGTTGCTGATGGGTTTTCTGGTTGCGTATGACACTTACCAACCAAGCATAATGAAAGTGCTATTCCATCTGGCGGGGACCTCCATTTTAACCTGAGCAATAGCAATTTAATCCTAACCTGAAGTGCATGTTACATGTTCCAGCCTTGTCTCTGTATGATTAATTAAAATGAAAGCAGATCTTGTGTGCCAGCAGCAAAATGCTTTACACATCAAAAACACTGTGTGCAGGGTGAGCGCGGGATGTTGTGTGTCAGCCAAAGGATAACAACTGGCGAGAAGATTGCCACTACCCTGGTCCATTATCACGTCCGTTCCACATTTGAATTTAGAACACTTTATTGATGTATTTTCTAAATTGACATTATAGAGAATGAAATGATCACAATTGTAAACGAGTAACTACTTTTTCATGCTGTTGTACTGTAAATAAATAATAAGGTGACGTACTGTACACTTATATAAATAGGTATGTTAAGCAAACTTTGTAATGACTTTTAAGAAGCGAATTAGCCGTTATAATGATCAAAATATATGTACTGTGTGTACTGATTTTAATGTGAAATACATTAAGCCATTGATATTTCTGAATCCAGCCTGCACATGTCACTTTCATACACAGAGAGCCAATGCACAGTATGTACTGTTGAACAGATGACTTTGCTATTGATTTGGAAGTGCTTTGTGAAGCTTGTTTTTGTTTTTGCTTTCCTTTTAAAGCTTTCAAAGGCAGATTCAAGAGGATTTATTGCAGCTGTAACTTTTCCTTTTCTGATTATTCCTAATAAGCAGGAAATCATCAATATCACAGTTACTTAAGTCTGACGTTAGCTCTGACATACCATGGTCAAAAATACAAAGGGAAATTATTTTCATCATCAATAGTAGTGGGCAATAGAATGGCAGTAGCAATACACTTATCATCACATCAACTACTGTATATTGGTTGTGATGCAGAAGCACTATATCATGGGAGAAAGTGACAGGATGTCACTCTTGGGGATATTGATTGAGGTGAGGCTAATTTATTATCATTATCACCCCCATATTCTACCTTTCTAATCTACCTCCTCCTCAACATCACCATTACAATTGTAATAATAATAATAATAATTTTTTTTAAATTATGTTATGTAACAAGGACAAAGGGCCTGATTCAGACCCACTCGCGAGCGCACTCTGGGCACTCTGGTACCCCAAATCTAACCTCAGTACTTATTTTTTTGAAAAAACATTGCTTTCTATCATTTTTCCACATGTACAGTATGCCAATATGCATATAACAGCCCTTTGCCACAAAATAAGTTCACTAAATACTTTTATTAGGGCTACTACTACTATTCTATATTGATTCCCAGGGTCACTGAAGCTTTTTATGGGGTACAGATTGATTTCCCCCAATAAAATTTCCTTTTCGCTAGTGTCGCTTTTTAAAACATTCGCCTATATGCGTTTTTCGCCTGTTTTACAATTGAATAGGGCGAAAAGCGGGGACACGCATGGAGAAAACATTGCGTCAAATCAGGCGAAAGAGGTGAATTCAATCTGCTTTTTACCAGACAGCACTTTTTTCGCGGCTAATTCAATTCGGCCCACAGTCTATGAATTAACGAGGTGTCTGATCACCAACAAAATGCACCTTTATAAGTATGTGAAGGACAATTATAAATATATAAATTATGTGAAATGCTAATTTTTACATGCAGAATGGCAAAGCAAAAGTGGAACAAAAAAATATTGTATCGCTGTAACATCACACCTATGTTAACCAGTCTGTTCCACTGCAAAATGCTTTCGGCAAAAAATGTAGCAACAACTTGCAATGATTAAGATTGTTTTCGCAGTTTCACTTCACTTCAGATACAAAGTCAATCTGAGAGGTATCGTCAACTATACTGTATATACAACTGTTGACTGATTGGCCTCCTGTTGCCAATAATCCCAAGTGACTGGCCAATCTCTGACTTGAGTCACTCACTGCTAAATCAGGACATGTTACAGGGGTGGATATGTGCAGAGATAGTGATCTCCTTTTGGATCTCATCATCTCATTACACAACACATTAAGGTGGGAGGGTGCAAAGAACAGTGATCCTCTATGGGACCCTTATTCTTCCTCCCCTAATGGTCAGATGGTCATGCAGTCTGATCACTTTATAAATGGCAGCGTAACTCTATAATACCTTGGGGGAGTTCCTAGAATTATACATAATTTTTACCTAACATTCACCATCCTCAACTTGCAGAACCATGTGTGCTCTATACCAAGCACCCTTACCATGGGCGCTCTTTATGTGTGCTGATCTTGGGGGCGTTCCCGCCCCCCGTTCTTGGCACGAAGTGGACTTACCCAGCGCTCCAGCAGCTGCTGGGGAAGCCCAGAGTCTCTCCCGTGCCTCTCTCCGGTTTCTGGCTTCTCTGTGACGCCATCCGACAGGTTGACACTACTAGAGCAGATCTACTATTTTGGTGTCACTCCCTCGGATGGTGTCACCTGGTGCAGCCCGCACCCGTCTTGTGACGCCAGTGGCGCCACCCCCTCCTCGCCCCCAAATGGCCACAGCATGTCAGCTGTGGCTTAGAGGGGACAGTGACCACCATCGCAGTCAGTGACCGACACATGCGCAGTACAGGTCCTGCACATGGGCTGATCATTAAACATTGGACTTGTATGCAAACCATTGGGTTTGCATACAAATATTGCATAATGTCTCTGTGATTTTGTCCCACTCTGATTTATGGTCTAAGAACTTCTGCAGCACTCCTGCCATTTATTGTTTTGCATATTTACTTACTATAAAGTACTTTTAACACAACAATCTATTATTTTTCCTCATGATAAAAAATGTAAAACCAAATTTTTTTGCACAATTTCTGGGAACGTTCAGCCAATAGGTACAGTAAGTAAGCATAGTTGCTGTATTAATGGTGCTCTTTATAAGTATTGGTAAGCAGAATATCCCAGCAAATGCTGAGTTATGAATGTGGGGGTTTTAACCACCTGTATCAATTAAAAATGATAAAGTTGTCACATTCATATATATATATATATATATATATATATATAGCAATCCTTTAATCCGGCACTTGTTGTAATCACTAATGTCCTTAGTGCTCCTGTGCCCTCCGTTGGGTTAAATACCCTAATAAACAGCAAACATTTCGGCGGCACTAGGAGACTTGGTTTAGTTGAAATTTAAAATGCCTTTAATGTCCTACGTTTCGGAGGTTAGTCCGTCGTCAGGGAAACTGAGCAAATGACACAATACATACATTTATACACACAAGAAATTACCTGATTGCTGACAGCCGGCCGGGATCACCTTCCGACGCCCACCATAGACTCGCGCTATGTTAGTATACACGGATCATCTGGTGACGTCATCAAGATGCGCCCCTCCGGCTATCCAATGAGGCAGTACATGGGTTGCTATGGAAATCCATTAAGCATACATTGCGATCAGAGATCTAAAGAAACAAAATACAATAAAACCACAATTTAAAACACGCTGGTTCATTGAATCAAAGTCACCACATGTCTGAAACATGATGTTAAACCCACAAGATCGTCTATTATATGTAACATTGCAGACCAAGATTTTCATTTAACCCTTTAGGTGCTATTGTATTCAAGTGGAAAATCCACCTACATTCCAATCTAAGGAGTAATTTATTTCTGTCTCCCCCTCTTATGTTAGTGGGCACATGATCTATAATTTTGGAGCGTATGCTAGCTACACTATGTTTTGCCATAGCACAATGACGTGCTACTGGCTGTTCACTAACTCCTGTAGTGAGAGCTGCTCTTATAGCAGAACGATGATTCGCCATACGCTCTTTAAATTGAGTTTGTGTTTTGCCCACATAACATAGTCCACAAGGACATGTTAATAAATATATTACAAACCTGGATGTACAAGTTAAAGGGTAATTGATCGTAAATTTTTTTCCAGAATGCGGGTGATGAAAAAAATTCCCTACCATCATGGAGCTACATGTTAAAATCCTAAACATCGATAACAGCCTGTTTTCTGTGTAAGGAAATTAGTATTGGACAATTGTTTCTTTTTTAATGGAGCTATGTCATATTTGACTAATTGATCTCTCAAATTATAACCTCTTTTATAACTAGGTAAAATCTTTGAATTCAATAAAAGCGGAAGTTCAGTATCTGTGTTAATTAATGGCCAAAGATGTTTGGCTTTTTTGACTACCGCACTGGTTCTTGTTGTAAAAGTATTGACCCAAGGAATTTGATGAGGTGACTGTTCTTGATGTTCTTTGGGGGACAGTGTTACTACTCTAGGTATTGAGAGAACTCTTTGTTTGGTATCTTGCATTAATTTTTTATCATAACCCCTTGTAATAAATTTATTTACCATCAATGACATGTCCTTCTCTGTTTGTTGTACATCACTAGTTATACGTTTGACCCTCAACAATTGTGAATACGGTAATCCCCTACGTAATGATGTAGGGTGAAAGCTATCATTTTTCAATATTGTGTTTCTATCTGTTGGTTTCACAAATAATGAAGTATTCAATAAATCATTTGTTAAATCAATATTGACATCCAAAAATTGGATCGATGTTGGATGAATGTTATAAGTAAGTTGTGCTGCATGTCCCGAATTATTATGTTTATTCAACAATTGTTGTAGTATAGACTTATCACCTTTCCAGATGATTAATAAATCATCTATAAATCATAAATATAATGTTAGATAATCACTGATGTTAGGTACTGTAAAAAACAACGATTGTTCTACCATATACATGTATGCATTAGCATAGGATGGGGCCACATTCGACCCCATCGCTACGCCTGCTACCTGTAAATAGAAACGATTATCATACAAAAAGTAGTTTTTGGTTAATACCATCTCCAATAACTCAAGGAAAAATTCAATCTTAGGGCCCTTGTACTTATCATTATTTCTGATCAAATTTTCCACAGCTTTCATACCTTCAGCTTGAGGGATACTGGTATATAAGCTATTTATGTCAGTTGTACATAAAATGTACCAGTAGATAATGGGCCTATATTTTTAAGTATGTTGATTAATGCAGTAGTGTCCTTTAAGTATGATGGAATGGTCTGAACACAAGGATTGAGATAGCTGTCCAGATATATTGCTATTGTTTGGAATAATGACCCCCTGGCTGATATTATCGGCCGCCCAGGTGGATGGTATGGGTCTTTGTGAATTTTTGGTACCGTGTAGAAAATCGGCACTATCGGATGTTCTACTGTTAATGCTGTTTTTATTTCAGGGGATATTATCCCTGATAGGACTGCTTCATATAGCATTGTGTCCAGTAATTTTTTATATTGATTAGTAGGATCTTTAGGTAAAGGTTTATACACTTTTGAATCATTCAATTGTCTAAGGCATTCAGAATCATATAATATTAAATCCTGGACAACCACTGCCCCCCCTTTGTCAGCACTACGTATAATTATATAATTCCTTGCCTTTAAATTTTTTAAAGTCTCAAACTCATCAAATGATAAGTTGTTACTAAATTTATATTTACTGTCCATCTTTGATCCTTCTTGCTCCAACATACGGGGAAATGTTTTTATAGAGGAGCTCACTGAAGTTGGATCAAATTTAGATCTTGGCTGTAGTTTAATTAGGGCTGGAGGAATATCCACAGTTGTTATAGAAGGTATCTTAGGCGGTAATTTGCCAAAATGTTCTTTCAGTCTCAAAGTACGATCCAATTTGAAGACATCTATTTTCCATTGAAATGGATCATGATGTTTGGTCGGTACATATGAAAGTCCCTTAGAGAGAACTTGTGATTCTAATGGAGTCAACGGTTTACTGGATAAATTGAACACTAGGTTTGTTTCCCCCGTGGGGGGCGTCTTGTGTTGCCTCTTGGTTTGACCACCTCTCCGCGTCCTCTTCCCGGTGGTTTGTTGTATGCTGCTCTGGTAGTAACCCCTAAAGGGTGAGAATATGTAGTTGAGGTAGATGGTTGTGTATCCGTATCACTTAAAGAAGTGGTCGACTCCCCTCCATACTGTTTGCGTTGACGTCGATGTCTAAACGTATTATGGCGAGAACCTTCAGTTGAAGTAGTATTCAGCCACTGATACACACGATGATGTTGATAATCTAGTTGTACTTTATTAAATTTGTCTTTTTTGAACTTAACAAGATCTCTTTTATATTGGTCCAACTGTAAAGTAAGCTTCTCTAACCAATTTGTGGTCAGATCCTTAGTTAATAATGCTTTGTTATTCATTTCAAATGTTGTTATTTTTTCTTTTGTACTATTGAGTTCTTTATTAGCCTCTTCAATGACCAACAGGAGCAAGTCCATAGAACACTTATTTAATATTGAGATCCACTTGCGGCAAAATGGTACACTGTATCGGCCTATGGTAGGCATATTCTTAATTCTTAAACCTCTCGGAATTAGCTTTTCTCTGTAATGATCAGACAGTGTAATACCATGATATAAGAAATCAAGCTCTTTCCTTTTCAATTTAAACCATTCATTGTATAAATCTTCATTAGATCTGATGCTGTTATCGTCACTCAGTTTACTTGTAAATAATATAGATTCTGCTTCAGAGTCTGTGAAGCTAAATTGTTCTTTGTTATCCATTTCAAGAATGGTTTGAGCGTTTAGATGTAGATCTGTGTCCTGCCATAGTGGTGATTAATGACTAATGATATATATATATATATATATTTATAACATGGGAGGTCCTGCACTCACACCGTCAGATGGTAAATTGCTGGGGTGCACTCCAAGGATGACCCAGAAGGGAACCCAAATACATACAATTGTAATCCACAGAAAGGGAAGAAAAGGCACTCTCCAGTCTTTGTGTAAAATTTGCAAGAGAAAGAGAAATATATATGCGCGCCAGTGCTAAAAAAAGGGCCACTGAAAATGGAGCGTGCCAACATGACATGCCACCCATTTCTCATCACCTATTTGGTGGTTTCTCACAATGTGGAACCTCTGAAGAAATGTATCCTCCATGGGAAGACGGCATCTTCAGTCAGTATTCACTATTCATGTAGGTCGCATCATCCAGAAGATGCCTGTTTGTGTAGAAATATTAACAAGTTCATCATCATACAACAGCGGTTAAACCAGACTTCTTCCTTCCCCCTGCATCTCTCAGCCACACAATCTGCCCCTGCGTTGTCTCTCAGCACACTATCACCTCCCTTCGCGTCGTCTCTCAGCCACATCATCACCCTACAGGTAGCCCAGCCAGCACCAGCAGGCACACTTGCCTGCTCTTTGAAGTGACATGAAAATATTCGGTCCAGGCACATTGGTGGTGGCTGCAGGGGTGGGGGGGAGGTGTGAGTACAATGCCCTGGCTGGCGACACCCTTCTCTGCTGGGCCTGCCAGGGCATGTGCCCTGCTCGACACCCTAGTTACGCCACTGCTAGTGGTACAACCTATACCAACGTTTCAGCTCCTTCAAGAGCCTTCTTCAAAGTGGTCACAGTTTTAGCAAACACAGGTATTGTCACAAGATCATGCAGCATAAAACCAGAGCTGCCTCCCAGGCCCCCATTTTATACCTCATGTCAAACAGGAAGTGTCATGCTGATGTCACTTCCGGTGAACCAACAGGAAGTGCATCAGCAGTTCAGCACCTGTGTATAATGCTGTTGTTACCATAGCAACAATGGTAAAGTTAATATAGTGAGAGACAAATCTGAGGTATATAGGGAGCCTGGGGTGTTTAGGGACATAATGAAATAAAAAGAGTAAAACAATATAGGAAAAGAACAATTGTTCAAATATTAATGATAAAAAAGAAAAGATATAGGGCCTGATTCAGACCCAGATGCAATTAGCGCTCGCTCGTCCAGAAAATAGGGGTGGCTATTCTAATGAACTGTTCGCTCTTTGCGGTCTGTTCACGCCTCTAGGTCTGAACGAGCGAACAAAACTTGCGGTCGTTTTTTGGAAAACTACGCCCCCTGGCCGGTCGCATCCTACGTCATGTCCGCTATTTATTAGATTAATCGAGTACATCGACCAGCGTATGAACTGCTCGCTATTCTTGTAGTTGGTTTTTGCTACCACAATCTTGCGAGCAGTTCTGGCTATAGAATAACCCAGTGACGTGGTCAATGATGCTGCTGTTTTAATTATGCACACCCATAAAACGCCCGTTTTGACCTTTAAGCACACCTGCGTTCGGATCTCCACTCCCCGTTTTCAAGCACCTTCCCCTGTTACCACCCACATACGCCTCTTTCTGTCACTCAAATTTTCAGGCATTCGCTATTTTGCGAGCACATGAATTTCGACCGCACTGACTGGTTCGCGCATGCGTATAATGATCCGTACGCATGCGCAGTTGGGCAAACATCGCTCGGAGCGAACGAGCGGCCGCTAACGAGCGGCTCTGAATCAGGCCCATAGTGATATGTTGCATAGGGTCACGTAGGTCCTATTCCTGTTAGACAGCAATCAAACATACATATAACTACAGATGTGTCGTCTTGTATCTTTGCCCGCGACCAGGTACCTGGAGGGGCAGAAACGTCGCTGTAAGGTGTACCACTGGGTATGTTAAAATAAACATGTGCAAATTTTACAAACTGGAGAGCGCCATTATATATACTAGAGATGAGCTCTGAACAGTGGGGATCCGAGTCCACCCGAGGCTCGGGTGTACCTGCCGACTTGGATCCCCACTGCGAGCCTGACGTCGGATCTCGCGAGAGTTCACCACTACATAAGGCGCCGAGTACCACAACTCGGTGCCATTTGTCCTGCACGCTCCGGACTGCGCGCTACTCTGCAACTGGGCGAGCTGGCTAAGAGGGGGCATGCTGATCACTGGCTGGCTGGGTGGCTGTATAGGGGGACACACTGCATGCTGATGCTGCGCTATACTCTGCTAAGTGGCTGTGCTGGCAAAAGTGACTGGGTAAAAGGAAATAAAACAAAACTTATTTTTTGGTGCTGTACCCCACTGTGTAAGTGTGTAGACAAGCACTGTGACTTTGTGGGCCATAGACCTCTGTGTATAAAAAATACAAGCACCATGACTCCGTGGGCCTTAGCCCTCTGTGTATAAAAAATACAAGCACCATGACTTCGTGGGCCTTAGACCTCTGTGCAGCTTACAGCGGGGGGCGTGGCCAGATGATAGTGACAATTCAGTGTGAATCGCGTCTCCGGACCCCCCCCCCGTTTCGGGGGTTTCTCTATCTACTCTGGGGAGGTCCGGAGGGACGGCGGCCGCCGGGAGGCTTGCCTGCCTTTCCGGGGGGCCGGGAGCGGCACCCGATATTCGGGAGGCTCCCGGCCAAATTGGGAGGGTAGGCAAGCCTGGCCATAGCCCTTTGTGTATAAAAAATACAAGCACTGTGACTTTGTGGGCCATAGCCCTCTGTGTATAAAAAATACAAGCACCAAGATTCCTTGGGCCGTAGTAAACAAGTACTGTGACTCTGCTGGCCGTAGCCCACTGTGCATACAAGTACTGTGACTTCTTGGGCCGTAGCCCACTGTGTATACAAGTACTATGACTCTGCTGGCCGTACCCCACTTTCCAAGGACAATTCCATCTTGCACTACCTTTCATTTCTGCCACTGCTGTATGGCAATGTTTCACAGATGTGCTTTAAACTGTGGTGTCTGTGCTGCTGTGCCGCTGCTCTGACACTTGGCAACCAGTCAGCTCACTGCAACCTTTGGCCAATAATGGTGAAAACAAGATTATAAGCTGTGAGGTGGTCTAAATTTACTGTAAATGACTGGAAATTAATGTTATTGAGGTTAATAATACTGTAGGAAGAAAAAAATGCCCAATTTATGTGATTTTAGCTTTTTTGTAAATTTTTGAAAAAAATCCAAAACCAGTCACGGCAGTTTGGCAAATCCAAATCCAAAGTCGGACGACGAATTAGAACCACATCCAAATCCGGCAAAAATGGTCCAGTGAACATCCCTAATATATACACACACATAAAATTTTTAGCAACAAATTATTATATATACAATTGTGTATATATATATATATATGTAAAAAAAAATTGTAAAAAGTAATACCTTGTATAATACATCATACAATATTCATTATGATTTATTTTTATGCCCTTGTTAAATAACTTTTTTGGTTTGAAGCTGTACAATAATTATGAATTGAATAATTGAATAATTATGAATTGATTCACGCTATCAAGCTAACTTCAATCTAACCTTAAGGGTATTGTCAAATTTTCAAAGCCTAATCTTGGAAATGAGGATCTGTCCCAGGGAATTAGGGATAATTGACAACTCAACTATGCAATACTTTACTTTGAATAAAAATCAATTTTCAAGAAAGTATTTTATAGATCCAGCCCTTTTCTATTTAAGGACTCTCAAAAACATATCACTAAGAACCGACGGTCACCTTTCCATGCATAAATCAAACCTTATACTGACCTCTAATGGAATCTAAAAGAAAATAAATGTAATGAAATCAGTAAGGGAAAATAAGGGAGAACTGTGGTGCAGACATATTATTTCAGCTGGTTTTAGAGACTCCTGTTCTTAGGCCAACAAATAACTACAGTAAAAAGCTTCTCAAATTATTAGTCATCTAAAAAACTTAAAACATAACCTAATATATTATATATCGTAGTTAGAAATTATATACGTGTAAAATAGAAATTTGATATTGCTTAAAAATACTGTAATGTTTTTAAAAGTTTATATAGAAATGGCAACAGACACACAATATGATAATATGTACTGTTGTAAATACATAGGTGTATATTCCAACAGTTAGAGGCAGTATAGAGAGGATGCTCAATTGTCGATGAAAAATGTATCAGCCATCACCTGAACAGGATTAAATGGGATAAATGCTGTTTTTGTATAGTGTAGCACCATTATTAAAAAAAAATAAACATGCATATGAAATAGTAATATCTGTATGCCAACTCTGTTGTAGTACATAGTACACGAAGGGTAGGGGGTGAGGGTGAAAATATCTGCAAAATTCTCCAGTATACACACAACCATAGGGAGAGCGCTGTGACCAGTGCTGTTGCACTAGGCAGAGAGCTGTGGGGGCGGCACCATCACAGCCCCTGCATCTGGCTAGCAGGCTGTCTGGAACGGGACAACGCAGCCAGTATCTGTGCTACAGTGCAGTCGGAAGCATCCTTCAGATACACCAGCCACCTTCCCTGCTATCAGTACAGCTGGTTGGTGTGTCCTGAGGATGATAGTGATTTGGCTCTCCAGTCATGGCGTTTCCGCCCACCCACCCCCTGGGGTGTAGCCTTATGATGGCATATGCTCATGGGGAGGGGGTGGCAGTGCACAGGGAGCTTTAAAGCTCTATAATGGGGCTAAGTATGCACATAATATATATGTAAAAACAACTTTAGTATTCGCCTTATTTCCATTGGACGTATAACATAAAAGTGTATAATTATTAGCAAATAATCTTATTAGCTAAAGTAATATACTAATAAAATGAGCAGGTCTGTGAGTCAATGTAATGCTGTAATGCTTCGTCGCTGTGTATGTCATGCAGAGGAGTGACCTGTGAACCAATGGGATTCTGTGTCGCTGTGTACGTCATGCAGAGGAGTGACCTCTGAGCCAATGGGATGCTGCGTTGCTGTGTATGTCATGAAGAGGAGTGAAATGTGAGCCAGTGGGATGCTGCGTTGCTGTGTATGTCATGAAGAGGAGTGAAATGTGAGCCAGAGGGATGCTGCGAACGCTGTGTATGTCATGCAGAGGAGCAGCCTGTGAGCCAATGGGATGCTGCGTTTCTGTGTATGTCATGCAGAGGAGTGACCTGTGAGCCAACGGGATGCTGTGTCGCTGTGTATGTCATGAAGAGGAGTGAAATGTGAGCCAGTGGGATGCTGCATCGCTGTGAACGTCATACAGAGGAGTGACCTGTGAGCCAATGGGATGCTACATCGCTGTGTACATCATGCAGAGGAGCAGCCTGTGAACCAATGGAATGCTGTGTCACTGTGTATGTCATGCAGAGGAGTGATCTGTGAGCCAATGGGATGCTGTGTCGCTGTGTACGTCATGCAGAGGAGTGACTTGTGAGCCAATGGGATGCTGTGTCGCTGTGTATGTCATGCAGAGGAGTGACCAGTGAGCCAGTGGAATGCTGTGTCGCTGTGTACGTCATGCAGAGGAGTGACTTGTGAGCCAATGGGATGCTGTGTCGCTGTGTATGTCATGCAGAGGAGTGACAAGTGAGCCAATGGGATGCTATGTCGCTGTGTACGTCATGCAGAGGAGCAGCCTGTGAGCCAGTGGGATGCTGCGCGCAGTATATGTCATACAGAGGAGTGGTCTGTGAGCCAATGGGATGCTGTGTCACTGTATATGTCATAAAGAGGAGTGAAATGTGAGCCAGGGGGATGCTGCATTGCTGTGTACGTCATGCAGAGGAGTGACCTGTGAGCCAATGGGATGCTGTGTCGCTGTGTACGTCATGCAGAGGAGTGACCTGTTAGCCAATGGGATGCTGTGTCACTGTGTATGTCATGCAGAGGAGCAGCCTGTGAGCCAAAGGGATGCTGCATCGCTGTGTACGTCATGCAGAGGAGTGACCTGTCAGCATATGAGATGCTGTGTCGCTGTGTACGTCATGCAGAAGAGGAACCTGTGAGCAAAAAGGGATGCTGCGTCGCTGCATATGTCATGCAGAGGAGCAGCCTGAGAGCCAATCGGATGCTGCGTCGATGTGTACGTCAAACAGAAGAGAAACCTGTGAGCCAATGGGATGCTGCATCACTGTGTACGTCATGCAGAGGAGTGACCTGTGAGCCAATGGTATGCTGTGTCGCTGTGTAAGTCATGTAGAGGAGTGACCTGTGAGCCAATGGGATGCTGTGTCACTGTGTATGTCATGCAGAGGACCAGCCTGTGAGCCAATGGGATGCTGCGTCACTGTGTACGTCATGAAGAGGAGCAGCCTGTGAGCCAATGGAATGCTGTGTCACTGTGTATGTCATGCAGAGGAGTGACCTGTGAGCCAATGGGATGCTGTGTCGCTGTGTACGTCATGCAGAGGGGTGACTTGTAAGCCAATGGAATGCTGTGTCACTGTGTATGTCATGCAGAGGAGTGACCTGTGAGCCAATGGGATGCTGTGTCGCTGTGTACATCATGCAGAGGAGTGAATTGTGAGCCAATGGAATGCTGTGTTGCTGTGTATGTCATGCAGAGGAGCAGCCTGTGAGCCAACGGGATGCTGCGCAGCTGTGTACGTCATGCAGAGGAGTGACCTGTGAGCCAATGGTATGCTGTGTTGCTGTGTACGTCATGCAGAGGAGTGACCTGTGAGCCAATGGGAAGCTGTGTCGCTGAGTACGTCATGCAGAGGAGTGACCTGTGATCCAATGGGATGCTGTGTCGCTGTGTATGTTTCGCAGAGGAGTGGTCTGTGAGCCAATAGGATGCTGTGTCACTGTGTATGTCATGAAGAGGAGTGACCTATGAGCCAATGGGATGCTGAGTTACTGTATATGTCATAAACAGGAGTGAAATGTGAGCCAGTGGGATGCTGCATCGCTGTGTACGTCATGCAGAGGAGTGACCTGTGAGCCAATGGGATGCTGTGTCGCTGTGTACGTCATGCAGAGGAGTGACCTGTGAGCCAAAGGGATGCTGTGTCGCTGTGTATGTCATGCAGAGGAGTTAGCTGTGAGCCAAAGGGATGCTGTGTCGCTGTGCACGTCATGCAGAGGAGTGGCCTGTGAGCCAATGGGATGCTGTGTTGCTGTGTAAGTCATGCAGAGGAGTGACTTGTGAGCCAATGGAATGCTGTGTCGCTGGGTATGTCATGCAGAGGAGCAGCCTGTGAGCCAATGGGATGCTGCACGCTGTATATGTCATGCAGAGGAGTGGCCTGTGAGCCAATGGGATGCTGTGTCACTGTGTACGTCATGCAGAGGAGTGGCCTGTGAGCCAATGGAATGCTGTGTTGCTATATACGTCATGCAGAGGAGTGACCTGTGAGCTAGTGGGATGCTGCGTCGCTGTGTATGTTATGAAGAGGAGTGAAATGTGTGCCAATGGGATGCTGTGTCGCTGTGTACTTCATGCAGAGGAGTGACCTGTGAGCCAATGGGATGCTGTGTCATTGTGTATGTCATGCAGAGGAGTGACCTGTGAGCCAATGGGATGCTGTGTCGCTGTGTACTTCATGCAGAGGAGTGACCTGTGAGCCAATGGGATGCTGAGTTACTGTATATGTCATAAAGAGGAGTGAAATGTGAGCCAGTGGGATGCTGCATCGCTGTGTACGTCATGCAGAGGAGTGACCTGTGAGCCAATGGGATGCTGTGTCGCTGTGTACGTCATGCAGAGGAGTGACCTGTGAGCCAAAGGGATGCTGTGTCGCTGTGTATGTCATGCAGAGGAGTTAGCTGTGAGCCAAAGGGATGCTGTGTCGCTGTGCACGTCATGCAGAGGAGTGGCCTGTGAGCCAATGGGATGCTGTGTTGCTGTGTAAGTCATGCAGAGGAGTGACTTGTGAGCCAATGGAATGCTGTGTCGCTGGGTATGTCATGCAGAGGAGCAGCCTGTGAGCCAATGGGATGCTGCACGCTGTATATGTCAAACAGAGGAATGACCTGTGAGCCAATGGGTTGCTGCGTCAACTGTGTACGTCATGAAAGAGGAGTGACCTGTGAGCCAATGGGATGCTGTGTCAATGTATATGTCATAAAGAGGAGTGAAATGTGAGCCAGTGGGATGCTGCATTGCTGTGTACGTCATGCAGAGGAGTGACCTGTGAGCATATCAGATGCTGTGTCGCTGTGTATGTCATGCAGAAGAGTGACCTGTGAGCCAAAGTGATGCTGCATCGCTGTGTATGTCATGCAGAGGAGCAGCCTGTGAGCCAATCGGATGCTGCGTCGATGTGTACGTCAAACAGAGGAGTGACCTGTGAGCCAATGGGATGCTGCATCACTGTGTATGTCATGCAGAGGAGTGACCTGTGAGCCAATGGGATGCTGTGTCGCTGTGTAGGTCATGTAGAGGAGTGACCTGTGAGCCAATGGGATGCTGTGTCACTGTGTATGTCATGCAGAGGAGCAGCCTGTGAGCCAATGGGATGCTGCGTCACTGTGTACGTCATGCAGAGGAGCAGCCTGTGAGCCAATGGAATGCTGTGTCACTGTGTATGTCATGCAGAGGAGTGACCTATGAGCCAATGGGATACTGCGTCGCTGTGTACGTCATACAGAGGGGTGACTTGTGAGCCAATGGAATGCAGTGTCACTGTGTATGTCATGCAGAGGAGTGACCTGTGAGCCAATGGGATGCTGTGTCGCTGTGTACGTCATGCAGAGGAGTGAATTGAGAGCCAATGGAATACTGTGTCGCTGTGTATGTCATGCCGAGGAGCAGCCTGTGAGCCAATGGGATGCTGCGCAGCTGTGTACGTCATGCAGAGGAGTGACCTGTGAGCCATTGGGAAGCTGTGTCGCTGTGTACATCATGCAGAGGAGTGACCTGTGAGCCAAAGGGATGCTGCGTCGCTGCGTATGTCATGAAGAGGAGTGAAATGTGAGCCACTGGGATGATGCGAATGCTTTGTATGTCATGCAGAGGAGCAGCCTGTGAGCCAATGGGATGCTGCGTTTCTGAGTATGTCATGCAGAGGAGTGGCCTGTGAGCCAATGGGATGCTGTGTCACTGTGTATGTCATGAAGAGGAGTGAAATGTGAGCCAGTGGGATGCTGCGTCGCTGTGTACATCATATAGAGTAGTGACCTGTGAGCCAATGGGATGCTACGTCGCTGTGTACATCATGCAGTGGAGCAGCCTGTGAGCTAATGGAATGCTGTGTCACTGTGTATGTCATGCAGAGGAGTGACCTGTGCCGCAATGGGATGCTGTGTCGCTGTGTACGTCATGCAGAGGAGTGACTTGTGAGCCAATGGTATGCTGTGTCGCTGTGTACGTCATGCAGAGGAGTGACTTGTGAGCCAATGGAATGCTGTGTCGCTGTGTATGTCAAGCAGAGGAGCAGCCTGTGAGCCAGTGGGATGCTATGTCGCTGTGTACGTCATGCAGAGGAGCAGCCTGTGAGCCAAGTGGAATGCTGTGTCACTGTGTATGTCATGCAGAGGAGTTACCTGTGAGCCAATGGGATGCTGTTTTGCTGTGTACGTCATGCAAAGGAGTGACTTGTGAGCCAATGGGATGCTGCGCAGCTGTGTACGACATGCAGAGGAGTGTCCTGTGAGCCAATGGGATGCTGTATCGCTGTGTATGTCATGCAGAGGAGCAGCCTGTGAGCCAGTGGGATGCTACGTCGCTGTGTACGTCATGCAGAGGAGCAGCCTGTGAGCCAAATGGAATGCTGTGTCACTCTGTATGTCATGCAGAGGAGCAGCATGTGAGCCAGTGAAATGCTGCGCACTGTATATGTCATGCAGAGGAGTGGTCTGTGAGCCAATGGGATGCTACGTCGCTGTGTATGTCATGAAGACGAGTGACCTGTGAGCCAATGGGATGCTGTATTGCTGTATATGTCATAAAGAGGAGTGAAATGTGAACCAGTGGGATGCTGCATTGCTGTGTACGTCATGCTGAGTAGTGACCTGTGAGCCAATGGGATGCTGCGTCGCTGTGTATGTCATGAAGAGGAGTGAAATGTGAGCCAGTGGGATTATGCGAACGCTTTGTATGTCATGCAGAGGAGCAGCCTGTGAGCCAATGGGATGCTGCGTTTCTGTGTATGTCATGCAGAGGAGTGGCCTGTGAGCCAATGGGATGCTGTGTCACTGTGTATGTCATGAAGAGGAGTGAAATGTGAGCCAGTGGGATTCTGCGTCGCTGTGTACATCATACAGAGTAGTGACCTGTGAGCCAATGGGTTGCTACGTCGCTGTGTACATCATGCAGTGGAGCAGCCTGTGAGCCAAATGGAATGCTGTGTCACTGTGTATGTCATGCAGAGGAGTGACCTGTGCGGCAATGGGATGCTGTGTCGCTGTGTACGTCATGCAGAGGAGTGACATGTGAGCCAATGGAATGCTGAGTCGCTGTGTATGTCATGCAGAGGAGTGACTTGTGAGCCAATGGAATGCTGTGTCGCTGTGTATGTCATGCAGAGGAGCAGCCTGTGAGCCATTGGGATGCTACGTCGCTGTGTACGTCATGCAGAGGAGCAGCCTGTGAGCCAAGTGGAATGCTGTGTCACTGTGTATGTTATGCAGAGGAGTGACCTGTGAGCCAATGGGATGCTGTGTCGCTGTGTACGTCATGCAGAGGAGTGACTTGTGAGCCAATGGGATTGTGCGCAGCTGTGTACGACATGCAGAGGAGTGTCCTGTGAGCCAATGGGATGCTGTATTGCAGTGTATGTCATGCAGAGGAGCAGCCTGTGAGCCAGTGGGATGCTGCGTCGCTGTGTACGTCATGCAGAGGAGCAGCCTGTGAGCCAAATGGAATGCTGTGTCACTGTGTATGTCATGCAGAGGAGCAGCATGTGAGCCAGTGGAATGCTGCGCACTGTATATGTCATGCAGAGGAGTGGTCTGTGAGCCAATGGGATGCTGTGTCGCTGTGTATGTCTTGAAGACGAGAGACCTGTGAGCCAATGGGATGCTGTATCGCTGTATATGTCATAAAGAGGAGTGAAATGTGAACCAGTGGGATGCTGCATTGCTGTGTACGTCATGCTGAGTAGTGACCTGTGAGCCAATGGGATGCTGTGTCGCTGTGTACGTCATGCAGAGGAGTGACCTGTGAGACAATGGGATGCTGTTTCGCTGTGTACGCCATGCAGAGGAGCAGCCTTTGAGCCAGTGGGATGCTGCACAGCTGTGTACGCCACGCAGTGGAGTGACCTGTGATCCAATGGGATGCTGTGTCGCTGTGAACGTCATGCAGAGGAGTGATTGGTGAGCCAATGGGATGCTGTGTCGCTGTGTACGTCATGCAGAGTAGTGACCTGTGATCCAATGGTATGCTGTGTCACTGTGTATGTCATGCAGAGGAGCTGCCTGTGAAACAATGGGATGCTGCGTCGCTGTGTACATCAAACAGAGGAGTGACCTGGGAGCCAATGGGATGCTGTGTCGCTGTGAACGTCATGCAGAGGAGTGAGCGGTGAGCCAATGGGATGCTGTGTCGCTGTGTTCGTCATGCAGAGGAGTAACCTGTGAGCCAATGGGATGCTCTGTCGCTTGTATGTCATGCAGAGGTGCAGCCTGTGAGCCATTGAGGTGCTGCACAGCTGTGTAAGTCATGCAAAGGAGTGACCTGAGAGCCAATGGGATGCTGTTTTGCTGTGTACGCCATGCAGAGGAGTGACCTGTGAGCCAATGGGATGCTGTGTCACTGTGTATGTCATGCAGAGGAGCAGCCTGTGAGCCAATGGGATGCTGCATTGCAATGTACGTCATGCAGAGGAGTGACCTGTGAGCCAATGGGATGCTGCGTCGCTGTGTATGTCATGCAGAGGAGCAGCCTGTGAGCCAATGGGATGCTGAGTCACTGTACATCATGCTGAGGAATGACCTGTGAGCCAATGGGATACTGTGTCGCTGTGTACGTCATGCAGGGGAGTGACCTATGATCCAATGGTATGCTGTGTCACTGTGTATGTCATGCAGAGGAGCAGCCTGTGAGCCAACGGGATGCTGCGCAGCTGTGTACGTCATGCAGAGGAGTGACCTGTGAGCATATGGGATGCTGTGTAGCTGTGTACGTCATGCAGGGAGTGACGTGTGAGCGAATGGGATGCTGCATCGCTGTGTATGTCTTGCAGAGGAGCTGCCTGTGAAACAATGGGATGCTGCGTCACTGTGTACATCAAACAGAGGAGTGACCTGCGAGCCAATGCGATGCTGTGGCACTGTGTACGTCATGCAGAGGAGTGACCAGTGAGCCAGTGGGATGCTACGTCACTGCGTATGTCATGAAAATGAGTGAAATGTGAGCCAGTGGGATGCTGCGTCACTGTGTACGTTATGCAGAGGAGTGACCTGTGAGCCAATGGGATGCTGCGTCGCTGTGTATGTCATGCAGAGGATCACCCTGTGAGCCAATGGGATGCTGCGTCTCTGTGTACGTCAAACAGAGGAGTGACCTGTGAGCATATGGGATGCTGAGTTGCTGTGTACATCCTGCAGAGCAGCAGCCTGTGAGCCAATGGGATACTGCGTCGCTGTGTATGTCATGCAGAGGAGCAGCCTGTGAGTCAGTGTGATGCTGCGTGCTGTGTATGTCATGCAGAGGAGTGACCTGTGAGCAAATGGGATGCTGTGTCGCTGTATATGTCATAAAGAGGAGTGACCTGTGAGCCAATGGGATGCTGTTTCACTGTGTACGCCATGCAGAGGAGCAGCCTGTGAGCCATTGGGATGCTTCGCAGCTGTGGACGCCATGCAGAGGAGTGACCTGTGAGCCAATGGGAAGCTGTTTCTCTGTGTACCTCATGCAGAGGAGTGATCGGTGAGCCAATGGGATGCTGTGTAACTGTGTACGTCATGCAGAGGAGTGGCCTGTGAGCCAATGGGATGCTGTGTCGCTGTGTATTTCATAAAGAGGAGTGACCTGTGAGCCAATGGGATGCTGTGTCGCTGTGTATTTCATAAAGAGGAGTGACCTGTGAGCCAATGGGATGCTGTTTCGCTGTGTACGCCATACAGAGGAGCAGCCTATGAGCCAGTGGGATGCTGCACAGTTGTGTACGCCACGCAGAGGAGTGACCTGTGATCCAATGGGATGCTGTGTCGCTGTGAACGTCATGCAGAGGAGTGATCATTAAGCCAATGGGATGCTGTGTCGCTGTGTACATCAAACAGAGGAGTAACCTGTGAGCCAATGCGATGCTGCGCAGCTGTGTAAGTCATGCAAAGGAGTGACCTGTGAGCCAATGGGATGCTGTTTCGCTGTGTACGCCATGCAGAGGAGTGACCTGTGAGCCAATGGGATGCTGTGTCACTGTGTATGTCATGCAGAGGAGCAGCCTGTGAGCCAATGGGATGCTGCATTGCTCTGAACGTCATGCAGAGGAGTGACCTGTGAGCATATGGGATGCCGTGTCGCTGTGTACGTCATGCAGAGGAGTGACCTGTGAGCCAATGGGATGCTGCGTCGCTGTGTATGTCATGCAGAGGAGCAGCCTGTGAGCCAATAGGATGCTGAGTCACTGTACATCATGCAGAGGAATGACCTGTGAGCCAATGGGATACTGTGTCGCTGTGTACGTCATGCAGAGGAGTGACCTTTGATCCAATGGTATGCTGTGTCACTGTGTATGTCATGCAGAGGAGCAGCCTGTGAGCCAATGGGATGCTGCATCGCTGTGTACGTCATGCAGAGGAGTGACCTGTGAGCATATGGGATGCTGTGTAGCTGTGTACGTCATGCAGAGGAGTGACCTGTGAGCGAATGGGATGCTGCATCGCTGTGTATGTCATGCAGAGGAGCTGCCTGTGAAACAATGGGATGCTGCGTCGCTGTGTACATCAAACAGAGGAGTAACCTGTGAGCCAATGCGATGCTGTGTCGCTGTGTACGTCATGCAGAGGAGTGACCAGTGAGCCAGTGGGATGCTACGTCACTGCGTATGTCATGAAAATGAGTGAAATGTGAGCCAGTGGGATGCTGCGTCACTGTGTACGTTATGCAGAGGAGTGACCTGTGAGCCAATGGGATGCTGCGTCACTGTGTATGTCATGCAGAGGAGCACCCTGTGAGCCAATGGGATGCTGCATCTCTGTGTACGTCAAACAGAGGAGTGACCTGTGAGCATATGGGATGCTGAGTTGCTGTGTATGTCATGCAGAGGAGCAGCCTGTGAGTCAGTGTGATGCTGCATGCTGTGTATGTAATGCAGAGGAGTGACCTGTGAGCCAATGGGATGCTGTGTCGCTGTATATGTCATAAAGAGGAGTGACCTGTGAGCCAATGGGATGCTGTTTCACTGTGTACGCCATGCAGAGGAGCAGCCTGTGAGCCATTGGGATGCTTTGCAGCTGTGGACGCCATGCAGAGGAGTGATCGGTGAGCCAATGGGATGCTGTGTATCTGTGTACGTCATGCAGAGGAGTGGCCTGTGAGCCAATGGAATGCTGTGTCGCTATGTACGTCATGCAGAGGAGTAACCAGTGAATCAGTGGGATGCTGCGTCGCTGTGTACGTCATGCAGAGGAGTGACCTATGAGCCAATGGGATGCTGTGTCGCTGTGTACGTCATGCAGAGGAGTGAACTGTGATCCAATGGGTTGCTGTGTTGCTGTGTACGTCATGCATAGGAGTGACCTGTGAGAAAAAAGGGATGCTGTGTCACTGTGTATGTCATGCAGAGGAGCAGCCTGGGAGCCAATGGGATGCTGCGTCGCTGTGTATGTCATACAGATTAGTGTCCTGCGAGCCAATGGGATGCTATGTCGCTGTGTATGTCATGCAGAGGAGTGGCCTGTGAGCATATGGGATGCTGTGTCGCTGTGTATGTCATGCAGAGGAGTGACCTGTGAGCCAATGGGATGCTGCGTCGCTGTGTATGTCATGCAGAGGAGCAGCCTGTGAGCCAATGGGATGCTGCGTCGCTGTGTATGTCATACAGATTAGTGACCTGCGAGCCAATGGGATGCTATGTCGCTGTGTATGTCATGCAGAGGAGTGGCCTGTGAGCCAATGGGATGCTGCATCGCTGTGTATGTCATGAAGAGGAGTGAAATGTGAGCCAGTGGGATGCTGCGTTGCTGTGTACGTCATACAGATTAGTGACCTGTGAGCCAATGGGATGCAATGTCGCTGTGTACATGATGCAGAGGAGTGACATGTGAGCCAATGGGATGCTGTGTCCCTGTGTGTGTCATGTAGAGGAGCAGCCTGTGAGCCAATGGGATGCTGCATCGCTGTGTACGTCATGCAGAGGACAGACCTGTGAGTATATGGGATGCTGTTTCGCTGTGTACGTCATGCAGAGGAGTGACCTGTGAGCCAATGGGATGCTGCGTCGCTGTGTATGTCATGCAGAGGAGTGGCCTGTGAGCCAATGGGATGCTATGTATCTGTGTACGTCATGCAGAGGAGTGACCTGTGAGCCAATGGGATACTGTGTCGCTATGTACGTCATGCAGAGGAGTGACCAGTGAGCCAGTGGGATGCTGAGTACCTATGTATGTCATGAAGAGGAGTGAAATGTTAGCCAGTGGGATGCTGCGTTGCTGTGTACATGATGCAGAGGAGTGACCTGTGAGCCAATGGGATGCTGTGTCACTCTGTAGGTCATGCAGAGGAGTGACTTGTCAGCCAATGGGATGCTGTGTCACTTTGTTTGTCATGCAGAGGAGCAGCCCATGAGCCAATAGGATGCTGCATCGCTGTGTACGTCATGCAGAGGAGTGACCTGTGAGCATATGGGATGCTGTGTCGCTTTGTACGTCATGCAGAGGAGTGACCTGTGAGCCAATGGGATGCTGCTTCGCCGTGTATGTCATGCAGAGGAGCAGCCTGTGAGCCAATGGGATGCTGCGTCACTGTGTACGACAAACAGAGGAAAGACCTGTGAGCCAATGGGATGCTGCGTCACTGTGTACGTCATGCAGAGGAGTGACCTGTGAGCCAATGGAATGCTGTGTCACTGTGTACGTCAAACAGAGGAGTGACCTGTGAGCATATGGGATGCTGCAATGCTGTGTACGTCATGCAGAGGAGCAGCCTGTGAGCCAATGGGATGCTGCGTCGCTGTGTACGTCATGCAGAGGAGTGACCTGAGAGCCAAAGGGATGCTGTGTCGCTGTGAATGTCATGCAGAGGAGCAGCTTGTGAGTCAGTGTGATGCTGCGAGCTGTGTATGTCATGCAGAGGAGTGGCCTATGAGCCAATGGGATGCTGCGTCGCTGTGTATGTCATGCAGAGGAGTGGCCTGTGAGCCAATTGGATGCTGCATCACTGTGTACGTCATGCAGAGGAGTGGCCTGTGAGCCAATGGGATGCTGTGTCGCTATGTACGTCATGCAGAGGAGTGAGCAGTGAGCCAGTGGGATGCTGTGTCACTGTGTACGTCATGCAGAGGAGTGACTTGTGAGCCAATGGGATGCTGTGTTGCTGTGTACGTCATGCATAGGAGTGACCTGTGAGCCAATGGGATGCTGTGTCACTGTGTATGTCATGCAGATGAGCAGCCTGTCAGCCAATGGGATACTGCATTGCTGTGTACGTCATGCAGAGGAGTGACCTGTGAGCATATGGGATGCTGTTTCGCTGTGTATGTAATGCAGAGGAGTGACGTGTGAGCCAATGGGATGCTGCGTCGCTGTGTATGTCATGCAGAGGAGCAGCCTGTGAGCCAATGGGATGTTGCATCACTGTGTATTTCATGAAGAGGAGTGAAATTTGAGCCAGTGGGATGTTGCGTCGCTGTGTACGTCATGCAGAGGAGTGATCTGTGAGCCAATGGGATGCTATGTCGCTGTGTACGTGATGCAGAGGAGTGACCTGTGAGCCAATGGGATGCTGTTTCACTGTGTATGTCATTTAGAGGAGCAGCCTGTGAGCCAATGGGATGCTGCATCGCTGTGAACGTCATGCAGAGGACTGACCTGTGAGCATATGGGATGCTGTTTCGCTGTGTACTTCATGCAGAGGAGTGACCTGTGAGCCAATGGGATGCTGCGTCGCTGTGTATGTCATGCAGAGGAGCAGCCTGTGAGCCAATGGGATGCTGCGTCACTGTGTACGTCAAATAGAGGAGTGACCTGTGAACCAATGGGATGCTGCGTCACTGTGTACATCATGCAGAGGAGTGACCTGTGAGCCAAAGGGATGCTGTGTCGCTGTGAATGTCATGCAGAGGAACAGCTTGTGAGTCAGTGTGATGCTGCGAGCTGTGTATGTCATGCAGAGGAGTGGCCTATGAGCCAATGGGATGCTGCGTCGCTGTGTATGTCATGCAGAGGAGTGGCCTGTGAGCCAATTGGATGCTGCATCACTGTGTACGTCATGCAGAGGAGTGGCCTGTGAGCCAATGGTATGCCATGTCACTGTGTATGTCATGCAGAGGAGCAGCCTGTGAGCCAATCTGATGCTGCATCGCTGTGAACGTCATGCAGAGGAGTGACCTGTGAGCATATGGGATGCTGTGTCGCTATGTACGTTATGCAGAGGAGTGACCTGTGAGCCAATGGGATGCTGCTTTGCTGTGTATGTCATGCAGAGGAGCAGCCTGTGAGCCAATGGGATGCTGCGTCGCTGTGTACGTCAAACAGAGGAGTGACCTGTGAGCCAATGGGATGCTGTGTCGCTGTGTACGTCATGCAGAAGAGTGGCCTGTGAGCCAATGGGATGCTTTGTCGCTATGTACGTCATGCAGAGGAGTGACCAGTGAGCCAGTGGGATGCTATGTCGCTTTGTATGTCATGAAGAGGAGAGAAATGTGAGCCAATGGGATGCTGTGTCACTGTGTTTGTCATGCAGAGGAGTGACCTGTGAGCGAATGGGATGCTGTGTCACTGTGTATGTCATGCAGAGGAGCAGCCTGTGAGCCAATGGGATGCTGCGTCGCTGTGTACGTCGAACAGAGGAGTGACCTGTGAGCATATGGGATACTGCGTTTGCTGTGTACGTCATGCAGAGGAGCAGCCTGTGAGCCAATGGGATGCTGCATTGCTGTGTACGTCATGCAGAGGAGTGACCTTTGAGCCAATGTGATCAGAGCCGTAGCTAGACATTTTGGTGCCCTGTGCGAGAAAGAGCATTGGTTCCCCCCCCCCTCCCCTCACCAGCTGCCGGAGTTTGCAAGTATAAAGGCAGCTGTGAAATGAATTAAGCTCATTTTCGGGCACTATAAAATCATATAGATAGCGATATTATGGATGAACTGGGTATGATTTTTATAGTTGCCGTATTTGAGCTTAATTAGATTGGTGAGAGTTCCAGTTCCATATTATGTGAAATCTATTTATTATTGTTGATCTGTTAATCTATGTATAGAATTCTTATTAAATACTTATAAACCTTCTATCGGATGAGGTGTTGTCATGTGTGCAAACCACTTATCATACTAACATAAAATAAAGACACTGAGACGTGGATTTGGCAGATAACTTGATGGCGATTTATTGGAGCAATAATAATTATTATTTATTTAAGGATGTATGGTGGCAAAGAAAGGACGGCCAGAAATCAGCCAGATCTGCTATGCCCACACACAAACAACAAAAGGCATAGCAGGCGTAGATCGCCCAGAGTGCATACACATAACCATGTAACTCATATCATCAACAAAAGGTAACGCTCACCCCCATCTTGACTTCCCACCCGTTTAGGTGGTGATACTGCCCCCCGTTAGGTTGGTACAGCCAACTACCAGTCAACGAAGGGAGCGCCCTTAAATCATAATTGCACCCGGACTGGCGACCTGCCGTTCTTTCCCGCCACAGCAAGGTTCAGCTTATAGAACCGCCGCACCGCCACCATACCAAGTACTACCCCAATAACGCCAACTCCTCAAAAAGATCCCCAATAAACAATGACACACCCTCCTCTGTTAAATGAACTCCATCAGGTCTATACATATAACTAAATCGAAATTGAATGTTATTATGGTAAATGAAACGGCCATAATTGGCCATCACAAATTTGGCAACTGCGAAATTAAGTTTCTTCCTAGCTTCGTCATTAGCAGGAAAACTCCTAACCCCACGCCAGACCTGTCGAGGTACAATGCAAGACCAAATTAATTTACACAAGGGCCAGGCCGATAGCACCCTCGCCAAATCGTTGACAATATCAACTCGTAATTCTACAGTGGACCTCTGCCCTAAGTCGTTGCCTCCTAAATAAGCCACCAAAATACGTGGCCTACCAAAAAGCCTTGCATACTCTAACAGTTTAGGACAAAAGGAATGCCATCTCATACCTCTGGAACCTATCCAACGGACCCTAGCTGAATATTCAAAAATTGGAGCTTGATCTGAACTCAAACCTAGCAGCCCAGAAAATATATGAGTGGCCTATAACCCAAATGTCCTGCGTGTCAAAGAGCAATCCTAAAGGTGGAGGAAAGCAGTAAATAAAAAATTAGTAATTGTCATAAAACAATAAAATTTTATGGTGTATTAGTGGGATCTGATAGAACATAAGTGAGTATCTGCCAAAAAGAAAAATTTTCTATTGGTCGCCGACTTTACTATTTGAAGTGGCTGAGACAAACAGAAGACACAAAGGGGAAGAATGGGTGGGGGGGAATTGGGAAAAAACAGGTGAACTCGGCAAGAGGTAAAATAAAAACCTGCTGAGGGATGGACTATGGCCTAATTAAATGATTGAGAATAGCCGAATTGAATCCGTCAGTTCAGGTAAAAATTGTAAAATCCCTCAAGACTCCCATTGCCAGCAATGGCGAGTAGCTAATCCCGAGTAGGACGGACAGGGGTAACAGACAAGACAGGACAGTACATGAGACAAGACAAAAACCAGGCAAGCATAAAATATAAACGTAACCGGAACAGACTGTGAAATGACTTTAAACAAAGGGCCTTCATGCCTAGGTCGAATGTAACCTTTAATACTATCCGATTTCCAATGTCCTAGGGCCTTAATTTCTGAGGCCTAAAACTGATACACACCTCTTCAAAAACCAACCAAACTGGTATTTGGTAAGCGGAGTCCTGTCCATATGCATGAGTCATGAACCAGGAACATCCGGCCGCAATAACTCATACCGCATATCTAGTGCCACGGGGCAGATCTGTTCGTCCCTAGATGGACCCAACGAGATCCACCTACCCCTACCAGTCTGGTCGGTCTTCGACTGCCGAATCCTACAGAGAACAGACCTCTCACTGACCAGGATATCCGAGAGGAGCATGGCGGCATCAACCCATTTGGATGATGCCACCAGCTCCGATACCCTCAAGGTGCCGTGAAAAGCCTCCGAAAACACCACTTGAATCAGGACCGCCTCATACGCAGTAAGAGCCACTCCGAGAACCGCCCCTAATACTGCCGGAAGCAGATGAGCGTCCACAGGTCTCCTACGGTCAGCTACTGGCCGGGAGACCCGTGCCAAACCCTTTAAAGCCTTCACTATCAGAAAACTTTTAGTAAAGTCAGGTTGGCCCTTCAATTTACAATAAAATGCAATGCCCCCCAAAGAGCGCGCAACAGAAGCCCTGGATCTGCCAGCCAAACGGAGACTCCAAATAAAAGAAAGCATCGAACGATGCTGACTCTTACCTGCCTGTTTGCTGCTACGGGAATAATCTTCCCATTCATTCCATGCCTGCCGATATGCTCGCAACGTGGAGGGGGCTAAAGACTGTTCTGCTTAGCCCTCCATGCCGGCTCGATCACCTGCCAAACATAAGAGGGGCAAAGCACGACGTCAGCACCAGGGGCCACAGATCGGGACCTAGCCCACTGGAAACGTGATAACGCATCGTCTATCTCATTCTCCACCCCAGGAATGTGTCTTGCCTTAAACATGATGTTACAGCGCAAAC
Source organism: Taudactylus pleione (assembly GCA_031769625.1). Taxonomy (NCBI): domain Eukaryota; kingdom Metazoa; phylum Chordata; class Amphibia; order Anura; family Myobatrachidae; genus Taudactylus; species Taudactylus pleione. The sequence continues at coordinate 8,815,463 of JAUIMM010000334.1, forward strand.
ATGTGAGCACAGCTGCGCTAGCAAGCGCAAAACCAGCAGGGAAGCCGCATGTTGCTGATTGTATCGCATGGACCATGCCCAGGTTGTCACACCTGATAATGATGCTGCGATTGCGTAACCATTCCCCCCAGATTTCCAAGGAAACCATTATGGGAAAGAGTTTGAGAAGGAGTAAGTCCTTAGTCAAACCCTTTCCCACCCATTCTTCCAGCCAACGGCCAACGCACCAGGAGCCATCAAGGTAACATCCGAACCCCGTGGTGCCTGCTGCGTCGGTAAACAGCTGCAGCTGCAAATTGTCAGCGGCTGGAGACATCCACAACCGAACGCCATTAAAATCCCGAAGAAACGAGACCCAGACAGAGAGGTCCTGCTTAATCTCTGAGGATAAACGTAGCATATGTCTCGGTTAGTGACACCAGCCGTGGCCCTTTCCAATTTACGTGAAAAAGCTCTGCCCATTGGAATTACTTTACAGGCCCAGGAGGGATTGCGCCTGCCGCAGGGTAATTCTACTGGAAGCCGTGCATTCCGCTATGGCATTACTTGACAGGCTTATCGAGAGGAATGCGACAAGAACCCACCGAGGTACAGATCTCGATACCCAGGAATGACAAGGGGAAGGGCCCTCCATTTTGTCCACAGCAACGGGAACTCCAAATGAAAAAACAGCGCTCGTAAAGAAAACAAAAGATAACTGCATCTGCCTGAACCGGAAGGGCCGACACACAGAAAGTCATCGAGATAGTGGGCTATTCCATGACTACCGCAAAAATTAAATAAATAAATTCCGCGCACCAGTGTAGGAAGGTGCTAAAATGCTCGAAAAACGCACAGGACACAGAACACCCCATAGGCAAGCATTTGTCTATGCAATATCCGTTGTCCAAGCTAAAAACCCATAAACTGGAATGACTCTGGGTGCAAAGGAAGTAGACGAAAAGCTGACTCAACATCTATCTTAGCCATCAGTGCGCCCGGACCATAACACCTAATGACGTCCAAAGCATCGTCAAAAGACTGGTACACCACCGAGGAAACCTCAACTGGTATGGCATAATTTACTGACGAGCCTGGCGGATAAGACAGATGTTGCATGAGCCCTTATTTTCCTGGAATTTTCTTGGGAACCACTCCCACCGGGGAATTCACAAGATCCCTAATGGGGGTTCTGCAAAAGGCCCAGCAATGCGCCTGCGCTAACCTCGCCAGCCACTTTTTCCCTAAGAATGTGAGGCAATTCAAAGGCAGACTTCAAATTTCTAGGCGGATATGTGTCGACATCCCTGCAAATAGGTACACGAAAACCAAAACTGAAGCCTTTTAACGAAAATTCTGCGTCCTGCAGAACCGGGTACCAACTCAACCATTTTGCTATCGCTGTGACACGGACAGGGGATGGAACTTTACTTAGCACTTGTGCCTTTTGCTGGCTGTGCAGGCTGCTGCTGGGCACCCCCCTTGAAACACTTGGCAACTGGGTGATTGCCACCACATCGCAAGCAGAGGTGACGAAAACGACATTTTAATGTGGAATTATTAAAGGCGAAGCATTTTCCCCAGACGCCTGCTGTTAGCCCTGACGAACTGAACTAGCTGCTTTGCACGCGTTGTACCCCTCATAGGCAGGACGCGAAGGCTGCGTGACCTCCAGCAATGTATATTTGTCGAAGTAGGAGCATAGCTGAGAATGGAGCTTCCCGGTGATAGCTGCTTGGGGCAGTGATTGCAATAATAAGCTGTGCACCCTGTAGAAATTCACTGTAGCACATGTATTCTGTCTATTTTGTAAGTTAAATGCTCAGAATACAGTATATAATACAATCTCCTCTATTGGCTGATAATAATGATTCAAAGGAGATAAAAGCTAGATCTTAGGTGCTATAGATAAATAAAGCAGAGTCAAAGCCATTACCCCTTACTGTCATATAACGCATCACTAAAGCATTCTATTCCCCCAATGATACCTCAATGCCCAGCATAATACTGACACTGTTTGCTGCAACTGTTTTCTACCATTAAGAGGGCATAATCAGCACAGACCAGCTATAAAATACATCATACGAATGTACTGAATGATATAATTCTGGCATATACAGGACCAGCAAACACAGTAAGTAATTATATGTAGAAGTAGGGCCATCCTGTCTGAGCTGAATCTTTTTATTTCATGTGCCGGCTCCTTTACAGATCATATGAGCAAGTTGGGGAATCTGGGAGAGGGCAGAAAAAGAAACCATGCACTGTCCTGGACACAGATGCACAGATTGGTCCCCCTATGTACTGGATGGTGTATTATCCAGTATTAATAATTGATCCAATAGGTGATCCATATCAGTGCACCCCGTACAGTGCATGTTTTCCAGATCTAGTTGGTGCACAACAATATTCATTACTGGCTTTTTAACTTTTTCTACTGGCTGACACATTTAAAAGATCAACAGGGACTGTAGTGCTAGTTATTTCATTTGTGACACTGAGGGGATCCTAAAAAACATGCAACTTTAGTATTATATGCTATTTCTATTGTAGTCATCATGGTGTGGGCTGAGGGGGGGTTCAGGTAAGGCACTCATAAACCCCTCCTGCATTTGCCTATGGTGCTGGCCATTGCAGCCACAAAGATAATATTGACCAGGGGCATTAAGGACTAAAGGGAAGCACCCCTCCCCCGCACTGGCACACCTTCCACAAAGCTGCTGCAGCCTGAGGGGGGATAGAACTATCAATAGGGGAACCACACCTGCAGCTCCTAATAACATGGGGGCACTGTGGAGCCAGGGACCAGGGTCTGGGGAGGCTCATTACTAGGCAGGACATAGCTACACCCACCCCCAGCAGAACAAGAAATCAGAAAAGACACTGATTGAGGACAGAAAGGAAAAGTAAAAGCAATGATATGAAGTAAATGAAAAGAGACTAAATACAATAAGGAAAAGGAGGAGAGAAGAAGAGAAGAAGGAGAAGCACTAAGAGAGTTTTATTAAGGAAAATGACAACTGACAAAATGCACTTCCCTGTCCTGGAGGAATCTGGAACAAAGAGGCTTTGGCCCAAACTTTTATCCCACTATATAATGTTCCTGTTACAAACCCGCCCCTGCTTGCCATAGGCTAACTCCCACAAGTAATTTGCATACATGCCTGCCCCCATCCTAGAGGTTTAAAACACCTCTTTTCTTATGCAATCTTTCGGTTTCTCTTAAATATATTTCACAAAAAACCTTTACACACATATATATATATATATATATTAGGGGTGAGCGGGTTCTGATTTCTGAAATCCGAACCCCCCCGAGCCCCCCGATCCGAGGCCGATCCGAGTCAGGCTCGACTTTTCCCGCTTGACTCGGATCTGAAATCGAGGAAAAACGTCATCATCCCGCCTTCCGGGTCTCGCAGGTTTCGGATCCTATATAAGGTACCCGCGTCGGTTCCATTTTCTCACTCGGCTGTGGACAGTGAAGAGGGAGGGTGGGAGTTAGGACTGGCTGGGCTGTGTAGTGTAGTGCAGTGTAGTGTTGTGCTGTGCTGTGCTGCGCTGTGCTGCTGTTGCCAACAGGGGCTGTGTCCACTACTTCAAAGTCCATAGGGGCTGGCTGGACTGTGTTGTGCAGTCAGTTGTCCATAGGGGCTGTGTCCACTCCAAAGTCCTGTGCAGTATCCCAGTCCTAAAGGGGTGCTGTAGTGTTGTCCAGGGGGTGCTCTGTCCATCAGGGGTGCTCCCCCCAAGTGCAAAAAAAATATATATTTTTTCTGTGTTTGTGAATTGTGTGCACTGTGGCTGCACGTGCATCAACAAAGGAGCAGCGCCAAGCGTGCGCCTGTGTCCCATAAGTAAATGGCCGGCCAGCTTGTCCATGAAAGGGTGCTGTAAGCCCCAAAGGGCACTCCAAACAAAATAAAAATATATATTTTTGTGTGTTTGTGAATTGTGTGCGCAGTAGCCGCACGTGCATCAACAAAGTAGTGCAAAGCGTGCGCCTGTGTCCCATAAATAAAGGGCCGGCTGGATTGACGACTAAAGGGTGCTGTAACCCCCAAATGGCACTCCAAACGAAATAAAAAAATATATTTTTTTGTGTTTGTGAATTGTGTGCGCAGTAGCCGCACGTGCATCAACAAAGTAGTGCCAAGCGTGCGCCTGTGTCCCATAAATAATGGGCCGGCTGGATTGACCGCTAAAGGGTGCTGTAACCCCCAAAGGGCACTCCAAACAAAATAAAAATATATATTTTTTGTGTTTGTGAATTGTGTGCGCAGTAGCCGCACGTGCATCAACAAAGTAGTGCCAAGCGTGCGCCTGTGTCCCATAAATAAAGGGCCGGCTGGATTGACCGCTAAAGGGTGCTGTAACCCCCAAAGGGCACTCCAAACAAAATAAAAAAATAAATTTTTTTGTGTTTGTGAATTATGTGCGCAGTAGCTGCACGTGCATCAACAAAGTAGTGCCAAGAGTGCGCCTGTGTCCCATAAATAAAGGGCCGGCTGGATTGACCACTAAAGGGTGCTGTAACCCCCAAAGGGCACTCCAAACAAAAGAAAAAAAGAAAAAAATTTGTGTTTGTGAATTGTATGCGCAGTAGCCGCATGTGCATCAACAAAGTAGTGCCAAGCGTGCGCCTGTGTCCCATAAATAAAGGGCCAGCTGGATTGACCGCTAAAGGGTGCTGTAACCCCCAAAGGGCACTCCAAACAAAAGAAAAAAAGAAAAAAATTTGTGTTTGTGAATTGTATGCGCAGTAGCCGCATGTGCATCAACAAAGTAGTGCCAAGCGTGCGCCTGTGTCCCATAAATAAAGGGCCGGCTGGATTGACCACTAAAGGGTGCTGTAACCCCCAAAGGGCACTCCAAACAAAATAAAAATATATATTTTTTTGTGTTTGTGAATTGTGTGCGCAGTAGCCGCACGTGCATCAACAAAGTAGTGCCAAGCATGCGCCTGTGTCCCATAAATAAAGGTCCAGCTGGATTGACCGCTAAAGGGTGCTGTAACCCCCAAAGGGCACTCCAAACAAAATAAAAAAATATATTTTTTTGTGTTTGTGAATTGTGTGCGCAGAAGTCGCACGTGCATCAACAAAGTAGTGCCAAGCGTGCGCCTGTGTCCCATAAATAAAGGGCCAGAAGGATTGACCACTATAGGGTGCTGTAACCCCCAAAGGGCACTCCAAACAAAATAAAAAATATATTTTTTTGTGTTTGTGAATTGTGTGAGCAGTAGCCGCACGTGCATCAACAAAGTAGTGCCAAGCGTGCGCCTGTGTCCCATAAATAAAGGGCCGGCTGGATTGACCGCTAAAGGGTGCTGTAACCCCCAATGGGAACTCCAAACAAAATTAAAAAAAATATTTTTTTGTGTTTGTGAATTGTGTGCGCAGAAGCCGCACGTGCATCAACAAAGTAGTGCCAAGCGTGCGCCTGTGTCCCATAAATAAAGGGCCAGCTGGATTGACCGCTAAAGGGTGCTGTAACCTCCAAAGGGCACTCCAAACAAAATAAAAAAAAATATTTTTTTGTGTTTGTGAATTGTGTGGGCTGTAGCTGCACGTGCATCAACAAAGTAGTGCCAAGCGTGCGCCTGTGTCCCATAAATAAAGGGCCAGCTGGATTGACCGCTGAAGGGTGCTGTAACCCCCGAAGGGCACTCCAAACAAAATAAAAAAATATGTTTTTTTGTGTTTGTGAATTGTGTGCGCAGTAGCCGCACGTGCATCAACAAAGTAGTGCCAAGCGTGCGCCTGTGTCCCATAAATAAAGGGCCGGCTGGATTGACCGCTAAAGGGTGCTGTATCCCCCAAAGGGCACTCCAAACAAAATAAAAAAATATATTTTTTTGTGTTTGTGAATTGTGTGCGCAGTAGCCGCACGTGCATCAACAAAGTAGTGCCAAGCGTGCGCCTGTGTCCCATAAATAAAGGGCCAGCTGGATTGACTGCTAAAGGGTGCTGTAACCCCCAAAGGGCACTCCAAACAAAATAAAAAAATAAAAAAATTTGTGTTTGTGAATTGTATGCGCAGTAGCCGCATGTGCATCAACAAAGTAGTGCCAAGCATGCGCCTGTGTCCCATAAATAAAGGGCCGGCTGGATTGACCACTAAAGGGTGCTGTAACCCCCAAAGGGCACTCCAAACAAAATAAAAATATATATTTTTTTGTGTTTGTGAATTGTGTGCGCAGAAGTCGCACGTGCATCAACAAAGTAGTGCCAAGCGTGCGCCTGTGTCCCATAAATAAAGGGCCGGATGGATTGACCACTATAGGGTGCTGTAACCCCCAAAGGGCACTCCAAACAAAATAAAAAATATATTTTTTTGTGTTTGTGAATTGTGTGAGCAGTAGCCGCACGTGCATCAACAAAGTAGTGCCAAGCGTGCGCCTGTGTCCCATAAATAAAGGGCCGGCTGGATTGACCGCTAAAGGGTGCTGTAACCCCCAAAGGGCACTCCAAACAAAATAAAAAAATATATTTTTTTGTGTTTGTGAATTGTGTGCGCAGTTGCCGCACGTGCATCAACAAAGTTGTGCCAAGCGTGCGCCTGTGTCCCATAAATAAAGGGCCGGCTGGATTGACTGCTAAAGGGTGCTGTAACCCCCAAAGGGCACTCCAAACAAAATAAAAAAATATATTTTTTGTGTTTGTGAATTGTGTGCGCAGTAGCCGCACGTGCATCAACAAAGTAGTGCCAAGCGTACGCCTGTGTCCCATAAATAAAGGGCCGGCTGGATTGACCGCTAAAGGGTGCTGTATCCCCCAAAGGGCTCTCCAAACAAAATAAAAAAATATATTTTTTTGTGTTTGTGAATTGTGTGCGCAGTAGCCGCACGTGCATCAACAAAGTTGTGCCAAGCGTGCGCCAGTGTCCCATAAATAAAGGGCCGGCAGGATTGACCACTAAAGGGTGCTGTAACCCCCAAAGGGCACTCCAAACAAAATAAAAATATATATTTTTTTGTGTTTCTGAATTGTGTGGGCTGTAGCTGCACGTGCATCAACAAAGGAGCAGCACCAAGCGTGCGCCTGTGTCCCATAAATAAAGGGCCGGCTGGATCATTTCTTAAAGGGTGGTGTCACCCACAAGGTGCACTAGTCTCCAACAAAAATAAAAAATGATTTTCTGTGTTTGTGTGCGTCTTAGCCGCACGTATATATCAATATAACATAAATGGAGGACCAAACTTTCTCCGATAAAAATAAAATAGGGAAAGATCAAGAACCACTTCCTCCTAGTGCTGAAGCTGCTGCCACTAGTCATGACATAGACGATAACATGCCATCAACGTCGTCTGCCAAGGCCGATGCCCAATGTCATAGTCGAGGGCACATACAATCCCAAATGACAAAGTTCAAGAAAATGACCTTGAAAAAAACATTTAAATCATCTGAAGAGAAACGCAAACTTGCCAATATGCCATTTACGACACGGAGTGGCAAGGAATGGCTAAGGTCTTTCCCTATGTTCATGACTAGTGGTTCAGCTTCACATGACGATGGAAGCCCTCCTCCCACTAAAAAAATCAAATGAGTTAAGCTGGCAAAAGCACAGCGAAGAACTGTGCGTTCTAAGAAGATATCACAAATCCCCAAGGAGAGTCCAAGTGTGGTGGTGGTTGCGATGCCTGACCTTCCCAGCACTGGACAGGAAGAGGTGGCTCTTTCCACCATTTGCATGCCTCATGCAAGTGCTGAAAGGAGCACCCACAGTCCACTTGCTGATATGCAAATTGAAGATGTCACTGTTGAAGTACAACAGGATGAGGATACTGGTGTAGCTGGCGCTGAGCAGGAAGTTGGCGAGGAGGATTCTGATGGTGATGTGGTTTGTTTAAATCAGGCTCCGGGGGAGACAGTTGTTGTCCGTGGGATGAAAAAGCCCATCACGGTCATGCCTGGGCAGAAGACCAAATATTCCACCTCTTTGGTCTGGCAATATTTCTATCCAAATCCGGACAACAACTGTCTTGCCATATGTACCATATGTAAAGGTGAAATAAGTAGGGGTAGGGACGTTAACCACCTAGGAACATCCTCCCTTATACGGCACCTGCAGCGCGTTCATAAAAAGTTACTGTCAAGTTCTGAAACTTTGGCTAAGACCGTAAGCAGTCCAGGGACACCTAAATCCCATTGTCCTGTTGTATCCAAGCGCCTGCAAACCACACCGTCAACTCCCTCCTCATTAATTTCCTCCTTAGTCAGGATCGGAAGTAGTCCTGCAGGCCATGTTACTGGCATGACTGACTCTCCTATCCGGGATTCCTCCGGAGGATCCTGCATTGCTACGCCTCCTGCTGCCGCTGCTGCTGTTGCTGCTGCTGGGAGTCATTCATCATCCCAGAGAGGAAGTAGGAACACCACTACTTTTACTAAACAATTGACCCTCCAACAGTCCTTAGCGAGGAGGATGAAGTACGACAGCAGTCATCCTGAAGCAAAACGTATAACTGAGGCCTTGACTGCTATGTTGGTGTTAGACGTGCGTCCGGTATCCACCATTAGTGCAGTGGGATTTAGACAATTAATGGAGGTAGTGTGTCCCCGGTTCCAAATCCTGTCTAGATTCCACTTCACTAGGCAGGCGATACCGAGACTGTACAGAAACGTCAGAAAAAGTGTCCTCAGTGTCCTGAAAAATGCCGTTGTACCCAATGTCCACTTAACCACGGACATGTGGACAAGTGGAACAGGGCAGACTAAGGACTATATGACTGTGACAGCCCACTGGGTAGATGTATCACCTTACGCAGCAACAGCAGCAGCGTCACCAGTAGCAGCATCTCAGAAACGCCAGCTCATTCCAAGGCAGGCTACGCTGTGTATCATCGGTTTCAGTAAGAGGCACACCGCCGACAACCTCTTAGAGAAACTGAGGGAAATCATCGCCAAGTGGCTTACCCCACTTAGACTCTCCTGGGGATTTGTGATATCTGACAATGCCACCAATATTGTGCGGGCATTACATCTGGGCAAATTCCAGCACCTCCCATGTTTTGCTCACACAATAAATTTGGTGGTGCAGAATTTTCTGAAAAGCGACAGGGGCGTGCAGGAAACGCTTTGGGTGGCCCGAAAAACTTCTGGCCACTTTCGCCATTCAGCGACTGCGTGCCGAAGACTGGAGCGCCAGCAAACACTCTTGAACCTGCCCCGCCATCACCTGAAGCAAGAGGTTGTGACGCGGTGGAACTCAACCCTCTATATGCTTCAGAGGATGGAGGAGCAGCAAAAGGCCATTCAAGCCTATACATCCACCTATGACATAGGCAAAGGAGGGGGTATGACTCAAGTGCAGTGGAGAATGATTTCCGTGTTGTGCAAGGTTCTCCAGCCCTTCGAACTTGCCACACGTGAAGTCAGTTCAGACACTGCCAGCTTGAGTCAGGTCATTCCCCTCATCAGGCTTTTGCAGAAGCAGCTGGAGAAAGTGAAGGAGGAGCTAAGACGGAGCGATTCCGCTCAGCATTTGGGACTTGTGGATGAAGCCCTTCATTTGCTTTGCCAGGATTCCAGGGTGGTCAATCTGTTGAAATCAGACCTCTACATTTTGGCCACCGTGCTCGATCCTAGGTTTAAAGCTTATGTGGTGACTCTCTTTCCGGCTGACACAAGCCTGCAGAGGTGCAAAGACCTGCTGGTGAAAACACTGTCAGCTGAAGCGGAACGTGACACGTCAACGGCTCCTTCTTCATTTTCTCCCGCAACTGGGGCTGCCAGGAAAAAACTTAGGTATCCTAAGCAACCTGCTGGCGGTGATGCAGGGCAGGTAGGACCAAGTTTGGACATCTGGTCCGGACTGAAGGACCTGGCAACAATTTCTGACATGTCTACTGTCACTGCATATGATACTGTCACCATTGACAGAATGGTGGAGGATTACATCGGTGACAGCATCCAAGTAGGCATGTCAGACAGTCCGTACATGTACTGGCAAGAAAAAGAGGCAATTTGGATGCCCCTGTACAAACTGGCTCTATTTTACCTGAGTTGCCCCCCCCTCCAGTGTGTACTCCGAAAGAGTGTTTAGTGCAGCCGGGAACCTTGTCAGCGAAAGGCATAGGAGGTTGCTTCCACAAAATGTGGAGAATATGATGTTCATAAAAATGAATTATCAACTCTTCCAGGGAGACCAGCCTCCAGAACGTACAGAGAGACCTGTGGTGGTGGATTCCAGCGGGGACGAGTTAATACTCTGTGAGGATGAGAATGTACACAACACTGAAGAGGGTGAGGAATCGGTGGATGAGGAGGATGAGGATGACATCTTGCCTCCGTAGAGCCAGTTTGTGCAGGGACAGATTAATTGCCAGCTTGTTTTGTGGGGGCCCAAACGAACCAATCATTTCAGCCACAGTCGTGTGGCAGACCCTGGCACTGAAATGATTGGTTTGTTAAAGTGTGCATGTCCTGTTTATACAACATAAGGGTGGGTGGGAGGGCCCAAGGACAATTCCATCTTGCACCTCTTTTTTTTCTTTGCATTTGCATTATGTACAGTTTGGGGCCTAGTTTTTCAAACTGCCATCCTGTCTGCCACTGCAGTGCCACTCCTAGATGGGCCACGTGTTTGTGCCGCCCACTCGTATCGCTTAGCATAGTCATCCAGCTACCTCGGTGTAACCTTTTGGACATAAAAACACTATTGTGAGGTGTGAGGTGTTCAGAATAGACTGGAAATGAGTGGAAATTAAGGTTATTGAGGTTAACAATAGCATAGGAGCAGAAAAACCCACAAATTCTGTGATTTTAGCTGTTTTTATGCTTTTTTAAAAAAAAAAATACAGATCCAAAACACAAAACCCAGAACCCAAAACACGGAAGGGTGGTTTTGACAAAACCAATCCAGATCCAAAACACGAAGAAAGATCCAGATCCAAAACCAAAACACAAAAAGTGGCCGGTGCACACCCCTAATATATATATATATATATATATATATATATACATACATACACGCACACAGTGGTCGACGTGGGCATGGCTACGTACCATGAGGGGTATGGAAACGTGTCATGTGGGGTGTGCACACTCAAAAATGGAGTGTGTCATGCATCCATCTCATTCCTACCATTCATCTCTCACCCTTTGCACCTCTCATTCAAACACATAGGGGCCCATTTATTAATGATCGCTTTTGCAATGCGATCAGGGCATGTCAATAACCGCCAATGATCACATTACAAAATGCGATCATGGTGGCCGGATGTATCATCCGGGACATGCAGGGACATGGGCTCCGAAAGGAGCCCGTCCCTGCAAAGTCTCCGGAGAGCTGCCGGCCAGTGCCGGGGCTGCTGCGCACGCATAGTCCCGGTTGGCTGGCAGCCATTGCCGTGGGAGGGTTCCTGAGGATCCCTCTGCCAGCTAGTTATGAGGTGTGTAGCCATAAGCCTTAGCTGAGGGGCCAAATATCGGGAATGCGTTGCATTCCGGATATTGGGAGATCTGGCGGCATTGCATCCCCCATAGGTTTCTATGGGAGGTGTGGCTGCCTGCGGGAGATACCTGCTGCAGTCCCTCCTTAATACATCCGGGGGATACTTAATATTTGAGGCAAACACACACACACTGGCACTCATAGGAAAAAAACAAATACATAGGCCCCCATAAATTGCATAACCTTTGCTTGAAAATAAACATTGGCACCGATAGGAAAAATGTAGTGGGGTACACTGGGGTGGTGAGGAACACAAAGGTAATGAGGCAAATATAGAAGGTAGGGTACTCAAAGGTGTAGGGGTACATATAGGAGGAGGGATACACAAATGGTGGAGGGGTACACATAGGAAGTGGGGTACACACTAGGGGAATACTAACTGAAATCTGGTATTACTTACCAGCTGCTGCTGACTCCAACTGAGGGTTGAAAAGGTGGAGTGGAGAGGGATCCATCCAGAGGTGAGCAGCAGAGGAGGAGGGAAGCACCAGCAGTAAAAACAGGGCTCCAGGCCCAACCAGCCACATAGTCATCCGGGCAGAATGAGGGGCTAACCTGTGACCCCTGTCACTGTATCTGGCAGGGGATGGCCATACACACAATGGCTTTTGGGCGGAAGGGCGCGCGGCAGCTGGGAAACAATGCCGGACTCTGCTGCGTGCATATGGCAGAGACCTTCCGGCAGTGGGAGGGGGACGGGCACTGATGGGTGGGGAAACGGGCACCTGCAGATGGGGGAACAGGCACCGGATGGCATACTGCCAGAAATTATTTAGAGCCAGCCGCACAATCATACACTGCGGCTGGCTATGGCTTTAGGGGCTGTCCTCCTCCTGTGACTGGCAGCCTGTGAGTAGTGTCAGACTGTCAGTCACTGAAGTTAGTGGGCGAAGGCATGTAGCTTCCCCGCGCCGCGGCCACGCAGCAGCGGCCGTCCAGCTCAGATAGATAAGCTGGTGGGCGGCCGGTGTTCCGCCCTCATCGCTGTTCCGCTCTGTGCGGTGGCACCGACCGCACCACCCTAGCTACGGCCCTGAATGGGATGCTGTGTCACTGTGTACGTCATGCAAAGGACCGGCCTGTGAGCCAATGGGAATTTAAGAACCAGGACTGGCTGATCAGTCCGAGGCTGGTTATGCTTTCGGGGTGGGGGACCCTACGTCATTTTTTTAAAATAAAAACACTTTAAATTAGGTACACTTGCAGAAACATACACAAATCACACTGATCTGTGATTTGTGTATTTTTCTGCAAAACTCGCAGCTCTGGAGGTGTTCTATTTCAAACTGCAGTTTCTCTGCGAGTTTGCTACATTCTCATTTGAGATTGTTATCTCGATTCTTGGTAAATTCCTGAGTTGCATCTTTTTCTTGAAATGTACATTAGAGTTTAGCCGATGGTGAGTTGATTCGAGTTTGCAATCTCACCCGAATTTTTCAGTGAAAAATGAAAACTCTCTCTCAAACTCACACGAGTTTGTCTTTAGTAAATTTGCAAGATGAAAAACATGGCTAAACTCACCCGAGATAGCAATCTCGACCAAACTCGAATCTTAGTAAATGTACCCCTAAGTATTCATTCTAAAACCTTATTCTGTCCCTTACTCATATTGTGCACATTTTACAATGCATTAATGCAGAGGTTCCCAAACTTTTTTTTGAAACACAGCGCCCTAAGCCAAAAGTTTGTTATTGAGAAATTCTGAAAAAAATGTAGTGAAAGTAGTAAAGTGAAGAAAATTGTGCTGACCTGTCATCCTTAAGGCACACATCCACTAGACAACAGGCAAAAGACTGCACGATTACGACATTGTAATTGTGCAGTCGTTTGTCTGTCTATGATGAGCCTACAGTGAACGAGCAGTCATTCAGTGAAGGCACATCAATCATCTGCAAACATGTTGAACCTGGCGATATCGACAGGTTGTCCAACATATTTGTATAATGATAGATGTCTAAACAACCAGCGGGAGCGCGCATCGCTGGTCGTTTTAGACATTTTTTAAACAATCTGAAAACGATTTTCAAATGATTATCAAACGATTATCGAAAGATAACAATATCGTTATCGTTCAATCACTCAATTTATTCGTCTAGTGGATGTGTGCCTTTAGGTTTAGTTATGTGATAAGACAGGTTTGCACTTCTGTTTGTCCACATATTTACATTACATCTACCATAAAGAATTTGATTTGGTGCTGGACCCCCAATCTGATGCACCCCTGCAAGTGTCCTGAGGTACCCCAGGGTGCAGCGGCACACAGTTTAGAAACCACTGCATTAATGTATTATAAGTACATTTACTGTCACACAGAATTTATTATCAACAAAAGTGAACACAGGATCAACATTAATCTACGTACTACACAATGCGTCTTCATCTGTATATACGATATTTGTGTCTGTTCTGTGTATGCATAACTAACAAGCAGACTAGCATTATTAGGGTAGTAAGCTAGAGACTACAGGACTAGTAATTAAGCTCTGGTGATAAGGCTGGTCTTTAATTGTGATTATCACAGAGCCAGAAATCCTACTATTGTTGTCATTTATCAATACAATATTGGTGAGAAGGTTGAGCAATATTCAGCTGCCCTGACTATACTGCCCCCAGTGGTAAGTTAAAGGGATATGCACATATGAGATCCAGCTAATCGCCTCACATATGCGCAGTGTAACTGAAAGACAGGACTTTGGGATTCAGGGGGACATTCAGACCCGGTCGTTAGCGCCGATGCGCTCGGACCGGGTCGATGGCCCCCCACAGAGCATGCGCCCAACAGCGCCGGCGCCGTCGTGCGCATGCATGAGACCCGCTACGACCGACAGCGCCGGTCGTAGCGGGGCTCGATCCAAAGGGGGTGAGCTGTCGATGTTGATTGACAGCTCGCCCCGTTTGGAAGGTGGGCCGGGGGGGGTGGCAGCCCAAACGGGGGCGTTCCCATGGGAACGCCTACCGTTTGGGGGCGGCCAGTGGAGAGCTTCCGGCTCAGACAGAGCCGAAAGCTCTCCGGGGCTTACGACAAGGGAGACCCTACCCTAGGGTCTCGTCGTAAGCCCCGATGGTCGTGATGGTCTTGACCATCGCGACCATCACCTAAGGCGGTCATAAGGCTGTGGGTGTTAACCCACAGCCTTACCACCGCAAAGGAGGACGTCTTGAAAATTCAAGACGTCCACCCCTCATTCAGACCGACCGCACGCTCTGTGCGACCGATTCTGAATGAGGTCCTCAGTTCCAAGAATTTCTACGTTTATTTTTTTTATTGATTTCATCTGCTATCCTTATTCAGAGTTCTTGTGAAGTAGGATTCCCTATGCTTTCCGGGTTAGTTATACCCCTTTTCCACTAAAATTCCGGGTCTGACCCAGAGTTGGAACAGGGTTCCTATCCGGATCAGACCCAGAATTTAGCCGGCTCACACCGCAGTCAGGTCTGCATAGACCCGGCTTTTCCAGCGTGAAAGTGGATGCTTGGAGATGACTTCATCTCCAAGCCCCACTGAAGCCGGACCAATCGACCAACTGCGGCTCACTCCAGGCCATCAAGACCTGCAGTGCGCCGTACACACAGCAGGGTTTCACGGGCTACGCCCGTGTTAAACCCTGCTATTTCCCTGGGTTGGATTGCCGGGTCACTCGACCCGGCGATCCAACCCTCACCCCTTTTACACCAAGGTGCTCCGGTGTAAAAGGGGTATTAGAAATGAAATGCTCATCACTGCCTTATGATTGGGTTATGGTTTTTACGCCCTTCTTCTCCACTGTCCCTTGACCCCCTACTTTCCACCTCTCCTTCCTCTTTCCTTCTTAAAATTGGAAAGATCACAGACCTCAGATGTTCCGACTGTACAGTTCTTGGAAATTGTAATAATGTTATTATTTGTTACTTTTTTTATATATATATATTTTTATTGAAGCAGTACATACATAAATATTTCAATGTATAAAGTAAACAGTAGGAAAAAAATGTATCTTCTTTGCACAATAAAGCAATACAGTATCATACAACAATTAACACCATTGTTTGTCTTACAATATTGAAACATACAGACACAGATACATTCAAAATTTAAACAATACAGTAATTACCAATTAAATCAACAAAGAAAATATTATCAAACAGAATATATCTATTATGCTCGTCTCTCCCTCCCTTAACATCAATTGAAATAGGTGGGTTACCTTCCACCGTGCACAGTAGATACCACGATGTATTACATAACGAGTTATGGACCTGTAATTGTAAAGATGGTGATAATGTTAAAATAAAACTCTCCCACATTTCAAAAAACCTTTCGGTCTTAATTTCCTTTTCCATAGTAGCTGCCACCCATTCCATACGGAAAAGGTACAACAGTTTTATTTTGAAAAGAGACAAGGTAGGATGAATCCGTACCTGTAAGATTGATTTGAGGGCTGCCGCACTAATTGCCAGCAACAAACGTCTGCCTCCCTTTGAAAAGCGCAAAGTACTTGGAAAGATACCAAACATTGCCCATTCTGGAGTTAGATAAAAATAGTTTACTAAATGTTCCTGTGCTTGTAACTTGTAACCAAAATCTCCGAAGCAACGGGCAGGACCACAGACAATGAAATAAGTCTGCGTCCGGTAAACCACACTTAAAACAATTACTATTATCTGATAGGCCTGTAAGATATTGCCTGTGCGGAGACAAATATGCTCTGTGTAATATATTGAGAGACATTTCAGCATACATAGAGGATGGCAAAACCACGCCGATTCTATTATGCGCCTTTAAAAGGTCATCTACCTGCAGGTCAGGGAATTGTGATGTCCAAGTAGACATACCACCCTTAATCTTTGAGTGGTCTAAAAGGAGTCAAAAATGTCTATAAGCTACAGAAATTGCTCCCCTGCCTGATGGCGGGACTTGGAGTAAATTATCAACAGAGTTTTGCCAATCCGCCGAAGAAAAATGTCTGATAACAAAGCTCACATAGTGTTGGGCCAATACAAATGCCACCGGATACGACAGAATCACAGGAAACTTCTCAGTAGCCTCTCTAAACGTAAGAGGCCTTTTTCCTGAAACAATAACTAGACAGCCAACCCCTACTACTCCCCCGGCCCCCCATATATTAAAAGGATGTACTGCCCTGAAATTCAGGATTCAGCATGAATGGGAGATATAGTGATTTATGTGAATTTAAAATATATTTATGTCGTAAAGTATACGCCATAGTTTTCTAACCAGCCAGAGTACCGGATTTTCTTTAATATGGGTTGGGTTCTCTTGGTCATGCAAATGTAAAAAAGAAATAAGATCTTTTGGGATTAGAAATTCTCTTTCCAAACTTGTGTTTGTGTAATTTTCCTGGTTGTGTAACCAATTTTTAAGACAACGTAGATTGGTTGCCTTAGGATACCATTGGACATTGGGGAAGTTTATGCCTCCATTTTCCTTAGATTGTTGTAGTTTAATCAATCCTATTCTCGGTCTTTTATACTGCCAAATAAAACGTCTAAATAAATAAGGAATATACTGTATATCCTTAGGAGTAAGAGTGATAAGTAACACCTGTATAAGATACATAAGGCGTGAGAATGTGACCATTTTAATAAGGTTAGCTTTGCCCGTGTACGATATAGGGAGATTTTTCCAGCTATCCAATTCTGCCGTCATTTATGTATTGTGCATGTATAATTTAAAGAATAAAGAAGGTTAGGATTCCGTGGAATCGTAACACCCAAATAAGTAAAGCTATCACTTCTCCATGTCAAGGGGATTGAGTGACTTCTGCTGAAGTTGCTGTTGTTAGTTCCTAAAGTGAGAGCAACAGACTTTTCAAAGTTTATTTGAAACCCTGATATCTCCCCAAACTATTTCAACAGGTGGAATATATGTGTCAAGGAGTCCGGGGAGGCCATAACACATAGTAAAATGTCATCCGCAAAAGTGGTAAATTTAATTTCCCTAGAACCTATTGCAATACCTTTAAATAAAATATAATTATGTAACAAACGAAAGAGGATATCCCTGGCGTGTACCTCTATGCATGGTAACAGATTCCCCACAATAACCATTAAGTAGAATTGAGGTTGTAGGGGACGTGTAAATATATTTAAGAAAAAATCTATAAATACAGGATGAAAATTTTGGAAACCTAGTGTTGAATACAAATGTGGCCAAAGAACTGTATCAAATGCTTTAACAGTGTCAAGACTTATAAGCATATTATGGTAACTGGAATTCTGATGTGATTCCAATACTGCTGCTATAGCCGCTCTAACTCCTTTAACAGAATGCTGGCTATGTACAAAAATGAGACATATGGTAAGAACTTACATATGTTATCTCTCTCTCTTTGAAGTCCATAGGGTCCACAGGGTTGACTTTGGGGTATAGGTTGGGAACCAAATCCGGGCACCACGCAGTTAAAGCTTTCAGCTTCCAGAATGCACTGGGTCCACTCTCCCTATAACCCCGCCCCCAAGCCAGAGGCACCTCAGTTTGTAAGTAGCCAAAGGCCGGAGGAGGAAAGAAAGAGAGAGAAGACTGGAACACTCAAGAACCATACTCACAGAGAAGGAGACTGGAAACCGGTGACTAGTAACACAGCCCATATGAAGCCAGGTGCATCAGGGCAGGTGCTGTGAGGACCCTATGGACTTCAAAGAAAAAGAGATAACAAGGGTAAGTTCTTACCATATCTCTCATTTTCTTCTTCAGGGTCCATAAGAGGTCAACCTTGGGGATGTTCCAAAGCAGTCCTTGTAAGGGTGGGGACACTCCTGTGCTGAGAGGAGAATCCATCACCCAAAGGAAGCATCCTCAGAGTCAACGGAACCCAATGCATACAGTGTTCTCCCCAGGCTGATTTCTGCGAGCGCATCGCCCGGCAGAAACAGCCTGCCACCCGGCACTTTTCCCCGCTGACCCCCGCCGACCCCCGCTGTGGAACACTGGCCTCTGAAGTGTTCGGAGGCAGAAGAAGCCTCCGATCACTTCAGAGGCCAGCGTTCCCAGTGATGCACTGCGCGGGTGACGTCATGACGTCACCCGTGACGTGAGGAGCATGACCCACGCTCCTGCCAGTCAGCGCGTGGCAGCAGCAGCGGCGAGCGGGAGACCAGCCAGCAAGTAAAGGTAAGTGCTGGGGCCGGGACCAGGACCAGTCTGGGGGCACTGCACAAAGGGGCCAGCCTGGGGGCACTGCACAAAGGGGCCAGCCTGGGGGCACTGCACAAAGGGGCCAGCCTGGGGGTACTGCACAAAGGGGCCAGCCTGGGGGCACTGCATAAAGGGGCCAGCCTGGGGGCACTATTTAAGCCTGGGGGCACTGCATAAGGAGCCAGCCTGGGGGCACTGCATAAAGGGGCCAGCCTGGGGGCACTATTTAAGCCTGGGGGCACTACATAAGGGACCAGTCTGCGGCACTACAAAGGGGCACTACTTCAGCCAGGGGGCACTGCATAAGAGCAAAGCTAAACTACAGGGGGCAATGCATAAAAGGGCACAAATACAGGGGGCACTGCATAATGGGCACTTTTGACTGAGAGCCAGTGGTGGAGCAGACTGAGACATTTCGGGCTGGACTGGTCTGGAGATACCCCTTTTCCCGGCACGCGCATAATTGCGAAGGCCCTTTTGGATGCCATCCAGCTGAAAAAAATTTCTGGGGAGAACACTGGCATAGAACCTTAGAAAGGTCTGGATAAAAGACCACGTTGCCACCTTGCAAGGCTGAACAGCCGAGGCGCCCACGAGGGGCCCACAGCCCGAGTAGAATAAACATCAACAGAAACAGGAAGGCCTTCCTATGTGTAGGCCCCTAAGATAGTCATACGAAGCCATATAGCCAATGTTTGGTTATTGGCCGGCCATCCTTTCCTGTGAAATCCATAGAGCATAAATAAGGAGTCTGTTTTCTGGAAGGAAATGGTGAGGTCCACGTAAATCCTGAGAGTCCGGACCACAGTCAATGAGGCCACACCAGCCGAGAGGACTGGTGACTGAAATGTCGGTACAATAAGTTCCTGAATAATATGGAACTTAAAAACCACTTTAGGAAGAAACACAGGGCGAGTGCGACTCACAACCCTGTCTTGGTGAAATATCCAGAAGAGGGAGCCACATGAGAATGCTCCCAATTCCGACACTCTCCTGGCAGATGCAAATGCCATAAGAAAGAGAGTCTAAGCTATAAACCACGTAAGGTCTATCAAATGGAGGCCCCAGGAGGGCATGAAGAACCACTGCCAAATACCAAGGAGCCCCTAGGGGGGATAAAGGGAGGTAGAATCCAGAAAACACCCTGAAGGAGCATCTGGATACTCGGGAGTGGAGCAATTCCACATCCGAACCATACTGACATTGCAGAGATCCGCACCTTCAGGGAGGCCAGGCGGAAGGAATGCCAGAACTTCTGGAAATCCTGAACACCTGAGGATTGTAGCTGCAGGTACGATACCATAAGAATTATGTATGCCACATTCTGTGGTAGATCCCAGCAAAAGCTGGCTTACGTGCGCTAAACATCCTGATGATGACAGAGCCTTAGAGAATCCTTAGGACCACAGTAAGGATGCAGTCAAAGACAACGGTCCAGGGAAAGGCAAGGACCCTGAGACAACAGGTCCGGAGATTGAGACAGCAGGAATAGAGTGTCGATGGAGAGACTCCGAAAATCTAAGTACCAGTGATGTCTGGGTCAGTCTGGAGCCACCAGCAGGACAGTACTTCCATCTCAATTGAACTTCTGAAGAACTCGAGGAAGAAGGGAGACCGGAGGAACCAGGTACACAAATTGGAAGGTCCACTTCACTGACAACGCGTCACCGAAGGTTGCTTCGATATCTCTAGTTCTGGACTCTAACACCTGCAGTGTGTGATAGAGTCAGGCGGCCATGAGGACCACCTCTGGGAGGCCCCCTCTGCTCACTATGAGGTGAAACCTCTCTTGGAGAAGAGACCAGTCCCCAGTATGCATGTCGTGATGGCTGAGGAAGTCCGCTTCCCAATGGAGAACTTCCGGAATGAACACTGCAGTGATGGCCGGGAGGAGACCCTTGGTCTATGTCAAATGTGTGACATTCCTGTCATTGCTGCCCAACTTCGAGTGTCTCCTAGATGTAAGCCACTGTTGTGATATTGTCTGACTGAACCTTTACAGATTTACCATGAAGTATGTGTTAGGCCAGTATGAGGGCCCTAAGACAGCTTGAAGTTCCAATAAGTTGACTGGTAGGGTTGAATCGACAGATGTCCAACTGAACTGAAAGGAATGCGCACCGTTCACTGCACCCCAGAGACTGGCGTATGTTGTAAGGATTACCCAGTCCAGGATCCAAAAAGGGATGACCCTTGGAGAGATAAGATTGCCACAGCCACCCAGATAGAGACAGATGTACCTCCGGAGAGAGCATCATTGTCTGAACATTGATCCGATGGAGAAACCCATTCCACCTGGAGAGGATCAGTTTTTGCAAAGCCCAGGAATGGAACTGAGCATATTCCACCCTTCCAAAGGTAGACACCCTGGATTCCAGAACCCGCATTACTGAGTTTAAAGACACTCGTCGACTGTGTATACATCCGCGGACTCGGAGTTGAACAGTGGAGATCTTTTCTGACGTCAGAAGGATTCTCTGATTCCACGAATCCAGCAGGGCTCCCAGAAGAATCATACCCTGTGAGGGATTCAGGGAGACTTTTCCTTGTTGATTAGCCATTTGTGCTTGTGAAGGAAAGCAATGGTTAACTGGAAATGGCTTTGAAGTACCTTGGTGATTCTGCTAAGAGCAGGAGGCCGTCCAGATACAGGAGCAGTTGGATACCCTGAACAGGTGGGCTGTCATAAAAGCCATAAATCTGGTAAACCCCAGTGGGGCTGTGGACAGTCCAAAGGGCAGAGCCTGAAAATTGGAAGTGCTGCTGTGGCACAGCAAACCTGAGATAACGCTGATGAGAGGGCTCTATAGGTACCTGTAGGTACGCATCCTGAATATCCAGCGATACCATAAAGTCCCCAGGTTCCATAGCTCGGATGATGGAGCATAGGGGTTCCCTCCTGAACCTAGCACCTTTAGGAATTGGTTCAGGTAATTAAGATAGAGGATAGGCCAATGAGGACCATTTGGCCTCTGAACCAGAAAGAAAGTAAAATAACCAGGCCCTCGCTGAGATAGTGGGGCTGGCATAATTACCCCTGCATACCGCAGGGACTCTATTGCTTTCTGGATTTGTAAGGCCTTGTTCAGGTCTGAAGAAGGGCCTGTGTAGCAAAACATGTGGGGAGGCCGTCTGAGCAATGAGAGGGCGTACCTGTGAGAGGCCCCATCTCTTACCCAAGCATCCATGGTGACTTGACACCAGCACTGGGCAAATTGAAAAAGTCAGTATCTCACTCTGGGACCCCCAGATGAATGCCTGTCCCATCAGGCTGAAGGTTTATCCTCAGGTTTAGCAGCAGGGTATCTGGAGTTCCAGGTCTGCTTGGTTCTGGGTTTGCCGGCCCTCATGGAGGCCGACAGCCTAGGAAAGAACTGGCCTTTAGGCTTTTCTTGAGGACAAAAGGACTTAACAGATGTAGTCCGAGGCCTTGTAGTGGAAGTAGCTGAAGGCGGAAATGCAGTTTGTGATACTGCCAACGTTGCTACAATCTTGTCAAGGTTAGGGCCAAACAAGATCTCCCCATTATAGGGTAATCCATTTTAAGGCCTATCTTGGAGTCCACCTCTGCCTTCCAGGAGCGCAGCCTTAGGGTATGGCGGGCAGATACAGTCGCGGCCAAAACCCTGGAGGTTAGGAGACTGGCATCCAATGTTGTTACTCCAGCATAGGAAACTGCAACTTGAATGTGAGCAGCAACAGACATCTGATCCCCAGAAACTTTTGAGCGAAAAAGGTCTACAAATGCATTAGCCCAGCTCTCAATAGCATTAGCCACCGATGCGATAGCTATGGTTGGACGAGCAACAGCTCCTGAAAGCGAGTATACTGATTTCAGGCAAAGCTACCACCTACTTATTTGTAGAATCTGTCAGGGCAGGGTTGGGAAGTGTAGAAGCGCTCTTAATCAAAAGAGTAACATAAGAATCCAAAACAGGAGGTGATACCTATTACTTGCAATCAGGGCCGGATTATAGGGTGAAGGGGGCGGTCGTCCTGGGGCCCCCACACATTGGGGGCCCCCACACACAGCATTTAGCTGTCTCCGTTACAGTCCTCGGCAGCTCAGCTGTTCACTTACAGCAGCCGCCGAGGAGCTTCCCTGCAGTTACAGTCTTGTGAGATTATGATGCCAAATCTCGCGAGACTGTGACTGGAGCCCAGGCTGCCTGCAGTGCGCGTCTGAAACAGATGGTGTGAAGCAGAGCAGCTGGCTCGGATGCCGATTGCTAACTCAGCCTCAGCGTTTCACCGGGTTTGGAGTAGAGCGCAGTGAGTCTGTGTGCATGTATAGAAATGTGTTTGTGTATCTGTATATATAAATATATGTACTGCATGTGTATATATGTGTGTGTATATATATATATATATATATATATATACTGCATGTGTATGTATATATACATACACACATATATATATATATATATATATATATATATCAAGAAAGAAGAGAAAGGGCGCTGTAATGTACAAAATATAAAATATATTAAAATACAAAATGTATAAATAACACAAACTGAATAATTAAAAAATCAACAATTAATGCAGCAATGAAGCTACTTCAATGATCAGTCCTAGATGTCGACACAAAGGATGAATCTGCCTTTCGTTTCCCAGAGAGTAGATTTATTGAGTCCTTTGTTGGTCTTTAAATGATTTTGTAGAGGTCATAAATCCTGTTTTCAGGGTTAGCAATGATTCCTTGTAATGTTGCATCAAATGACTGTATTATCAGTCCTATTAATAGTCAGGAAAATGTGAACACTGATCAAACGATCCTAAGATCTGTTTGCGCAGAATAAACTGGAGTAGACGCACTTTATATAGTGGATGGATTTATACTCCCAGGTAAGGATTGCTCAGAAGCTATAATCCTGTTCCACTCCTGCAAAATACTGCTGACAAGTGTTTCAGTCTGCTGCAAAAGTCTATATATATATATATATATATGTGTGTGTGTGTGTATATATATATATATATATATATATATGTATATACACACAAATATACTGCATGTGTATATATATATATATATATATATATATATATATATATATTTGCAGTTGAAACCAGTTTTAAATATATATATTATATATATATATATATATATATATACTTCATGTCTGTGAGTGTGTATATATATATATATATATATGTATATACATACACACTTCATTACTATATAAATATATATATATATTATATTTGCATTTAAAACTTATATATATATATATATATACACTTCATGTGTGTGTGTGTATATATATATATATATATATATATATATATATATATATATTAGGGGTGTGCACCGGCCACTTTTCGTGTTTTGTGTTTTGGTTTTGGATCTGGATCTTTCTTCGTGTTTTGGATCTGGATTGGTTTTGCCAAAACCACCCTTCCGTGTTTTGGGTTCTGGGTTTTGTGTTTTGGATCTGTATTTTTTTTTAAAAAAGCATAAAAACAGCTAAAATCACAGAATTTGTTGGTTTCTCTGCTCCTATGCTATTATTAACCTCAATAACCTTAATTTCCACTCATTTCCAGTCTATTCTGAACACCTCACACCTCACAATAGTGTTTTCATGTCCAAAAGGTTGCACCGAGGTAGCTGGATGACTATGCTAAGCGACACGAGTGGGCGGCACAAACACGTGACCCATCTAGGAGTGACACTGCAGTGGCAGACAGGATGGCAGTTAGAAAAACTAGGCCCCAAACTGTACATAATGCAAAGAAAAAAAAGAAGTGCAAGATGGAATTGTCCTTGGGGACATGCACACTTTAACAAATCAATCATTTCAGCGCCAGGGTCTGCCACACAACTGTGGCTGAAATGATTGGTTCGTTTGGGCCCCCACAAAACAAGCTGGCAATTAATGTGTCCCTGCACAAACTGGCTCTACGGAGGCAAGATGTCATCCTCATCCTCCTCATCCACCGATTCCTCACCCTCTTCAGTGTGTACATCCTCATCCTCACAAAGTATTAACTCGTCCCCACTTGAATCCACCACCACAGGTCCCTCTGTACCTTCTGGAGGCTGGTCTCCCTGGAAGAGCTGATAATTCATTTTGATGAACATCATCTTCTCCACATTCTGTGGAAGCAACCTCCTACGCCTTTCGCTGACAAGGTTCCCGGCTGCACTAAACACTCTTTCGGAGTACACACTGGAGGGGGGGCAACTCAGGTAAAATAGAGCCAGCTTGTACAGGGGCCTCCAAATTGCCTCTTTTTCCTGCCAGTACAGGTATGGACTGTCTGACATGCCTACTTGGATGCTGTCACCGATGTAATCCTCCACCATTCTGTCAATGGTGACAGTATCATATGCAGTGACAGTAGACATGTCAGAAATTGTTGCCAGGTCCTTCAGTCCGGACCAGATGTCCAAACTTAGTCCTGCCTGCCCTGCATCACCGCCAGCGGGTTGCTTAGGATACCTAAGTTTTTTCCTGGCAGCCCCAGTTGCGGGAGAAAATGAAGAAGGAGCCGTTGACGTGTCACGTTCCGCTTCAGCTGACAGTGTGTTCACCAGCAGGTCTTTGCACCTCTGCAGGCTTGTGTCGGCCGGAAAGAGAGACACCACATAGGCTTTAAACCTAGGATCAAGCACGGTGGCCAATATGTAGTGGTCTGATTTCAACAGATTGACCACCCTGGAATCCTGGCAAAGCGAATGAAGGGCTTCATCCACAAGTCCCACATGCCGAGCGGAATCGCTCCGTCTTAGCTCCTCCTTCACTTTCTCCAGCTGCTTCTGCAAAAGCCTGATGAGGGGAATGACCTGACTCAAGCTGGCTGTGTCTGAACTGACTTCACGTGTGGCAAGTTCGAAGGGCTGGAGAACCTTGCACAACATGGAAATCATTCTCCACTGCGCTTGAGTCAGGTGCATACCCCCTCCTTTGCCTATGTCATAGGTGGATGTATAGGCTTGTATGGCCTTTTGCTGCTCCTCCATCCTCTGAAGCATATAGAGGGTTGAGTTCCACCGCGTCACAACCTCTTGCTTCAGGTGATGGCGGGGCAGGTTCAAGAGTGATTGCTGGCGCTCCAGTCTTCGGCACGCAGTCGCTGAATGGCGAAAGTGGCCAGAAATTTTTCGGGCCACCCAAAGCGTCTCCTGCACGCCCCTGTCGCTTTTCAGAAAATTCTGCACCACCAAGTTTATTGTGTGAGCAAAACATGGGACGTGCTGGAATTTGCCCAGATGTAATGCCCGCACAATATTGGTGGCGTTGTCAGATATCACAAATCCCCAGGAGAGTTTAAGTGGGGTAAGCCACTGGGCGATGATTTCCCTCAGTTTCTCTAAGAGGTTGTCAGCGGTGTGCCTCTTACTGAAACCGGTGATACACAGCGTAGCCTGCCTTGTAACGAGCTGGCGTTTCTGAGATGCTGCTACTGGTGACGCTGCTGCTGTTGCTGCGTAAGGTGATACATCTACCCAGTGGGCTGTCACAGTCATATAGTCCTTAGTCTGCCCTGTTCCACTTGTCCACATGTCCGTGGTTAAGTGGACATTGGGTACAACGGCATTTTTCAGGACACTGAGGACACTTTTTCTGACGTTTCTGTACAGTCTCGGTATCGCCTGCCTAGTGAAGTGGAATCTAGACGGGATTTGGAACCGGGGACACACTACCTCCATCAATTGTCTAAATCCCACTGCACTAATGGCGGATACCGGACGCACGTCTAACACCAACATAGCAGTCAAGGCCTCAGTTATGCGTTTTGCTTCAGGATGACTGCTGTCGTACTTCATCCTCCTCGCTAAGGACTGTTGGAGGGTCAATTGTTTAGCAAAAGTAGTGGTGTTCCTACTTCCTCTCTGGGATGATGAACGACTCCCAGCAGCAGCAACAGCAGCAGCGGCAGCAGGAGGCGTAGCAATGCAGGATCATCCGGAGGAATCCCGGATAGGAGAGTCAGTCATGCCAGTGACATGGCCTGCAGGACTACTTCCGATCCTGACTAAGGAGGAGATTGACGAGGAGGGAGTTGATGGTGTGGTTTGCAGGCGCTTGGATACAACAGGACAACGGGATTTAGGTGTCCCTGGACTGCTTACGGTCTTAGCCAAAGTTTCTGAACTTGACAGTAACTTTTTATGAACGCGCTGCAGGTGCCGTATAAGGGAGGATGTTCCTAGGTGGTTGACGTCCCTACCCCTACTTATTTCACCTTTACATATGGTACATATGGCAAGACAGTTGTTGTCCGGATTTGGATAGAAATATTGCCAGACCAAAGAGGTGGAATGTTTGGTCTTCTGCCCAGGCATGACCGTGATGGGCTTTTTCATCCCACGGACAACAACTGTCTCCCCCGGAGCCTGATTTAAACAAACCACATCACCATCAGAATCCTCCTCGCCAACTTCCTCCTCAGCGCCAGCTACACCAGTATCCTCATCCTGTTGTACTTCAACAGTGACATCTTCAATTTGCATATCAGCAAGTGGACTATGGGTGCTCCTTTCAGCACTTGCAGGGGGCGTGCAAATGGTGGAAAGAGCCACCTCTTCCCGTCCAGTGCTGGGAAGGTCAGGCATCGCAACCACCACCACACTTGGACTCTCCTTGGGGATTTGTGATATCTTCTTAGAAAGCACAGTTCTTCGCTGTGCTTTTGCCAGCTTAACTCTTTTGATTTTTTTAGTGGGAGGAGGGCTTCCATCGTCATGTGAAGCTGAACCACTAGTCATGAACATACTAGGGATCGACCTTAGCCGTTCCTTGCCACTCCGTGTCGTAAATGGCATATTGGCAAGTTTACGTTTCTCTTCAGCTGATTTAAATGTCTTTTTCAAGGTCATTTTCCTGAACTTTGCCATTTGGGATTGTATGTGCCCTCGACTATGACATTGGGCATCGGCCTTGGCAGACGACGTTGATGGCATGTTATCGTCTATGTCATGACTAGTGGCAGCAGCTTCAGCACTAGGAGGAAGTGGTTCTTGATCTCTCTCTATTTTATTTTTATCGGAGAAAGTTTGGTCCTCCATTTATGTTATATCGATAACGGTCAAGCCAGCCGGCCCTTTACTTATGACACAGGCGCACGCTTGGCACTACTTTGTTGATGCACGTGCGGCTACTGCGCACACAATTCACAAACACAGAAAATAATTTTTTTTTTGGTTTGGACTAGAGTGTACTTTCGGGGGTTACAGCACCCTTTAACGGTCAAGCCAGCCGGCCCTTTACTTATGACACAGGCGCACGCTTGGCACTACTTTGTTGATGCACGTGCGGCTACTGCGCACACAATTCACAAACAGAAAATAATTTTTTTTTTGGTTTGGACTGGAGTGTACTTTCGGGGGTTACAGCACCCTTAACGGTCAAGCCAGCCGGCCCTTTACTTATGACACAGGCGCACGCTTGGCACTACTTTGTTGATGCATGTGCGGCTACTGCGCACACAATTCACAAACACAGAAAATAATTTTTTTTTGGTTTGGACTGGAGTGTACTTTCGGGGGTTACAGCACCCTTAACGGTCAAGCCAGCCGGCCCTTTTCTTATGATACAGGCGCACGCTTGGCACTACTTTGTTGATGCACGTGCGGCTACTGCGCACACAATTCACAAACACAGAAAATAATTTTTTTTTTGGTTTGGACTAGAGTGTACTTTCGGGGGTTACAGCACCCTTAACGGTCAAGCCAGCCGGCCCTTTACTTATGACACAGGCGCACGCTTGGCACTACTTTGTTGATGCACGTGCGGCTACTGCGCACACAATTCACAAACACAGAAAATTATTTTTTTTTGGTTTGGACTGGAGTGTACTTTCGGGGGTTACAGCACCCTTAACGGTCAAGCCAGCCGGCCCTTTACTTATGACACAGGCGCACGCTTGGCACTACTTTGTTGATGCACGTGCGGCTACTGCGCACACAATTCACAAACACAGAAAATAATTTTTTTTTTGGTTTGGACTGGAGTGTACTCTCGGGGGTTACAGCACCCTTAACGGTCAAGCCAGCCGGCCCTTTACTTATGACACAGGCGCACGCTTGGCACTACTTTGTTGATGCACGTGCGGCTACTGCGCACACAATTCACAAACACAGAAAATAATTTTTTTTTGGTTTGGACTGGAGTGTACTTTCGGGGGTTACAGCACCCTTTAACGGTCAAGCCAGCCGGCCCTTTACTTATGACACAGGCGCACGCTTGGCACTACTTTGTTGATGCACGTGCGGCTACTGCGCACACAATTCACAAACACAGAAAATAATTTTTTTTTTGGTTTGGACTGGAGTGTACTTTCGGGGGTTACAGCACCCTTAACGGTCAAGCCAGCCGGCCCTTTACTTATGACACAGGCGCACGCTTGGCACTACTTTGTTGATGCACGTGCTGCTACTGCGCACACAATTCACAAACACAGAAAATAATTTTTTTTTTGGTTTGGACTGGAGTGTACTTTCGGGGGTTACAGCACCCTTAATGGTCAAGCCAGCCGGCCCTTTACTTATGACACAGGCGCACGCTTGGCACTACTTTGTTGATGCACGTGCGGCTACTGCGCACACAATTCACAAACACAGAAAATAATTTTTTTTTTGGTTTGGACTGGAGTGTACTTTGGGGGTTACAGCACCCTTTAACGGTCAAGCCAGCCGGCCCTTTACTTATGACACAGGCGCACGCTTGGCACTACTTTGTTGATGCACGTGCGGCTACTGCGCACACAATTCACAAACACAGAAAATAATTTTTTTTTTGGTTTGGACTGGAGTGTACTTTCGGGGGTTACAGCACCCTTAACGGTCAAGCCAGCCGGCCCTTTACTTATGACACAGGCGCACGCTTGGCACTACTTTGCTGATGCACGTGCGGCTACTGCGCACACAATTCACAAACACAGAAAATAATTTTTTTTTTGGTTTGGACTGGAGTGTACTTTCGGGGGTTACAGCACCCTTAACGGTCAAGCCAGCCGGCCCTTTACTTATGACACAGGCGCACGCTTGGCACTACTTTGTTGATGCACGTGCGGCTACTGCGCACACAATTCACAAACACAGAAAATAATTTTTTTTTGGTTTGGACTGGAGTGTACTTTCGGGGGTTACAGCACCCTTTAACGGTCAAGCCAGCCGGCCCTTTACTTATGACACAGGCGCACGCTTGGCACTACTTTGTTGATGCACGTGCGGCTACTGCGCACACAATTCACAAACACAGAAAATAATTTTTTTTTGGTTTGGACTGGAGTGTACTTTCGGGGGTTACAGCACCCTTTAACGGTCAAGCCAGCCGGCCCTTTACTTATGACACAGGCGCACGCTTGGCACTACTTTGTTGATGCACGTGCGGCTACTGCGCACACAATTCACAAACACAGAAAATATATTTTTTTTTGGTTTGGACTGGAGTGTACTTTCGGGGGTTACAGCACCCTTAACGGTCAAGCCAGCCGGCCCTTTACTTATGACACAGGCGCACGCTTGGCACTACTTTGTTGATGCACGTGCGGCTACTGCGCACACAATTCACAAACACAGAAAATAATTTTTTTTTGGTTTGGACTGGAGTGTACTTTCGGGGGTTACAGCACCCTTTAACGGTCAAGCCAGCCGGCCCTTTACTTATGACACAGGCGCACGCTTGGCACTACTTTGTTGATGCACGTGCGGCTACTGCGCACACAATTCACAAACACAGAAAATATATTATTTTTTTAGCACTTGGGGGGAGCACCCCTGATGGACAGAGCACCCCGTGGACAACACTACAGCACTCCTTTAGGACTGGGACACTGCACAGGACTTTGGAGTGGACACAGCCCCTATGGAGAACTGACTGCACAACACAGTCCAGCCAGCCCCTATGGACTTTGAAGTAGTGGACACAGCCCCTATTAACAACAGCAGCACAGCACAACACAGCCAGCCCCTATGGACTTTGAAGTAGTGGACAACAGCAGCACTACACTACACTACACTACACAGCCCTAACTCCCACCCTCCCTCTTCACTGTCCACAGCCGAGTGAGAAAATGGCGCCGACGCGGGTACCTTATATAGGATCCAAAACCCGCGAGACTCGGAAGGCGGGATGATGACGTTTTGCCTCGATTTCAGATCCGAGTCAGGCGGGAAAAGTCGAGCCTGATTCGGATCGGACTCGGATCGGGGGGGTTCGGGGGGGTTCGGATTTCAGAAATCCGAACCCGCTCACCCCTAATATATATATATATATATATATATATATATATATATTATATATATATTTGCACTTGAATTGTGTTTATTGCATTTGCTTTAAAATGTAGTACTGTATACTGGGATTTTACGTTCAAAATATATATATATATATGGCTACAGACAAAGTATCCCCCTCGATGCTGTAAAAGTCCCGATGGAAGAAAAATAGGCTGCACTCCAATGTAGAATTTCAATGGTTTGTATTAAGTCCACAACATAATAACACAGACAGTGGTCGACGTTTCAAGGCCAACTCAGGAGCTTTTCCTCAGGACGTGTGTGTAAGAAGTGACAAGTGTCTTACCTTAAATAAGGTGAGTGTTGATGGCGCGTGTGCATGCACGCTGGACTCACCCCGCAGCCGGACATCGCCGGGAATCAGGGAAGCTCCGGCCGGTCGGCGCATGATGACGTCATCCGTACCTAAGCAACCCAGGTCCCTAACGACGCCCAGCCTAGCGGGGGAGAAAAACATAAACAATGTTACTAAGGTGACAATGTAGCGGTGATGAAAAAAAGTGCAAGTGCTAACTTAAAAAAATACTGTAGAAATGTTGCTGCATAGCAGCATACTTGTTGAAATGTTAATTTCATAATGATATATGAATAAATTATACACATTTCCAAACGGGATCTCTGACAAAAATAAAACAATATAATATTGAAAAACCAGAAATCGTATTTGTGATATGAATACTTGCAGGTGCTAAACATAGTCAAACCAAATGGCAAAAAAACTGATTACACTCTAAGCATAATTGTATTATCTACATCCATATTCTCAATTACAACATGCTATTTGAGTTGTCCGAATTACATTATAGAGGGATTATGGAATGTCACAGTACTGTAACCCAGCGAATCAATCGTTGTATATAAAACACTTTGCTATAAGAAAACGTTCCATGCAATAGTTTCATTTAGACCACATGGTGTCAAAGTGTCCAATAGATGTATCCATTCCATTTAGATTCACGTTGTGATAATTTTTTCTGACGATCTCCTCCTCGTAATGATGGTGGAATGTGGTCTATAATTTAATATTTTAAACTGTATAACGTATGATTTGCTGCTTAGAAGTGTCGGGCTACTGGTTGCTCGATGTTTTTACCTAATAGACACCTGTGCGGTTCTGTGCCAATCAACCACAGGTGGAGCCGAAATTCCTCGTAATCAGTGAGTACTTTTTCTTGCGATGGAGACCCTACTGCAGGGTCTCCATCGCAAGCCCGATGGTCGCGATGGTCAAGACCATCGCGACCATCATCATGGACACTCGCATATGCTGTGGGTGGTCACACACAGCTATGCGAGCGGCCAGGAGGCCGCTCCATTTTCATGGAGGAGGGCCCTGATTCAGAGCGAGCGCTCTGGTCAGAGCGTCCGGCTCTGAATCAGGCCCATAGTCTCCGGGATTTGACCAAATGTAAACAAGAAATAGCAGAAATCCCTAGGGAAAAACTGTTGGAACAGCAACAAAAGAACACCATCGGGAATAAAATTCCATTTGTTACAGAGTATTCAGCAGCTAGCACGGTGGTACCAAGGTGGTACTCTATGGCCATTGGTCACGGGAGACCGGGACTTACCAGGATTGCATAACAAGACTCTAATGCCTAGTTATAGAAGAGGTAAAAAGACTTCCTGGTAAAAACTGCAAACGGTCAATCATAGTAACATCCAAATAAAAAAACCTGCATGTTACAAGTGTCCATCCTGTGTGACCTGTGGCTTTATGGAAGCGGGACATTATTTTAAACACCCACATACAGGCCATAAATATAAGATCCAGCATGTTTTAGCCTGTACAACCCAATTTGTGATCTATGTCATTATCTGTCCATGTGGATTGTATTACGTGGGGCAGACCATAAGATCTTTCCGGGAATGTATGGCCCTACATAGATCAGCAATTAGGTCAGCACTATTAGGTAAAAACATAGAGCAACCAGTAGCCCGACACTTCAAAGCAGCAAATCATACGTTATCCAGTTTAAAATATTAAATTATAGACCACATTCCACCATCATGACGAGGAGATTGTCAGAAAAAATGATCACAACGTGAATCTAAATGGATACATCTATTGGACACTTTGACACCACGTGG
The DNA here is from genome assembly GCA_031769625.1 of Taudactylus pleione. Classification (NCBI taxonomy): domain Eukaryota; kingdom Metazoa; phylum Chordata; class Amphibia; order Anura; family Myobatrachidae; genus Taudactylus; species Taudactylus pleione. The sequence goes on from JAUIMM010000334.1 coordinate 8,848,378, forward strand.
TCTAAATGAAACTATTGCATGGAACGTTTTCTTATAGCAAAGTGTTTTATATACAACGATTGATTTGCTGGGTTACAGTACTGTGACATTCCATAATCCCTCTATAATGTAATTCGGACAACTCAAATAGCATGTTGTAATTGAGAATATGGATGTAGATAATACAATTATGCTTAGAGTGTAATCAGTTTTTTTGCCATTTGGTTTGACTATGTTTAGCACCTGCAAGTATTCATATCACAAATACGATTTCTGGTTTTTCAATATTATATTGTTTTATTTTTGTCAGAGATCCCGTTTGGAAATGTGTATAATTTATTCATCTATCATTATGAAATTAACATTTCAACAAGTATGCTGCTATGCAGCAACATTTCTACAGTATTTTTTTAAGTTAGCACTTGCACTTTTTTTCATCACTGCTACATTGTCACCTTAGTAACATTGTTTATGTTTTTCTCCCCCGCTAGGCTGGGCGTCGTTAGGGACCTGGGTTGCTTAGGTACGGATGACGTCATCATGCGCCGACCGGCCGGAGCTTCCCTGATTCCCGGCGATGTCCGGCTGCGGGGTGAGTCCAGCGTGCATGCACACGCGCCATCAACACTCACCTTATTTAAGGTAAGACACTTTTACAGCATCGAGGGGGATACTTTGTATCTTATGTGCAGGAAGGCACCCCGAACATTTAAGTCACACAGTGTGTCAAGTGCCAAACAATTGGACTATATATATATGGCTATATATATATATATATATATATATATATACATAGATATATATATATACACACACAAAGACATTATACTTTTTTTATAACATCACCAATATATTACTTTGATCATTTTATTGATAGGGGCCCCTACCAGTTTGTTGCCCAGGGGCCCCCACAGACCTTAATCCGGCCCTGCTTGCAATGACCCTCAGGGAATTGGTAACATGAGGCCGAACGCTTTTGCTATACCTCTTATCTGGCGATTGCCAGACCTCCGCCATGTGATCCACCCGCTTGTCAGAGAGGGGGAAAACAGCCGAAGACACTTTAAAGCTTAAACTGAGGGTGATGTGATTTAGGTGCAGGTTCGGCAGCCTCTATAACCAGGATGGACCTGACCGCCAGCACCAAAGCAAGGATATTAATACTTGATTTAGGCTCCCCCTCATGTGAAAGGCATAGGAGTCAAATATATTATCCATTTCTCCCTAGGCTGACGATCTGTGTTAAACAGCAGTGCAGACTAAGGAGACACCACAGGGCGTTTATTACGCCTTCTTGGGTTTCTTAGAAATGACATCCACCCAGGGTGGCCGTTGTGGTAATCCCTGCAAGGGAAATGACAGACTGTCGTGGTACCTGAGGGAATTGCATGTACTGTGAAAAACCGTGGTAGGGTGCGACAGTCTGTGTCACAGGGGTAAACTGCAAGAACTGTGAGATACCCTGAGAGGGAAGGGTAGCATGTTGAGGTAACCCCAAGTGGGTTACAACAACTATGGGGGCCGCCAGGCGGTCCGCAATGGAGTCCAGGATCTTGAGAAAAAAAACGCCCAAGGGGGGCCTTTAAGGGGCCCGGCACATGATGGCACCTTATACATAACCCTTCCTGAGTCAATTCCTGCTTACTCACACCTGCAGCACATGAGTTGCACGATAGCAAAAAATAGGTGCAGTATCTTGCTCCATTTCCTAGTCAGACATATCTGACTAACAATCATTGTGGAAATATTAAGCAGCGCTATACTGGTTCCGACTGGCGCTAGGTTTAGCTGCAGGGACCCACTATCAGCGTATGCAACGAACACACAGTTCCATCTAAAATATGGCAACGTGCAGCACGCAACAGTATGTGACCAACCTCACAAATATTGACAAGTATATATATGTGAGGTCTCAGAACCACCTTAATACACCTGTATTATACATTGCAGAAATATATATACATAAACATTACATATAATATGATGCATAGTATGGGCATGAATGTATCACAGACACACACAGTGTACAGATAATACACATCACTGCTGTGTGTAATGATTTAATTTCTGCTCATCCCAATTATGTGTATTGATTCACTGACATGTACTGTAGTCATCACATTGTATTTACTATTAACCCCCAATGCCCTGCCTGAGATACATGACAGTGCCCCCCTGCCAGGGCACCTAGTGATGTCATAGTGGCAGCTGATGATGTCACTATTGGAGGTGTGATGGGTATAATAAGGCAGCTGGTTGCTTCCTGTGTCATATCTGATATTGCTGGACTAGTGACAGTACAGATATTTCTCTTCTCATTTCTGAGTGGATAACATGATATTACGATGAAGAAGGCGGGAAATAACCATCCTAAAGACCATCAAATGACTGTAAGTATCTCTTATAGAGCTGCCATGGACTCACTGTATTACTGATGGGTAATGATAATAGGTCACTGCTATATGATTTAATATAAGTTCAGGGTAGAGATAGATACATTAGTTATAAATAATCCATTTTCTCTGTATTTATACTATTTATTATGGAGTATTAATTTGTGTTTTGCTTAGTAGCTTCCCAGACTTCCAATTATTATGTAAGATTTCAAATTATGTAAAATAAAAGCAAAAATATTGTGAAATGCTGTTATACAAAGGGAAGTGTATCTATATCACTGTTTTGCTTTGTTTTATATTAGTGGTTTTTGTTTTTGCCACTATGGGGAAAATTCCATTAGGTCTGAAAACCCGTTTTCGAGCGTAAAAGTCAAATTTGATTGTAAAAAAAAAAAAAAATTGGCCTATTGATTAGCCGTCCAGTTATCGATCAATAATTCTGTATAGGTGTTAACGCAAGCATTTTTTCGGGACCACTTGAGCAGGTGAAAAGTTGGGGAAAACCCCTATTTTAAGGTTAAAATGTTGGGACTTGGGGCCTGATTGAAACCCGCTTGCGAGTGCTATGCACTCGCAAGCGGGTCGATGGTGGCCTAGTGCGCATGCACACAATGGAGCTGGCTCCGTCGTGCGCATGCACGAGACCCGGATAGCGACGGGCAAGCCGTCACTCTGGGTCTCGTACCAAAGGGGGCGTGCTGCCGATGTCGAGTGATAGCACGCCCCCTTTGGTGGGCGGGCCGGGGGCGTGGCTGCCCAGACGGAGACGTTCCCATGGGAACGCCTACCGTCTGGGGCCGGCCCCACTGACATCACAAGTGATGTCAGTGGGAGTGCTTTCGGCTCTGTTTCGGGCTCAGTGGGAGTGCTTTCGGCTCTTTCGGCAACGAGATCCTACCACAAGGGTCTCGTTGCAAAGCCCGATGGTCGCGATGGTCTTGACCATCGCGACCATCTTCCTGGTCGCTCGCTATAGCTGTGGGTGGTCACCCACAGCTATGCGAGCGACCATCTTCCTGGCCGCTCGCTATAGCTGTGGGTGGTCACCCACAGCTATGCAAGCGGCCAGGGGGCCGCTCCGAAAAACAAGTAGGATGGCCCTGATTCAGAGCGAGCGCTTTGTCAGAGCGTCCGGCTCTGAATCAGGGCCTTGGTTCAGTACCACTGGGACACCCTCCTTCACTGTTTGGAATTGTACAACTGGCTCCAACGGTAAAATAGTCCTTTATTTATTACACATAACCAAGACAATTGTCTTTTCTTTCGGAACAGAATAGGCTGGTTTGGGAGATTACCTTGGTATTAATAATCCTGCATTATTCTTATGTATGTTTCATTATTTCACAGGTCGCTCTGCGCATCCGTCCATTTAATAGGACAGAGGCTAAGAGCAGGGCCCGATGCATCATACACCAGCTCGGGCCGCAGGTAACAAAATGCTAATAACATTATTTTAGTTTAGACAACTGAATTAGTTTAACATTTAACACAATTAATTATAAAATAGATTTTTTTTTACCAATACATTATTCTTAAATTTATTTTGTTTAATTAATTTTTCACTTTGTATATATATATATATATATATATATATATATATCTATGTTTATAAATATGATAAAAAGAAAATGTTTTGCTTTATGTATCAGAGGTTGAACGCTATCCACAGTCCCCATATACCCATAAGCAATTTAGGCCCGTATTCAATTTGAGGCGAAAAGTCCAGACTTTTAGCCTGCTGTACTTTTCGCCTCCTTCACCTGTTTTCCAGGTGGAAAAGTATTGCGTGCGTGCCCTCTATTCCCCGTATTCTTGTTCAAAGTAGGTGAAATCGTGAACCGGCGAAACTTTGATAGGCGAAAAAATACGTGAATTTTCGGGAAATAATTGTAGGACCCCCCTAAAGATGTCCAGACCTGGGGGATCACTATGGGTGCCCCCATTTTTGCCTGCAGAAGAAAGTCGGGTTTTTAAATAGCCAAGGTCAGGTGCCTAAATGCGGGTTTGAAGAAGGTAATGCAGAAGAGCATTTAGAAGGTTTTTTTGTGAAAAATATCTATGCCCATCAAATTTGGGGTACTTGAAAATGGGTGCAAGCACATTTTTATGTCCCCTAAATTATTTTTAAAAATTCTGCACAAATGCACCTGCCGCCAGTGGCGTAACTAGGGTATTTGGAGCCCAGGGCAAATGTAAAAATGGAGCCCCCCCTTCTACTATGTGCGCAAAATGGGCGTGGTCACTTAAAAATGTGGCGTGTCAACATGACACACCCCTTTATCATCACTCTGTACATTCCTTTCTATATGCACCTTAACCCCAGAAGTGCCCCTTATACAGTACCCCCAGTATGCAATGTCCCCAGTTGTGGTCCCTCTTATGCAGGCCCATAGTAGTGCCCCTTATACAGAACCCCCGATAGTGGTCCCCCTTAAGCAGCCCCCATTAGTTCCCCTTATACAGTACTGTAGTGGTCCCCCTTATGCATCCCCTCATTAGTTCCTCTTATTCAGTGCCCCCAGTAGTGGTCCCCCTTATGCAGGCCCCCAGCAGTGACCCCCCCTATCCAGTGCCTCCTGTAGTGGTCCTCCCTGTTTAGTGCCCCCAGTAGTGGTCCCCTAGTAGTAAGCCCCTTATATAGTGCCCCCAGTAGTAGTTTCCCCCCAAGTAGAGGTTCCCTCTCCCGATGCAGTGTCCCCAGTAGTAGCCTCCCCCAGTAATGGTGCCCCCAGTACTAGCTCCCCCCCAGTAATGGTGTCCCCAGTAGTAGTAGCTCCCCCCCCGTAATGGTGTCCCCAGTAGTAGCTCCCCCCCAGTAATGGTGCCCCCAGTAGTAGCTCCCCCCCAGTAATGGTGCCCCCAGTAGTAGTAGCTCCACCCCAGTAATGGTGTCCCCAGTAGTAGTAGCTCCCCCCCCGTAATGGTGTCCCCAGTAGTAGCTCCCCCCAGTATTGGTGCCCCCAGTAGTAGCTCCCCCCCAGTAATGGTGCCCCCAGTGGTAGTTGCTCCCCCCCAGTAATGGTGCCCCCAGTAGTAGTAGCTCCCCCCCAGTAATGGTGTCCCCAGTAGTAGTAGCCCCCCCCCCAGTGTAGACCCGCAAGTTACAAAAAAAAATAAAAAAAATACACTTACCTGAATCCACACTCCAACTCCGGTCACTGCTCCCGCCGCACGTCAGTCCTCCCGGGCTGGCGCGCTCAGCATTATGGGAGAAACATCATAACGTCTCTCCAATTACCCACTGCATGAGCCGGAAGGCGGTGCTCATGAGTGAGCTCCTGCCCGGCTCTTGGAGTTTGTCTGACTCTCATTGTCTGCTGATTTACACATACATGGCTGCCGCTCGGCGGTGATGTGTGTGCAGTAGCAGCAGCCAATGAGAGTCGTCTTACTCTCATTGGCTGCTGGTTAACACACACATCGCCGCCAGCGCTGGCGGCGATGTGTGTGTTAGTGCAGCCTGAGCCCGCCTCCCACCCTCCTCCTGGCGCTATTGTGTAATCGCTCAGGGGAGGGAAGGGGCTCCACTGCGTAGCACAGGACCGGCACAGGGAAGCCTAGCGCCAGTCCTGTGTAAATGTGTAGCGCTGACCGCACACACTGCGGTCGGCGCTACACTGTCTAACTAGGGCGGGCTGGACCATGGCCAGCGGCACACACACACCCCCCAGCACCGCTGGTCCTATGGCGCCCAGGGCACACACCTCTGCTGGTCCCCCCTTAGTTACGCCACTGTCTGCCGCTACTTCTGCAATGAAGAAAACACCTGCTGCATATAAGGGAAGCCCTCTGGACTCCATTCCGCTAATTTAGATGTGTGATCCCTATTTATTTTTTTTAAACCCCAAAATTTTTATGAATTTTTTGAGGTGTCCCTTTTTTTTGTCAACTGTTTTTAACACAGATTATTTTTAGGGACCATTCCCAGGGGTGCAGGCTATTTTTTCTATAATCATAAATGACCAGGGAAAAGGGGAATAGGAGGATATAGTTTGAGCACAGGATCTAATATATTGGATATGATTAATTAAAGGAATAATGAAAGTCCACAATTATGAATATCAGACCCTAGTATGGGTATCAAGAAGAAATATTATAAAGTGTGGAGGTGCTCCCCATGAGAGTATAGATAAACGTAGTATGGGGAAGAAGGAGAAAACTCTCTTGTTCGGGGGCACTCAAATGTAAAGGTTATAGTCAAAATAATATATAAAAAATAACTTTTATTAGATATATATTAAAATACCAACAACAAGTCTAAGCCCATTACTTAATGGCCTTACTGTTGGAATAACAGCTGTAAATTGTCACCAGCAGAACACGAACATACATAGAACATAAGATGACATATAATACAATATTTGTCACAAATGTGTGAAGCTAAGTGAAATATTACAAATTGGTCTCTAATTCTCTATCTCATACAGTATTGAGACCAATGTAAGACATTTTCTAGTTCAATGACCACATAGTATCATCATAGCACAATGGCTAATCACAATTGCAGCAGAAACATCCAAGGAAATCTTCTAGAAAAGAGTATGATAATGACAATACAATATTCAATATAAATTACGTAAGATATCACAGCACAATTCCACTGAACAGTAATTTAAAGCAATATAACGATAAGGGGGTCAGATGGAATAATAACTGAAACTACAAATATCGAAATAAATATAAGTAAATCACAGGTTGTTGTGAGAGGCAGATCACATGTAGGTCGCCTGTGATACCACCCAGGTACTAGTAGACAGTAAAGTTATAGATAAAAGTTAAGCTACTCCTTTATGTGGAGTTTACAGAATAGCAGCTGCTGCATGCCATTGTATAACCATTGAATGGCATGTGAGCGTACTATAAAGGTACTCCCAGGGTGGGGAATAAGTATAATGAGTATCTGCTGTTGGACTACGTTAAAAAGAAGGTCCTGGTGTAAACATTGCAGGAACCTCTAATAGACGGACCCCAATGAGAGTACTCATAGAAACAATAGTACTAGAAATCGTAATGGAATGAAATAACACAGCATAGGTTTGCAATCTGTGCTGCTGCCAGTCATGTACCAAAAGGTAGTGGTGAGTGGTGGGAAACCCAGATGGCATATGCAGTGATTAGAAGAAAGAGTATGAGTGTAGCTGCACTATGGCTAATACAGGACAAGTGGAGCTTGTCCTGGTCTCAATACTGTATGAGATAGAGAATTAGAGACCAATTTGTAATATTTCACTTAGCTTCACACATTTGTGACAAATATTGTATTATATGTCATCTTATGTTCTATGTATGTCCATGTTCTGCTGGTGACAATTTACAGCTGTTATTCCAACAGTAAGGCCATTAAGTAATGGGCTTAGACTTGTTGTTGGTATTTTAATATATATCTAATAAAAGTTATTTTTTATATATTATTTTGACTATAACCTTTACATTTGAGTGCCCCCAAACAAGAGAGTTTTCTCCTTCTTCCCCATACTATATTTTTTCTATAAGCCCTAAACCCCAATTCTGCACTTTTTTTCAACTGCTAAAGGCAAGCAAAAAATTATCCCCGTTCATTTACATTGACTTTTCGCACCGGCGAAAAGCCAATGAAATTGAATACGGAGATAATGGAAATAGGTGAAAATTACATCATCAATGATAAATTATCGCCGATAACTGACTTTTCGCCCCCATATTGAATATGGCCCTTAGAGTAATAACCAGTGCCAGGTGTTACCTCTCTGTGCACAAGAAATGGGGATAACATGGACTGTGCAAAGGCTGGGCGTGCTGCAAAACACCATTGCAGGGCTCCTAAGCTGCTCCTTATGGATGGCCATCGATCAGTCATGATTCATAATCATCGATGGTTTATGGCCGGTGTTGAATGTTTATCCCATCGAAGGGGGAGAACCAGATGGTCTCCCTCCGTCGATGGAAGCACATAACCGAATAGTCATTACTTTTTTTTTTTAAGGTGACGGGTCACTGAGCATAGCTCCACCCTCCGACACCCACAAAGCAATGCCCCCAGTTCTGATTGGCCCATGGTCCAGTCAGTCATGGAATAGGGATGACCATCGTTTGGTGAAGCCATCGATGGTCATCCATTGCATAGTTGATTACCATCGATGGCAACTTTATTATTTTCCTTCGATAGTAACCATATCAATGGCCATCCCTACTGCTCCTCCCTCTTACTAACCAGTTGAATATGTTTGTCACATAGGGATGTGACCCCACAGACCAGTAGGAAGTGGTGATCTCTTTCATTATGGCTTCCTATTGGTCTGCGTGGTCATGCAGCAGATGCTTTTGCTATTTCCTATGAAGTTAGTGTTAGGAGGAGATGTGTCTATATTTATACTGCAGAGAGGCTGGATAACATCTTCCATATCACCCTATCTGCCCAATCCAGGGCTCTCGGTTCAGTAGGGATATTTGTCATACACATATTTTATGGACAGTAACTTATGGCATTTCCCTTTAATAAAGAGGGTATGCTGAGACTTGTAGTTACACAATAGGGGGCAACCCACTTGAGGCACAATCCAATAAGTTATTATAATACATCTCACAGTTGGACAGACCCCCAGGCTTATGAGTTAGACCATTCTGTGTCTGAAGGGCCTAAGAACCAGTGACTAGAAGGGTTTTTATATAGATATCAGCAAAATGTTCCTGGAAACTGTGCTGAGATGCTGATAAATATGACTCTATACTCCCAGATCACGTTCCCATTTGTGACTTTGCTTTTATCCATTACTATAAACGGGACTTAAGATCTTCTGCTCCAGCCGCAGAGTTGCTTGTAGGACCTAGTGACATATAATAAACATGTGTCTTCTCTTTCCTTACAGACAGTACTACTGCAGGACCCTGGCGAGGATCCTGATGACGTCCTGCATTGCTGCAGGACCAGGGAAAGGTCGTTCACCTTTAATGAGGTGTTTGATCAAGCAGCTACCCAGGTGATTGTAATCCTGAACTATTTACAAAGAATAATTAAAGTTAATAAAATATATAATACAGTATAATACAGGTTCCTGTGTGCAGTCTCTGAACGGGTCCCCCTCCAAACCATTGTACGCAAGGTGTAGTCTCTGGTACTGTGCCAGAGCCTATTGTGCAGACATACTGTATACCTCTGGGAAAATGGCGCCACAATGTAGATTTTTTTTTAGGCAGCTGGATGGTAAGTACATACAATGGGTGTATGGAGTGCGGTGTGGGCCCGCCTGGATTCAGGTGCCCATGTGCACCACACACCCTACACCCATTATACATATGGCAGCGCTGCTCACACTCCATCTTGTAAGGGAGTAAAATAGCGCATGAGAATAATTTATCATCATATGTGACTGTAGCATCAGCTATTAATGCTTGTACAGCTGTCATTTCTCCTTATTCACTATAGGGCATATTGTTACATTATTTTCATGATTGCTTATGTATCATCAATAAATATGTCTCATTTTATTAGCATGTCTATCAGTCCACAATGAAGAACGTAGTGGGTGATATCATCTCAGGGTACAGTGTTGCTATATTTGCGTACGGCCCTACAGGTAATATTAATGTTCTTAATTCATAAGTCTGATTGTTTATATTGTATATGTAAAAGTAGTGAGCTGGTGAAATGAGTGGTGGTAAAACATGTGACCATCTGTATTGTTAGTAATTGTGAGCTAGTAGTTTCTTTACGGGCTGTGCAATTATCCATGTGGTTCCAGAAAGTGAGGCGTTCGGTACATGGTACAGAGCCGCTCGTAAGCGGCCGCTCGCTCGCTCCGAGCGATGTTCGCACATCTGCGCTTGCGTATGGGTCGTAATGAGCATGCGCCAACCAGTCATTGTGGTCGGAAATCGTGCGCTCGCAAAACAGCGAGAGCCTGCTAACTTGAGTGACAGAATGAGGCGTTTGTGGGTGGTAACAGGGGAAGGTGCTTGAAAATGGGGAGTGGAGATCCGAACGCAGGCGTGCCATACGGTTAAAATGGGCGTTTAATGGGTGTGCATAATTAGTAAAGGAGTGTCATCGACCACGTCACTTGGTTGTCTTTTATCCTGAACTGCTCGCAGTGATTGCGGGAAGTAAAACCTACCACAAGCACTGCGAGCAGTTCAGGCGCCTTTCGATGTACTCGATTAATCTAATAAATAGCGGAGATGACATATGATGCGAACAGCCAGGGGGCGTCTTTACAAAATAGCGAGCGCATGTTTCTTTCGCTCGCTCAGACATAGAGGCGTCAACAGACCGCAAAGAGCGAGCACTCAACTTAAATAGCCGACCCTTCTTCTGAACGACCGTTCGCAAATAGCGTCCTGCTCTGAATCAGGCCCTGAATCCTCAGTCTAGTGATAACAGATACAGGATAATAGATGAACATTTGAACTGAAAACATCCAATAAGAGCACAAGTCATAGTTCTTAAGGATAACTCTTCTATTTGGGGCATGGTAATAGCATGAGTATGGTGACAAGTGTGGTAATGCTGGTAAAATTGTATTGGATCACATAACTATGTCACAATGTTGTTTTGTGTTGAATAAAAAGCTCCCATATGTGCATATATTGGATTTTCATATAGCATCTTAAATGATGTTTACATTTTAAAGGTTATATTGTCAGCTTGTGATAGGCTGTGGTCAGGGCCGGATTAAGGGGGGGGTGACAGGGGTGATCATCCCTGGGCCCCCACACCTGGAGGAGACGGAACCAGTTCCGCCTCCTCCGGCCAACCTAACCCCGGGGCCATGGGGAGGCTCTATTTGCCAGACGCCTGCTGATTGTAATCAGCGGGCGCCCGGCTCCCTCCCCGCAGTGTCAGACGGAGACTGGAGCTCATTCGTGAGCTCCGGCTTCCGGCTCATGCAGTGCACTATGGGAGATACGTCATGACGTGTCTCCTATAGTGCAGAGGAGCAGGCGGGCGGAATGGACGTGGACGGCAGCGGGAGCGGGGCTTAAGGTAAGTATTAGCTGGGGGTTTTTTTTAAGTGCAATTGGCTTTTCTACTGGGGGCATTACTCGGGGGGGATTACTACTGGGGGCATTACTCTGGAGGGATTACTACTGGGGGCATTACTCGGGGGGAGGAATTACTACTGGGGGCATTACTCGGGGGGGATTACTACTGGGGGCATTACTCAGGGGGGGCAATACTCTGGGGGGCATTACTATTGGGGGTACCACTTCTGGGGGCATTACTTAGGGGGCATTAATATTGGAGGCCTCTACTCTTGGGGGCTTTACTACTTGAAGGAGGGGCATTACTATTGGGCACTACTACTGGGGTCACTACAACAGGGGGCATTACTACTGGGGGCACAACTACAGGGGTATTACAACTGAGGGAATTTATACAGGGGGCATTACTACTAGGGCATTACTATTGGGCACACACAGGGGGCATGACTACTGTGGAGCATTACTATTGGGGGCACAACTACAGGGGTATTACTACTGGGGGTAGTTATACAGGGGGCATTACTATTGGGGACACAACCACAGGGGGCATTACTACAGGGTGCATAACTACTAATGGGAGTATTGCATAGGGGGCACTGCATAAGGGGCACCACTTCTGAGGGCACTGCATAAAGGGCACCACTACTGTGGGCTCTGCATATGGGGCACTACCACTGTGGGCTCTGACACTACTGGGGTCCCCATTGTGCATACCCCCAGTTTGTCACATTTAATAGGGGCCCCCACATGTTTGTTGCCCAGGGGAACCCACAGACCTTAATCCGGCCCTAGCTGTGCTTACCGCTGCTTGTAACTCTCACTGACCAGGGAATAGGTGCACCCATCAACAAATGTGGATACAGCATTTTATGGGCAGAACAAATATACAATAGTGCACAGTCTACCCATTCACTAACAAGCGGTGACATCCCTGAGAGTGACCTTATGAGCAGCATCCTGATGAATATTGGTTTAGTCACATGATGTCTGTCACTGTTCATTACTGACATGACACATTGTATAATTACATATTTGCCATTCCTTCTTGTAACGTTAGTGAGTGTATGCCTAATACCTTTGTATTTATCACAGGCACCGGGAAGACCTTTACTATGATGGGCAATGGCCATGAGCCCGGAGTAATATTTCGCACTCTGAAAGATCTATATAAGACCATCGAGGTGCAGAGAGGGCAGAATAAATTCTCTGTTTCATTGTCCTATGCTGAGGTAAATATGTGAGGAATATGTGACATATGTGAATATTATTATTATTATTGTTATTATTATTATTATTATTACTATTAACCTTTATATGGATGTAGCATTTTATGGACAGATAGCATAGACAGAGATACGAGTAAGAAGAGAGGGGGAGAGGTCTGGGGAGGAGAGGTAGATCTGAGTATCATCAGCATAGAGATTATATTGAACGGCCAAAAGAGCTGATGAGCTCACCTAAAGGGAATTTATAGAGGGAGAATAGGAGGGGTCCAAGAACAGAACCTTGGGGGACACTTACTGTTAGTGGAATTGAGGGGGGGGAGTGTAGTCATGAGAGGAGACAGAGAAGGAGCAGTCAGAGGTAGGAGGACAGCCAGGAGAGGGCAGTGTCCAAGGGAGTGAAGGATTTGCAGGAGAGGAGGGTGGTCCTCAGTGTCAAAAGCAGCAGAGAAGTCGAGGAGCATGAAGCATGAGCAGAGAATAATGGCCCTTGGACTTGGCAGCAAGGTCGTCATTACTGATTTTTGTCAGGGCAGTTTCAGTGGAGGGGAAAGTATGGAAGCCAGACTGAAATGGGTCACACAGGGAGTGGGAGGAAATAAAGCTGGTAATGTGGTTGTAAACAATACACTCAAGGAATCTGTGGGCAAAAGGGAGGAGATAGATGGGTCGGCGGTTGGAGAGAGTGCTTGGATGAAAGGTAGGTTGTTTAATAATGGGGGTAATATGGGCATGCTTGAGTGTAGAGTGGACAGTGCCAGAGGGAGAGACTGAGGAATTGCTAAGATGGGAACAGGCAGAAAGAGAGAGTATTTATAATAATGTTATTTTATCTTCTATCACTGTATCTGTGTACACTATATGGAACATGCCACTTAAGCATTTTTTAATTGTGTAAAAATAGGGTAATGCAACTTTATAATATACTAATAACACTATCAATCCACATCTCTACACCATCTCTGTGTTATTGTGCGCTATACACCATCTCTGTGTATTGTGCGCTATACACACTTATTACACCTGACATACACCTGCAGAAAATGCTGTATTTCAGCTGGATGCATCTTGAGATGATTCTGGCCCAACAAATGCATGAAATACGTTTTTTAATGTGTTCTCCTTATGTACATTCAACACACATATGCAGCCTACTGTAAATGCTCCCCCTCATATAATTACATGTAATTGGTCATAACTAGCAATCACCAGGCCCGTAACAAAGTTTGAGGGGGCAACTGAGACCCCCTAATCTGCTTTTTTGAGTATGTATGGGGACTGATGCAGAACTGAAAGCTAAGATGAGCCCCTGCCATGTATTTACTGGCCCCGAAAAAACTTTTCTTTATGATATGCAGCATCTGGAGAACCACAAGTGACACAAGCCCTTTCCAGAGAGTAAATGTGGATTACACACTTGCCGTGCTTGTACTGCAGACAGTGACTATTCCTTCATTACATTTGCAGGTCTACAATGAAACCGTTCGGGATCTGCTAAGACCGTCCTCTGGATGTTTGAACATTAGAGAGGCAACACCAAGATAGAAGGGATTGCAGAGTTCTTCCCCAGCAGTCCTGAGGAGGTGACTATCATTAGTCTGTGCTACCCTAATGCAGCATCCATGCTCCACCACTAATCATCCCTGTCTATATTATTATTACTATAATTATCATCTTTTATTTATAAGGCACCACAAGGGTTCTGCAGCACTGAACAAGGGGGATACAAATGACAATAGGTTATACATGTATAGACTAGGGGTGTGCACCGGCCACTTTTCGTGTTTTGTGTTTTGGTTTTGGATCTGGATCTTTCTTCGTGTTTTGGATCTGGATTGGTTTTGCCAAAACCACCCTTCCGTGTTTTGGGTTCTGGGTTTTGTGTTTTGGATCTGTATTTTTTTGAAAAAAAGCATAAAAACAGCTAAAATCACAGAATTTGTAGGTTTTTCTGCTCCTATGCTATTATTAACCTCAATAACCTTAATTTCCACTCATTTCCAGTCTATTCTGAACACCTCACACCTCACAATAGTGTTTTTATGTCCAAAAGGTTGCACCGAGGTAGCTGGATGACTATGCTAAGCGACACGAGTGGGCGGCACAAACACGTGACCCATCTAGGAGTGACACTGCAGTGGCAGGCAGGATGGCAGTTAGAAAAACTAGGCCCCAAACTGTACATAATGCAAAGAAAAAAAGAGGTGCAAGATGGAATTGTCCTTGGGCCCTCCCACCCACCCTTATGTTGTATAAACAGGACATGCACACTTTAACAAATCAATCATTTCAGCGCCAGGGTCTGCCACACAACTGTGGCTGAAATGATTGGTTCGTTTGGGCCCCCACAAAACAAGCTGGCAATTAATGTGTCCCTGCACAAACTGGCTCTACGGAGGCAAGATGTCATCCTCATCCTCCTCATCCACCGATTCCTCACCCTCTTCAGTGTGTACATCCTCATCCTCACAAAGTATTAACTCGTCCCCACTTGAATCCACCACCACAGGTCCCTCTGTACCTTCTGGAGGCTGGTCTCCCTGGAAGAGCTGATAATTCATTTTGATGAACATCATCTTCTCCACATTCTGTGGAAGCAACCTCCTACGCCTTTCGCTGACAAGGTTCCCGGCTGCACTAAACACTCTTTCGGAGTACACACTGGAGGGGGGGCAACTCAGGTAAAATAGAGCCAGTTTGTACAGGGGCCTCCAAATTGCCTCTTTTTCCTGCCAGTACAGGTATGGACTGTCTGACATGCCTACTTGGATGCTGTCACCGATGTAATCCTCCACCATTCTGTCAATGGTGACAGTATCATATGCAGTGACAGTAGACATGTCAGAAATTGTTGCCAGGTCCTTCAGTCCGGACCAGATGTCCAAACTTGGTCCTGCCTGCCCTGCATCACCGCCAGCGGGTTGCTTAGGATACCTAAGTTTTTTCCTGGCAGCCCCAGTTGCGGGAGAAAATGAAGAAGGAGCCGTTGACGTGTCACGTTCCGCTTCAGCTGACAGTGTGTTCACCAGCAGGTCTTTGCACCTCTGCAGGCTTGTGTCGGCCGGAAAGAGAGACACCACATAGGCTTTAAACCTAGGATCGAGCACGGTGGCCAAAATGTAGTGGTCTGATTTCAACAGATTGACCACCCTGGAATCCTGGCAAAGCGAATGAAGGGCTTCATCCACAAGTCCCACATGCCGAGCGGAATCGCTCCGTCTTAGCTCCTCCTTCACTTTCTCCAGCTGCTTCTGCAAAAGCCTGATGAGGGGAATGACCTGACTCAAGCTGGCAGTGTCTGAACTGACTTCACGTGTGGCAAGTTCGAAGGGCTGAAGAACCTTGCACAACACGGAAATCATTCTCCACTGCGCTTGAGTCAGGTGCATACCCCCTCCTTTGCCTATGTCATAGGTGGATGTATAGGCTTGTATGGCCTTTTGCTGCTCCTCCATCCTCTGAAGCATATAGAGGGTTGAGTTCCACCGCGTCACAACCTCTTGCTTCAGGTGATGGCGGGGCAGGTTCAAGAGTGTTTGCTGGCACTCCAGTCTTCGGCACGCAGTCGCTGAATGGCGAAAGTGGCCAGAAATTTTTCGGGCCACCCAAAGCGTCTCCTGCACGCCCCTGTCGCTTTTCAGAAAATTCTGCACCACCAAGTTTATTGTGTGAGCAAAACATGGGACGTGCTGGAATTTGCCCAGATGTAATGCCCGCACAATATTGGTGGCGTTGTCAGATATCACAAATCCCCAGGAGAGTCTAAGTGGGGTAAGCCACTGGGCGATGATTTCCCTCAGTTTCTCTAAGAGGTTGTCGGCGGTGTGCCTCTTACTGAAACCGGTGATACACAGCGTAGCCTGCCTTGTAACGAGCTGGCGTTTCTGAGATGCTGCTACTGGTGACGCTGCTGCTGTTGCTGCGTAAGGTGATACATCTACCCAGTGGGCTGTCACAGTCATATAGTCCTTAGTCTGCCCTGTTCCACTTGTCCACATGTCCGTGGTTAAGTGGACATTGTGTACAACGGCATTTTTCAGGACACTGAGGACACTTTTTCTGACGTTTCTGTACAGTCTCGGTATCGCCTGCCTAGTGAAGTGGAATCTAGACGGGATTTGGAACCGGGGACACACTACCTCCATCAATTGTCTAAATCCCACTGCACTAATGGCGGATACCGGACGCACGTCTAACACCAACATAGCAGTCAAGGCCTCAGTTATACGTTTTGCTTCAGGATGACTGCTGTCGTACTTCATCCTCCTCGCTAAGGACTGTTGGAGGGTCAATTGTTTAGTAAAAGTAGTGGTGTTCCTACTTCCTCTCTGGGATGATGAATGACTCCCAGCAGCAGCAGCAACAGCAGCAGCGGCAGCAGTAGGCGTAGCAATGCAGGATCCTCCGGAGGAATCCCGGATAGGAGAGTCAGTCATGCCAGTGATATGGCCTGCAGGACTACTTCCGATCCTGACTAAGGAGGAAATTGACGAGGAGGGAGTTGACGGTGTGGTTTGCAGGCGCTTGGATACAACAGGACAACGGGATTTAGGTGTCCCTGGACTGCTTACGGTCTGAGCCAAAGTTTCTGAACTTGACAGTAACTTTTTATGAACGCGCTGCAGGTGCCGTATAAGGGAGGATGTTCCTAGGTGGTTGACGTCCCTACCCCTACTTATTTCACCTTTACATATGGTACATATGGCAAGACAGTTGTTGTCCGGATTTGGATAGAAATATTGCCAGACCAAAGAGGTGGAATGTTTGGTCTTCTGCCCAGGCATGACCGTGATGGGCTTTTTCATCCCACGGACAACAACTGTCTCCCCCGGAGCCTGATTTAAACAAACCACATCACCATCAGAATCCTCCTCGCCAACTTCCTCCTCAGCGCCAGCTACACCAGTATCCTCATCCTGTTGTACTTCAACAGTGACATCTTCAATTTGCATATCAGCAAGTGGACTGTGGGTGCTCCTTTCAGCACTTGCAGGGGGCGTGCAAATGGTGGAAAGAGCCACCTCTTCCCGTCCAGTGCTGGGAAGGTCAGGCATCGCAACCACCACCACACTTGGACTCTCTTTGGGGATTTGTGATATCTTCTTAGAAAGCACAGTTCTTCGCTGTGCTTTTGCCAGCTTAACTCTTTTGATTTTTTTAGTGGGAGGAGTGCTTCCATCGTCATGTGAAGCTGAACCACTAGTCATGAACATACTAGGGATCGACCTTAGCCGTTCCTTGCCACTCCGTGTCGTAAATGGCATATTGGCAAGTTTACGTTTCTCTTCAGCTGATTTAAATGTCTTTTTCAAGGTCATTTTCCTGAACTTTGCCATTTGGGATTGTATGTGCCCTCTACTATGACATTGGGCATCGGCCTTGGCAGACGACGTTGATGGCATGTTATCGTCTATGTCATGACTAGTGGCAGCAGCTTCAGCACTAGGAGGAAGTGGTTCTTGATCTTTCTCTATTTTATTTTTATCGGAGAAAGTTTGGTCCTCCATTTATGTTATATCGATTTGATATATACGTGCGGCTAAACACAGAAAATAAATTTTTTTTTGGTTCGGACTGGAGTGTACTTTGTGGGTTACAGCACCCTTTAACGGTCAAGCCAGCCGGCCCTTTACTTATGACACAGGCGCACTCTTGGCACTACTTTGTTGATGCACGTGCGGCTACTGCGCACACAATTCACAAACACAGAAAATATTTTTTTTTTGGTTTGGACTGGAGTGTACATTGGGGGTTACAGCACCCTTTAACGGTCAAGCCAGCCGGCCCTTTACTTATGACACAGGCGCACGCTTGGCACTACTTTGTTGATGCACGTGCGGCTACTGCGCACACAATTCACAAACACAGAAAATAATTTTTTTTTGGTTTGGACTGGAGTGTACTTTCGGGGGTTACAGCACCCTTTAACGGTCAAGCCAGCCGGCCCTTTACTTATGACACAGGCGCACGCTTGGCACTACTTTGTTGATGCACGTGCGGCTACTGCGCACACAATTCACAAACACAGAAAATAATTTTTTTTTAGGTTTGGACTGGAGTGTACTTTCGGGGGTTACAGCACCCTTAACGGTCAAGCCAGCCGGCCCTTTACTTATGACACAGGCGCACGCTTGGCACTACTTTGTTGATGCACGTGCGGCTACTGCGCACACAATTCACAAACACAGAAAATAATTTTTTTTTTGGTTTGGACTGGAGTGTACTTTCGGGGGTTACAGCACCCTTAACGGTCAAGCCAGCCGGCCCTTTACTTATGACACAGGCGAACGCTTGACACTACTTTGTTGATGCACGTGCGGCTACTGCGCACACAATTCACAAACACAGAAAATAATTTTTTTTTGGTTTGGACTGGAGTGTACTTTCAGGGGTTACAGCACCCTTTAACGGTCAAGCCAGCCGGCCCTTTACTTATGACACAGGCGCACGCTTGGCACTACTTTGTTGATGCACGTGCGGCTACTGCGCACACAATTCACAAACACAGAAAATAATTTTTTTTTGGTTTGGACTGGAGTGTACTTTCGGGGGTTACAGCACCCTTTAACGGTCAAGCCAGCCGGCCCTTTACTTATGACACAGGGGCACTCTTGGCACTACTTTGTTGATGCACGTGCGGCTACTGCGCACACAATTCACAAACACAGAAAATAATTTTTTTTTAGGTTTGGACTGGAGTGTACTTTCGGGGGTTACAGCACCCTTAACGGTCAAGCCAGCCGGCCCTTTACTTATGACACAGGCGCACGCTTGGCACTACTTTGTTGATGCACGTGCGGCTACTGCACACACAATTAACAAACACAGAAAATAATTTTTTTTTGGTTTGGACTGGAGTGTACTTTCGGGGGTTACAGCACCCTTTAACGGTCAAGCCAGCCGGCCCTTTACTTATGACACAGGCGCACGCTTGGCACTACTTTGTTGATGCACGTGCGGCTACTGCGCACACAATTCACAAACACAGAAAATAATTTTTTTTTAGGTTTGGACTGGAGTGTACTTTCGGGGGTTACAGCACCCTTAACGGTCAAGCCAGCCGGCCCTTTACTTATGACACAGGCGCACGCTTGGCACTACTTTGTTGATGCACGTGCGGCTACTGCGCACACAATTCACAAACACAGAAAATAATTTTTTTTTTGGTTTGGACTGGAGTGTACTTTCGGGGGTTACAGCACCCTTAACGGTCAAGCCAGCCGGCCCTTTACTTATGACACAGGCGCACGCTTGGCACTACTTTGTTGATGCACGTGCGGCTACTGCGCACACAATTCACAAACACAGAAAATATATTATTTTTTTAGCACTTGGGGGGAGCACCCCTGATGGACAGAGCACCCCCTGGACAACACTACAGCACCCCTTTAGGACTGGGACACTGCACAGGACTTTGGAACTGACTGCACAACACAGTCCAGCCAGCCCCTATGGACTTTGAAGTAGTGGACACAGCCCCTATTAACAACAGCAGCACAGCACAACACAGCCAGCCCCTATGGACTTTGAAGTAGTGGACAACAGCAGCACTACACTACACTACACTACACTACACAGCACTAACTCCCACCCTCCCTCTTCACTGTCCACAGCCGAGTGAGAAAATGGCGCCGACGCGGGTACCTTATATAGGATCCAAAACCCGCGAGACTCGGAAGGCGGGATGATGACGTTTTGCCTCGATGTCAGATCCGAGTCAGGCGGGAAAAGTCGAGCCTGACTCGGATCGGACTCGGATCGGGGGGGCTCGGGGGGGTTCGGATTTCAGAAATCCGAACCCGCTCACCCCTAGTACACACTGGCCGAAATATCGGCCATTTGGTCCAACAGTCGATATATCCCGAGCGTGTCGGCGGGTGTGTACCCGCAATATGTCTGTGAACGACATTCTGCAGATATATCGGTGCATCTGCTGGTGTGTATGGGGGTACGTGGCGATCGCCTGTACATAAGCTGCAGGGACCCGGCAGTGAGTGACAGCTCAACGGGACACGTAAATTTAAATGTCTGCCCAGTTGTGACTTCAGGCCCGACACTTCCGGTGGACGATTGGTAAGTGTATATGCACTTACCAATCGTCATAATGGTTGACGGGTCGGATTGACCTAGTGCGTACCCAGCATTAGGAGACATTAAAACATTCGCTACTTCAGCAGTGTTATATTTCGGTATATGGTCAAAAAGTTTACAGTAGCCATGTAGACATTATAAATTTCGACACCACAATATCAACATTAGAATTTTGACATGGCTCAAATTGTCGACATCCTCACAATGTCGGCATGTTGAGAATGCCGCCGGGATGCTGCGGGGGAGGTTAGAGTTAGGTTGTGTGCAGTGGCGTCCCTCCCCGAAGTGTCACCCGGTGCGGGGAGGGACAAAAATGGGGCATGGCCATGCAAGAAGGGGGCGTGGTCATGCAGCCCAAACTCCCATGCCTTTTACTGGGGGGAGAAGGGGGGGGGTCAGGAGGTCCCTGTGTGGAGTGCCGGCAGGCTCCCTCAGTGACAGGAGCTGAGTACTGCACTTAATGCTACAGAGCAGCACCTGGCTCCTGTCAGTTAGGGGGAGTCTGCACCTTGGTGTCACCCCTCGGTGGGTAACACCCAGTTGCGGACTGCACCCCCCGCCCCCCTTGTGACACCACTGGCTGTTCTTTGTTGGGATTGTGTCAGGGTTAGGCCCTAGGGGGAGGGTTAGGGATTAGGGGATAAATGCTCACCAAAACGCTTGAGCATTAAAGGGTCCCACGGAAAGTGACTGTCACATGCCTGCTGGGACCTGGAAGACGCTGGAGCTGCTGCTGCCGCCAGTAGAGACTAAGTGACCACTGGACCACCATCATTTCATCATCTATGACATGGTCACTGTAATCAGTTTGTAAACAAACATTGTCGACAGTTCGACCATGCAGACATTCTCACGTCTGCATGACACGCTGCATGTCGACAAAGTGCGTCTTTGCTTTATCTTCCTTCTCCATCACAGAAACCCCACAAAGCCGGCTCCCAGGGGTTCGCCCCTCAGTAAGGCTACGCTGGCGATAAGTCGTTTAATCCTTTCAGATACAATCTTATCACAGTACCGCGACAGATATATCACATCAGATCATAGCTTTCTGCTTGGACCGGGGTTTAGTTGGGAAAAAACACAGGCCCTAATTCAGAGACGGACGCTCGGAAAGAGCGCTCGCTCTGAATCAAGGCCGGTCTTTTTTTTTTTGTGCGGCCTTACGGCCGCTCGCACAGCTGTGGGTGGCGGCCAGGATGATGGTCGTGATGGTCAAGACCACCGCGACCATCGGGCTTGCGATGAGACCCTTGTGGTAGGGTCTCATGGCCGCAAGCCCCAGAGAGCTTCTGTCTCTAATAGAGCCGGAAGCTCTCCCAATGACATCACTGGTGGGGCCGCCCCCAAATGGCAGTCGTTCGCATGGGAACGCCTCCGTTTGTGAAGCCACCCCCCCGCCATGCCTACAAAACGGGGCGAGCTGTCAATCAACATCAACAGCAGCCCCTTTTGTAGTGAGCCACGGAGCGAGAGATTTTCTCTCTCGCTCCAGGGCTTGCGCATGCGGAGTGCGGCCGCTGCACATGCGCAGAGCACACCATCAACCCGCTCGCGAGCGGGTCTGAATCAGGCCCACAGTTTGTCCTATTGTCCAGTTCTAATAGATTAAATAACACGTACAGTATACTGTCTCTAATTCTCCTGGCTTATCGTCTTGGTGATGGTCTCACAGGATGGGCAACTACAAACCAGCCCCAATATGGGTGGATACACTGTGGGCCTGATTCAGTGAGGAACGCACGCTAGCAGACGCACGCCCCCATCTGCTGCAAGAATATGCTAATCAATGTACGCCCCATACTAAGCCGCCCATACTAAGCCTGATCAGCACGCAAGATAGCGTAAACATCGGTAACATGGGTAACCAATGGACCCATTAGCATAATAGTGGTTGACCTGACCTGCTGCAGAATTTTGGCAGCATCCTGTGTACAGCTTACGGTATGGCTGCATATG
This sequence comes from Taudactylus pleione, assembly GCA_031769625.1. Classification (NCBI taxonomy): domain Eukaryota; kingdom Metazoa; phylum Chordata; class Amphibia; order Anura; family Myobatrachidae; genus Taudactylus; species Taudactylus pleione. Next base: position 8,870,981 of record JAUIMM010000334.1, read on the forward strand.
CCGCTGCACTGCCTTAATTATGCACTGCCTTAATTATATATCTGCCTTAATTATATAACGGCATTATAACGTCTGCTTTCGCCTGACTGCCCCCCATCACCACCCATAACCAGCACTTCCTGTCAATCAATTTCGGAAGGGTCTGCGACTCTGCGTGCACACAGCTTGTAGTCTGCGTACCTTAACCCAATCGCTGTGGCTAGTGTGCGAAAACATCGGCCAAGTGCGTGCGTTCTCTCCTTTGCGTTCCTTACTGAATCAGGCCCGGTGTCAGGAAAGGCATTGACTAATATTTACCTCCCAACATCCCTGAATGAAGAAAATCAGGACAAGTTTGGTAATGTATGGAACAGCCCGCCCGTGTACCGATTCTTACGGCCAATCCCCTAAATCACTATGGTAGCTCCCTTAAATCGACAGGCCATACCCGTATTGAACATGACTCTCTGAAGATTAAAGTGTCTGTGAGTTGGGAGATCAGTCCATGAACCCTGTGATAAGCTCACTATCTCCATGTCATATCTTACTTGTAAATGTTATTCCATTAAGGTATTAAACCTGCACCCTTCACCCTACAGCAGCTTGGTGTAAAAGTGAAAGCACTTTGCCATATAACACATTTGATCCCTCAGCTGGTTTATCCATCTTCAGATCTCAAGGGCAGCCGATTCCAAGGTCACCTCTATCTTCCTTGTCATTTCTTAATTATCCCAGCTCGGATTACCTCCAGAGAAATAGAGAGAATGTCTCTGCAGTATGAATTAACCCTGAGCGAGATGTACAAGGTATTTCCCCTGAGTAGTGAACTAGATGCAGATCCTACAAACTCCACACACTTAGGACCTGATTCAGAGCCGTTCGCTAGATGCGATCGCTTGCACCCAGTGTATGCAAATTGGCCTAAGTGACAGCATGGCAGGTGCCTGCTCGGAAAGGCATAAGCATGCCCACTTTGTGTTGGCAAGCGATAACTTTGTGTTTTTAGATGCCCATTAGCGTATGTAGAGACGCCCACTAGTGCACGTTATCTCCAGGAAGTGTATTAAAACATTGGCACATCGAGGACCATCGGAAGGGCTCGCAGCGCTTGTGGTTGCCTTACCTTACCGCAAGTACTGCGAAGACTGCTGTGTAAAAAAACAGGCAAGTGACGTGTTCTATGACACTGGCTGATAATTATGCACACCTCTGAAATGGCGTTGCAACACTCAGACACGCCTGCGTTCGCACCTCCACTGCCCCATTATTAGTGTCCTGCCCATGTTACCACCCACAAACGGCTTCTCCTGTCACTCATTTCACTGGCCTGTCTTTGCTGGGCCAGCGACCGGATTGCGCAGAATGAAGCCACTTGCGAGCTGCTCTGAATGAGCTCCTTATGGCGGTAATCGGAATTGAACCCATGACCTGTGAGGCAGTAATGCTAACCAGTACGCCATCTATGCTGCCCTTTTTCTGCAAGCACTCCGTTATTTGCATGTGCTAGATAGATATTTATTATTTTAATTATTAAAGTGGCATTACAGTCCTTCTTTTAATGTTTTATGCATTTAAATATAGAAGATCGCCAGTCATTAATATCACAATGCAGTACGTGTATTTCCATTTTATTCATGCGGAACACTGCAGTGCTGATGTAGAATTAGCAGTATTTGTGCTATGCAGACTGACATAAACCATACTTGCCTACCCTCCTGATTTGGTCAGGAGCCTCCCGAAAATCGGGTGCAGCTCCTGACCTCCCGGGAAGGGAGGCAACCCTCCTGGCTGCAGCCCATCGCTCCTATCACCCCTGTAATTACCTTTGAAACTCCCACAGTAGGGTGATGTGATTCACGTGGAATCGCGTCTTTCTACTTCAGGGTCCATAGGGGGTCCACAGGGTTGACCTTGGGGTATAGGTTGGGAACCAAATCCGGGCACCACGCAGTTAAAGCTTTTAGCTCCCAGGATGCACTTGGGTCCACTCTCCCTATAACCCCGCCCCCCAGCCAGAGGCACCTCAGTTTAAGTTGGTGCCCGGCCAGAGTCGGGTCACCGTTACTGCAGGGGGGCTGCTTAGCAGCCCCTAAGCTTAAAATTTATTTTAAAAGAGTTTTATTTTATTATTTTTTACTACTCTTCAGAGCGGCAGCATCAGACTGTCCAATGGACGTCTGAGCTGCCGCTCCTACACCCCGCCGGCGCTGCGACGCCAGTACAGATCTGGGGATCGCAGCGGGACCCCAGAGTCTGTACTAGCCGGGCTCTGGAGGAATCCCTGGGCTGCTGCCGGATCGACGGGGACAGGTAAGTTGCGTGGTCACCGCTTGCGGTGACCCGCGTGTGCATGCAGCATTATGCCTCCGGTCTCTGGGGACAGACCGGAGGCGCTAGCGGTGGCGGCGGGCTCCCCCCCCATGGAGGCATACCCCGCGTGTCCACAGCCCACCAGGGATTATAGCGGCAGAGGGAGCCGGCATCCCGGGGGGTTAATTGCTAGCCAGGGGAGGAAGCCTTCCCTGTCTAGCGGCTCCTCCCCTCAGCTCAGCGCGCCTTTCAATACTACAGTCTGGCGTCGCTGAGCTGCTTCCTCCACGGGCCACGCTTCTTCTGAGGTCTCCAGTGGCCATTTTCTCTCTGTGGTGCTGCAGAACTCCTAGGATGTCAGTGAGCCCAGTCCCCCTGCGTACCTGGCCATTTTGGGTGAGTGTACACAGCACTATAGCCTTCCCAGACAGTTGAATGTAGCGACGTTGTGCAGTATATTATATGTAGGGGTGTGCACCGGACACTTTTCGTGTTTTGTGTTTTGGTTTTGGATCTGGATCTTTCTTCGTGTTTTGGATCTGGATTGGTTTTGCCAAAACCACCCTTCCGTGTTTTGGGTTCTGGGTTTTGTGTTTTGGATCTGGATTTTTTCTTAAAAAATAAAAAAAAAACGCTAAAATCACATAAATGGGCCTTTTTTTGTTCCTACGCTATTAATAACCCCAATAACATTAATTTCCACTCATTTCCACTCTATTCTGAACACCTCACACCTCACAATATTGTTTTTAGGCCAAAAGGTTGTACCGAGGAAGCTGGATGACTATGCTAAGCGACACAAGGGGGCGGCACAAACACGTGGCCCATCTAGGAGTGGCACTGCAGTGGCAGACAGGAAGCCAATCAGCGTTATGGTGCCCATTTGCATGTAGCACGAACCCGGGAGATCCGTGCTACATGCATCTGTGTGATTGGCACAGAGCAATGACAGGTCCGTGAGACCCGTCTGTGCTGCTGTGGTAAAAAAAAAAAAAAAAACCTGTGTAAAAAAAGAAAAAAATGGCGTGCACCCCCCCAAAAAAGAGCAACCAGCCCCGGGCATTAGTAACCCAGTGCTGGGTGTGCTTAAATACAGGGGACAAATGACGTAGGGGTCCCCTGTACTTAAGCACAACCAGCACCGGGCTAGTCAGAACCAGCGCTGGTTGCCAAAATACGGGGGACAAACGACGTAGGGGTCCCCTGTATTCTGCGCAACCAGCTCTGGGCTCTGATCCGGTCCTGGTTCTGGAAATATAGGGGACAAAAAATGAGTAGGGTTCCCCTGTATGTTCCAGAACCAGCACTGGACTTTTTCTAGCGGGGGGCTGATGCCACAGCCAGGGGAGCCCTTTCACCGGGCCCCCCAGCCGCAGCATCAACCCTGACCGCTAGTCAGCCCAGGCCGGGGATCCCTGGAGAGCTGGGGACCCCCCCAATAAAGGGGTCACCCTCTCCAGGGCACCCCAGGCCCAGGCTGATAGCCCGGGGCTATCCCCGCCACCCCTGGTGGCGGTGGGTGGCGGGTTGATTGTGTGGTGTGGTGTAAATAAAGAATATCAAACATTGTCTTTACAAGTAGAACTGCAAGTCCCAGCTAGCCTGCCCCGCATGCTGGTACTTGGAGAACCACAAGTACCAGCATGCAGGGCATTAAGGGCCCACTAGTACCTGTAGTTCACCTGTAAAAAAAATGTTTAAAAAAACACAGGACACACACACCGTGACAGTATAAGTTTATTAAACATACATACACACACACACATGTACACATACTCACCTATGTAACCTGTAGCATCGGTCCACTTGTCCGGTAAAGTATCCCTAGGGAACCTGTGAAAAAAAACATACTCACCATCTCCTATGCGAGGTTCTGTCCTCTTCGTTCCAAAGTAGGCATCCCCGGACTTGGCAAAAAAAAAAAAACGAAAACGCGATCCACGAACTTAGTACCGTTCTATAGAACGGTACTTCCCGAATGAGAGCTTAGCGGCGGGGTATCACCATGGAAACCCCGCTGCTAAGCGTTCATTGGCTGAGAGAGGTCATCTCCCGTCTCTCAGCCAATGAACGGCTCCCTCCATTGTAGTCAATGGTGGGAACCGCAGGGTAAACTTTAATAACCTTGCGGCTCCCAGCATTGACTACAATGGAGGGAGCCGTTCATTGGCTGAGAGAGACGGGAGATGGCCTCTCTCAGCCAATGAACGCTTAGCAGCGGGGTTTCCATGGTGATACCCCGCCGCTAAGCTCTCATTCGGGAAGTACCGTTCTATAGAACGGTACTAAGTTCGTGGATCGCGTTTTCGTTTTTTTTTTTTGCCAAGTCCGGGGATGCCTACTTTGGAACGAAGAGGACAGAACCTCGCATAGGAGATGGTGAGTATGTTTTTTTTCACAGGTCCCCTATGGATACTTTACCGGACAAGTGGACCGATGCTACAGGGTTACATAGGTGAGTATGTGTACATGTGTGTGTGTGTGTGTGTGTGTGTATGTATGTTTAATAAACTTATACTGTCACGGTGTGTGTGTCCTGTGTTTTTTTTAAACATTTTTTTACAGGTGAACTACAGGTACTAGTGGGCCCTTAATGCCCTGCATGCTGGTACTTGTGGTTCTCCAAGTACCAGCATGCGGGGCAGGCTTGCTGGGACTTGCAGTTCTACTTGTAAAGACAATGTTTGATATTCTTTATTTACACCACACCACACAATCAACCCGCCACCCACCGCCACCAGGGGTGGCGGGGATAGCCCCGGGCTATCAGCCTGGGCCTGGGGTGCCCTGGAGAGGGGACCCCTTTATTGGGGGGGTCCCCAGCTCTCCAGGGATCCCCGGCCTGGGCTGACTAGCGGTCAGGGCTGATGCTGCGGCTGGGGGGCCCGGTGAAAGGGCTCCCCTGGCTGTGGCATCAGCCCCCCGCTAGAAAAAGTCCAGTGCTGGTTCTGGAACATACAGGGGAACCCTACTCATTTTTTTCCCCTGTATTTCCAGAACCAGGACCGGATCAGAGCCCAGAGCTGGTTGCGCAGAATACGGGGGACCCCTACGTCGTTTGTCCCCCGTATTTTGGCAACCAGCTCTGGTTCTGACTAGCCCGGTGCTGGTTGTGTTTAAGTACAGGGGACCCCTATGTCGTTTGTCCCCTGTATTTAAGCACACCCAGCACTGGGTCACTAATGCCCGGGGCTGGTTGCTCTTTTTTTGGGGGGGGGGGCACGCCATTTTTTTCTCTTTTTACACAGGTTTTTTTTTTTTTATTTACCACAGCAGCACAGACGGGTCTCACGGACCCGTTAGTGCTCTGTGTCAATGACACAGATGCAAGTAGCACGGATCTCCTGGTCCGTGCGTGCATCTGTGTCATTGAAATACACAGCAGCACAGACGGGTCTCACTGACCCATCTGTGCTCTGTGTCACTGTCAATCACACAGATGCATGTAGCACGGATCTCACGAGTCCGTGCTACATGCAAATGAGCACCATAATGCTGATTGGCTGAGAGCCGTGACAGACGGCTCTGTCAGCCAATCAGCACTTTGCCCATTAAAGGCAAAGGCATTTTTTTTTAAATGGCCGCTCGAGGCAAAACCTCGAGATCCGACAGCAGATCTCGAGGTTTTGCCTCGGGAGAGGGATCCGGGGCAGACAGGGAGATCCGAGCTTGGGCTCGGATCGCCCCGGATCCCCGAAGTTCGGGTGGGTTCGGTTCTCAGGGAACCGAACCCGCTCATCCCTAGTATAGACTAATATAAACAGTGTTGCTGTCTGAAAAGAACCTATTAATGTGTGAATGAATAAGCAGAGCCCATGACTATGTGGTTGCTGGTGTAGTGACCCTGCTGTAGCTATAACACATGGGCAAGTGTAACTGTATGAATTGTTCTGTGTAACCACAAGAGTGTTGGTGCATCTATATTATTTTCTTTTTCAGGCCATCGCATTACTGACTAAAGGGAATAAGCGTCGCTCTAAGGCAGCCACAGCTGCCAATAAGAACTCATCCCGCTCCCATGCTGTTGTACAAGTCACAGTAAAGCAGACGAGCATGGATGGAGTGTACACGGGCCGGCTGTACATGGTAGACCTGGCGGGATCAGAGCGCGCATGCCAGGTATCACTTGTATTTTACATATCATTACCATTTCTTTGTATTTCCCCTGCAATGCCAAAGAGGTAAATATCGTTAGTTTGCTATCCTCCTGCAGTGTTCATGTTTCACCACTAGTTGTCACTGGGCCTGATTCAGCAAGGATCACAACTATGATTACGCACGCAATCGGCTGATTGTTGCATTCTGCGCATGCGTATGCATCACAGTGTGCGGGAGCAAACACTTCACTGCGATCGGGACTGCGATCGCAGTGACTAAGCATGCCATGAGGTTAGCAATTCCTGAGTAAGGTCAGAGCTTGTGCAAGTGTGTGAGGCTGCGATGGTACTGGATGTTACCGCTGGGTTCGCAGTCTTGCTAAGTATTACGGATGTATGTAAGGTAAAGTGGGCGTCCTTATGTTGTGCTGCATCGGCATAGCGATCGCAGAGGATTAGCATATCTCCGCAGTCAGACTGCGTGCATAATCATTATTACATTCGCAGTTGTGATCCTTGCTGAATCAGGCCCACTGTCTACAGAGAGAATATTTGTCAATCACATCAGTCCTATTGTAGCTTAGGGGTAAATTTACTAAAGTGAGAGTTTTTAGAAGTGGAGATGTTGCCCATAGCAACCAATCAGATTCTAGCTATTATCTTCTAGAAAGTGCTAGTTAAATGTTAAGTAGAATCTGATTGGTTGTTATGGGTAACATTTCTACTTCTAAAAACTCTCACTTTAGTAAATTTACCCCTTATAGTATAAAAGCACATTACAGATGTGTCCACATACATCTATCCTCCGTGCGCTACAAGTCGCGCTACACATAACACGGGAGCTCCATGTGACTCGGTAGCACTAAGCGTCTTTTCATGCAACTTTCTACCTTCAGTGATGCGAATAGGAGGCACAAGCAGCTTCTGATGATTAAAATGCTATGCAGCATGCCTATATTCTGTGTGTGACTGCCGGTGTATCTGCATGCAAAATGCTATGTTATAGTGTCAGCGGCTAACATAGTGCCGGTCCTGTGTAAATGTGTAGTGCTGACCGCACACACTGCCGGTACCGTTTTCTGAGGTGGCATGTAATGTAAGCTCTTTTCTTTGATTTGAGCTCTTAAGAACATTGTAGCTTGCTTTTGCATCTTTTTGTAGTAAAAATAGCTCTATTTAGAGGGCTATAACAGAGCTTTTCATGTTTATAGCTCTTTTTTCTTGTGTTTGTGGTATTCCCTAAGCGTGGCCTTTCTCCCCTTAGAGCTGTGATTCCCAATCTGATACCGGCCATCTCCCCCTTGGTTCCATATATTTATTTCTGTGATCCCCCCCACCCACTGAGATCTTACTCATAACAAATTATATAACATTTTGATTAAAGTTATTTTTTAATTAATAACATAACCCAGTATCAATTTAATGATACTAATAATTGAATTACATTTTGTTTTCTTTAGTAGCTTAGGTTAAATTACATGCAGTAAGAAAAGCATTTCTACCAATATCTAACTAAAAATGAGGTGAATGGGAGTCACTGTCTTAGGACACAAATGGAGTAATTTGTGTAATTAGTTTAATCATAGTTTATGTGTTTGTACCACAACCACACTGTGACTGAAGTCAGATGTGTCTTCAATATCTTTTCTGTTTCTATATCAGACTAAGGGCCTGATTCAGAGCCGGACGCTCTGACCAGAGCGCTCGCTCTGAATCAGGGCCCTCCTCCATGAAAATGGAGCGGCCTCCTGGCCGCTCGTATAGCTGTGGGTGACCACCCACAGCATATGTGAGCGGCCAAAAAGATGGTCGCGATGGTCTTGACCATCGCGACCATCGGACTTGCGACGGAGACCCTGCGGTAGGGTCTCCCTGCCACAAGCCCTGGAGTGATTTTGGCTCTATCAGAGCCAAAATCACTCCCACTGACATCACTAGTGATGTCAGTGGGGCCGGCTTCAGATGGTAGGCGTTCCCATGTTGATTGACAGCACGCCCCCTTTGGTGGGTGTGCCGGGGACGTGCTGTCAATCAACATCGACAGCACGTCCCCTTTGGTGCGAGACCCGGAGCGATGGAAAGCCCGTCGCTCCCCGGGTCTCGCGCATGCGCACGACGGAGCTCCCTCCGTCGTGCGCATGCACAGTGGGGAACATCGACCCGCTTGCGAGCATACTGCTGCTCGCGAGCGGGTCTGAATGACCCCCTAAGAACACTGGCCAAACCTTGGCTATATAAACCGCTCCCTTCTGGCCCTAAGGAACTGCATTATGGCACTACGCAAGAGACCGGGCAGCCATATCAATTATCGGGACAGCAAATTGACCTGGCTGCTAAAGGTATGTTATTGCTATGAGATTTTCTACACACATATCACTATTCAACTGTACCTGATGTCAGGGACAGTAATAAGAGAGAAGGGCCCCGTGTGCAGTCTCCATGCAGGACTCCCCCTTCTCTTACAGGCACATGCACTAATTATACTCTGGCACTGCACTTTCTCTACTGGGCATGTGCAGGACTTCGGAAGAATGGCACCCATCTCATTTTCCCAGTGACTACATTGGTGATTACAGCAGCATTGGCAGAGTGTTAAGTATAAGTTATGGGTGCAGGGTGTGGTGTGAGACCACTGGACATGTAATCCATATACCCTGCACCCATTATAGATACACCCAGGGGCATATTTATAATGGGTGCAGGGTGTGCAGTTTAGGGGAGCCCGCACCGCACACCCTGCACCCATTTTTTTTTTTTTATACTTACCACTCCTAAGTCCCACGGAATAGCACTATTTTCTCAGGTTTTTGCTAGAGATGAGCGGTTCGGATTCTGTGGAATCCGAACCGCTCCGAACATTGGGGATCCGAGTCCACCCGAACCGGGTGTTCACCGCCTGACTCGGATCCCCGTTCGGGGCCGAACAGCGGCCGCCTGATGTCGGATTCTCACTAGAGAATCCGACATCAGGTCTCCTCGCGTGTAGGGCAGAGCGCAGTGATAGCGCTCTGCCCTACACAGACACAGACACACAGCCGCCAGCGGCAGCTGTGTGTTTGTTACAGCAGCCAATGAGAGTCACACAGACTCTCATTGGCTGCTGCACGGAGGGAGCCGGCTGGAGCTCACACATGAGCTCCGTCTTCCGGCTCCCTCCTCAGCGTGTGACAGAGCGGACGGCGCGGGAGCGGGGAATCAGGTACGTTTTATTTTTTTTATTTTTTTACTTGTCAAAGGTCCGGGGGCGCTACTGGGGGGGTCTGCACTACTGGGGGGGTCTGCTACTGGGGGGGGCTATACTACTGGGGGGGCCATACTACAGAGGGGCCTGCTACTGGGGGGGCTATACTACTGGGGGGGGTCTGCACTACTGGGGGGGGTCTGCTACTGGGGGGGGCAATACTACTGGGGGGGCCATACTACAGAGGGGCCTGCTACTGGGGGGGCTATACTACTGGGGGGGGGTCTGCTACTGGGGGGGCCATACTACTGGGGGGGATCTGCACTATTGGGGGGCCATACTACAGAGGGGCCTGCTACTGGGGGGGCTATACTACTGGGGGGGGTCTGCTACTGGGGGGGCCATACTACTGAGGGGCCTGCTACTGGGGGGGGCCATACTACTGGGGGGGCTTACTACTACTGGGGGGGGCTGCTACTGGGGCAGCCTACTACAGGGGGGGCCATACTACAGGGGCGGCCCATACTACAGGGGGGGCTACTACTGGGGCAGCCTACTACTGGGGGGGCCTGCTACTGGGGCAGCCTACTACTGGGGGAGCCATACTACTGGGGGGGCATACTACTGGGTGGCATGCTAATGGGGGGCATACTACTGGGGGGGCCTGCTAATGGGGGGCATACTACTGGGGGGGGCCTGCTAATGGGGGGCATACTACTGGGGGGCATTCTACTGGGGGCACTGCATAGTGGACCCTACTACTAAGGGGACTGCATAGGGGGCACCACTGCTGGGGGACATTGTGTAAGGGATACCGCTACTGTGGGCAGTGTGTAAAAGGGTCACTACTGTGGGCATTGTGTAAAAGGGGCACTACTGTGTGTCGTAACATAAATAAGAGACACTACTTTATGGTGTAATGTGAATCAGGCCCTATGTGCGGTGTAATGCTAATAAGATTGTGCACTGTGACTCCTAGGGCCGTAGCCCACTTTGTAAACAAGTACTGTGACTCTGCTGGCCGTACCCCACTGGGTGGGTGCACTACTTTTCATTTCTGCCACTGCTGTGTGGCAATGTGTCATAGATGTGCTTTATACTGTGGTGTCTGTGTCGTTGTGCCGCTGCTTTGTCGCTTAGTAACCAGTCAGCTCACTGCAACCTTTGGCCAATAATGTTGAAAACAATATTATAAGCTGTGATATGGTCTAAATTGACTGGAAATTAATGTTATTGAGGTTAATAATACTCTAGGAAGAAAAAAAAGACCAATTTATGTGATTTTAGCTTTTTTTGTCAATTTTTGTAAAAAAATCCAAATCCAAATCCAAATCCAAAGCCAGTCACCGCAGTTTGGCAAATCCAAATCCAGATCCAAAGCCGGACGACGAATTAGAACCAAATCCAAATCCAAATCCGGCAAAAATGGTCCGGCGCACATCCCTAGTTTTTGCGCATTTGCAGTAGGAAGTCACCAGGAAAATGGCTTACGCGCCATTTTCCTGGTGATTTACGCATGCGCAGTAGACTCCGGGCACACTGTAGTGCCCAGAGCCTACTGCTGTCAGTTCGCTGATGGCAGACGGGGAGAGAGGAGGGGGCCTGTGTTCACTCCCCTTCCTCTCTCCCCGGCTGCCGTCAACGAACTGACATCTCTTAATAAGCCCCTGGATACACCCATGGCTGATGTATAAGTAGCATTAGTCACTTCTTAGATAGATTTTTGGGATATAAGCATTTAGGAATATGAATGTGAGTTATCAAAAAGGGCCATTCTGATACTTTATTATGCCCTGGTACTAAAGGGGTGTGTGGTCTAGTGTATGGGGGTGTGGCCAACCCCCATTGTAAATGCTGAGGTTCTGTGTACAGGGGATGTGGCCACAGCATCTATGCCTGAACCCCAATCATCAGGAATATTGTTCCTAACACAATGTTCTGTTGTTATCTCAGATAATAGCTGCAATGAACCATGATATTAGTAATTAGTGCAATCATTTATTTCTCACAAACATAGTGTAAAACAATAGTAGATCTTTAGACTGCTCATTACAATGTGTAAGGATTCCTCAGTGATCTCCCCTATAACCAGAGCTTTATCTATCACAGGGCGCACTGAGTGGCAGGAGCAGAATGGTGATTATCACACACATCAGCCCTGCGGATGCTGCCTATGAAGACTCTCGCAGCACACTCACCTACGGGAGCAAGGCCAAGCACATCAAAACACTGGTGAGCAGCCCCCAAGGGGTAGCGGCATATTTATCTATGTTACTGGGTATAACTGTGGTGGAACAAGGGATTTATTAAATAAAACAACATTATGAACATTCAAAATCAGTTTTATTAGAAGATTGGTTGGAATGTGTCCTTTTACTTTCTATTGAAAATTCAGCTGCCAATTAAAATATGTTAAAAATATCTACTACAGGCTCAATCAGTGATAAAAGCTACACCTGTGGTATTACTGTCTGTGTGAGGACACGTAGGTTACCCATCCATAATCTCCTGTCTCCCTGTTTTCTCTGAGTGTGCCAGTGCCCAGTAACTAACTCTCTGCTGTCACACTTCCTCCTGCAGGTGAAGGCACACCATCTGAGTCTGGCCCACAAGATTCCTGAAGGTGCCAGAGCAACCAATGTTCAGCTGAGACTCGTCCTCCAGGTATTCCTCTACCATGTAATTAAAAGTTTAAGGGGTCTGTTTATCATAGTTGTGGACTAACAATCTGCATCACAGCAATAGAAATTGTAGTTTCCCCGCAAGTTACCATGCTGGGACGTGTGTACATATGCTGGTCTTTACAGCTGTGCAATATTAAAAAAAAAAAAAAAAAGGCTGCCTTGGGGTATGCTGTAATGGAGGGGTGTATATTACATAGGACTGGAAAGCAGATTAGGCAAAGGAAGTGACTGACCTGGGAACAATGGGAACAAATAGAGGTTTATACTTACAAGCTATAATCCATTGAATAACTGATGCACAACATATACCAGACACAACAGTAACTGTACTATTTCTGTATTATTTTCCATAGGGCTGGACTGGAAGGACAACAGGCTCAGTTCCAGGGACATTGGGCCTCTTTCAGAGGCGGTCGGAGGATGCAAGCGGTTGCTCAGAAACTAGGCGGCCACTTGCATCCTGACTGCCCGCCTCTGTTGCGGTCGTTAGGCTGTGGGTTAACACCCACAGCTCTAATGACCGCTCCGGTGATGGTCTCTGACCATCGCGACCATCGGGGCTTACGACGAGACCCTAGGGTAGGGTCTCCCTTGTCGTAAGCCCCGGAGAGCTTCTGGCTCTGTCTGAGCCGGAAGCTCTCCACTGTTATCACTAGTGATGTTAGTGGGGCCTCCCCCAAATGGTAGGCGTTCCCATGGGAACGCCTCCATTTGGGCTGCCACCCCCCCCGGCCTGCCTTCCAAACGGGGCGAGCTGTCAATCAACATCAACAGCTCGCCCCCTTTGGATCGAGACCCGCTACGACCGGCGCTGTCGGTCATAGCGGGTCTCACGCATGCGCACGACGGCGCCGTCGTGCGCATGCTCTGTGGGGGGCCATCGACCCGGTCCGAGCACATCGGCACTAACGACCGGGTCTGAATGACCCCCTTTGTTCTTATGAGATGCACGTACGTTCTTTGTGCTGATATCGCATGAATAATATGTTACAATAGGAATTATGGATAAAAATTGAACATAATGAAAAATAGTGTTAGTTATAGCTAGTTCTATTTAAATGTTCATCATATACCATAATAGGGCCGTAACTAGGGTGTAACATGCCCTGAGGGCAGAACCAGCTGCCCGATGCAATCTCTATATGCCACTGGGTGCCACTGGGTGCTATGTATTAGTAGCGGTGCACCTGGCTACATTACTGTAGCTGCAGCCCTGCCTGTCACTCTCAGGTTGCTCCACCTCCTAACCCATCTGCAATGACTGGAGCGATGTCATGACGTCTCTCCTCAGCTCCCACTGTTCCAAGAGAAGCTGTTTGTTGGAAGTTGGAACTTGGGCGTCCAGGACACGGCGGCAGCGTGACAGGTCTGGCGCCAGTATCCTATATAGAAGGGCCCAGTGTGAGTGTCACTTTGACACACTGGACTCCAGTGCACAGTCACAGCAGGTAAACAGGTTACAAATATCAAAGTACCCTCATACTGACAGTTAAACCACTTTAACTACAGTAAAGCCAATATAAATAATGTATAGTATGTATGCAGCAGTTTCAGGGACTCACTGGAACTACATATATTATACCATATTACATTACACCATGGGGATATTTTTCATCTACACAACAGATTTCATGTCAGTAATGTAATGTAAGGACACTACTGCCAGCCTCTACTATCAGGAAATGATGTCCTACAGACAATAATATATTGTGTTCTTCCATCTATGGGCCTGATTCACTACAGATCGCAATACTGCGTACACACGCAGTTCAACTCCGATAGCAAGCTAATCCACTGCGATCGCAATGCAAACTCAGCACTACATAAGGACGCTCACTTTACCATAGGCACATCCATAATAATCAGAATAGTGAAACCATCGGTATAAACAAGTACCATCGGACCCATACACACATTATACCCCCCTCCTCCAACCCATACACACATTATACCCCCTTCCTCCCACCCATAAACACATTATACCCCCCTCCCTCACCCATACACACATTATACCCCCCTCCTCCTACCCATACACACATTATACCCCCCTCCTCCCACCCATACACACATACCCCCCCTCCCTCACCCATACACACATCCCCCTCCCTCACACATACACACATCCCCCTTCCTCACACATACACACATTATACCCCCTCCTCCCACCCATACACACATTATACCCCCCTCCGTCACCCATACACACATTATACCCCACTCCTCCCACCCATACACACATTATACCCCCCTCCCTCACCCATACACACATTATACCCCCCTCCTCCCACCCATACACACATTATACCCCCCTCCCTCACCCATACACACATTATACCCCCCTCCTCCCACCCATACACACATTACACCCCCCTCCTCCCACCCAAACAACCATTATACAATACACACATTATACCCCCCTCCTCACACCCATACACACATTGTACCCCCCTCCCTCACCCATGCACACATTATACCGCCCTCCCTCACCCATACACACATTATACCCCCCTCCTCCCACCCATACACACATTATACCCCCTCCTCCCACCCATACACACATTATACCACCCTCCTCCCACCCATACACACATTATACCCCCCCTCCCTCACCCATACACACATCCCCCTCCCACCCATACACACATTGTACCCCCCTCCTCCCACCCATACACACATTATACCCTCCTCCTCCCACCCATACACACATTATACCCCCACTCCCTCACCCATACATACATCCCCCTGCCTCACCCATACACACATCCCCCTCCCTCACCCATACACACATTATTTCCCCCTCCTCCCACCCATACACACATTATACCCCCCTCCTCCCACCCATACACACATTATACCCCCTTCTCCCACCCATACACACATTATACCCCCCTCCTTAACCCATACACACATTATACCCCCCTCCTCCCACCCATACACACATTATACCCCCTTCTCCCACCCATACACACATTATACCCCCCTCCTTAACCCATACACACATTATACCCCCCTCCTCCCACCCATACACACATTATACCCCCTCCTCCCACCCATACACACATTATACCCCCCTCCTCCCACCCATACACACATTATACCCCCCTCCCTCACCCATACACACATTATACCCCCCTCCTCCCACCCATACACACATTACACCCCCCTCCTCCCACCCATACACACATTATACCCCCCTCCCTCAACCATACACACATTATACCCCCCTCCTCCCCCCCATACACACATTACACCCCCCTCCTCCCACCCATACACACATTACACCACCCGTACATACATTATACCACCCTCCCTCACTCATACACACATTATACCCCCCTCCTCCCACCCATACACACATTATACCCCACCTCCTCCCACCCATACACACATTATACCCCCCTCCCTCACCCATACACACATCCCCCTCCGTCACCCATACACACATCCCCCTCCCTCACCCATACACACATTATACCCCCCTCCCTCACCCATACACACATTATACCCCTCTCCTCCCACCCATACACACATTATACCCCCCTCCTCCCACCCATACACACATTACACCACCCGTACACACATTATACCCCCCTCCCTCACCCATACACTCATTATACCACCCTCCCTCACCCATGCACACATTGTACTCCCCTCCTCCCACCCATACACACATTATACCCCACCTCCTCCCACCCATACACAAATTATACCCCCCCTCCCTCACCCATACACACATCCCCCTCCCTCACCCATACACACATCCCCCTCCCTCACCCATACACACATTATACCCCACTCCTCCCACCCATACACACATTATACCCCCCTCCCTCACCCATACACACATTATACCCCCCTCCCTCACCCATACACACATTATACCCCTCTACTCTCACCCATACACACATTATACCCCCCTCCTCCCACCCATACACACATTATAACCCCCTCCTCCCACCCATACACACATCCCCCTCCCTCACCCATACACACATTATACCCCCTCCTCCCACCCATACACACATTCTACCCCCCTCCCTCACCCATACACACATTATACCCGCCTCCCTCACCCATACACACATTATACCCCCCTCCTCCCATCCATACACACATTATACCCCACCTCCTCCCACCCGTACACACATTATACCCCCCTCCCTCACCCATACACACATCCCCCTCCCTCACCCATACACACATTATAACCCCCTCCCTCACCCATACACAGATTATACCCCCCTCGCTCACCCATACACACATTATACCCCCCTCCCTCACCCATACACACATTATACCCCCCTCCTACCACCCATACACACATTATACCCCCCTCCTCCCACCCATACACACATTATAACCCCCTCCTCCCACCCATACACACATTACACCACCCGTACACACATTACATCCCCCTCCTCACCCATACACACATTACACCACCCTCCTCCCACCCTTACACACATTATACCCCCCTCCTCCCACCCATACACACATTATACCCCCCTCCCTCACCCATACACACATTATACCCCCCTCCCTCACCCATACACACATTATACCCCTCTCCTCCCACCCATACACACATTATACCCCCCTCCTCCCACCCATACACACATTATAACCCCCTCCTCCCACCCATACACACATTACACCACCCGTACACACATTACACCCCCCTCCTCCCACCCGTACACACATTTTACCCCCCTCCCTCACCCATACACACATTATACCCCCCTCCCTCATCCATACACACATTATACCCCCCTCCTCCCACCCATACACACATTACACCCCACCTCCTCCCACCCATACACACATTATACCCCCCCTCCCTCACCCATACACACTTCCCCCTCCCTCACCCATACACACATCACCCTCCCTCACCCATACACACATTATAACCCCCTCCTCCCACCCATACACACATTATACCCCCCTCGCTCACCCATACACACATTATACCCCCCTCCCTCACCCATACACACATTATACCCCCCTCCTACCACCCATACACACATTATACCCCCCTCCTCCCACCCATACACACATTATAACCCCCTCCTCCCACCCATACACACATTACACCACCCGTACACACATTACACCCCCCTCCTCCCACCCATACACACATTACACCTCCCTCCTCCCACCCATGCACACATTACACCACCCAAACACAATTTATAACCCCCTCCTTCCACCCATACACACATTAAACCCCCCTCCCTCACCCATACACACATTATACCCCCCTCCCTCACCCATACACACATTATCCCCCCCTCCTCCCACCCATACACACATTATTCCCCCCTACCCATACACACATTATTCCCCCTCCCCCCACTCATACACACGTTATACCCCCCTCCTCACACCCATACACACATTACACCACCCATACACATTATATACCCCCCACCCATACACATTATATACCCCCCACTCTTACACATTATACACCTTCTTTCCTCCACCTATACACACATCATAACCCCTCCCCCACCCATACACACATTATTTACCATACCTCCCAACTGTCCCGCATTCAGCGGGACTGTCCCGCTGTCCCACCCGCGAGGCGCAGTGTCCCACGGTGGAAGTTGGGAGAAGCATACTCCGCTGCTCTGCATAACAGAGCAGCGTGTATGCAGAGCAAGAATAGATGCCATGCCCACAGCATCTATTCACAGCACGGAGGGGTAGCCCGGTGGCAGCCCAGCATCCCAGAGATGCTGGGCACGCCCCTTAGTGATGCAAATGGGATGTGACGCTAGGCCATGCCCCTTTATAGATAGGCCATGGCGCGCGGATGTCCCTATTTGCATCCTGGAAATGTTGGGAGGTATGATATACCCCCCACCCATACACATTATACACCTCCTTTCCCCACCTATACACACATTATACCCCCCTCTCCCCACCCATACACACATTACTCCCCCCACCCATACACACATTACATGCCCCTCCCCCCAACACATACACACATTATAAACATCATCTCCCCACCCATACACACCTAATATACCCCCTCTCCCACCCATACACACCTCCTCCCCCCACCCATACACACATTATACACCTCCTTTCTGTTCAAAGATTATATACCCCCATGCACAAATTATACACCTCCCTTCCACCCATAGATTATACATCCCCCATACACACATTATACGCCCCATCATGAACACACATTATTCTCTCCTCTCCCCAGACACATTATATTCACCCTAATACTACTTAGCATTCCACTACGCTTTTTCAGCGGGGTGCTGCTCCCTGCCCTATTTCTGAAGGGCAGAGAGCATCCTGCCCTCTAGCGTGGCACCCCGCTGAAACAGCCTGCGGGTTCTGTCCTCCACCCACGTGCCGCAGTTTCCCGCGGGTGGGGAAACGGCAGAGCAGCGATCACCGCAGGTGCATGCGTCTGGCATCCATTCACAGTGACCGCGGCACTTGGGGGCAGCCTGGCATGTCCATAAGTGCCGCGCACACCCCCAGGAGTGACAAAAAGGGGACGCCTAATAAAGACACGCCCCTTTTCATTGGCCACACACCCTTTTCGGTGGAAGTGCCCTTGCTCTAGGTCCGGCATCAAGCGCCTAGAGTGAACACTACTACTACACATAAACATCCCTTCCCTACACTCCACATAGAGGGGTCTATTTACTAAGCAGTGTTAAGAGACAGAGGCCCTGATTCAGAGCCGGACGCTCTGACAGCGATCGCTGTGAATCAGGGCCGTCCCTCCTCCTTTTTGGAGCGGCCTCCTGGCCCTCGCATAGCTGTGGGTGACCACCCACAGCTATAGCAAGCGGCCAAAATGATGGTCATGATGGTCAAGACCATCGCGACCATTGGGCTTGCGACAAGACCCTTGCGGTAGGGTCTCACTGCCGCAAGCCCTGGAGTGCTTTTGGCTCTATCAGAGCCAAAAGCACTCCCACTGACATCACTAGTAATGTCAGTGGGGCCGGCCCCAGACGGTAGGCGTTCCCATGGGAATGCCTCTGTCTGGGCAGCCACGCCCCCGGCACGCCCACTAAAGGGGGTGTGCTGTCAATCACCATCGACAGCACGCCCCCTTTGGTGCGAGACCCATAATGATGGCTTGGCCGTCGTTATTCGAGTCTCGCGCATGCGCACGACAGAGCCGCCTCCGTCATGCGCATGCGCACTTGGGCAACATCGACCCGCTTGCGAGCGCTCAGAATCAGGCCCAGAGTGAAAAGTGCTAGGAAAATGATAAGGTGCCAGCCAATCAGCTCCCAACTGTCATTTTTCAAACACAGCCTGTGAGATGACAGTTGGGAGCTGATTGGCTGGCACCTTATCACTTTCTTATCACTTTTCACTCTGTCTCCTAACACTGCTTAGTAAATAGACCCCAGACGCACACTGTACACCTTCTACCACTAAAGACACATACGCCCCTCCAACACCACAGACAAATCCCCCCCTACCACCACACAAACATCTCTCCTCCCCCTTCCGCCGCTGCACAAGCACACTGTTCCCCCTTCACCACTACACAGACACTTCTCTCCGCCCCCTGCCCGGTGCTGGACCTAGAATGAAAGGTACTTCCAAGTTAACACAAGTTCTGGTGAGGGGTTGGAACTGGGACCACCCATTACCACATGTCTAGTTTCACCTATGCCTCCCCCTGGTGCCTAACCCTAACCCTAACCCTCCCCCTAGTGCCTAACCCTAACCCTAACCCTCCCCCTAACCTCACTACTTACCAATGTCATTCTTATTACACTGACATTTGCATCTCATATTACTACTCATGTATCATAAATTATACACAATTTGGAGAAAGGAAAAATAAGTTTCTTGTAATGGAAATGACCTGGCAGAAACATTGTCCATTATAGTTAAATTAAATAAAAATATTTGTCAGTCTTACATTTGTTGTGTCCAGCAGGGAACAGGTCCATTAGATACGTTAAATTTATAAAACTAAGGAATGTGAACATAAGCATATAAAACCTCCAGATAAAACTGGATAAACTGATATATTCCAATAATATATAATATATCTAGTCATTCATTATAATGTTTTAGAATGAAGCTATCCTTGTAGTAAAATATACTCTATTTCTATTTAATTAATACTGCCCTTGAGCATATGAGAGTAGTTACCCTTGAAAATCCTTACCCTCTTCATGTCACCCCCTTGTGCCACTATTTTAATCTGCTCCCTTTTGAATGTAAGCTCTCTCTAGCAGGGCCATCCTTCCTTTTGGCTATTGTACTAAAAAGAGTCCATTCTGGTCAGTAATATGCAGGACCCCTTAGTACAGTATATCAATAACAATTCTTCAGTGGTTAGTATACTAAGAAGACCCCAATCTGGTGGCCAGAATGCTAAGAACACCCCAATCTGGTGGCCAGTATACTAAGCAGACCCCAATCTGGTGGCCAGTATACCGTACTAAGCAGACACCAATCTGGTGGCCAGTATACTAAGAAGACCCCAATCTGGTGACCAGTATACTAAGCAGACCCCAATCTGGTGGCCAGTATTCTAAGCAGACCCCAATCTGGTGGCCAGTATACTAAGTAGACCTCAATCTGGTGGTCAGTATACTAAGTAGACCCCAATCTGGTGGCCAGTACACTATAGCAGACCCCAATCTGGTGGCCAATATACTAAGAAGACCCCATTCTGGTGGTCAGTATACTAAGCAGAACCCAATCTGGTGGCCAGTATACTATAGCAGACCCCAATCTGGTGGCCAGTATACTAAGCAGATCCCAATCTGGTGGCCAGTATACTAAGCAGACCCCAATCTGGTGGCCAGTGTACTAAGAAGACCCCAATCTGGTGGTCAGAATACTAAGCAGACATCAATCTGGTGACCAGTAGAGTAAGCAGACCCCAATCTGGTGGTTAGTATACTAAGAAGACCCCAATCTGGTGGCTATCATATAAATCAGATACTCAATTAGGTATGTGTTGTATAAAACAGTCCCATAATCTGATAGCTCATGTATAGCAGATATCCAATTTAATAGTCTGTGCATTAAACAGGCTTCAAAGATGGGTTATTAACTTATCACCTACACTTTATTCAGGTTCATCAGTGGGGCGTGGGACGGGACAATAAGACAAGAGGCTGGGTAGAGACCCTTTGATTCTGCGTCTGTATATGCATTTGGTTATACCAACATTGTGCTGTATTTTTGCAATTCCTGTCAATGGACATTCCAGTGGCCCGTTTCTTGCAATGGAGTTGTGTGCTACACATAGATACTCTATTGAAATCAATAGGAAATGAATTGACAGGAATGGCGCCTCATAGTATTTTTTTTTTAATTACTTGCGGATTACACATTAGGAAGCGTACTAATACATTACAAGAAAAAAAAATCAATGTGACTACTAATTAAAAAGATTTTCCTGTAGATAAAAATATTTAAAATATATTTTCCTTAAAAATTAAGAAGATCCCATTGGATGACAAACTAAAAATATTTTCCTGTGGATTCCATGTGCTGTATAACACAATCCCATTGGATTACAAATTCAAAATTGGGATAAAAATTACTTTTTTCTTTTTTACATGACTGAAACTTTGATTGCTTACACTTTGTCATTACATACTTTTCATTAGAATTCTTTGGGGAATTGTATTCTGGTTACAATTTCCCTGTCATTGCTGTTATTTTTAGAGTATTCTCACTTTTGTTAAAACATAAATGTTTAATTCTTACTACGAATTGATGTTCTGAAACTTTAATTGAATTCCCTTAGATCAAGACTACAGCTCGTTGTAGCGCACGTTCTGTCATCCATCTGGAATGTGCCCATAGAAGGTGATGAAAAGATCCGCTTGGGCCGAGGCTGTCACCTTGCTACATTGTCCAATAACACCATCGGCCACTTATCAAAATAACATCTTACCAATTAAATAAACATCATTGGTAATTTTAGTGGTTTCAATTCATAAAATTTCAGTATTGAATTTTATTTTATCCTTATTTTATTGTATTTCATTTGTAATATTATTATTAGATCTCATTAGGTTTATGTTAGGGCAGTAGCAGTAGAGAGATGATAAGACCATTAGAACTTGGGGTCTTCACCTTTTAGAAAGCTGCCTTTCCCTTATTGCAAGACGCGCTTAAGCCCTCGTCTACATTTCCCACCCCACAAACACACTAATATACAGTATAGTAGGTTTTGGACTGTGGGAGGGGAATGTAGGCAACATCCTGGAGCACACATTGCCGCTACTTAGAATCCAGGCGCCGGAATACCAACAGGAGTCAGAATCAGGGTTAGGTTTAGGGGTTAGGGTTATGCACTAAGGGGAGGGTAAGGCATAGGCTGTGAGTGATAGAGTTGGGGTTAGGCTGTGGGGGAGCGGATTGGGGTTAGACTGCAGTGGGGGGGAGGGTTGGCGTTCGACTTCGGGAGGGAAGAGTTAGGGTTAAGCTACAGGAAAGGTGGGTTAGGGGTAGGATACTTACCTGCATGCATCAGGATTTCAGCACCGGGATACTGAATGTCGGCATTGCATGTGCTGGGATTGCGTACGCAACCTGTGGGAGAAAAGAAGGCACCTGGGGGAAACCACACAAAGATGAGGAGGAAGATGTGGGAGAAAGTAGCAGCATTGATTTGGTAAGTGGAAACACAAGACACACCATGCAGACTGTTCAACAGTAAATTTGACATTATTTTTGTAGTTAATAAATTCATCCTGCCATGTCACTGCCCCCACACTGTCAGGTACTGGCCACAGTGATCGGGACACAGCAACAGCCGGAAGGAGGAGGTGGGGTGTCCAGCGGCTCCTGCTTTCATGGGGGTTAACGGTTGCCCTGTAGCCGCAGTGGGTGGGGGGGGTGATGCCAGCTTCCCGATCACTGCTGGCCACAGTGATAAGGACACAACAGCAGCCACGGCTACCATGAGCCATGGCTGCTGCAACTTTTGAATTCATGGCTGCTCTGCAGCCGTCCCGGAAGAGGGGGGTGCTGCTGGCTTGTCAATTACTGTTGATTGAGGGGAGTGCTCAATCATACTGCAAATAAATAGTAGCTGCGGGCACCTACGGTGATGGTCTGTGACGCACGCGCAGTGTGACTCAGAAGCATGCGCGGTTTACAGATCGCTCAACTGCGAAAACATTGGCTTAGTGTACAACTCTGAATCAGACCCTAAATACCCTGTGGGGCGTGACATATTATGTGACAGGATATGCTCTCTCTGGTAGGTGGCTGTCACTGTTCTATGTATATACTAGGGATGAGCGGGTTCAAATTTTCGAAATCCGAACCCCTTCCGATCCGAGCTGGGAACCAAGTCCAGCTCGGGTTTTCCTGCCAGACTTGGTTCCCGGAATGAGGCAAAACGTCATCATCCCGCTGTCGGATTCTATAAAGGTCTTGTGATCGCCACCATTTTTCATTCCGGCTGTGGAGCGTGCAGAAGGAGGGAGGTCGGAGCTGTTGGCTACTGTTGTATCACTGTGTTAAACAAACTTATAATAAAAGTACTTATATTATATACATTAAATACTGGGCTGCAGGGCCGTAGCTAGGGGTGTGCGGCCAGTGCGGCACTGTCGACATCCCACGGCCCCTGCTTCTGACTGCAGGGTGCCTGTAATGGCGCCCTGCAGCCAGCATCACTGCAGCAGTGCTGCCTGTAGCGTCCCGCGGACACTACAGGCAGGCACCCTGCCATAATTACAGCTGCCCAGCTCATCTTGAAGATGCTCCGAAAACTGCTTGAGCTTCAGTTACCAGCATCCCTGTCCCCTTGTGCGCAACGTCATGACGTCACACGCAATAAGGGGCGGTGCTGGCACAGGGCGCTCAGAGCGCTAGCTACGGCTCTGCTGGGCTGGCTGGCTACTGTGAACAGGGAGGGAGCTGGGAGCTTTTGCTGATGCTGGCCATAGGGGCTGGTTGGCTACTGTCGCCCATATACACAGGGGCTGGCTGGCTATTGTTGTCCATATAGGAGCTGGCTGTTGTCCTGTCCATAGGGGCTAGCTGTAGTGCTGTGTTGTACAGGGGGTGCTCTGTCCTTCAGGGGTGCTCTCTTCAACCACCCCCTGTGTGAAAAAAAAAATGTTTTATTTTCTTTGTGCATGTTAGCCACACCTGTCATCGGCATAGGTGCGCAGTGGTGCTGTGCTACTGTCTGTCAAGGGGATTCTACCCAAAAATAAAAATAATTTTTACAGGGGCTGTCCTGTGTGGTGTACCCTGCCCTTCATGCAAATAATTATTACAGGGGCTGTCCTGTGTGCTGTACGCTGCCCTTAATCCAAATAATTTTTACAGGGGCTGTCCTGTGTGATGTACGCTGCCCTTCATCCAAATAATTTTTACAGGGGCTGTCCTGTTTGGTGTAAGCTGAACTTCAACCAAATAATTTTTACAGGGGCTGCCCTGTGTGGTGTACGCTGCCTTTCATCCAAATCATTTTTAAAGGGGCTGCCCTGTGTCGTTTACATTGCCCTTCATCCAAATATTTTTTACAGGGGCTGTCCTGTGTGGTGTAAGCTGCCCTTCATCCAAATAATTTTTACAGGGGTTATTCATTCCATAAAAATAATGCACTCCATAAATAATGGAGGACAAAACTTTGGAGGATAAAATAGGGAAAGATCAAGAACCACTTCCTCCTAGTGCTGAAGCTGCTGCCACTAGTCATGACATAGACGATGAAATGCCATCAACGTTGTCTGCCAAGGCTGATGCCCAATGTCATAGTAGAGGGCATGTAAAATCCATAAAGCCAAAGTTCAGTAAAATGAGCCATAAAGATACATTTAAATCGTCTGAGGAGAAACGTAAACTTGCCAATATGCCATTTATGACACGGAGTGGCAAGGAACGGCTAAGGTCCTGGCCTTTGTTCATGACTAGTGGTTCAGCTTCACATGACGATGGAAGTCCTCCTCCCGCTATAAAAATGAAAATTTAAGCTGGCAAAAGCACAGCAAAGAACTGTGCGTTCTTAGAAGATATCACAAATCCCCAAGGAGACTTCAAGTTTGGCGGCGGTTGCAATACCTGACCTTCCCAACACTGGACGGGAAAAGGTGGCTCCTTTCACCACTTGCACGCCCTCTGCAAGTGCTGGAAGGAGCACCCACAGTTCAGTTGCTGATATTCAAATTGATAAGATGTCACTGTTGAAGTACAACAGGATGAGGATATTGTTGTAGCTTGCGCTGAGGAGAAAGTTGATGAGGAGGATTCTGATGGTGATGTGGTTTGTTTAAATAAGGCACCAAGGGAAAGAGTTGTCATGGTCATGCCTGGGCAGAAGAATTCCACCTCTTTGGTCTGGAAATATTTCTGTCCAAATCCAGACAACTGTCTTGCCATATGTAGCATATGTAAAGGTGTAATAAGTAGGGGTAAGGACATTGACCACCTAGGAACATCCTCCCTTATATGTCACTTGCAGTGCGTTCATAAAAAGTTACTGTCAAGTTCAGAAACTGTGGCTATGACCGTAAGCAGTCCATGGACACCTAAATCCCTTTGTCCTGTTGTATCCAAGTGCCTGCAAACCACACCGTCAACTCCCTCCCCCCCTTCATTCGCTTTCCCAGGATTCGAGGTTGGTCAATCTGTTGCAATCAGACCACTACATTTTGGTCACCATGCTCGAGCCTAGGTTTAAAGCCTATGTGGTGTCTCTCTTTCCAGCGGACACAAGCCTGCAGAGGTACAAAGACCTGCTGGTGAAAACACTGTCAGCTGAAGCGGAACGTGACACGGCAACAGCTCCTTCTTCATTTTCTCCCGCAACTGGGGCTGCCAGGAAACAACATAGATATCCAAATCAACCCACTGGTGGTGATGCAGGGCAGGCAGGACCAAGTTTGGACATCTGGTCCAGACTGAAGGACCTGCCAACAATTTCTGACATGTCTACTGTCACTGCATATGATGCTGTCACTATTGACAGAATGGTGGAGGATTACATTACGGTGACAGCATCCAAGTAGGCATGTGACACAGTCCGTACCTGTAATGGCAGGAAAAAAAGGCAATTTGGAGGCCCCTGTACAAACTGGCTCTACTTTACCTAAGTTGCCCCCCCTCCAGTGTGTACTCCGAAAGAGTGTTTAGTGCAGCCGGGAACCTTGTCAGTAAAAAGCATAGGAGGTTGCTTCCACAAAATGTGGAGAAGATGATGTTCATCAAAATTAATCATCAATTCTTCCGGGAAGACCAGCCTCCAGAAGTGCAGAGGGACCTGTGGTGGTGGATTCCAGCGGGGATGAATTAATACTCTGTAAGGATGAGGATGTACACAACATTGAAGAGGGTGAGGAATTGGTGGATGAGGATGAGGACAACATCTTGCCTCTAGGGAGCCAGTTTGTGCAGGGACAGATTAATTGCCAGCTTGTTTTGTGGGGGCCCAAACGAACCAATCATTTCAGCCACAGTCGTGTGGGAGACCCTGGCGCTGAAATGATTGGTTTGTTAAAGTGTAAATGTCCTGTTTATACAACAAAAAGAAGGGTGGGAGGGCCCAAGGACAATTGCATCTTGCATCTCTTTTTTTTCTATGCATTATGTACTCTTTGGAGCCTAGTTTTTCAAACTGCCATCCTGTCTGCCACTGCAGTGCCACTCCTAGATGGGCCATGTGTTTGTGCCGCCCACTTGAGTTGCTTAGCATAGTCATCCAGCTACCTCGGTGCAACCTTTTGGCCTAAAAACAATATTGTGAGGTGTTCAGAATAGATTGGAAATTAGTGGAAATTAATGTTATTGAGGTTAATAATAGCGTAGGAACAAAAAAAAACAAATTCTGTGATTTTAGCTGTTTTTATGCCTTTTTCCAAAAAAATACAGACCCAAAACCAAAACCCGGAAGGGTGGTTTTGGCAAAACCAATCCAGATCCAAAACACGAAGAAAGATCCAGATCCAAAAACAAAACACGAAAAGTGGCCGGTGCACACCCCTACATACAACACAATACAACTGTACCAGTCATCATTGTATATATAGAGTAATTGTGGTTTAGAGAAAATATTATTCATGCAAAGACAAAAGCCATTATACACATTTAAGTGCAACTATATTATTCCAAAATGATGCAGCATATTTGCTGAACACTGAGAAATTTGTAATGTTAATTTTAAAATGTTAGATTTTTTTAATACTCTTTACAGGTGCTTTCTGTACCAGCATACCTAACGGTATGCAGTCGGGAAGCCGGCGGACGTAATCCTGACGGCCGGCTTCCTGACTGCTTTATCCTGGTGAGGGTTAAATGACAGGCGTCTAAATCTAGACGCCTGTCATTTTACCGACACCGAGAGACCGGCACCCGGGATACCGATCAAGGTGATGCCGGGCGCTGCTGCGGACAGTCGCGCGGGGCGGGAGGGTTAAGTTTAGGGCTCCTGGGGGGGACTTTGGGTTAGGCACCCCCCCGGGAGGTTAGGGTTAGGCTAGGGGAAGGGAGGGTTAGGGTTAGGCACCCCCCCGGGGGACTTAGGTTTAGGTGGCGGGGAAGGGGGGGTTATGTTTAGGCAGTAATTCATACCGATTCCTACCTAACAATCTCTATACTGTACAAAAACATGAATACAGATGTAGTGCAAATACTGTAGATGATGTTTTGAACTGGTGACATCCATATATATATATTTGGTTTTGGGAAAAACACCCTGAAGTGTTGGTTTGGTTAAATCTGAGTTCTGAACTTACAACAGTAGAAACAGCAGGTATATTTCCAAAGTCAACGTTTCAGAGCATATGCCCCTTCCTCAGAACCACACCACATACAGAGTTCAATCCATTTAGGCACGATTTGCTATGTGCAAGTTGCTGTTTTCCCTGCAAATTCGCATAGCGAATTCATTTTGCAATCCAATTAGCAACTCGCACTTACCCATTTGCATTTTTCCATTCGCACCTCCCTGAGGGTGAGAGATGGAAAGGAAAATCTTTATTTTAAGGTTAAAATGTCGGGACACCGTGCTGAACCCCTTGGACACCCCCCCCCAAAAAAATTATTAATTAGGCAATTGGAAGTCTCCAAGTAGCTTAATTAGTCCAATAATTACATGTCATTTTGGGGGCTAAAAGAAAATGGCCTCAAATGACTCCAAAATCAACTTTTGCATTAGTTTAGGCACCCCAAATTTAATTACAGTATTTTTAATTTCAAAATAATTGTTTTTAACATTTTTTTAAAAAATTTCAAAGTGTCCTCGAAGTACCTCCAAATCACCTTTTTTCCTACTTTTTTTTTGCATTTTTCGTTTAACACATTTGAGATTAAATGTAAAAAGTAGTTTTTTATAGTTTTATTTTTATTTTTTTTTAAAAAGCACAAATCAGCCATTTGACACCATTTCAAAACCTTAAGTACTTTCCTAATGCCCACAAACAGCCTTCTATATGTTCCTGCTAATGCAATTAGGCATTTTTAATTGGATTGGAGATTCTCAGATGTGAGCATTCGTGCGAAGTCATCGAGTTTCATGAAACCAACTCGCTACTTGCAATTCACCTAATTGGATTGGCCCCACAAAGTGAACACTACACACTTACCCCCATAAGTACCCCTCCATTAGCGTGCAAACTGGGTCCCATTAGTCATCAAGGATCCGTTCACCGGATGCACATCACCGCCGCACTTTTTGATGTCAAAGTTAAAAATTGTGGACCAAATCATTGAAACTGAGGGCTATAAAGAAATCACAGATAGGAACACATTTTTCATGGCGTCTAGTCATCATCCGGAAGCCCTTAAGAAGGGGCTACCTTTATCACAAATGATGTGTATTGCATGCATCACCAGTGATCCAGCTAAAATCCCTACAGAACTAGACTAGACACCTTAATTGAGAAATTTGTGACATGGGGTTATGATTTTAAGACTCTGCAGGAACAAGACCATAGTGTACTATGTATGCCTAAATCTGAAGGGCATTTGCAGCAGCATTCTGTACAAGGAAGAAGCCATGACTGAATGATAACCAAAGCCCTGCCTTCAAAGGTCCAATCTAACAACTGCAGAGATGTGACAGACATTGATCAGGTCTGATAAGAAGACTAAGGTATAACCTTTTGGCCTGAATAAAAAGATATGTATGCGGCAGGTCCCTACTATGATGCTTTCCAGGGACAGGGTCTGAGAATCTCATCAGCATTGTTGGGAAGATGGCCGTTACTACAGCAAAAGCCCACTGCAAGGACAACGCTGAAATAAAGAAAATAGATGTCCTTGTGTGGCCCAGACCACAAATTTGCTGTGAATCACAACTTCCCAATGAACATGACCCAGCTTGAGCAAATTTCAGAGAGTAGTTGGCAAATATTGCTAAATCTTGGCAAAGGCAATAGAAAAGTATCCAAAAGAGACACCTGGCTGTTTTAGCTGACAAAGCAAAATACTTATTCAATTCAAATTGTGAGCTTTATTATTGTTATTGTTGTTGTTACTATTATTATTATTATTATTATTATTATTATTATTATTATTATTATTATCATTATTATTGATATTTTATTATATTCTTTTACTGTTTACTTTCCTTTTTTATTTTTTTCGACAGGATCTGTAAAATTGAATGTCTTATAATCTATCTATCTATCTATCTATCTATCTATCTATCTATCTATCTATCTATCTATCTATCTATTTATCCTACAGTACAGTATATACACATCACATTTGTTATATAACAGTCAATTAAGTAATCCCTGCGTATGCAACAACTTGGTAGAGGAGACTCATTAGTGTACCCAAAAGGAAACAAAACTGTATAAAAACAAATAAATAAATAAATCTATGTAAAAATATGAAATTCAAATATAACTGCTGGATACAATAAAATACATCTGCACTAAGATAAGTATATATAAATCAGTATCAGGGGGGAAGCCTAGTAAAATATTAATATGGCAAGATTGTGTTTAGTATTCCTCCCACACAGAGCTGAGACTTAAACAGTATTGATCCATAAACATTTTCCTCATAAAACAAGTTACAGACGTTTGGATTACCACCCCTGCTGGGAGGTGGAACATGCTCAATATACATTACCCTGAACTCTCAGGGGAATGCTGAGCCACAAAGGGCCTGATTCTGAGCCACGTCTTTTGCTGCAGACTCATCTGCGTCTTATGCTAATGCTGCAGCCGATTTCTTTAAAACTGAGATGCCCCCTTGCAGCGCCTTGCACCTGTCTTGGTACATCTTTAGACACACCATCGGTAAACCATGGTACGCACCATCGAAGCTTGCACCAGCTCTATAGCAGGTGCAGTTACTCTGCATCTCCATGCAGTAACAATCCGGACCCATGCATATGAACATTGGCATTGCATGCGGTTAGCGTACGAATCAGGCCAAAAATGTTCATCTACAATCAATACATTATTCTAGTTTACTTTCATCCAGCAGTTTACAGACATGAAACTGTCTCACAATCAGCAACCAAATGGTACATTGAAGAGGAAGAGAAACGTAGAAGCATAAATGAATGATAGTGCAGGATCAATGTGGCTGTAAACTTAGATATGCAGTGACCTGTAAACATAGACACTAATGAACATATGTAGAGACGCTGTGTCATGTAAGCCTTGATCAAATGATATCTGGTTATGCCCAATGCTATGAAGATGTGTGACTCATGCTGCAAAGGTCCCACAATGCTGCTGGGATCAAGTTCCATTGATACTGGCGTTTCGAGGAAGAAATCAAACCAATGCTCTTTTTTGCTCTTTCATATGGCTATAGGTTTGCAACACACTTTACTAGAGATGAGGGGGTCCGACTCTCCGAGAACCGGACCCACCCAAACATTGCAATTCTGAGTCGAAACCAAATTCGGCTCGTGTATATTCCCTCCTGACTCGAATCCGAAAATGAGGCACAAGTCATCCTCATGATGACGGATTCTCGCGGGTTTTGGATTCTATAAAGGTGCCGGTGATCGGTGCCATTTTCACTCCAGCTGTGGAGAGTGTACAGAACAGACGTGCTCTGTTGTTCAAGGGTGCAGTGTTGTCGGGCTGGGGCTGCAGTACATAAAGTGAGGGGTGCTGCTATGTCACTGTTGTCCTGTCAATCAAGGGGCTAGGGCCGCAGTTCATAAAGGGGTGCCATAGGCAGATGCAGGGGGGTTTCCATCTGCCTGGAAACCCCCCTCCTCAGCACACACCATGACCACAATAGAAATAGTAATATAATAGAATGTTACTAGTGCTGCATGTTCTTCTCAGTATCATAAATGAAATGATTAGCACCAACTGTGGATCTTTTAAAATGTGTCAGTCAGTAATAAATATACCTGTGCACCAACTAGGAGATGTGGAAAACATGCACTGCTAGGGGTGCACTGATATAGACCATCAATAGGGTTAATAATTAATACTGTATAATAATACACTGTCCAGTACATAAGGAGACCGATATGTACATATATGTCCAGGGCAGTGCTAAGTTCTTCTGCTGCTCCCTCAGACTCCCGGACTTGCTCCCATGCTCTGTAATGGAGCCCACATCTGAAAAAAACATTCTGCTCAGATAGGATGGACCTACTGCCGCATCTAATGGGTTACTGTGATCGCTGGTCCTGTATATGCTGGAATTATGCAACACAATATACTTTGTATGTAACATATTATAGCTGGATAAGTGCTAATTATGCTCTCTTCATGGACATGCCACACTCACTCTAAAATCAAGCATTTGGAAACCCCCCTCTAGAAATCCTGTGTTTGCCACTGGGTGCTGTGTTGTCCAGGGGTGCTCTGTCAATTCAGGGGTGCTCTTCCCCAGTGTAAAGAAAATTATTGTTCGGTGACACTGCCAGCCAGACTGCAGTTTATCATCCACGTATTTGTGACACTATAAGTCATAGCGCAGTGTGTTCTCATTCATAACAAATATTGTGATACTGTAAGTGGTAGTGCAGTGTTTTACTCATAAAAAAATCTTGTGACACTGTAATTGGTAGCGCAATGTGTTATTCTTTTCTTATTCATAAAAAATCTTGTGACACTGTAAGTGGTAGCACAGTGTGCTATTCTTTTCTTATTCATAAAAAATCTTGTGACAATGTAAGTGGTAGCACAGTGTTTTACTCATAAAAAATCTTGTGACACTGTAAGTGGTAGTGCAGAATGTTATCTTTATTCATAAAAAATATTGTGAGACTGTAGGTCATTGATATCGCAGTGTAATATTTAAAATTGCTACAAATTGTGTGCTGTACCTCACTTCATTTGTGTTTGTTGATATGGAGAATGATCAGTTGAGAGGAGAGCAGGAACCACACACTAGTGCTGGAGCTGCTGCCAGTGCCACCAGTCATGATGATACTAGTCCGTCTACATCATTTACTAAAGCCGATGCCCAATGGCATACAGGGCTTAAGTTAGGGCATCTAAAATCAAAGAACCAATTTTTTACAGTGTTAAAGAAAAAAACATCAAAGGAAAAGTTAGTTGCAGAAAGACATACAATTGGCAATATGCCTTTCACCACACAAAGTGTCAAGGAAAGGCTATGGCCTTTATTTATGACTGATGGTTCTGCCTCTTATGATGATGTAAGCTCTTCTCCCTGTAGATGTTTCAAAAAAATTAAATTCGTTAGGGCACAGAAATCAACTGTGCACTCAGAAATGTCACAAATCCCTGAGGAGAGTCTAAAAGTGTTGGCGGGTGCCATGTGTGATCCTGACCTTTCCAATACTGTACTCGAAGAGGAACCTCCTTCCACCACTTGTGCGTCCTCTGCAAATGTGGGGATGAGCAGCACAAGTCAACATGCTGACAAAGAAATCGAGGATGCTTCTGTGGAAGTGCACCAGTATGAGGAGGATATTTGTGTAGCTGATGCTAATAAGGATGTTGATGATAAGGATGCTGATCATGAGGATGTGGTTGATGAGGATGTTGTTAGTGTAAATCAGGCCCCAGTGGAATCAGTTGATTCCCATGATAAAGAAAAGCCCATTGTGATACCTGGGTTTAAGACAAAAAAATGCACTTCTTATGTGTGGAATCATTTCTACCCAAATTCGGACAACAATTGTCAAGCCTCATAAAAAAATCTTGTGACACTATAAGTGGTAGCGCAGTGTGTTATTCTTTTTTTATTAATAAAAAATCTTGCGACAATGTAAGTGGTAGTGCAGTGTTTTACTCTTATAAAATCGTGTGACACCGTAAGTGGTAGTGCAGTCTCTTATTCTTTTCTTATTCATAAAAAATCTTGTGACACTGTAAGTGGTAGCGCAGTGTTTTATTCATAAAAAATCTTGTGACACTGTAAGTGGCAGCACCATTGTCATGCCACAGTAAGTAAAGGTAGGAACTCTTAACATCTAGGAGTCTCCTCCCTGTTATGTCATCTACAGGGCATATATCAAATTTGTTTGCAAAATTCAGAAACTTTGGCTAAAAAAGTAACAACAAGCAGTCCAGCGTCAGCTATCTTCCTTCTCTCTGCTAGATCCAAGCACGTGGCATCTTCACCACCAACACCTTCATCAACAATATCCTCAATCATGATTCGAAGTAGTCCTGCATCCAATTTGAAAAGGCTAACTTATTCCTCTCCTATCCTGGATTCCTCAGAAGAATCCTTAAGCACTACACTTGCTGCTGGGAGTGGATCTTCATCACAGAAGGGGACCAGGAACTAAAAAACAATTGACTGTTAAACAATCTTTTGCAAGGGGCAGCAAGTATGACAGCAGTCACCCAGTTGCACAGCGGATAACAGACGCCAAAACATCTATGCTGATATTAGATGTTCGTCTGATATTCGCCATTAGTGCAGTGGGTTCTAGACAGTTAATTGAGGTCCTCTGTCCCCGCTAACAAATCCCATCTAGGTTCCACTTCACTAGAAAAGCAATTCCCAGCTTGTACAGGAACGTAAAAAAAAACTTAATTAGTGTCTTCCAATATGCCGTTGTACCCAGTGTCCACTTAACTATAGATATGCAGAGAAGTGGAACAGGGCAAAGCAAGATTACATGACTGTAATCGCCCACTTGGTGGGTGTATGCCTTCAGCGGCACCAACAGCAGCAGCAGCATCTAAGAAAAAGCAGCTTATTCAGAGGCAGGCTACTCTGTGTATAACCAGTTTCACTAAGAAGCATACTGCTGACAACCTCTTAGGAAAACTCAGGGAAGTCATTGAAAAAAGGCTTATCTGCTTGGACTCTGCTCGGGATTTGTGATTTCTGGCAATGCCACCAATATTGTGAGAGCATTACAGCAGGTTGAATTCCAACATGTCCCATGTTTTGCTCACAATATTAACATGGTGGTGCAAATGTAAAAAAAAATGTGCCGGAGATGCTCTCCGTGGCCCACAAAATTTCTGGACATTTTCGCCAATCAGCAGGTGCATGTAGAAGTTTGCAGCACCTGCAAGAAATGTCGAATTTGCCCTGTCACCAGCTGAAGCAAGTGGTAGTTACGATGTAGAACTCCACCTTTTATATGCTTGAGCAGATGGAGGAACAGCAAAAATCCATCCAAAGCTACACAACGAAGTATGACAGCAGGAGGAGGGGGACTGTACTTTACTCAAGCTCAGTAGAAAATACTTTCCATGTTGTGCAGAGTGCTGAAACCCTTCGAAGTAGTCACCTATGAAGTGAGTTCAGACACTGTCAGCTTGAGTCAGGTAATTCCCCTAATTAGACTTTTGGAAAAACAGCTTGAGAAACTGAAGGAGGAGCTAAAATGAAGCGATTCCGCTAAGCATGTCAGACTTGTAGATCAAGTCCTTTATTAGCTTCACCAGGATCCAAGGGTTGTCAGGATCTTCCAATCAGAGCAATACATTTTGGCGACTGTGCTGGATTCTAGATTTAAGTCATACATTGTGTCTTTCTTCCCAACAAACACAGATCTGAAGAGATGCAAGGAGCTGTTGGTAAGCAAATTGTCATCACAAGTGGCACATGATGCATTGATGGCTCCTCCTTCAGTTTCTCCAGCAAGTGCGGCTGCCAGAAAAAATAAACTTTCCCAAAGGACCCACTGGTGATGCAGATGAGTCAAGTTTTGACATCTGGTCTAAAAGAATTGCCTACCATTAATGAGACCTCTACCGTGACTTCATCTGATATGGTCACCATTCAAAGAATGGTTGATGACTATTTTAAAGATAGCATCCAACTAGGCATGTCAGACAGTCTGTTTGACTACTGGCAGGAAAAAAAGGCATTTTGGAGGCCCTTGCACAAACTGGATTTGCTTTACTTGAGCTGCCCACCCTCCAGTGTGTACTCAGAAAGAGTTTTCAGCACAGCTGCGAGCCTTGTCAGTGATCAAAATGTGGAAAAGATGATGTTCATCAAAATGAACTATAAATTCCACGAGGAAGACCTTTACCGCCAATTATCTTCAAAACTTACAGAAGCACCTGAGGCTGTAATGGTAAATTCCAACGGGAATTAATTAATATTGTGTGAAGATGATTTACACACTGATGAGGGTGAGGAATTGGATGATGATGGCGACAACATCTTGCCTATGTAAAGCCAGTTTGTGCACAGAGAGATCATTGCCAGCAATGTCAGCTGCCCATTGGTAGCTTGTTTTGTGGGGGCCCAAACAAACCAATTGCTTCAGCCACAATTGGCAGTCCCTGTCGCTGAAGTGATTGGTTTGTTAAACTGTGCATGTCCTATATACAACATACGGGTGGGTGGAAGGGCCCAAGGACAATTCCATCTTGCACCTCTTTTCTTTGCATTATGTGCTGTCTGGGGCATTGCTGCTGACATTTTAATTTTATAGTTTATGAAACTGCCAACCTGTCTGCTACTGCTGTGTTGCAAAAGTTTAATAGATGTCCTATATTTTTTTTAAACTGCCGTGCTTTTGTGCAGCTGCTCTGATGCTTACTTTCTTTTTTATAGTTTCATACTGTATTTATTGTAACTAAAATCACAAATAGGTATACTTGCAAAATACTCATGCTATTTTTTAACCTTGATTTTTAGATACCAACCTGGTGGGCTTGGCTTTCCTTGATCATAACAGCCATGTTTGGTCAGATGCAACTGAAACACCAAATGGAAAGGCTATTTTGCAATGGTATCTGGAGATGTTCTCTCTCCTTATCTCCCAGGCTTCCCATCCATAATCCCGAAAGCACAATGATAAGAGACGTTTAGTACCAGACTTTAAAAATTCCTCTGCCCCCTTTTTGTTCAGATCTTCTGTTTGTGTTTTGCCACAGACAGCATCTCCTGCATTCTCCTTTTGTTTTTAACAAAAAAATGCTGAACCACCACAAGAGCTCAACTCAACTGATGGGAATGAGTCAAATATTCTTTGAAAATGACTTCCCTCCTCCCTCCCTCATAAATTTGCTTTGGAATTCAAAACTTAAATTAAATTTACTATGAATCAACCCTTCCTTTCCCTACCTTCAACTACATACATACTTACTCCATCTCCCTCAGGCCTCTTGATTAATGAAAGTATATGTTTACTAATGCGCCATGTTGGAAGTTGAACTGCCACGAGTTTGTGCTGCCCACTGGTACCACTTAGCTTAGTCAGCCAGCTAGCTTGGTGCAAATTATGGGCCTAAACTAGATGAAAACAATATTGTGAGCTGTGAGGAGGTCAAAATTGACTGGAAATGAGGGGAAATTAATGTTATTGAGGTTAATAATACTGTAGGAACAAATAAAAGGGCAAATTATGTGATTTTAGCAGTTTCTATTAATTTTTTAAAGAAAATACAGATCCAAAACCAAAACACGCAAGGGCGGTTTTGGCAAAACCAAATCCAGATCCAAAACATATAAGGAGATACAGACCCAAAACCAAAACACGGGGGTCGGCGCACATCCCTACACTTTACCCACACAGCAGTTGGTGTCAGTTCCTAGATACCCAATGAGTACACACAGAAGAATTGAAGGCAAGACTTATATACTTGGTAGTGCTCTAGACAGGGCTGGCTCTAGATATATAGATATATGTGTGTGCAGAAACAATAAAGTATATTTCTGTGTACTGATTTGAAGCTTAATTGTTATGATCCATTATTAAGCAATTAAGAACCAGTATATTTAGCATCACTGCATAGTAGAATTGCAGCCATTGGGTGAAACATTCCAATATGGAGAGAAAAGAATATAAAACAAGGTCCACACATACGAATCACAAAGAAATGAAATACAAAGACATTTTACTCTTAGAGGTATATTTACTAAAGTGCTGGTTTTTAGCAGTGGATTCTAGCTATTATCTTCTAGAAAGAGCTAGATAAATATTAAGTAGAATCTCATTGGTTGCTATGAGCAAAGTCTCCACTTCTAAAAATCTGCTCTTTAGTAAATATACCCCTTAGGAAATGAAACATAATGCATTTCATTACACAAGCATGCTGTGTGCCATCCCCTGCTGCTATACATGAAGCAACAATAAACCGTCTTTCAGGTGTTTTCATCTGAAAATGGGGTTATTGCTGCTTTAACAGTAGGTTTGCAGCAGAGAAATCACTGATTTTCTCTGCGGTTTCTGTAATCCGAAACAGCATTGCATCCCCATAGCCTGCTGACCGCATGTGTTGTCAATTTATTAAACTGTGATAACTAGAGATGAGCGGTACGGATTCTGTGGAATCCAAACCGCTCCGAACATAGGGGATCCATGTCCACCCGAACCCTGTTCGGGTGTTCCCCACCTGACTCGGATCCCCGTTCGGGGCCGAATGGCGGCCGCCTGATGAATGATTCTCACTAGAGAATGCGACATCAGGGCTCCTCAAATGTAGGGCAGACCGCTTTGATAGCGGTCTGTGTGTTTGTTACAGCAGCCAATGAGAGTCACACAGACTCTCATTGGCTGCTGCACGGAGGGAGCCGGCTGGAGCTCCCTCCTCGTCGCGTGGCAGCAGAGCGGACGGCGGCTGGAGCAGGGATACAGGTAGGTTTTTTTTTATGTGTATGGGGGCCTGCTAATGGAGGGGCCTACTACTGGGGGGGGCATACTACAGGGGGCCTGCTACTAGGAGGCCTACTGCTGGGGGGCATACTACAGGGGGGCATACTACAGGGGACCTGCTACTGGGGGGCCTACTACTGGAGGGGCATACTACAGGGGGGGCATACTACAGGGGGCCTGCTACTAGGGGACCTACTACTGGGGGGGCATACTACAGGGGGCCTGCTACTGTACTGGGTGGGCAAACTACAGGGGGCCTGCTACTGGGGGGCACACTACTGGGGGGTATACTACTGGGGGGCATACAACTAGGGGCCTGCTTATGGGGGCATACTACTGGGGAGTCATACTACTGGGGGCCAGCTAATGGGGGCATACTACTGGGGGCCTGCTTATGGGGGCCAGCTAATGGGGGGCATACTACTGGGGGGGCATACTACTGGGGGTCTGCTTATGGGGGCCTACTACAGGGGGGCATACTACTGGGGTGGCATACTACTGGGGGCCTGCTTATGGGGGCATACTACTGGGGGGTCATACTACTGGGGGCCAGCTAATGGGGGGCATACTACTGGGGGGGGGCATATTACTGGGGACCTGCTTATGGGGGCATACTACTGGGGGGGCTGCTAATGGGGGGCATACTACTGGGGAGGGCATA
The DNA here is from genome assembly GCA_031769625.1 of Taudactylus pleione. Classification (NCBI taxonomy): domain Eukaryota; kingdom Metazoa; phylum Chordata; class Amphibia; order Anura; family Myobatrachidae; genus Taudactylus; species Taudactylus pleione. Next base: position 8,909,862 of record JAUIMM010000334.1, read on the forward strand.
CTACTGGGGGCCTGCTAATGGGGAGCATACTACTGGGGGGCATACTACTACTGGGGGCACTGCATAGGGGGCCCTACTACTAAGGGAACTGCATAGGGGGCACCACTACTGGGGGCATTGTGTAAGGGACACCACTGCTGGGGGCATTGTGTAAGGGACACTAATGCTGTTGGCATTGTATAAGTGGCACTATTACTGTGGGCATTGTATAAGGGGCATTACTACTGTGGACTTTGTGTATAAGGGTCACTACTGTGGGCATTGTGTAAAAGGGTCACTACTGTGGGCAATTTGTAAAAGGGGCACTACTGTGGGCATTGTGTAAAAGGGCACTACTGTGTGTCATAATATAAATAAGAGACACTACTTTATGGTGTAATGTGAATCAGGGACACTATGAGAGGTATTCAATATGAAAGGTTAACTTCCCTGGCGAAGTTAACGTTTCATATCGGAGTTTTTTTTCTGCGTAAAGGTATGGTGCCCGCTCCCGCTTATCCCCGTATTCAATATCAAATTAACGAAAAAGAGAAACTCCGAAGTTGGATTTGCGTAAAGTTACGAATTTTTCCTTAAAATAATTGTAAGACCCCCTTAAAGTTGTAAAAACATGGGGATCACTATGGGTACCCCCGTTTTAGCCTTTAATTGAAAGTCGGGGATTTAAATAGCCGCAGCAGGTGCTTTTTTCCCGACATTGAAGAAGTGATACAGAAGAGCACTTAGGTTATTTTTTCATTTTTTTTAGTGGTCCCATCAAATTTGGGGTACATGAAAATGGGTACTAGCATATTTTGGTGTCCCTAAAGTAATTTTTAAAAAATTCTGCATTTGTGCACCTGCCGCTATAATTCTATTCTAGAAAACACCTGCCGCATACTTGCAGAATAGCCCTGAACCTATTTCCCTATTGTTTAACAATTTTTTCCCATTTTTTTTTTTTTGCACCCCAATTTTTAAATACATTTTTTGGGGTGTCCCTAATTTTCTTTTAAACTTTTTTTGACACAGTTCTTTTTTAAATGTCAATCTCAGGGGTGCAGGCTATTTTTTTTAAGCCTGCACCCCTAAACCCCAATTCTGCACTTTTTTTCGACACCTATTCAATGGTGAAAAGTTATCACCGTTTTTTATCAAAGACTTGTCAAAACTGCGATAAGTCTTTGAAATTGAATAGGGTGTAATAGTAAAACAAGTGATATTAATGCAAAAACGTTAAAAAGTGCGATATTAACACAAAAAACGATGTTATCGCACCCATATTGAATACCCCCATATGTGCGGTGTAATGTGAATAAGATTGTGCACTGTGACTCCTAGGGCCGTAGCCCACTTTGTAAACAAGTACTGTCATTCTGCTGGCTGTACCCCACTGGGTGGGTGCACTACTTTTCATTTCTGCCACTGCTGTGTGGCAATGTGTCATAGATGTGCTTTATACTGTGGTGTCTGTGTCGTTGTGCACCTGCTTTGTCGCTTAGTAACCAGTCAGCTCACTGCAACCTTTGGCCAATAATGTTGAAAACAATATTATAAGCTGTGATATGGTCTAAATTGACTGGAAATTAATGTTATTGAGGTTAATAATACTCTAGGAAGAAAAAAAAGACCAGTTTATGTGATTTTAGCTTTTTTTGTCAATTTTTGTAAAAAAATCCAAATCCAAAGCCAGTCACCGCAGTTTGGCAAATCCAAATTCAAAGCCGGACGACGAATTAGAACCACATCCAAATCCGGCAAAAATGTTCCGGCGCACATCCCTAGCGATAACCTGAGCTTATCGCATTAAAAAAACTAAAAGCATATTACATTTATCTTAGAATGGCGTTATGCTTTATTTACATGCACAAAACCCACACTCCGCAGCAAAAGTAGTACTGCACATGTCATGTACAATTTCTGCCTTGGGCATGGGCCGTCCGGATGAAATGTAAAGTGATTGCCGAAAATGCATAACACTATTGAATTTGAGACAAGTACAACTGTTTATTACGTATGTGCATGCTCTCCTCTCTGCATGCGCTACACTGTTCGACAAGGCATAGTCCATGAGACAACAGCTCCAGGTCTCCACATAAAAATAGGCCCATCATCATGACAGCATGATTGTAAGTAATACAATTCAATTTCTATTTTCCTCACAAGATTATGCAATTATTTTACATTCATGTGTAGGGTTGTACACACACCCACACACTATTGTCACACCCAATAGTGATTGGAAATCTAGTTCATTTTGGTGATTAGTTCATTATGATCTACTGTAGTTCACTCAAAAAATGTGTTCAAAAGATTAGTTCATTTAGTTCATTTAGGTCATTACATCATTGGCTCTGAAACACTGCTGAGAGAAGTGATTGGAAACAGAACTAGGCTATTACACATAGCATTTCTACTACTACTACTGTAGCTCATTGGATGAAATGAGTCTTGTTCAAGTGATCAGATATGTTAATATTTTAAAACAGAAATCACTTGTACAACAAACTAGTAGTGACATGTTTAGCTCTGCAATGTTAATTATTTTTGAGAAAGACCCAAATTCAGAATATTGTGATGTGTAATTTTTTTTTGCTTTTAAAACACAGTAATTGGGAAAAAAAACGTACCTTTACCCCAATCTTATTTTTTTTAATTGCACCCATTAATTCCACTGAACGCACAACAGGGCTGGAATTAAAAATGGGGTGGATGGGACTACAGCTCCAGGCCTCCACATAAAAACAGGCCCATCATCAATATAGCTGTGGTGAGAGGTGTTGTCTCTCACCTGAATTGCCCACATTTTGGTGGAAGGGAGGCTGGAGGGATGCCTGTGCATTCTGCATTAGCAGTGAAGGTGTGGAATTCCAGGTTTTCACATTAACACAGACCCAGCTGGAATAATCACTGGAGCATAATAAGGGTTTAAAACGCTCACACACCTGATGCTCCTTGCTCCTAATGCCACACAAACTGGCCAGGCAATAGGCCAGGGCTGGTGGTTAGGATTAGGGTGCCAGGGCCTGGAAGGTCCACAGAGATTGTAGCTGCTGACTATTAAGCACAAGGAGTGCTTGGACATTTACTGTTATGTTTATTTGCTTATTTTCTGTTATGTGCCTGTGTGATTAGCTGGCACACAGTCTGCTATAAATGATAAGTATTATAATTGCATTTCTGTTTTCCTCTCAAACATATAATTTATTTCTATTTTGAAGTATTTAGGGAGATAATGGGTCTGATATGCCAGCTTCTGTCACTTATCTAGCACAGTCTAGAGGCCTGATTCAGAGCCGCTCATAAGCGCACAGCTATGGGGCTTGCTACAAGATGGGGTGGCTGTCGATGGTGAGTGACAGCTCACCCCGTTTTGTAGGCGGGTAGGGGGGGGTGGCTGCACAAATGCAGGCATTCCCTTAGGAACGCCTGGCATGTGTGGGAGGCCCTACTGTCATCACTAGTGATGTCAGTAGTGGACTTCCTGCTCTATTAGAGCTGGAAATCCACTCGGGCTTGCGGCAGCTGAGACCTTACCTCAGGGTCTTGTAACAAGCCCGATGGTCGCGATAATTGCAACGGTCTCCAGCCTGCTCGCACAAGCTGTGGGTGGACACCCACAGCTTTGCGAGCGACCAGGAGACAAAAAAAAACACCCCCACAGACCCTGCGAGCTGCCTGCAGCAGCGAGCGGGTCTGAATCAGGGCCTATGTCTTGTGGAATAAACAGAACTACAGTATATAGCATGCAGCACTCAGCTCTGTGTCTTAAGCTGATGGGGAATGTACCATGAACTACATAATCCACTGGCCTAAACGAACTACTGAACTATGGGCAGGATGTAGTAAGCATCGCTTCCATGATGTAGTACATCCCCCCTGAATTTGCGTACATACCGCGGTTCATTCACATGGTATGTACCAAGGATTTTGCAAAGGACAGCTCTCCCGATAAGAGCTGTCCTTTGCGATACTGCCGAGCAGAGGGATTTCAAGGTTGAACACCCATAAGTCCTTCTGCGCATGCGCAGAAGGATGCGCACTGCGGGGGCTCATGGGGGGATCCGATTGGATCACTCCCAGCCAGGAGCATCGCGTTAAGAAGCCCATAGGCTTCTTCTACAAGCAGCAGAATGCATCGTATTCTGTTGCTTATCACATTCGGGGAATGCGGTAAAACTGCATTTTCCCCTTTATTACATCCCACCCTATATGCCAAGATAACGACTCATGAGTCATCATGACAATCTACTGTAGTTCAATCAGCACCACAGAATCATCACAATGTTTGAGTACAGCAGTGCCACCTGTGGTCATTTAGCAGTACTGACTCATGCCTAACGGAGCTGCTGTGCTCTCTCTCACTGTGCCTAACTCCTCCCACTTGTTTTAGTTCCTGAAGAACTAATCTTTGCCAAAGCTGTGAATTATATCAACTAGTTCACTTTGAAGATTAGTTCAATTTGAACTAATCATTCGTGAACTACCCATCACTATCTCACACCCACACAGCACTGGTCATGGCTCCTCCACTTCTCACAATAGGCCCTTGATCATTTTTAGCCCCTAGTCCATGCGGCCCTTAATCACACTTGCCTACTTTTGATAAAGCATTTCAGGGAGATTGTGAAAGCAGCACCTATGAGCTCTGCAGGAAAGTGGGCGTCTACTGCTACATCTGAGAGATGTGTCATAAAATTGATTTACATCCACGTGTAAATGAGCCCCAAAGCTGTTAGTAAGATCTACTTGTTGATGAAAACACACTGATACTTCTCAGAAAATGCATGTAGCCATAGGGATCATTGTGCCTTATAGTTATAACCATTGCAGGGAAATGATACTAATGATCCCATTTGAATATATATATATATATATATATATATATATATATATGTTTTTTCTTTTATATAACAGTGTCATAATGGGGGTAAGGTGAAATGGGGGAGATTGGTAGACTCTTCAGGGAGACAGGGAGATTGCTGCTATTTCAGGGAGTCTCCCTGACAATGAGGGAGAGTTGGAAAGTATGCCCTTAATCCAGCCCTGCCATCAGGCTTATGTCCTATGGACCTATAGACCAAATGTTCTACTACCAAATTATTATTATTATTATTATTAATAATAATAATAAGATGATGAAATTCTGAAAACTGAAGGGGTAGAAAGACTTAAACAGATTAGGAACCACTGCTATAAAGCAACATGCTCACTTAAAAATCACAGCATTATAATGAGTAAGAAGACATTCACTATGTACTAGCCATAATATGTATTGAGCCGGGTGTAAGTAGAAGTGTTATTTCAGCAGAATGACCTTCACTGTTATCCACGATGTCGGAAAATAAAAGAAAGCGATAGTCTGACCTCTCAGCAGATGAGAGTTCTCTGCGCTCCTATAGAATCAAGCAGCACACCTCTGAAAAATAAGGCTTTCACGTCTGCCCTGTGGCACAGTAAATTTGAAAGTGCTCTTAATAACAGTGTGAATTCACATTGACATTAATAATCTTGAAGCCCATTGCGTAATTACATTAGCTGATGCAGACAAAGGGGTGATGTCATTCTTCTGTTCTGTCTGTTTCTCCCTCTCTCTGAAACCCAAGACAGGCTGCAAAGATAGAACTCTGTTTTACTGCCTATAATCGGATTAAAGTTCCTGGCAGCTGATGATCGATTGGTTACTGGAGAAATCGATAAATGCTGACAGGTTTCTTGGTTCATGCGAAGATTTGACTCCTCAGAAACAGCTGGATGTACTTCGTACCCATAGCAGTTACATAAGATGCATACAAGAGAGACGAGTGAATATGAAATGTAATAATAACACTGGGGGGGAGGGGGATTTACTCCATGAATATGGATCGTTTTCAGCTGTTTTAGTCGGGGGACGTTGCGATTAGCTTGCAAGATGCATTACCTCATCATCTTGTGGGGAAATCAATGGAATGACTCTGGCAGTCAATGACGGGCTCTGGAGGTTCTTATGTAAGTGAAACACTTCTGCAGGACATATCATTAAACAGGGCTACTAAAAAATACAACATTATATTCTCTTAAACACATCAGTGGCTGAGAGCGTTTTAGATACCAAAGCAATTCAACAGATCTCATGAAATATTAATGATACGGTCAGAATCAATGATAAATGCATGTTCTCCTCAAACCATATCAAACTCCAATTCTTCCCATTGCAAGTGGCATTTTCCACAGGAAATGTAAACATGAAATTAGTGATGGGCGTAGGGGCTGATCTGCATGTTTCATATTATGTGTGTTCCTTCACATACTGATACTGACAACTTGCCAACATCATTCAGCTAAATGATGTCTAGGTCAGTGATAGGCAAGCTGATACGATATATCGTCCCGACGCGAATCGGAATGATATATCATACACATCGTCTAGTGTGTATGCCGGATCTGTCGTTCCCGGATGTCAGTCATTGAATCGAGCCATCTGGTCTGCTGCACATCAGATGAGACAATTCAATGAAAGATGTGTATAGTTACATACAGCGTGTAACGTTACATTTTTGCTGTTGTACGATGGATCGTGCATTGTGTACAGCACATGTGATGTAGCACTCGCCGCATTGCTGAGTCGTACCATCGTAAGGTGTATACCCAGCTTTAGACCATATACAGGGCCTGATTCAGAGCCAATTGCTATCTGCGTACACTCGCTAGATGCGTATGCAAATTTGTCAAAGTGACGCCACGGGAAGCGTTCACTCACCAAGGCATAATCACGCCCACCATGTCTTAGCGAGCGGCTACTTTGTTTGAGCGTATGCTCAAACAAATCGCATAGGCAGAGCCGCCCACCAGCAACACGTCATCTCCAGGAAGTGTATGAAAACATTGGTACATCGAGCACCATCGGATGCGAATGCAGGGCCTGCGATTGCTTTACCTTATGGCAAACTTTGCAAGGAAATCAGTGTAAAAAAATTGGTAAGTGACGTGTACTATGACGCTGCCTGTTAATTATGCACACCTCTAAAACGGCGTTGAAACACTCAGGCACACCTGCAGCATCTCCAACCCTCCGTTATTACTGCCCCTGTTGATCAATAAATCAATGACCAAACTTAATTCCAGCTCTTGTTATCTGTATCACTATTTATTAGAGTTTAAGGGTGGTATCCAATTAGCAGTGCTAAACTAGTGTTGCTAAAGGATTGTCGTGGATATTTTTTCGGAGCTTGAGGAGTCCCAAAAAATAATCCACGAAAAGTGCAATTTTTTCACAGCTGAAATGGAGGAAACACATGGGTCCATGAGCTTATCACGGATCCTACGTGTTTTCGGGAGAAATATCCTATTATTTCAACCAAAATAATAGGATAAGGGGAAAAAAAAAAAAGCAAAAAACGGGAATAATCAGAGCTGATCGAAGCTAATTCGATAACCCCCTAAATTTGTATTTTGTATATAAACAGCATATGTCATTCAGGGGTTTATACAATATGTTAAACAATACATTTAATCAGACACACCTTCTGTATATTTATAAGGCGTCCTTAACTTTATTGCAAGTAAAGACAATATAACAACTTACAACTAACTTATACTAAAATAAAGACAAGGACACAGACTGCTTTGTTAAATGGTCATAACTTGCTTTTATTAAAGGTATGACAGTGAGCTTTTAATTTACTTTGGGGAGTCAAAGAATGATGCTACAAACACTCAGCTACAGCCATACATTACTTAACCAATATTATGGAGTGACTGATACGCCCCCTCTGTGGCCATTGTAAACTGAGCTGTGAAGACTCACAACCCTCTATAATACTGCATAGTATGAGCATGTCCGTAGAGAAGGACGCCCAAAGTCCTCCCGCAGAGGTAGGCCATACTATGACCCATCAAAGGATATGTGCTCCACAACGTTTTCTTACACCTTACGTGGCCGCTGGTTTATAGCCCCTTCTATCCCAACATGATAATATAACATAGTGTTAGTAAGAACACAACACAACACAATAAAGAGCATAGGAAAGAGATAGGGGAGGGAGGGACAAACACCGTCCAGAAAGGAAGTTGCTGGGCGTACACCAGCCTTATAAAGCCCACATATAGCCACTCCCACGAGCTCACACATGGTCAGAAACCAACCAACCAAATAAACCCCCCAAACTACTTGTCAGGTTGCCTAGGATCGGTCGTTACTCACCGCAGTGCCGGCTTCCCCTGATCCCTTTGGTGGTCAGATGCTGGGTGCAGCGGCGGGTGATGCGCTGAGCATTATGCCTAGAGCCATGTGAACATCCATGTGTCGCGCCGTGCCTTGGTTAGTGCAGTCGCCGTCATGGACGCGGCCTCGGCAGTTCATATCACCTGACTGCCCTTTACCCAATGGTAGCATGGTAGTGGTCACCTGATGCTGTCCACCTATGATCTGCTACCTTAGAGTATAAAGTCTGCCTCCGGACGTAAGGAAGTTGCCTGAGCAATTTTGTCGTTATCCAGTGTCTACTGAAGATCCCGTTCCAGGTCCCTCCTTGTGATATTCCTGAGCTTACCAGTGCCGACTACAGTGCAACAGTGCATCCTGAACATCCCACCTATGTGCGAACCTATTGCCACTTCGTCATGCAACAGTGCGTCCTGAACATCTCGCCTGTGTGCGAACCCATTGCCACTTTGTTACGCAACAGTATGTCCTGTACATCCCGCCTGTGTGCAAAGCCATTGCCACCTCATTGCGCAACAATGCATCCTGAACATCCCGCCTATGTGCGAACCTATTGCCACTTCATTACGCAACAGTGTGTCCTGAACATCTCGCCTGTGTGCGAACCCATTGCCACTTTGTTAGGCAACGGTGTGTCCTGTACATCCTGCCTGTGTGCAAAGCCATTGCCACCCCGTTGTGCTAAAGTGTGTCCTGTACATCTCGCCAGTGTGCAGAGCAATTGCCATTTCATTGTTCTAAAGTGCGTCCTCCCACAAATCGTCTATGAGATGAACACCTGTCTACTCATTGTACCACTGTGCATCTGGAATCTCTCTATACAGTACTTCACAAGTGCCAATCCTCAGCGCCATTGTGCCTCATAGATCCTCTGGTGTATACATTATATTACATCACCTGACCAAAGGACAGCGACCTGCCAGCTGGGTGCAACTAAACCCATATCCCGCTTGGAGGGGTCACTGGTGAACACTTTTCCGGATGATTAGATTCCGCACCTTTGATCAGGTCTTGCCAATGACTGGTACTCGTGGAAGAGGAGGTCTTGTGTACAGGCCCCACGTTCCTGATTCCCTCTTCAGCCCAGAATCTCAGCTTGCACCCTTCAGCAGGGGATATCATACAGCCGGTCGTGACACTACTCTACCTATCAACAGTTGACCAAATTCAACCAATTACAAAAAAACTAGACTCTCATATATCCTTAAGCTTATGATGCTCTCATCTCATCTAAGGCGTCCATAACAATATAACAACTTACAACTAGCTTATACTAAAATAAAGACACGGACACAGACTGCGTTGGTTAAATGGTCATAACTTGCTTTTATTGAATGACCCAGATCTTTTAATTTAGTTTTGGGAGGCAAAGAAGGGTGCTGCAAACACTCAGCTCCAGCCATGTGTTACTTAACCAATATTAGGGAGCGACTGATATGCCCCCCCTGTGGCCATTGTAAGCTGAGCTGTAAAGACTCACAACCCCCTATAATACTGCATACTATGAGCATGTCCGCAGAGACATACCCAAAGTCCTCCTACAGAGATAGGCGGTACTATGACCCTTCAAAGATATGTGCTCCACAACATTTTCTTACACCTTAAGTGGCCGGTGGTTTGTAGCATCTTCTCGCCACCACCAGGTTCAAAGAACCGCAGCCTGCCACCTAAACCAAAACACCAGACCGCATCCAAAAAGAAGACACAGCACCCAAAAACACACATACCCTAACTCTGACAATGCACCCCATCAGAGCAAAAAACGTGAGCATGTTCCAGCTGCAAACTTGGGTGCCACACCACCAAACCACCAGGCCCAGAGACAAAATGAGAAACAGCCTTATTAATCTTCCTGAGCCTTATTCAGCCCAGAAGATTCTGGGCCAAATGGTCTCTAGAAACCCACCACACATGGTGAAGGACAATTTCTGACCACACCAAGCACACACAAGGCCACCGCGACCGTAGGGCGGCCAAGTCAGCCTTCATCCACAAGATCAGATCAATTTCCAATATCATTGCCTCCAAGGTGAATTACCAACCATGATGGGCACTTTCTATGATGAAACAGAAGGTTCAAAAGAGCCGACCAATGCATACCTCGACCCCAAACCACCAAACCTGACGCCCACCTAATAACAGGGACGCCCTTCTTGCCATCCCATGCTTCTAAGCCCAATAAATAAATGAATGTCCCACAAGCCACACTTGCTCAGAAGACACGGACAAAGCTGTAAAAGAACAAACAGACTAAAACGGCACTAATCAGAGCCTATAAAAGAAAAAGGATAGAGAGGTAACCAGGAAGGAGAATGTTAGTAGCAATACCCAAGCAAAGGAGAAAATCTCAAAAACCTCCCGTGAGCCATGAATAATAAGCCAATTGAATTGAGGCCCTTTTGGAGGAAAATTAAAAAATCCCTTCACACCCTCAATTTTTGAATGCTAGCCATTCAAAAATTGGTGGGTAAACAACATTTCTGGGTAGCAAAAACACAACTTAAAGCTTATCACATCTAACTTATGACTTAAATGCGGATGACTTCCATCTACCAATAGCTTGAATGGCAGATGGAGGCAACCCGCTGGCCACGGCGCAAGTAGCATGAGTACCATACTGTGCAACAACCAAACCTAACTGACCCAAACAGCGCTTAAATACAGCAGCAAACTGGAACTGAGTCAAGGGGGGGAGACTGCATGCAATAACCATTGCGGGCCGACTGACGGGCGCAGACCCACATATAAACCAGCCAAGCGCAAAGGGCAAACTCAGTATTAGAAGGGGGAATTTTGCACAGGACAGCCCTGGCCTTTAGTACCACATGCTTAAGTAATAGACCGGAGTAAGCAGACCTCCTACTAGATGCCTCAAGCTCGCTAATCAGAAATGCGCCAAAGAAAGCCAGCACATACGCTAATCAGAACAAAACAGATTCAAAGTCAGAAGAAGCAATCAATGAAATCACCCCTACCAGACGCTATAGCAGTGCCAGAGCAATTGCCGGTGAGAATCACCTACCATGGGGGTTTCTGTAGCCCAACCCTTAAGGGGTTATAGACAGCACTAAACAACTTTGTGGGGTTGTGACCGCCATTGAAGGTGAGAGAAAAAGCAATAACCGCTAGGGCAGAAACCATGGCCGCCTTAGATCGGCCCCTCAGATAATGGCCCCACTCAAACTCAACCAAGTGCTGACCCAAAGGTTTACCCACAGAAGGATACCTAATCTGATAAGTCTCCCAGCCGCGCCAGGCTGCCTCGTAAACCCGCTAAATTGACGGAGCCAGGGACCTCCAGGCCAGACCAATTAGTCCGGCTCGACAATCTGCCAGCAGAAAACGGACAAGTCATCCCAATCGGATTAACCTCAGAGGCCAACATCCGAAACCTATCAAATAGAAAACGGGATAGGGAATCCGCTATCCCATTCTAAATGCCTGGGCGAGTCGCACCCTGTAGACAATATTCGCCTGCAAACATTTAAAAACTAAGAACCTTAACAGATGCAGCGCCATAGGAGAAGAAGGATGCTGATTATTAATACCGTGCACCACGGCCAGGTTGTCACACCAAAAATTATGTTCCGGTCAGACAACCTGTCAGCCCACAAATCCACAGCCACTATTATTGTAAAAACTCCAATAACAGCAGGTTTGACTGCAAACCACGAGATATCCATGATGCAGGCCATGGAGCAGCGCACCAGTTCCCCTGAAAAAATACTCTGAAGTCAGTTGAATCTGCAGCATCGGTAAACAACTCAGCAGTGTCAACTGGCTGCAAGGGCAAAATCAACTCTGAATTAAAATCCACCAAAAATGAAGCCCGCGCCCGGAGGTCATCCAGGATTTCCATGGAAAGGCGGACACTGAAATGCAGTGTGGAGACCACTGCAATGGCATGCTCCAGCTTGCAGCAAAACATCTGCCCCATAGGAATGATCCGGCATGCAAAATGAAATGAACCAAAGACCGAATGCACCTTACGCAATTTAACCTGCTGTGGATCCAAGCAACACTGAATCTGATTTAGCAGTCGCTGCACCTTATCGGCCAGAAAACTGGCAGCACCCAGTAACTGTGTCCACTTCGATACCAAGGTAAGACAAGCAAGAAGTCGGGCCTTCCGTACTGTCCAAGGCAACCGGCACACCGAGCACCCGGAAAAGGGGCCTGTGCAGAAAACAAGTGCTAAACTTTTCAAAATATGCACATGAGATGGCATGGGGAGCCCATGGGGAGGCACCTGTAAACAAAAAAAATGTCCATCTAACTTAAAACACATAAAACGTAGGGCTCATGGTGCAACGGCAACAGGCGAAAAGCGGATTCAACATCCAATTTTGCCAACATAATCCCAGGACCAAAACACTTTGTCATAGCGATGCCTAATCAAATAACTGGTACTGGACCTGGCCAAGTGAGTGGGGATTGCATCGTTCACAGAGCCCCCATGAGGGTACAGCAAATGCTGGATCAAACGGTATTTCCCCTGGACCTTTTTGGGCACGACACTGAGAGGGGAAATACACAGGTGTGGCAAAGGAGGGGCAGGAAAAGACCCGGACATATGGCCCAAAGCCACTTCAGCAAACACTTACTGTCGCACCACATGGGGAAGCTCTATGTCAAATTCCAGGAGGAGACCATATGCAATGCGCCATCTACGGGTAACCGGAAGCCTAAACTAAAATTGTCCAGCAAAAATTGGGAATCTTGCCACAAAGGATCCAGCCCAACCATTTAGCCAACTCATCTAATGCCACCGGAGAATAGGCCTTACTTGTCAACTCCGGAAACATCAGTCCTGCCCCCTGAACTACCCTTCAAACCTGACTTACAGTCCTTGGCGGGGTGACTGCCATTACTGATGCGGCAGAAGGTACGAAAACTACACCCAGCCCCCCGGAAACACCGAGAATCATTATAGGCAAAACATTTCCCCTTGGCAAGCACATTCACACCAGCATGCGAAGGGAGGGTAGCCGTCCTGCCCTGCACTCCTTCCGCAGGCACCTTAGTTTCCTGGGTAACTGCTAACCAGACCTCAACATCATTGTGGCATAACCAGCTGACCGTCCTGCTTCCTATGAAACTGCTCATCGTAATCCCTCCAAACAAAACTTTTGGATTTGACGAAAATATCGTACACCAAATGAATATACTTAATGACATTACAGTGCTCCATTGGACGAGTTTTGAGGTAGCTAAACTATGGCAAGAATCCTTTCCAGCCCCCCGCCCCTGGTTTCTTGGCTTTATCTAAAGCTTTCTTCACCATCAGTTAGAGAAAGACATCCACGCTTATCCTTGCAAATCTTGTCCCTAACCCGCTTTCGCAAACCCCTGTCCACTGCTGTATTGGTGCAGTGAACCATACCAGAATACTCAACAGGCGCAACAATAGCAACAGGAGCTGACTGACGCTTAGCCACCTTCTTAACGAAAACGTGTGCAACTAGCCGAACTGGACGAGGAGTTACTATCACTAGACTCTGAATATTACGCATCACAGAGCAAAAAAGGGACAGCAGACTGACCACCAGCCGGCCCTGACATCCCATCACCAACAGCTGCAGGCACCGCAACATCATGGGCAATGATCATGTCACCTGTAGCAAGACCTGCCACAGCACTTCCAATTGAGATCCCATCACCACCAGAAGTCATCATGAGAACACTAGGCAAAACACTGTGGCGATACACAGAATATGTTACAGCACTGGACATCACAGCGGGGGTACCTGGAACTGTAGCCAGGGGAAGTGCAGGGACAGGAGGAGAAGATGCAGTGGGATAAGAAGGTAAAGGGGGAGGGACAGCTTAACTGCACTGGGAGGGGAAGGCACCGGTGGGTGCGGGGCTGGACCCTGTGGAGTAGGAAAATGCTGCAACCAAGACGGGGCAAGAGGCAAAAAAAAACAAAAAGCGGGTGCTGGGTAATGGGGGAAATGGTAAGGCTGAGAAAAAGAGGGGTGCCAGTAAGCAAAAAGGGGTCCCAGCCAAAGAATAATAGGGAGAAGGGGTACCTTGGCCAGAAATATTTGAAAAAACGAGGTTGGGAAACAGAAGAAAAAGTGGGGAGGACCAGGCAGGAAGAGCAGGTGCAGAGGACAAAACAGGGAAAGCTGGATGGACTTATGGCAGGGGAAAAAGGGGGGGGAGGAAACAGGCTTGGGGCAATGGAGGGGGTGAGAAGGGGTGGAAGCTGCCCCCCCCTCAATGGAAACAGAAGGGTGCTGAAAAGAGGCACCCCCAGCAAAATTTCCCCCCCAGGGAAACAAAAAGGTCTGAGCCCAGGTATGGAGGGGCGGGGCCAGCGGACAAAATTATGGCCTCTTCCCCCGGGGAAGGGGTGCAGTGGAAGAAGAGGCCCAGCCGCAGCTTGATACAGCACTGCAGGGGGCACCCGGCAGAGGGGTATGACAGGAGGCCGTATCCTGGCCCAGGCGCGGGCAACAGGGGTGCGCGAGAGCCGCCCTCATATGCTGGAAGTGATGCCACGCCCGTGGGGGCATCATGGGTGAATGCTGGGGTGAGCGGTGCCCTGCGGGAGATGAGGACCACTCATCTGTGGAAGCAGGGGACGTGACGAGAGACCATGAAGAACCATAGGCAGGGGCGTGGCTGGTCCCCAAGCCAGAGGTGAGGCTCTGGGGCGAAATACAAGGGATGGGAGGCTGAGGCGGCACCGGGCAGGGCAGGAGGAGAGCAGGGGGAATCCATAAAATGGCAGGGGGGGAGCAGAGCGCTTAGGGCGGGGCATTAAAAAGGTGGAGAAGTGCAATGAAAGAGGAGGGGAATGGAGCAGGGAAAGAGATGAGAGGGGAATAGAATAAAAGGAGAAAATAGGAGAAAACAAAGAGAAGCAAAAGGGGTAACAGAAAAGAGACAGAAACACACAGACAGGGAGAATGAAAATTAATAAATATCACCAGATACTGTCCAGAGGTGCACCAGCCTTATAAAGCCCACATATAGCCACTCCCATGAAATCGCACATGGTCAGAAACCAACCAACTAATAAAAAAAAAAAAACTACTGTACCTAGCAATAGTTGACCAAATTCAACCAATTACAAAAAACTAAGGACTCTTATATATCCTTAAGCTTATGCAGGTCTCGTCTCGTCATAACATACACTATAAAAAAGTATTGCAAGCTTCAAAAACAAATCTGACAATAACGTAAGAATTAGCTGGGGGCCACAGGTGAAGGCTTGGAGCACTGCATGCAACCCTAGGGGCCGAATATTGCCATCACTGGTCATGGTGGGCATTTGTACAGCATTATTAGCATACAGTAATGAAAGAACTTGGATATAATGATCCACTATACACATCGATAACTTATGAAGCTTACGGGTTAAGCATAGGTACAGTGAATCACATCAAACATCCAGAATCCAGAGTAATTTGGTCATTATTTTAAAAAAAAATTCCAAGGACGGATCTTTATAAACTGAAAAATTAAGAACGGTTGGTAACTATGGCGCTGTACTCTTTATTAGCTAATGAATGTTCCATGGTTTGCACTGGAAAGGTACCTTAAACAATGTTGAACTTCACCCTTAATCGATTGTTGCACTTGACCTGTGCTAGCTTTGGCCTACATGGTAAATGCACCCTGACTTTTACCGTATTTCTTGCAGTAGGACATGCCTATAGAAATAGCCATCCCAAACTGTGTAGTAGAATGAAACAATAGGAATCTGGCAGAATTCTGAAAGCAAATGATACCTAAATAAAACCTAATAAATGACATTACCCATCACAAGGCCACTGGTCTGGCTAAATGGCACTGCATGCGGCAGAGACGGTTGAGAGTGTGTTCTCTTGCATCCTTGTATGAACACTCTCTGGTTCTGCAGTAGAACTTAAACTGACCACACATCTAGCCATTGTTGTTCCAACAGGGAATTACTGTAGTTTGCTGATTTGGACAATAATCGTATAGTGTGTGGGACCAAATGATAATTTGACATTTGCTCCCACACGCTGAAAAATGACTGAAACATGTTTGATTCTACCGACTAGTTGTAACTATATAAGTTGGACACTTTCTCCCCGACTGAACGATTCTGATGTCAGAAGTAGAAAGTCCTAAAAGAAAAAGAAAAGGGCTCCAGTTGGGAGTGTCCGGAACTACTTTCCTTTGTTTAACATTGACCTATACTTTACTTTATATTTCAAGGGACCGCCATCTTCAAGAGAATAATATGAAAGGTAGTTATTAGATCCACTATACTACAGAAAATTTGGGAACCATTATCTAGGTATGCGAATACTTTAATTAGTTTGAGGAAAGGTAACCAACCTGTTTGTTAGGGAATTTTGCTAGTTTCATTATAGGGTTAAGGGAATAAAGGGGGGCGTAGCTGGGAGGTTGTCAATCAAATTGATAGCCTATAACAGATAGTAAGGGGCTAGGCCTCTACTAGTGTCATAAACAGCCTGGTCGAGGAGCCATCTTCCTCTTTCCAGTTTTAAACCAGGCTGGCTGAGTATCACAGTGTTTTGTTGCTTCATTCTACTGTTCTGCCTCTCTTTGCCTTAATCTGCTATCCCTGCTGTTCCCCTTTTCTATTCATCTCCACCCCAACCGAGTCGCTTAGTGCCCCTGCCGCACCCTGCTCTTACACCCCCAGCATCCCTTGCCTGTTCTCACACCCCCAGCCTTGGCGCTCCCTGGCCTCAGCACGCCCCAGCCCCGCCATTTGGGCCTCACCGCGCCGCTTAATGATGGCAGCTAGACCGCTCAGCTGTATCCTCCTGCACAGCCAGGGTGAGCACCGGGAACTCCAGTGCCAGCGCTCCTCCTGCTTCCCACCTCACTGTCAGGTCAACCTGCTTCCCCCCTGCGGTCAGCGCCTCCAGCCAGCCCCGCTCACTTAACCGCAGTGGCCATTATTACAACGCCTGCCCCCACAGCTTTAGGAGCAGAGTGGCTGCCATAACCAGTCTGAATTCTAAATTATTATTTAGCCCCAGGGGCCCTCATGACAACATTTCTCCTAGGGGATCTGAGGGCACCAGGGCCCTCAGTGCGCCCCCTGTATCTTCTTACCTGGCCTCCCTTTCAACTGCAGTTAGTTTTATCAACTCCATCCAGTCAGGAGCGGGCGGCACTGCGCTGAACATGCGCACGCAGGCCATCCCCGGCCCTGCCACACTAATTCAGTCAGGTCGGTCCCCATATTTCTCAGGTGCAGCTCAGCAGCAGCCCCTCCCCCTTTCTTTACTGCTGCACACCACTTACCACAACAAGCCCTAATGCATTACATCATGGCTCCAAATTTTCCCATTCAGGACCCCCTTTTTCACAGGGTGCAGCAGGTTTTCACCAGAATTACCAGCTTTCCTTGACACTGCCCCCTCCACCTTCAGGACCTTTACCGCAATCCCCCCATTGCCACCAGCGCCAACTCCGCCCCTACCTTCCTGCTGGCCTTGCCACCATCTCCCCGCTTCTGTTCAAACGCCCTGTTCCACAGTCTGTATCTACACCTCATTCCCCACCTCACATGTCGTAATTTCAAGTCCCCAGGTTTCCATCTCTGAGTCTTCCAAGTTCACACACAAGGTTTCATTGGCGGTCCAGGTTTATACGGCGGTGAGTCAAGTCTGGGTGGGCGCACCATGCAGCGAAGGACAAGGAATGAACACGTAGTTGGTCTTGGCAGGGCCATCCTCTGCAGGATCTGGTGAGCATACCCTTCCTCCCTTGCGCAGCATTTCCCTCTTTTCCTTTGGCGATTCCTCCAGTTCTTCCAGCTCCACCGATAGGCCGCGCGAGTTCATGAAGTATTTGGCGCAAAAGCTAAAGTGGAAGTGTAAGAGCCCAAAAAAGATCCAGTACAGTATCGGCAGCTAAGGTCCCAGATGCAGCAGGGGATATGGTACATTGTGCGAACACAGCTATACTTAGGGGGTTGAGATCAAAAATTACAAAACGGTTTAGGAGGGGCAAGTTTGTGGATATGTTCACCATTACGGCTGATGCTAAAAAAGCTTTAGATCAGACAAAGGCCTGCGGGCTAGCTGCAGAGGAGGCTCGTCGTTCTTATCAAAATTGGTTAACCGGCATGTATACATTCGCAGCAAGTTACCTAGAGACACGGCCAAGGGAATACATGAATGTACAGTACTGAAGTACATGCAGTTGGTTCATTGGCATGTATACATCAGCGAGGCATAATGTTCGGCGCCAGTATGACGAGACTTTCAGGAAGAAGCAGGAGGATCAGGCAGTTTTTAAGTTCTGCTTCAGGGATGTGGAAGTCTGGCTGGAGGTTACCCAGCAGCCCAAAGTAGCAGTTGATTCCACTGTGGCTTGGAAAGAGACCTTTCTGGCATGTCCCGGCGCCTCTGGCTCCGGCCGTGGTAAGTGCTATGCGCTTAACAACGCTCAATGCAATAAACATACAGTAAAGGATCAAGATGTAGGTACTGTATAGGCATATCTGAATGATGTGCGGTGGCGGACATCCCGGCCAAAGAATGCAACCGCATCGGAGGCACTGGAGCAGGTCGGGGGGAGCACCATAACGAACAATGAGGCGGTGTTAAATAAGGCACTTTCCCAAGTTAATTTGGTTGAGTTGCGAAAGTGGTTAAGTCACTATCCCCTCAGGGAGGAAGCTGCCTTTTTGTTGGATGGTTTTGAGTTCGGCTTTCGTTTGCCCTTAACCCGTGATATCTGCGTTATACTAAACGGAATCTGAAGTCAGTTCGGGATCACCCTGAGTTCGTTGGGAGTAAACTAGAGATGGAGGTTAGATTGGGGTGCATGTGCGGCCCTATCTCGTCCCCCCCATGAAGGATTTATGCATTTCACCTTTGGATCCAGGCAAATTCTGTTTGATACAACATCTTTCTTACCCAGAAGGGGGTTCGGTCAACGACGCTTTAGATACTACAGATTGCCGAGTGGTTTATCAATCATTCAAGCAGGCCCTGGAGATGGTGCAAGGTTAGGGGTATCAAGCATTGATGGCCGAGGTGGATATTGAATCCGCTTTCTGATTGTTGCCCCTCCACCCCAAATCTTTTAAATATATGGGTTTTTAGGGTTGCAGAAGGCTATTATGTAGATAAGTGCCTACCATTTGGATGTTTTATTTCGTGTTCCATTTTCAAACGCTTCAGCTTTTTACATTTGTGCGTGCAGGTGGGTACAGGTCAGCAAGTGGTGACCCATTACCTAGATGATTTTTTATTAGTGGGACCACTCATTACTTTGGTTTGCAGGGATTTGCTTTTATTGCTGCAATTGCTTTTCTCAGTTCTGGAC
Source organism: Taudactylus pleione (assembly GCA_031769625.1). NCBI lineage: Eukaryota > Metazoa > Chordata > Amphibia > Anura > Myobatrachidae > Taudactylus > Taudactylus pleione. The sequence goes on from JAUIMM010000334.1 coordinate 8,929,339, forward strand.
GTGCTGGTCGCTCGTGATAAAATGTAGGACCTGGTTACACGCTTGTCTTTTCTTGGTATAGAGATAGATACTATGCTAGGTCTTTGCCGGTTGCCATTAGAGAAGTTTCGTAGGTTAGGGGAGCTGTTGGAATAATTTGTTTTGGCAAATAAGGTGTCGCTAAGGCTATTACAGTCACTTTTGGGCTTTTACATTTTGCTTGTAGAGTGATTCATACAGGTAGGATTTTATGTTGTCGTTTTGAACGTGCCACAGCGGGGGTTAAAAAGCCACACCACCTTATTCGTATATCACAAGACTTGCGTGAGGATCTGCATGTACAGAGTGGATGGTATTTTTACGGGACTTTAACGATGTTCGTATATGGCTTCCACCACCAGTGGACAATTACGAGCTTCAGCTATTTACAGATGCTTCCAGTTTCGGGGCATTCTTAGAAGGAAATTGGTGCGCGGAAGTTTGGCCCGGTGGCAGGGTTTAACCGCAAGCATGCTTGGGGCTCTTTCCAATCGTGGTTGCAGTTGAGCTGTGGCTTAGCAAACTCAGCAATAGGAGGGTAGTGTCCTGGTGTGATGAATTAGGCGTTGTTTATGCTATCAATAATCAGAGGGCGGAGTCCCCTCCTGCCTTGCGGTTGTTTAGGCATTTAACCCTTTTGTGTTTACGTGGGCATATAGAGTTTCGGGCCTGTCACGTTCCAGGTGCAGAGAACAAAATAGCTGATGCTTTGTCTCGTATTCAATGGGATAGGTTTAGAATGCTGGCTACTTTTGCATGGCTTATCTTGTCCTGTCTTGTCCATGTCTGGCAGATTATCACGCCGGCATTGAAGGACTTGCATTAATGTCGTTGACCCAAGTACGCTGAGGACCTATTCAGCGGCTTGGAATGATTGGCAAGGTTTTTCTAGCTTCCAGGAGAGAGGGAGATAGCTGATCCATGACTACATGTTAGAATTTGTTTGGAATTGGCACGAACGGGGTCGTTCTACAGTGGCTATGTCGGCAGCGCTGCGTTTCTTTTTTCTCACGGTTGCATGGTGTGGCAGACCCTATCAAGTCGTTTTCTTAGCTAAAGCAATAAAGGGTTGGGGCTAATGAGCGCCTAGTTCCAGGGGATTCACGTAGGCCCATTGATCCAACACTTTTAAAGGAGCTAATAGTCGCAGTATCTGGGGTCGCTTTGGGTGATTACGAAGCAGCACTCTTTTAGTTTAGCATTCTCACTAGCTTATTTCACGGAATTTAGAATTGGCAAGTTTGTGTCATTTAATTAGATTTCGACATCATCTGGCCTGTTATTCGGGTACGTAGTTGTTAAGCCAGACCTAATTTTGTGCCGCAAACATAGAGCAAAAACCGATCAGCTAACTAGAGGGCGGTGGATCTCTATCCCAGCACATACGGACCCTGCCATCAATCCAGTGGGTTTGGCCGTGCACTTTTACAAGGTATGGCCCCCTGGCAGTGTGCGCAATGGCTCATCCATGCCGATCAGACACAGCTGGCCAAGTCTCAGTTCACAAGGGTTTTTACAAACTGTTTGATTGCTTTAAACTTGCCTTTAGATCAGTTCGGAACCTATTCATTTAGGATTGGGGCGACGACTTCTGCAGCAGCTGCAGGCGCTTCTTTCGACACTTTAAAACAGTTAGGTCAATAGAAGTTATCATCTTCAAAGGTCAATGGAAGTCATCAGCAGGACTTATTTTCGGGGGGATAAGTTACATAGCTAGCAGCGCCTTTTGTGAGTTTGTTGGGAAACCCAGGGGCCTTATGCCTACTGCCTCTTTGGAGGTTGAAGGGCTTTTCAGTTTTGTCTTCAAAGAGGTTTTATGTTTTTCACCTTCATGTGGGTCACCCAACTATTGTTTCCCTTCCCTTGGCTAGGCTGTTTGAATATTTTTACTAATTCTGATGTGATTACCCCATTTTTCAGTTTTTCCCAGGAGTGCTAACTGTTGGGTGTGGTTTGTAGGGCACTCCTACATTTACTGGGCTAATAAGCATCCTTTAGCAGTTCAGGCCCCTCAAGTGTTAGGTACTGACAAGATTAGATGGTTTGGGTTTAGGGGCATGTGGTGGTCTGGCTTTTTTGGATGCCTTATGAACGGCAGAAGTGAGATTTGGGCCCCCCGTCTGGTTAGTCATACATTTAGGGGGCAATGACCTAGGCCAGGGGTCTTCAAACTTGGCCCTCCAGCTGCTGTGGAACTACACATCCCAGCATGCACTGCCACCTTTTTGATATAACAGCATGCTAAAACTATGTGCAGTGCATGCTGGGATGTGTAGTTCCACAGCATCTGGACGGCCAAGTTTGAAGACCCCTGACCTAGGCACTTGCAAAGGTGTTAAGCTTATACTCACTATTAGAGGGGACTTGCGAATAGTCTATGAGAAATGGCCAGATGTGAGATTGGTGCGGTCAGAAATAGGAGGTTTTGGAGAGGCTCACAAGGTGGAGCAGCTTTAGACCGGGTACGTAGGAAAATCAATGCTGCGATTTCCAGGATGGTCACCAACATGTGAGGGGGAGTTATTTGGCACCCTCAATTGCGTTATGAGGAAAAGAGCTTTTATAGGCCCGATGGGGTACACCTCAATGAGCAGGCCTGGAATGGTTTATTAGAGACCTTTGCGGATTTCTTTAAAAACAAGCGGTTTCGGATGGGTGGCAGGCTCGGTTCTTTGAACTGAGCTTTGGCGGGAAGCAGTGCTCCTATGCGCCGTATTATGGCGTAAGAGTAACTGGGTAGCATTTTCCTCTTGATAGCGCAAGTTGGTCATCTACCTTAATGTGGGGCCTGGCCTTCATCTTAGGGAGGGGTCAAGGCTATGCCAATTAAGGGTGAATGGTATTGCCTCAGGCCATTTTGCATCGTGCGGAGATCCACCCCATTTATTTAGTCAAATACAATTATTGGGCTGTGGCCTCGGAGCACTGCCTTTTTTCTGCCACCGATCTCTCAATTTCAATTACAATTCAATCAAATAAATTTCATCTGTGTAATCTTTTAATTCCACATAAGTGTCTGAGTGGTTATATCTAGTTATTTAGTTAAATTATGTAACAAAATGTAAGAATAAAACAATGGGTAACTTAATATTATTATAATAACTGCAATGATGATGATGATGATAATAATAATAATAATAATAAAAAATTATACATAGGTTTTATTTATTAACTTCATAAAGGAAGCACATATTTTGTAATAAATAAATAAATGGGGTCACTGAGTTTATTTAAAAATATATAGACAGAGGTAATTTAATAATATAAAGGTGGCACAGTTTAATTATAAATGTAGTGAACAGTTTATAATGGGGTCACATTTCTTTTTTCTATACTTTGAAACCCACCAGCCAGGGGTATAAGGAGGAACTAATGATATTTAGCACTGACCCTGGGAATTCATAGGTGTGGGGGAATGGACATATGTTTGTCCCCCACCCTATTTGGCCTAAAGTCCATGCAATTAATTTCAATGGGCACTTGTATTTAATAATTTTTTTACCTATATCAACAGATTTAATTGATCTTAACGTGTGATCAATGCAGGGAGACTCTGGAACCTCTTGCTACCATACATTCATACTGTGGCTAACGTGGGGAACTGCTTGTGATTGGCTGATTGACTTACAGTACTATTAACACTCCAAAAGTTTCTTCTATCATTCTGCTGCCGAGCTCTGACTAGAACATTACAAGAACATTTTCCTGTAGATTACAAGGTGTCAGCCCACATTTATACACATTTTGCACATTATGCTCTTCACTTTGCACTGACCCTTAGCCTGAAGGTTTATGTTACGCCAGGCATATGAAATGCCTTTTGTATCCTTTCCCTTTGGCACAAATTTTTAAATCTCTCTTTGGATTACATGAGAAAATGTTTGAATTTTATTACCATTATGGAACATTTCTCTTTGGTTTATGATATTTCCCATTTGGATTACTAATATTTATTTTTCCCTTTGGGTTAAACATAGGCTTAGCATATCATCCCTTTAAACTGGGACAGTCATGGATTACACAGGTTCTGTGGCTCATTAAAACCAGGTGAAATCCAGGCTTGAAGTCAGCCAGCCACAGAACCTGTGTAATTCATGAGTGTCCTGGTTTAAAGGGATAGTATAGTAAGCCTAGTTATACAGTATTTCCCATTTGGATTACAAATATGGACATTTCCCATTGGATTAGACGAGGAACATCACCTTGGAATACCAATATATTCCTCATGTCCCGTTACCCACAGCCCAGGGGTACTGGGAAGAACTCCATTGATTTTCACATATGGCTGGTAATCTTTGGTAGGAAATGTGCACTGTTTTTCTGCTGACCTTCAATGATAGAGGCTCTAACCCCAAGGGGAACACATGCAAATGTGTCAAGCACATATCAACAGAAGATGAATTGTATATCATACACATAGCACTTATATAAGGTTTCATATGTAGTTTTTCGCAGATGGGTGAAGTGGGTGACTATGGAGAAAACCATGTAAAGATTTGCCAGCAGTTAAATATACTGTAGTGATGAGAGCTCTCTAAGTTTCAGGATCGGCATACTTTTCAAGTCCTAGCTATCATCCAAACTGTGATCTGCCCTTGACTCTTCTCTGCTTGTTTCTAAGCAACATAACAACAGTTAAACAGAACCTTTCAGCAAGAGATGTGCTATGAACACTAAACTCTAAACCATTAACACCTAGGAGAAGATTACTTAATGAAGCAATATGATGCAATGATCCTCATGTACTGACTGCACTAAAACACATGAAGTGTAATACTGTATAGAACAAAAATAGCTCTTATACTGCCAATACCAAAATCTGCAGCTGATGCAAAAAGATAACTTCTGTTTCACCATTTTCATTAATCTATCTATCTATCATCTATCTTTCATTCTATCTATCTATCATCTATCTGTCGATCTCTCTAAAATCAATCACAGATCCGGCACTCACCAACCCACGACAGGTGCCCAACCAAAGCAGCATACAGATACTTCAAAATGGTGGTGGCACTCCAGGACTTGTAGAAGAATAACACAAGATTGCTATTGCAACATTTCAGTTTATTAAAAAAAATTTCATCAGGCACGATGGCGTTTTTTTAAATAAATCGAAACGTTGCAATAGCAATCTTGTGTTATTCTTCTAGAACTCCTGGAGTGCCATCACCATTTTGGAATATCTATCTATCTATAAAGCGAGGTGTGTTAAACTGGTGCCACGCAAGGCCACGGGCCCCTTGCAGAGGTACCACATTACATAGGAAAGCTCAGGATGTGTCCTTAGGATGTGCCTGACACCCATCTTCCCGCACAAGTGCTCCCGAGGCTCTTGTTCTGTGACATCATGGTGGTATGTGTACCAAGAGCGAGGGGCGAGGATTGGAAGCCCCGGCTCTTATGCGCTACACTACACTACATAAGGAGGCCCACTTTACTTTACATGCATGTCCGTAATGGTTAGCAAGACTGCGAAAACATCAGTACAATCGAGTAACATCGGACCCATATGCACAGTTAAGGCAGGTCAGACCGCACTCAGGAATTTCTTACTTCAGCGCACGCTATGAGGCCTCAGGTTGCGTATGGTATCGCAGTAGATAATTTATACACGCCCCAGCAACAGCATTGCAACGCACTGGCACACCTGCGTTTGCCCGACCACCCAGCCGTCACAAACGGCACTTCCTGTCAATCACTCTGCCATGGGTCTGCGTAGCCTCTGCGATTGCAGTTCCGATCGCAATGAATGGTTTGCGCACATGCACTGCAATGCATATGCATGCGCAGAACACAACAATCGGCCAGTTGCGTGCGTATAAGCAGCTGCGTTCCTTGCTGAATCAGGCTCACAGTCTCGAAAGCAAGAGGTGAATACTTAACCCTTCAGGGATTGAATTTCTCCCTATTTTAACCAAGGAATCAAGTCCGGGACGGAACTAGCGGCAGTGCATTGCACCGGGGTCCGCTGCAATCAAAGGACATGCAGCTGGCAGCACTATGCAGGCCAGCCAGGTACTGATAATAAGTCAGACTGTGCCATTATAGTACGCCGCTGGACGCCGATGCCTCACCGTCGGCTGCTACAAGAGGGAGGATGCGTCCGGCTGGGGGAGAGAAGGAGAGGACACCTCCACAGGCATGTGCACATGGTCTGGGGCACAGCGCATGCTGTCACTTTGGCCACGGTTTCCATTCCAGCCTCTGCTGCTCGAGGAGCTAGTCACTTCTGGTTCAGTTTTGAAATCCAGTCACTGAGTCTCAGTGCTACTCCAGAATTGCAGGAGAGAGGAAGGTACAGTGAGGAGGAAGGATGCGGAGTAATGCAGATGATGCCTGAAAATCCTTCAATCCCCATCCCACCAGAGATTGGAGATCTACGGAGGTGATCTCGCAAGTGCCACAGGCAGGAGGAGAAGACTTCTTCAAGTCCTCTGATTAGTGACTTGCCACCATCCGGATTGAAGCCTCTCTCTATCACCTTTTACCCATCACCCTTTGCCTCTCCAAGTTACCATCTGCCTATCACCCACTGCTTCTGCCTGTCACCCAGTGACTTCACTAGGGGGGTGCAGAGGGTGGGGTCTGTCTTTTCCCATCACCCTGTACCCATCACCCTCTGCCTCTCCCTGCCACCTTCTGCCTCCCCGTCACTTTCTGTCTATCATCCTCTGCCTCTTCCCATCACCCTCTACCCATCACCTTCTGCCTCCCCATCACCCTTTACCTGTTAACCTCTGAATCTTTCCGTCATCCTCTACTCATCACCCTCTCCCTCACCCTGTCACTGTCACAACCGGGCACTAGGGACACCTCTGTTGAGGCCAAGAACTGGGGGTTTAGGGTGGTAGAGCAGCAACAGACGGGGTGACAGTGAAAATTTCTTCCTATCGCGGCCAAACCCAGGTTTGGCTAGACCTGCCCAGAGGCGCGGAGTCTAACCCCCTTGGTGGTCTTCACCGGTGACCCCTCCTATTTGGATTTGGGTTTTGCCACACCAAGTGAGCAGATCGCGGCCCTCTGGACAGGTACCTGGGAGTGGCAGAAGACAGGAATATAATGCTAGAAAATAACACTGATACTTATTGGAAAATGTAATAACACTGGAAGTTACTAAAATGGGATGGCACTGCGAAACACTGGAAATGGAGTGGTATTGGAGGAATCAGTATGATTTAAATCCCGACAGCGGCTGCCCGACACAGGAGGAAATCCAGATAGTCTAGAGAGGTAAGTAGAACTAATCTAATTCCCCCCCTAACCCTCCTATAGGGTGCCTAACCATAACCCTCCCCCCAGTGCCTAACCCTAATCCCACCTCTAAGTGCCTAAACCTAACCCCCCCTTCCCCGCCACCTAAACCTAAATCCCCCGGGGGGGTGCCTAACCCTAACCTCCCCCGGGGGTGCCTAACCCTAACCCCCCCTTCCCCTAGCCTAACCCTAACCTCCCAGGGGAGGTGCCTAACCCTAAGGGAATGGAGCCCTAAACCTAACCCTCCCCCCCCGCGGCTGTCCACTAAGGTGCCCGGCATCCAGATCGAAGGTCTCCCGGTGTAGGTAAAATGACAAGTGTCTGGATTTCGACGCATGTTATTTAACCCTTGCTGGGATTAAGCAGTCGGGAAGCGGTCGGTCGGCATTGCGTCCGCCAGCTTCCCGTACCGGAAATGCTAGAAGTGAACCAGACGCAGGTGTACTCTGGGAGACACGGGAGATCCTGAGACTGACTTGCTGTAATGATGAATGTAACACAGGGAGAGAGCTGGATAACACACCTGAATTCAGCATGAGAGCAAATATATATAACACAGGGAATCAACAAGAAAAGCTGAACTGCACACTGGAGAGAGAATCACTGGAAATAACTGGAAGTTGAAAACAACAGGGAGCCTGGAGTGAAGAAAAAGTACTGAGGGGCCTATTCATCAATACTAAAATAATGGTTTTAAGGACATTTTCCTTAATTATGTTTTATTTAGTATTCATTAACACACTTAACACAGGAGATATCACTGATATCTCCTGGTTAAGTCCGCCTGCGTTAATTTCCACACTCCCCATACATTAGTATGGGGATGTAAAAATTAGGCTATTCATCAAATTTTAAAAATTCAGTAATTTTGGAATTTTATGGTGTTACTATACGGCACTCTCAGGTGGCGTTTCGCGTGTTACACTTACCTGCTTTCAGCTGGGCAGGTCCTCTTCCGGCTTGCTCCGTTGCTCCCTGGTCCCTCCTCCGGCTCCAGCTGCTGCTCTGACTGTGTTCTCCTGGCAGAACACAGTAAAGTAAAAAAAAAAAAAAGTTTTTAAAAAAAAGCTTCAGCAAGCTGGGCGGGAGGTCGGGGTCTGCGGCTGCAGCCTGTGGGGTCCAGGGGGCCAGATAGGTTGGGGAGGGGAGCGGAGTGGAGGGGCGAACACAGAGTTACCGCAGTGGTAATCAGTGCTGTGCATGCGCCGCTTTTGTGAACGTAACGACGCATGCACAGCACTGATTACAGCTGCGGTAAGTTACAGTAGATAGGGAATAGTATCTATTTCCTGAAAAGCTGTCATCGCAAAAATGACAGCTTTTCGGAATACATACTTATGGGGAGGAGGAATGATCAGCTGAGTGACCGCAGGACTACCATTGGGAGAAACTAGTCAGGTGATATGGACCAACATGGCTGCGCCCATGCCCGCTACCACGGGAACCAGGACACACATGCGGAATCCCTAGCAGACCACGGGTAGAATACTCAGTCACCACTCACCTCCACTGCCAGCGACTGAACGCCTAAGCCCAAGGACGCCATCGCGGAGGTGAGTAGCAGCCCGATCCCAGGCCGCATCCTGACAGTCACCCTCTCCCCATCACCCTCTGCCTGTCACCCTCTGCCCATCATCCTCTGCCTCTCCCCGTCACCCTCTGTCCATCATCCTCTGCCTCTTCTCATCACCACCTGCCTCACCCTGTCACCCTCTGCTTCTTCCCGTCAACCTCTGCCTCTTCCCGTCACCCTTTGCCCATCACCCACTGTCTCTCTCTGTCACCTTCTGCCTCATCCCGTCAACCTCTCCGCTGTAATCCTCTCTCTCACCCTGTCACCTTCTGCCCATCACCCCCTGCCTCTCCCTGTCACCTTCTGCCCATCACCCCCTGCCTCTCCCTGTCACCTTCTGCCTATCGCAGCCTGCCTCTCCCGGTCATCTTCTGCCTCTTCCCATCACCTTCTGAACATTATCCTCTTTCTCTCCCTGTCACCCTCTGCCTGTCCCCGTCACCCTCTCCCCATCACCCTCTGTCTCTGCCCATCATTCTTTGCCCATCACCCTCTGCCTCTACTAATCACCCTCTGCCTCTCCCCATCATCCTTTGTCTGTCACCCACTGCCTCTCCCTATCACTCTCTGCCTTTACCTGTCCCACTAGGCCCGTCACACTCTGCGTCTGCCCATCCTCCTCTGCCTCTTCCTGTCACTCTGTACCCATCACCCTCTGCCCCACCCTGTCACCCTCTGCCTCTGCCCATCACTCTTTTGCTCATTACCCTCTACTTCTCCTCATCACCCTCTGCCTCTCCTCAACAACCTCTACCCATCACCGTTTGGCTCTTCCCCACACCTCTCTTCATCAACCTCTGCCCATCACCCTTTGTCCATCATCCTCTTCCTCTCCCTGTTACCCTCTGCCCAACACACTTTGCCTCTCACCATCTCCCTCTGCCTATCCTAGTTGCCTCTGCCCACCCCCCACCTCTCCCCATCATCCTCTGCCTATCACCCTCTACCTCTTTCCATCACCTTCTGCCCGTCATCCTCTGCTTATTCCCCTCACCCTCTACCCATCACCCTCTGCCTCTTCCCATCACCCTCTGCCCATCATCCTCTGCCTCTCCCTATCACCCACTGTCCATCACCCTCTGCCTCTTCTTGTTACCCACTGCCCATCACCCTCTGTCTCTCTCTGTCAACCTCTGTCCCTTTTTGTCATCATTTGTCCATCACCATCTGCCAGTTTCCATCACCCTTTGCCCATTACCCCCTGCCTCTCTCCATAACCGTCTGCCCATCACCCTCTGCCTCTTCACATCACCCTATGCTCGTCCCCCTTTGGCATCTGTGGACCCTCCAAGCAGCACTGCTGACATAAGACACTGGTTAGTATAAAGGGGGCATGGATTATTATTATTTGATTAAAGGAGGCACATGTTTTTATTAGACACTGGGATGCTTTCTGTATTGTATGGCAGTGATGCGGCACACTACCATGTGACATGAACTCAGAAGGGAGGTGCAAAAGTTCTGCCACTGAATTAATATTGTTACATCAGCAGTCATAAAACCCAAATACGCAGAATCCAAGGGATAGGTGCTCTTGTAGGCAGTGGGGAGGAGATGATGGCATACGTGAGGGAAGGCAAAGCACATGAAGGAAGAAGGCTCTTCTCGTACAAGTGACAAATGGGTAAAAACCAATAGAGCAAGTTCATTTGTTTTACTAGGGCAAATAAGGTAACATCAACAGTATGTTGATGGGAGCAATAAAGGTAGGTCAATAGTAATAAAATAAAATAACAGTTTTCTACACTATGTGGGATTATAGTAATCATACTTGCCTATCTTCCTAGACCCGCTGGAAGGCTCCCAAATATCGGATGGTGCTCCCTGCTGCCCAGAAGAGTATTCAAGTCTCCCAGTCTGAAACTGCTGCTGCCAACATCTGCCCATCATCGCCCACCTCCTGAAGTGGGCAATCCGGGTGACTGATGACACGATTCACGCTCATTCATGTCATTGTAGTTTCGCCCCCCCACCACCACTTTACAATGACAGTAATCTCTGCATTGTACAGCAGGGACGGGGCCACAATGACGTGATTGCACGCCGTGCCCCCCACACCAGATGGCAAGTATGACACGAATATACAATGCAATACACACTACTAGCATGTAACAGTGATGCAGTAACATGGATCCAGCACACGCAAGAACTAATTCAAAGCAAATAAAAACAATAGGGAAGATTTTAAATGTGTAGAAATATTTATAATTGGGAAGGGGTGTATCCTAGTTTAGTTCTAAACTTCATTGTAAAGACAAAGCTGCTCAGTAATTGTTTTCTACATTCAAAAAAAGTCAGTATTGTCACTGCATACAAAACAATAAATACACCCGCACCTGGGTTGGGTATGGGATCCTGGCGATCAGAATGCCGGCAGTCAGAAGACAGGCAGCCAGAATCCTGACGCCTGCAAGTAAGTACCTCTACCCTAACCTTTCACCTGACACTAACCCACATTTCCCGCAGCCTCACCCTAACCCCCCTGACCCGTACCCTAACCCAGTTGCGTCACAAGGGGGGTGCGGGCGCACCCGGGTGTCACCCGCCGAGGGGTGACACCAAGGTGCAGGCTCTCCCTCAGTGACAGGAGCCGGGTGCTGCACTGTAGCATTAAGTGTAGCACTCGGCTCCTGTCACAGTGAGGGAACCTGCACTGCCCGCACCTCTGGCACCACCCACCACCCAAGTGATAACCCTGGGACAGGGTGCGGCACGCGAGTTCATGCCCCCTTCCTGAGACCATGCCCATTCCGAGACCACGCCCCCTTCATGCCATCCGCATGCCGTCCCTCCCCACAACGGGTGTCACCGCAGGGAGGGACGCCACTGCCCTAACCCCAAGCCTAATACTTACCATCAGGATGCTGGAGATCGGGATTCTGGAGCCAGAATCCGACTGCTGTCGGGATTCCGGCACTGGGATTGTGAGCATCGGCTTCCCAACCGTCGGGATGCCGACTACATCCTACGCACCCCTTGCTTTGCAACATGGTTTGTGCCATGAGCAAAACTTTAACTTTTATCACTTTAATGATGGCACTCAAAGTGAAATGTTGGCAGGAGCATACTTACCTACTCCCAGAAGAATGGGTGAATCTCCAGCTTCCCACCCACATCCTAGTGCAGTGTTGGCTAACCTTGACACTCCAGCTGTTGTGGAACTATATATCCCAGCATGCCCTGCCACAGTTTTAGCATCCCCTAATAGCAAAACTGTAGCAGTGCATGCTGGGTTATGTAGTTCCATAACAGCTGGAATGTCAAGGTTAGCCAACACTATCCTAGTGCATTGGGCAGTATAGGGAGAATAATACAGCGAATTGTGGGTCACTTATCTAGCACAGTCCCTAGATACAGACACCTAGAAGTTGTACATCTCCCCTCTAGTGGGTTACTCTTATGGGGCCCATACATCTGCAATGTATTGTGCCAAATCTCCATTCGTGGAGAACCGGGAAAATCCATCATGTTGGAAATCCTCGATTCACCGATCCCAACCAAAAAATGATCGGGATCACCAAGTCGGGGATTTTTAACATGCTGTTTTTTCCCGATCTGCAGATGGATCGCCTATCATAGATGTCTGTGGATCAACATATTTGATCACCGATCTGGGGATCGGTAAGACGTGACATCGGTCCATAGATATTTGGCCCACATAAGTCTCCTTTGTGATCATTGACATAATACACTGACATAGGGAATGTAGCATACTAGTATGCTATATTCTGCAATTTAATATTATTTTAAATACAATGCGTTTTAAATGAATCATATACAGCAATAATTATAGATAATAAAGCAACCATCAGACTCATTGGAAACACCTAAATAGTCATGTACAGATTATTTAAAAGAAAAAAAAAATAGTTTTGGAAGTTAAGATAACACAATATATTGTCATTAAATGTAAAAGTTAAGTGGGGTCACCCTTGATTTATAGATGTCCACCTTTTCTTTGAAATATACATGTGTTATACTCTCCTACAATCAGCTAGCAATTAAGGTAAGATTGCTGAAAGACAAGAAGAGATAATTGCTTTACATCTGCTATTACCAAGATGTGTTTAGAATTTGATGAGGAATAGACAAAAAAGTTGTTATTTCAGGAAAAGCTTTGCGCCCCGAGATAAAGTCTTTAGGCAGATGCAGTAGGCAAATCGTCTGTGGATGTCCCACATTGCATGCATGATAATATATGCATATATTTGCCCTTATGCAAATTTGTACAGATCTTGCAGTGCACCCGCCCACTATGCGTGCTGTTGGTATAATACTCGTCATCATCAGGGTGCACTTGCTCTCCTATATTTGGAGCAAAGTGTATGTCTGAAAACAGGTGTCCTTAGACTTCTGTTGGAAATGATATGTGCTCAATATATGTGCGTACTGTACGTACTCTTGTTCGTTAAGCGTATCAGTTGTATTAAACATCAATCTGGACTCCCCATCGGAGGATCCTTCCACCAACACTCTCACTCTGTGTTCAGGAATTCACTGGATATTTTGCAGCAACCTTATCTATGCAAATAACTTGCCTCCATGTATAGTATATTGTGAATAATAATCAAATTTATTTACACAGTATACACATAAGAAAGTTTAAAAGGTGCTTATATAATTTCCTGTTGCGAGTTGGAGGTAGTGTAAAAAGTCCAAAGGGTCCTTATATAAGTAAAAAGTGGTTCCGGATAGTACAGGTAAGTGGTCCACTTATTAGTAGGGACCCCAATAAGTTGGTTCCCCTGGGGCCCATAGAAACCTCAATCAGGCCCTGATGACATTGTGTATCAGCTGTATAGTTACTATGTTTAAAACATGCCCAGGGTTTTTTCCCTCAAAATCCAAAGACAAAAACAGCGAGGCCCTTGAGATGCCTTATCTATGGTAAATAATATCCCAACTACAATATATGATTGTTTTATTATTATTTTTATTTTATATAGTATTTATGTTATATATTATTATTTGACAATTTTTTATATTCACGTAATTTTATATGAATATGTCTAATATGTCCAGTGGTACTGCCAGTTCAGTCTTCGTCATTCAAGCTCTCGCTGTTAAATAACCGTCTATTGATATGGATGTCCATTTGCCTCTGTCCATGCACAAATAAGGTGATGTAAGTGTCCCTTAAGAAAATTTAGCACCAAAATTATTTTTCTGCATTCGCCCACATACAGTATACTTTACAGAAAGGCAATGTCCGCATATATGTACCCTTTTCACCGGCTGAATATAATTTTAATATCTCTTTCGGCAAAAAAAAACAAAAAAAAAGTATATAGACATACAGGGCATCTTTCTGAGTCAGATGGAAACAGAATATATAATATCAAAATTCAGGTAGTTTAGCGATAATTTGCTATAGCGCATGGGCAGAAATTTCTGAAAGTCCCAGCGGCGCACAAAGATGCCATTGCGACCGGTTCAGACAGTATCAGAAATCCAGGTTCAATGTGATGGATGTTCCGGCAGTATAACAGTGTACAGAGAAGCTGAACGTGGGTGTCTCAGTGCTTGCACTTTCAGGTGTACGCTAGTACGTAAAGGGAAGGCTAAAACCATACTTTGTCTATATTTGGTTTCAGCTTTCAGCTGACCACTTCAGGGGGCGGGGCCGGACTCTCACATAATTAGGGAGCAGAACTAAAATGATGGGATTTGCTGCATATTATCCTACGGACTCTCAATTCCCGGCAATTATTTCCCCATCCTGCCTACTTCACTAGGAAGTGGACGGGATGCGAGAAATTCGGGACACTCTTCCAGGGAAAAACCAGGAGACTACCGCACCTCCTGGCATAGTAGGTAAGTATGACTAAAACTAACATTTGCATATTATCGCTCCCATAACTCTGCCAACAGAAGAGAGGACGTAGCACCAGGCCTCCACATAAAAATAGGCCCATCAACATGACAGCATGATTACCAGCTGACTAACTGGCCATAAATTTTAAGTATTTAAATAGTTTTTCTAGTTTTCCCCCTACAAAAAAATTATGCAATTTTTCTATTTCTATGTAGTTAGGGAGACATTGTGTCTCATAGTGTAGGGGTATACACACCAAGGTGACTTTCACCACACCCACACAGCACCGACCATAGATCTTCCCCTTCTCAGTATAGGCACATGAACAGTTTCAGCTCCAGGCCCATGTGGGTCTTAATCCGGCCCTGACGCAGCAGCACCCTTGTTTAATAATTAGACTCCCTTTCCCCCAGTCAGCACAATAATAAAAAGCATTCACATTTAATAAACAGGCTTATTTTCCACCAATCAACTGCATCATAAAATTATTCGTATTCAAATGTAATAAATAGGTGTATTTCCCCCAAGCCAGCCATGACACAAAATTAATAGTATTCACATTTTACTTAAAAATATATTAATAGCCACAACCACCACACATAATTAAGCTCTCTATTGTCAGATCACAGATGAACCATAACTTAATACTATATACTTAACTAAAATGAAGACATGAGACCAAATGTGCCGTTCAAAAATGAATGGTCAGCTTTATTTATGGGCAGCACAGACGGTGTAATGGTTAGCGTTACAGCCTCACAGCACTGAGGTCGTGGGTTCAATTCCCACTACGGCCCTAACTGTGTGGAGTTTGTATATTCTCCCTGTGCTTGCGTGGGTTTCCTCCGGGAACTCCGGTTTCCTCCCACACTCCAAAAATATACTGGTAGGTTAATTGGTTCCCTACAAAATTGACCATAGTGTGTATGTGTGTGAGCATGTGGTAGGGAACATAGATTGTAAGCTCCACTGGGGCAGGGACGGATGTGAATGGCCAAAATATTCTCTGTAAAGCGCTGCGGAATATGTGTGCGCTATATAAATAACTGGTAATAAATAAATAAATAATAAATTTATTACAACAGAAGAATGGTGGCAGAAGAGAGAACGGCAGCATATTGCAACCACTTGACTTAGGCAAATGATGTCACAAATTGCGAGGGCCAACTATACCATTGTCAAAGGCAAATGTGGAATTACAACTTGCAATGGCCAATTATCCCTTTCTAAGCAATGGGGAGGTATCCAACACCTATACCAATGCACTATTCAGGCCCACTCGGATGAGAGGCGCCGCTGACCCCATTAGGGTGAAATCAGCCTAACCAGTGCATTGAAGGGGAGTGCACCCCCATACTGCAGCAAGATGGCCGCCAAGTTGCCGTTCTTTCCCTGTCCTGCAATAAAGCTGACACAGACAAGACACAAAAAGGGAAGGGAGGGTGGGAGATCAAAGAGGCAGGATCATACAATCAATTGACCAAAGAACCCTCTAACCCCACCCCAAAGCTGATGTCCATCAATCCTGTACTGTCCATCAACAAGAAACACAACCCCCCTTAACTAATAACTCATGCTATCCCTGACTGGAGGTTTATGAGCCTTCAGTTCTAAGCAAACTTCAGTTATCTATTTATTCTTCCACAGCAGAAACCACACACAGCATTCTCCACATAACATTCTTTCACATGTTCCTCTGTCTGACTGTAGAAATAATGCATGTCTCAATGGAGGATGGGGGTGTGAGTAGAAGGAAGGGACCACTTACAGTAAAGTGGCTGTTCCCTGGGAGGTCTGTCCTACCTTGCCTCCCTTCTAAGCTGAAAAGAGAAGTCCCTCATTTCATGCCGACACAAGCAGTCCAGTAAAGTGCAGCCCAGGGGTATATGCCACTCTGCAGTCAACCTGACTTGCATGCCACTGGTGGTGTGCCCAATAAGGAAATCTACAGGAGACATAAGATTGGCCAAGACATACATTGGATGATGTGCACTCATGATATATCACATCAGACAAATGCATACATTTGTACAATATATATCACAAGATAAAAGTACTGTACATTTTGTACTTTTATGACTGTACACCTATACTATTGTTATTTTTAGTTTAGGCTTGTAACACAAACCACCTCTACCTCTACCTCTGTAGATTGCAAGTCATAAATTGCATTCTGCACATTTCTTCTACATAGCATGTCTCATAAAATGCAGAAAGAACATTTTTCTTGTAAATTGGTGATATCTGAATCTTTTGAGATTTTAGCCCTGCGGCAAACTGCAAGATTTCAAAATCCCTATGCAAACATGTTTTCTGGGTTTGTGGTATTTATTTTTCTTGCTGATAGTATTTTTTCAGGTGGGGGAGTGATACAGCAAAATCGGCAGAGAAATATAGTTCGCTAAAAATAGTTCTGAAACCAAGAGTGCAATAACCATTGTGCTATAATTGTGGTGCACCATAACACACGTCACAAAGTTTCACAGCTGCAGACTCTGCTGTACATGTAATATGTAATATTATGACATGGCAAGAAATTGTTAGCTCAGAGGTATATACTTTATTCAAATTGTGTAGAAGTTGAACCCATATTATACATGAATGGATCAATGACCACATTCTGCAAAGGGCTCGTCTCTCATCTGATACCAAAATTCTAGCCATTTTTTGTCAACATGGATGAAGATTCCCTCACTTAAGTCAGTCAGTTCTGTGTATAATAATATGATTTGCAGTTGTTAACAGTAGCGGATTTTCCTAGGGGCTGCAGAGCTGCAGCCTCCCCAGTAAAATCCACCAAAACACACCATCCCCAGTGCGTCCAGGATCCGGCAGCATTCGCAGTGCAGGACTCGGGAGTGGAGATGGTCCCGGACCCTGCAGCATATAGACCAGCCCCTAAGGCGAAGTCTGAAGGTGTGTGGCATCCTATTGGAAGCTTTTAGTGCTAATCTCACACCAGGCTGTCAGTCCCAGGGGGAGGGATTCCGGGACTTCCAGTCCAGTGTGCGATTAGCAGCACTGAGAGCTTCCACAGGAAGCCCACATTGCTAACCACCAGACATACAGTGCTTCTAAAGATGTGCCTAGATCCCCTTCAGCTAATGGACCCAGATGTGACATCGAGTGCGGGCGGAAGTGCGGTTCCATGCCCTGAATGCGCTGTTATTTTGTGGCAAATGTAGTATCTGGCCACCAACAGTAGAAACAGGCTTTGCTCGCCACAGATTACCAATGGATGTCCACATGGATAGTAAATGATGACGTCAGGGTCCTTTAGCTGAAGGAGATATAGCCACAACCGTGCTTCTAAGGGCTGCAGACTATGCAGTTCCTAGAAGCTGTTTCAGTGCAACTGCAAATGTGAGAAAATAGATGGGCATGCTGGAGGCGGTCAAAATGTTGCTGGTTATTAATGTGAACAGTAATGACTGTTGTTGTAACTTGTAGTTAGTAAATATGAGATTATAGTACTGCAGTGTGTAATGAGCTTTAATTGTAATGGAATCTGAAATTAATATACATTCAAACACCTAAAACACACACGCACACACACACAAGATTAAAGTGTAATATAAACATGTATAGGTCTATATTTACAAACGAACTTGTCCTACTATGTCATACCTCCCAACATTTTAATATGCCAAGGAGGGACAGGTCGAGCGCCTCTGGCGAGCGCAGCAGAAAAGGGGCGTGGCTTGAAAGAAAGAGGTGGAGTCTGTGGGAAATGGGGCGGAGCCTCACGGCTTCCCGCAGGCAGTCTGTACACAAGAGAACTGAGGCCCGTGGGTGGGACAGTCCCAGAAAAACGGGACTGTCTCGCTGGATGCGGGACAGTTGGGAGGTATGCTATGTTATTTAAGGTTATCGCTCACAGCTGCCTGGCAAGCGGTAATGTTAAAAATCCTATCAGCGCTGTTTCTTCTCTCCAAACAGCGCTGACGAATGGAAGTTTTATATTTTTGTTACAGTAATGGGCGCATGTACCGTGTGTTATCATTCCCGGCACATGCGCAGTGAGACCTGGCTCTCCTCGGATCCCTGCCCGGCAGCAGCAGCAACCTCCCTTCCCAGCACAACGTGTTGCTTACTGGGCTGGTAGGGAGGCTGCTGCCACTGCCTTGCAGAGAAGGAGAGGTAATCAGCTGTGTGCTGGGGTCCTGCGGGCAGCCAGGGAGGGAGGGTACTTATTGCCACCAACTGCTGCGGAGGGGAGGGAGGAAGGATGGAAGGAAGTTGCTGTCAGCTGTGGTAGGAAGTGATAGAGGGAGGAAGTCGGGGCTGTCAGCTTCTGTGAGAGAGAGGGAGAGAGAGAGGGGGTGCCGGCTTCTGTGAGAGAGAGGGAGAGAGAGAGGGGGGTGCTGGCTTCTGTGAGAGGGAGGGAGAGAGGGGGGTGCCGGCTTCTGTGAGAGGGAGAGAGAGAGGGGGGTGCCGGCTTCTGGGAGAGAGAGAGGGGGGTGCTGGCTTCTGTGAGAGAGAGGGGGGTGCCGGTTTCTGTGGGAGAGAGGGGGGTGCCGACTTCTGTGAGAGAGAGGGAGAGAGAGAGGGGGGTGCCGGCTTCTGTGAGAGAGAGGGAGAGAGAGAGGGGGGTGCCGGCTTCTGTGAGAGAGGGAGAGAGAGAGGGGGGTGCCGGCTTCTGTGAGAGAGAGGGAGAGAGAGAGGGGGGTGCCGGCTTCTGTGAGAGAGAGAGAGGGGGGTGCCGGCTTCTGTGAGAGAGAGGGAGAGAGGGGGGTGCCGGCTTCTGTAAGAGAGAGGGAGAGAGAGAGGGGGCCGTCGGCTTCTGTGTGAGAGAGGGAGAGAGAGGGGGGGTGCCGACTTCTGGGAGAGAGAGGGAGAGAGAGGGGGGTGCCGGCTTCTGTAAGAAAGAGGGAGAGAGAGAGGGGGGTGCCGGCTTCTGTGAGAGAGAGGGAGAGAGAGAGGGGGGTACCGGCTTCTGTGAGAGAGAGAGAGAGGGGGGGTGTCGGCTTCTGTGAGGGAGAGAGAGAGGGGGGTGCCGGCTTCTGTGAGAGTGGGAGAGAGAGAGGGGGGTGCCGGCTTCTGTGAGAGAGAGGGAGAGAGAGAGGGGGGTGCCGGCTTCTGTAAGAGAGAGGGAGAGAGGGGGGTGCCGGCTGCTGAGACATGGATGCTGGCCAATGGGACCACAACACTTTTGAGCGTAGTTTAACAGAACCATGAGGCTGGAGAGTTTCAAATAACGCAAAAAACGGTAATTAACAAATACCGCTGGTTGATAAAGTAGCCTACTGATTTACATGCACAAACGAAAAAAAAAAACTGCTGCATTACAGAGGCACTTTAATAAATAACAGCATCAATAGTTTTCACTCACAATGAGTTTAAGGGCTCTATTTACTACAATCTGCATATTGAATGCAGATTGTAGTGTGATATTATCGACTGAATTCACATTGCGAATTCAGGCAATATCACAGGGATTTACTACAAATCTCTTGCAGGGACAGAGCTTGCGATAAAGCTCTGGCCCAGCAAGGGATTTGTAGTAAATCCCTGTGATATTGCCTGAATTCGCAATGCGAATTCAGTCAATAATATCACACTACAATCTGCATTCAATATGCGGATTGTAGTAAATAGAGCCCTTAAACTCATTGAGAGTGAAAACTATTGCGATAAAGCTCTGTCCCTACGAATCCCTTCCAGAGCCTTATCACGTTATATTCGCGAAAAATACTGTGACAAAGTGCCCGCGCATGTGCCCACCGGCCGCCGCTGCTACCGCCCCCCCCGGTGCTAAGCTCCGCCCCCGGCGCTAAGCCCAGCCCCCCACTATCACGGAACCCCACGTGACCCCCCTCCCTCCCCCCGCAACCCCCCCTCTCCCTTAATTACACTTACCTGCATGATCCGGGCCTCCGGTGATGTCCTCCATGCCTCCGATCAGGTGATCTCCCATATTGCACTGGCACCCGATCACCTGATGACCGGGCCGCAGTGCACTATGGGAGACCAGCTGACCAGAGGGGAGACATCACCGGAGGCCCGATCACCGGTCCATGGAGTCAGGTAAGTAAAAAATATTTTTTACAAATTTTTTTTCTTTTTTTACAGTAATCAGCTTGCGGTCTGTTTAGACCACACAGCTGATTACTGGGACCGACTCCCGTCTCTGCTCTCCCCATTAGAGCAGAGCAGGAGCCCAGTAACTGGGGGAGACCCTGGATAACACCACCTCCAGGTGGCGTTATTATCACAGTAGTTTTCCCGATATTTTTTTACAATTTATTTTTAGTAACTCTGGGCCTGATTCAGAGTCGGATGCTATTTGCGCTCGCTCATTCAGAAAAAGGGGCCGGATATTTAAATAGAGCGCTCGCTCTTTGCTGTCTGTTGACGCCTCTATGTCTGAACGAGTGAACGAAACATGCGCTCGCTATTTTTTTAAAAACGCCCCCTGGCCGCTCGCATCCTAAGTCATCTCCGCTATTTATTAGATTTAGCGAGTACATCGAAAGGCGTCAGAACTGCTCGCAGTGCTTGTGGTAGCATTTTCCTACCGCAATCATGCGAGCAGTTCAGGCTAAAAGACAACCAAGTGACGTGGTCGATGACGCTGCTTTGTTAATTATGCACACCCTTAAAATGCCCGTTTTGGCACGCCTGCGTCCGGATCTCCACTCCCCGTTTTCAAGAACCTTCCCCCGTTACCACCCACAAACGCCTCATTCTGTCACTCAAATTAGCAGGCATTCGCTATTTTGCGAGCACACAATTTCCGACCACAATGACTGGTTCGCGCATGCGTATTACAACCCATATGCATGCGCAGTTGTGCGAACATCGCTCGGAGCGAACGAGCAGCCGCTTACGAGCAGCTCTGAATCAGGCCCTCTGGTCGGATCACATTTCCCATTACAATTATGGGAAATGCGATCTGCTTACTAAAAATAAGTGATACTTAGGGGTTGGAGTAGAATTTTACGAATTCTACTCCAATTGCCCTGTAATAACTATAGGTGATACTAAAATAATGTGAAAAGGGTGTGAAAACAGCCTTTTTCACTTTATTTTAGTAAAAATAATGTTAATAAATAGAGCCCTTTCACACCTCAAACTCGTTAGTAAATGGAGCCCATAGCACGGGTAAACTATTCAGAATAAAGAACAGTTGATGATGTTTTGTGCCATCTATGTTATACCGTAAGTTATTTTATTCAAGCCCGTTATGTAACCATAAAATATTTTACATTTAAAATGAAAGTACATCTGTGTGTAATCTTCCCTGATCTGAGTATCATTGTCCCTTTGATGTCTTATGTGTATCTAAAAGTATATGATTGTCTATTCATACTGTATGAATATATAGCAGAAATGGTCTGCAAATGGATGGAAGTCAATTATACGTATTGTGTGTATGACTACAAGACCCACATCTAGGATATTTCATATCTGTCTGAATAATATATTGCAATACATACTTTTAACATAGTTCTTGTCAGTAGCGTGTTTTCCTCACTAATTAACCCCTCACTGCTATCAGTACATCCTTTTACAGAACTAGTCTATGATGGAATTTAGAGAAGTGTTTCATTTAAGACTGCTCCATCTGTAACATCCCACATTATTTTCTTTTGTTGCCCAGCTCTATGTCCTATTCATGCTTTACTTACAAATGCCATTATGATGTAAGTTAATTCAAGAAATTATGAATATATTGTGAATTACATAATTCATACATTCTACTCTTAACTTAAGCGATATTTGTTTTTGCAGATCCACGACTCTTGTTTTGTTTTTTTTGCTTTTGTTTAATTCATATTGTTTTTTTATTGAAGGTATAACAGGAATAAAATACACACATTTCCCTTAAGAGGGGAAAGATGTATAAAGAAGAGCCACATAGAGCTTGAAAGATCCAATTATCCATTTCACATTGTAATTACGATTGAAAATTAACTGAGATGAAAACCAGAAAAGGGAAAAAGGAGGAGGAAAGCGAAAAAGGGAAGGAAGAGGGAGGGGACTATGTCACCATGGAGATAAAGGGGGAGATTTATCAAAGCTTGGAGAAAAATAAAGTGGAGAGATATAAAATACTAACCAATGAGCTCCTAAATGACACTTTACAGGCTGTGTTTGATAAATGTCAGGAGCTGATTGATTGGTACTTTGTCTCTCTCCACTTTTTCTCTCTCCAAGCGTTGATACATCTCCATCTAATAACTGAAATGGATTGAGAGTCATTAACGTGAACACAGTAAACCTCATTTGGTTTGCATCTAAGCACAAATGTAAAATGCACCCATTTTGCTACCTATGCAGAGTTGGCTGCAAATGTAAGATTAGTCCAATTGTGCATAGATAGCAAATGCACCACCCTCCCACCCTCCTACAAATACCAGGAGCATATGAGCCAGGAATAGGACAGGAGCTTTGCCATGAGTACAATAGATGGGCAAAAAGAAAGTACACAATTCATACCCATTACAATAAGTGCCCGGGAGTGTAGATAATAAGTACACAGTCGCATGGAGAATGTTAAAAGCAGAATAAACAAGGTGCAAGTATAAAAGTATAATATTAGCAGCCTTCCTCTTCTCAAATAGCATATCTTATTTTTTGGCTACTTACCTTTATTACCCCTCCTCCACTCCCCAGTAATGCCTCTGCCCCTTTCCAACAGTCTGTGTGTGCCTCTGCCCTTGTCCCTTTCTTTCTTCCTCTTTGACAACATTATTCCATCTCTCTCATCCCAAGCTAAGGGGGGAACCCGAAAAAGGCAGAGAAAATCGCTTCTCGAGTTGTACTAAAGGGCTTTCTCTGCCTTTAGCCTGCCAGTGCTAAGAGCAGGATAGCATAGAAGGGAGCTCTTTGTCACTTTGGCCGCTTGTCAATAAAGGTTTGACAAAAAAATTCCTCTCTGCTGCAGCTGCACGGGACGAGAGAGAGGCGAGAGCACAGTGCAGTCAGCGCGAGATGTGTCCCTGCTGTCACCGCCAAGGGAGTGACTTAACGTTCACTCTCCTCAGCGAGGCTATTCTTAAAACATGGTAGCCACCTCCTGCAACGATAACAGGCAGAGCAGGTACTGCTTTTTTCAACGATTAGTGGAGTTTTAGTACATAGACCTCATTGTCAGTTATGAATCTTGTGGAACTTTTACATATGTAATGGGTGTAATTGTGCATTTTATTAATGTATATTTTCATACCTCCCAACTGTCCCGCTTCCAGCGTAGGGAGAGCCTGGGGGTCTGCCCAACATCTCGGAGAGTACTGGGCATGCCCCCTATAGTGACGAAAACGGGGGGAAGCCACGAGGCTCCGCCCAATTTTCAGTTGGCTCCACCCCCTTCTCGAAAGCCATGCCCCTTTTTCGGACGAGCGCACCTTCGGCATGCGCCCTGTCCCTCCTTCCCGTTTTGAAAAGTTGGGAGGTATGTATTTCGCAAAAAGCTACTTGCATTTTAGACTTATTGGTCTCTTTATCATTAAAGTTCATGAATATACATTCTAGTTCTCCCTGCAAAAATTATTGAATTTTGAATTGTTAAGATTAACTTTTGTCATCATATCCAAGTCTTTTTTTCTGTTTTTAATACCAACCTATCAGTGATTATGTGAAAATAATGATAATTACAAGGTCACAGTAAAAGTAGATTATTCGCCATCAATGAATGCGGACATTCTGCCAGCTTCCCTACCTGCCCACTCTTTGACTATATAGCTTTGGGGCATTGGATAAAAATGAACTTCCAAAGCAAGAAAATTTCTCAATGCCAGTATAGGACAAAAGCATACTCAATTATTTTGAAGAAGTGGAAGCAGAAAAAAATTGTATATAATAGAATAAACTGATGATAAAAATGATGACATGACATTGGAATGTAATGATTTGGTCTGAACTCGCGACTCCTCCCACCAGTGTCAGACAGGGGAAAAGGGAGAAGGAGAGGTGTGATGAAAGTGTTGGAGGTAAAGAAAGAGGGAGGTGGGGGGGGCGGGGAGGTTTGGTGGAGACAGAGAAAAATAGTAATAAATAAAAAAAGTCATGTAATGCCAGGCATTGCGGCTAGTATGCTATAAATATAAAAAAAAATCATACAAACTCGGCACTCACCTGCTTTTATATTATATATATATATATTTAAATTCAGGGACTGTTAGTTCCAAAATATTGCAACCACGTCATGCCCCCCTCCCTCCCTTCTGGTCAGTCCCTACACTGACACTTAAAAACATGAGCATTGCTCTGCCTCATTTTGCTCCAGCTGTCACATAGTTTTTAAATACAATTAATGCTTCTTCCATGGGTTCATGTACAGGGACTGGCTTAAAGAGACAGAACCACACTCAAGCAGATCAGTTAATGAGCACCTGGGGAATAAGCTGACAAAAGTGCAATGCTGTCTTCTGGGGTAAACATTGCAACCAAGTAGTAGTACATCAGTCCTGGGCCTAGGTACCAAGTACTAAGTATCAGCAGCTGGTTTTATTAGCAGCACAAAATAAACAAAACATATAAGTAATCATGGCCTGTTTGGATCTAGCTAAACAAAATTATTAAGGGCTTCATGGGATGAAAATTATGAAAAGCCTATTGTGAGAGGTGGTGGGGTCTGGCTAATGCTGTGTGGACTAATTTAACCAGTGATGCCGCGCGCTGATCACAATGTAGAGAGGCACCATAAAGAGTAATACAAATATGACGCAGAGGGAAAATGTGTGAGCTGAATAGGGAGTACATCATACCCCATCCCAACGTGACCCATTCCAGGAGGGGCAAAATGCTCTGTTCCTGGACGTCCCTCTTAATTTATGATTGCCGTCACCTGTGTTGAAATAGTTAATTTATAAGAAAGGTGTTTCAACACAGGTGATGGCATAAATTAAGAGGTAAGTCCAGGAGCAGTGCATTTTGTCCCTCCTGGAATGGGTCATGTTGGTAGCTATGGTACATGGATGCATGGAATGACTAATTTGTGAGGCATACAGACAATATACACTTAATGACAGACATGAAAATTACAGATAAGCAGAAAAAAAAATAGACACAAAATCAACTAAATCACCTACAGAAAATTCAGAAAATTCCATGGCAAGGACAAGTGTGGAAGGTAGACAATGGATAAACATGTGACATGGTGGATAACCCTAAGAACTTAACATTTAAAAAGGGATGGGTTAATGAGATACTGTAGGAACAAATGTTACTAGAGGTAGTAGGGTCAACAAGATGCTAAGGACAGGATTGAGCAGACCCTCATGGTCCAGGTAATGCAGATGCCAATAATGTACTTGTGAGGCTATAAACGAAACTAATCAGAGGTGGCTCAAGGCATGGGTTGACAGGGCGCCGTAGCCTGGAAGGGTGCAGACCTGCGTCCCCAGCCAGGACCATAACTTGGATGGCGTTTGGAAGCCAGGGTACCCTGGTACATGTAGCTCCACACATAAAATCTAATATAGATTAGGAGGAAAAAAAATATGTTATACTGTATCTCTATCTTTAATTCACTCCTAAATCCATTGACATCTTGTTTTCTGTCCTGAAGCAATTCAAGATGAATCCCAAAAAATAAAAATAATCCAGGATTCGTTTCCAGTGCAGCCATAATTCGAATTAGGGAGGCCACAATCCTGGCTCATTTTTTCAATCCCGGGATTCGGGATTGAAAAAATCTCAAGACCGGGATACCTGGAATTGAGTTACTCAATGCCGGCCGCCCACAGAACACAGACTCCAGTTTGTGTGGGTGCGGCTACGCAGTGTGACCTTTATGATGCCGCACAGCTGTAGGAGGCCTGGGGGCAGCGTCTGAGCGGACAGAACTAGATTTTAGCGCTGCCCCGGGCTGAAGACATTTAAACCAGAAAATCCCGGGATTGGAGGATTGGAGGCACCAATCCCGGGATTGAAATCCTGACATTATTTTCCCTAAATCCCGGGATCCTGCCGATCCTGGGTTTGCCTTCCCTAATTCGAATGAATGGAAGCAAGCCTTTCCATGTGGAGCACTCAGAGAGGCTTCCAATCAGGGCAGCATTAGGAAAGTATTAGCTACTAGTGTATCGGCCCCACATGGGTTATGATTATGAGTGAATTGTACTGTATCAATGAAGGTCATTGATACATTGCTACAATGAACTTCATCGATACAGACTCTTTGGTATCAGTCACTCTTGCTTAAAGATCTCTTAGACAATAATACCCTGGGGATCTCATTAGGAATGGTAGAAACATAAGAGGGATGACCAACATGTAATCATTTTGTTTTTGAAACACAGCAAATAAATCCAGCCTAAGAAAAACCTTGAAAAGGTCATCGGCAAAAGGTTACAAATGTAAAACACGTGTTGTCTACTAAAATAAAGATTCAATATATCCTACACATACATATTACTGTATTTATTTTATTTTCAGCTGCATGTAAATTGCACAAACAGTTCCAGCATTTTCCTACAGCAATATATATGGATATCATTTGATTGTAGGAAACGAATGCTGCACATCTTGCGGCCGCTGGTCACATAACTACATCCCCTTCCAACACCCATTTCTTGTGGGTGTTGGGGTAACAAACTATTAAATGTCAGAAATCAACATTTTTCGGTGGCACTAGTAGACTTAGCATGCCATGGCAAACAATAACTGCTTGCATATGCAGGTGCTTGTAGCACTACAAGTGCCGGCATACCCATGGCTGAAAAGCATGCTGGAGCTGGAAGAAATCATACAGGACCTGCTGGGACCTGTAGTGCCACTGAAAAAAAAACACTTAAAAAACCCATAAACATTGTGACACAATGGTTGATTTTACCAAACACTTCCCCAAACCCTGTTTAACCAATCTACTGTACTTGGCCTACACGTATGCAGAGAATCAGATCAGCAGTGTTGGAGTGATAACCGCAAGGTAAATGGTTTAAATTTTGTCATCCAAAATTACCAAAGAGTTTCTGGGGTTATAAAAGAAAGAGGGATAATTTCCACTGCTAGAATGTAAACCCACAATAAACTACTATACTTTAATTGTGGGTTTACATTTCAGCCTCTTTCCTACACGTGCAGGTTATTCAGCGCTAAGCCGCACTGCTGACATCAAAGGCTCTCTCTCATTTCATCTGTAGCTGATTCTACATCATTAACTACACCAGTGAGCATCGACTCGGGAGGGTAATGTAATGTTCTTATTGTGAACAGCCCCTATCCCAATCATAGCCTCATACTATTGTTTACAAGACTGGGCATATAGAAATTGGGAAGTGAGCCCAAACGCTACCTTCATTTTTATATTGGACATTGCGAGCAATCTTACACATTTGGTGTAAGTAAATAACTACAGCAGCACACTAGACTATATTTTTTTCAGTGGCCATCTGAGCATGTGATATTCAACCATGATTACATACTATTTTTGACCTAACAAGAGAACATTGAGATAACTTTCTTTCCAGAAGATTGGATCCATCACCTACTCTTTTTCTTTTGGTCTATTTATATGGACTAGATGTTAAAATACATTTTAATTACAGAGGTGCACCGCCTGCAGAATTAAAACATCATATATTCTTTTCTACTAGCAGATGTGTTATAATATGGTCTGTTTTTAAATGCCTTTTATTGTATGTCTAGGTATGTTATTGTATTGATGTGCATACAGTATATATTAATATGTATCTAATCCTTGCATTAGAGCTCTATTTCACTATAATTATTATGTAAAACCTCCTTAGGAGCAAATTTTTAAATGTTAGAGATATATAATAAAAAAAAATGTTTTTATACATTTTATTGAACAGATCATAAATAACAAGTTAACATTTTTTTTTTTTATAAAAGCGGTGAAAAACCAGAAAAATGAACTTTGCCTTTATGTCTGAGCGAGCGAACGAAACATGCGCTCGCTATTTTGTAAAGACGCCCCCTGGCCGCTCGCATTATACGTCATCTCCGCTATTTATTAGATTAATCGAGTACATCGAAAGGCGTGTGAACTGCTCGCAGTGCTTGTGGTTGGATTTTCCTACCGCAATCATGCAAACAGTTCAGGCTAAGAGACAACCAAGTGACGTGGCCGATGACGCTGCTTTGTTAATTATGCACACCCTTAAAACGCCCGTTTTGACCATTTGGCACGCCTGCGTTCGGATCTCCACTCCCCGTTTTCAAGCACCTTCCCCTGTTACCACCCACAAACGCCTCATCCTGTCACACAAATTAGCAGGCACTCGCTATTTTGCGAACACACGATTTCCGACCGCACTGACTGGTTGGGGCATGCGCATTATGACCCATACGCATGCGCAGATGTGCGAACATCGCTCGGAGCGAACGAGCGGCCGCTTACGAGCGGCTCTGAATCAGGCACTGAATCTTTGCATTTTCCACAAATGTAGCGAGTGTGTGTCAGTTTTATCATCGGATTGTGGAGGATTTTTATGACCCATTTTTTTGGATAATGTCCAAATCCATCCAATTTTAATTCAGGTACAACCTTCTGCCAACTTTTTGATATTTTTGCTGATGTATCCACATTAGAGTTAGAAGGCCATTTTTTTTGGTGTTATCACCCATTTGAAATAAAGTTGCTGCAATTCCCACTTTGAAATCTAGTAAACTCATGTTTGATTTCTCGCCACTTTTGAACGCAATCTTGGTAAAATTTTAGATTTTTGGTTGAATGAGGGTAGTGAGCAATAATCCTGTTGCACATACAGTATCTACTCCTCCCATAACTTGTTGAATTGCTTGGCAGCAAACGGCCTTGTTACTTGGGCATTCTGCTTTTGTTGTCTGTCCCATCTGGAGATGATGTCTTGCGGTTCTATTCCTGCATATGTGGAGATCATCTCATAGTCGGCTGTGCTGCAGGGGTATTACGCATGCTCAAACAGGGTTTTTCAGGCATGCACGTCATATGAATACTCTTTTCCATCAAACTCTTTTAATGCAATGGTTAGTCACCATTGCATCAAAAGTTTCATTGGTAATAGCCCAGCCATCATATCATGGTGGGCTTCCAATGTCCATCTCTAGCAAGATCCTGGGAGAAGCAGAGACTCGCATGGAGCAGGAGTTACAGTCAGGTCCATAAATATTGGGACATTGACAGAATTTTCAGATTTTGTCCTCTATTCACCACCACTATGGCTTTGAAATGAAACAAACAAGATGTGATTTAACTGCAGACTTTCAGATTTAATTTGAGGGTAATTACATCCGAATCAGGTGAATGGTGTAGGAATTACAACGGTTTCTATATGTGCCTCCCACTTTTTAACGGGCCAAAAGTAATGGGACAAACTAAACAATCCTAAATCTAACTTTCACTTTTTAATACTTTGTTGCAAATCCTTTGCAGGCAATTACAGCCTGAAGTCTGGAATGCATAGACATCACCAGACACTGGGTTTCATCCCTGATGATGCTCTGCCAGGCCTCTACTGCAAATGTCTTTAGTTCCTGCTTGTTCTTGGGGCATTTTCCTTCAGTTTTGTCTTCATCAAGTGAAATGCATGCTCAATCGGATTCAGGTCAGGGGATTGACTTGGCCATTGCATAACATTCCACTTTTTAGCCTTAAAAAACTCTTTGGTTGCTTTTGCAGCATGCTTCGGGTCATTGTCCATCTGCACTGTGAAGCGCTGTCCAATGAGTTCTGAAGCATTTGACTGAATATGAGCATATAATATTGCCCGAAACACTTCAGAATTCATTCTGCTGCTTTTGTCAGCAGTCACATCATCAATAAATACAAGGGAACCAGTTCCATTGGCAGCCATACATGCCCACGCCATGACACTACCACCACCATGCTTCACTGATGAGGTGGTATGTTTTGGATCATGAGCAGTTCCTTTCCTTCTCTTCCCTTCACTCTGGTACAAGTTGATCTTTGTCTCATCTGTCAATAGGATGTTGTTCCAGAACTGTAATGGCTTTTTTAGATGTTGTTTGGCAAACTCTAATCTGGTCTTCCTGTTTTTTGTGGCTCACCAATGGTTTGCATCTTGTGGTGAACCCTCTATATTCACTCTTGTGAAGTCTTCTCTTGATTGTTGACTTTGACACATATACATCTACCTCCTGGAGAGTGTTCTTGATTTGGCCAACTGTTGTGAAGGGGTTTTTCTTCACCAGGGAAATAATTCTTTTGTCATCCACCACAGTTGTTTTCCATGGTCTTCCGGGTCTTTTGGTGTTGCTGAGCTCTCCGGTGCGTTCTTTCTTTTTAAGAATGTTCCAAACAGTTGATTTGGCCACACCTAATGTTTTTGCTATCTCTCTGATGGGTTTGTTTTGATTTTTCAGCCTAATGATGGCTTGCTTCACTTATAGTGACAGCTCTTTGGATCTCATATTGAGAGTCGACAGCAACTGATTCCAAATGCAAATGTCACACCTAGAATCAACTCCAGACCTTTTACCTGCTTAATTGATAATTAAATAATGAGGGAATAGCCCACACCTGTCCATGAAATAGCTTTTGAGTTGATAGTCACCGTTCACCTGATTTGGATGTAATTACCCTCAAATTAAATCTGAAAGTCTGCAGTTAAATCACATCTTGTTTGTTTAATTTCAAAACCATTGTGGTGGTGAATAGAGGCCAAAATCTGAAAATTCTGTCAATGTCCCAATATTTATGGACCTGACTGTATGTCCTCAATATGCGATAGCAGCCAGATGCACTGTGATTTGGCACAAAAAATACATATAGAATATACACTGAAACAAAAATACCCACAAGCGCTAAATGTCCACATATGTGGACGTTTACTATTTACATTCAATTGTTTAGACACAATACAAAAAAACCTGTTAAATAAATACAATCACGATTCCTAAGCAAATCTAGAGTACCTACCTGATTTTTATTGCATACAATTTTAATTAATATTATGTTGAAAAAATGCACCACTTTACTGTTGCAAGTTGTTGCTGAATATTAATTATGTGTCCCAATCGAATGCACAGAAATTATAAATGCGGTGTCTGTAAACAGATTTTAATATTAATTATATTGACCGATTCACTTATAAATATATATTCAAACTTCAAAAAGTTTTGCAATTAAAAATAACCATTATAGTAAGTAAACGTACACATACTGTATGTGCCTGTATCCCTGAAGAGGTTAACAAGCATATTAATTGCTAACATTAGTATTCCTACACTTGTATTGGTTCTAGTTTGGGGTAGCAGAATTGACCAGAATTAGGAGCAGCTGGCAAGGTATTCTTATAAATTCTTATAAGGATATATCTGTGATTATTAACACATTGTTGCACCCGAATCTTATATATGAAAACTATGTTTTATATAATATATTGTTTCCGTCAGTCATGTAAGATGGCGGGGCTGGTGGAAACATGGTCAAACATTGAGGTGTGTAGTGTGATCAGATTTCTGTGTCAAAAGGGCACATCCGCAGTTGAACTTCATCACCAACTTGTTGAGGTGGTAACGCCATGTCACGGAAACAGCTGTGGGTTTGGTGCACTGCATTTAGACAGGACATACAGTATGTTCAAGAGTTGTTACAGCGCTACCAGTGGGAGGTATTGGACCATCATCCCTACAGACCTGACCTGGCACCAACTGATTTCCATCTCTTTGGACCATTGAAGAAGCACCTGAGTGGAAGGCGATTTGCAACCAACGGCGAAGTTCAGAATGCCATCATGTCCTGGCTTCAGGTGCTTGACCCTGACTTCTTGGTGTACCATTGGGGCAAATTCTTAGAGAAGTATGAGGTGAATACATTTACGCAATGAGTAGTCGTGTTACCTTATTCATTGAACCACCCTTGTACATGAGGTAAGCATCATATACATCAGGGGTGAGGAACCTTTTTTCTGCCGAAGGCCATTTTGATATATATAACATTATTCGCGGGCCTGGTGCAAGCCATGTCCCCTTCATGTGATGTCACTCAGGGGTGGTCCACAATCGCCAGTGATTACAGTAATGCCCGGAGCAAACTGAGAATGCTCCGGGGAGCTGTTTTAGGGGCAGTGGTGTGACCGTATAATGCATCCTAAGGACACTCCAGGTGGCACCGCTGCTTTGATTCAGACTGCAGTGTGCCATTCGAGGCTCCCTGCTAGCCAGATGAGGCTAGCAGAAAAAAGCTCAGAGGGCCAGACCAAATGATTCCAGGGGTCATATATATGGCTCCCGAGCCTGAGGTTCCCCATCCCTGATATACATGAACACATACAAAGCACAATCACCATATAATATACACACATGGTGCAAGCCATTTCCACCATGAAAATGTCCCTATTAAGTAATTAAGTATCAATATAATTTTGAAATCATAGTTTACTGGTCTAGCTGCACACATTTTGTGTATCAACTTATTCATTTAAAAAAGATTAAAACCTATAAAAATATGTATGTATGGTTAGACTGTTTTTTATTTTTTCTCAATACATATTTGTAAATGTTTCCATTTACAGGAGGTATTATTCCCTGTTTTCTTGTTTCTCTTTTCCAACATGTGTTCTGAATAATTTAGAGGCATCTATGGAAGAGCAGCGATAGAGGGAACTTCAATTACGATCTGGTTGGGACTTTTACATTTCTGTACTGCAATCTTCAGGTAGCACCTTTGAATTGTTACTAGATTTTGTTTGTTTTCTAGGGGTAATGTTGACACTTTTTGTCTCAATTTGGACTGATCACCTGTCTTGTGCCTTGGAGGTTTTTTCATCAATATGTTATATATACTATAGAGAAATAAAGAAAGGGTGAGAGAGAGAGAGAGAGAGAGAGAGAGAGACAGAGAGAGAGAGAGAAAGAGAGAGAGAGAGATTTTAGAAAGAGGGAGAGAGAAAAACATATATAATGTGTATATATAATTATATGTATTATTCAATAAAAAAATGAAGGGAGGTCAGTAATGTAGCTTAGG
This sequence comes from Taudactylus pleione, assembly GCA_031769625.1. Classification (NCBI taxonomy): domain Eukaryota; kingdom Metazoa; phylum Chordata; class Amphibia; order Anura; family Myobatrachidae; genus Taudactylus; species Taudactylus pleione. The sequence continues at coordinate 8,962,882 of JAUIMM010000334.1, forward strand.
GTGTAGAGGGGTCAGTAATGTAGTGTAGGATATAGAGGGGTCAGTAATGTAGTGTACAGTATAGAGGGGTCAGTAATGTAGTGTAGGGTAAAGAGGGGTCGGTAATGTAGTGTACAGTATAGAGGGGTCAGTAAGGTAGTGTAGGGTATAGAGAGGTCAGTAAGGTATTGTAGGGTATAGAGGGGTCAGTAATGTAGTGTTGAGAATAGAGAGGTCAATAATATAGTGTAGGGTATAGAGGGGTCAGTAATGTAGTGTAGGATATAGAGAGGTCAGTAATGTAGTGTAGGGTATGGAGGGGCTAGTATGGTAGTGTAGGGAATAGAGGGGTCAGTAAGGTAGTGTTGAGTATAGAGAGGCCAGTAATGTAGTGTAGGGTATAGAGAGGTCAGTAAAGTAGTGTTAGGTATAAAGAGGTAAATAATGTAGTGTAGGGTATAGAGGGGTCAGTAATGTAGTGTTGAGTATAGAGGGGTCAGTAATGTAGTGTAGGGTATAGAGGGGTCAATAATGTAGTGTTGAGTATAGAGGGGCCAGTAATGTAGTAAAGGGTAAAGAGGGGTCAGTAATGTAGTGTAGGGTATAGAGAGGTCAGCAATGGAGTGTTGAGTATAGAGGGGACAGTAATGTAGTGTAGGGTATAGAAGGGTCAGTAATGTAGTGTTGAGTATAGAGGAGTCAGTAATGTAGTGTAGGGTATAGAGGGGTCAGTAATGTAGTGTAGGGTATAGAGGGGTCAGTATTGTAGAGTAGGGTATAGAGGGGTCAGTAAGGAAGTGTTGCTTATAGAGAGGTCAGTAATGTAGTGTAGGGTATAGAGGGGTCAGGAATGTAGTGTTGAGTACAGAGGGGCCAGTAATGTAGTGTTGAGTATAGAGGGGCCAGTAATGTAGTGTACAGTATAAAGGGGTCAGTAATGTAGTGTAGGGTATAGAGGGGTCAGTAATGTAGTGTTGAGTATAGAGGGGTAAGTAATGTAGTGTTGAGTATAGAGGGGCCAGTAATGTAGTGTACAGTATACAGGGGTCACTAATGTAGTGTAGGGTATAGAGAGGTCAGTAATGTAGTGTAGGGTATAGAGAGGTCAGTAATGTAGAGTTGAGTATAGAGGGGTCAGTAATATAGTGTTGAGTATAGAGAGGTCAGTAATGTAGTGTACAGTATAGAGGGGTCAGTGATGTAGTGTAGGGAATAGGGGGGCAGTAATATAGTGTACAGTATAGAGAGGTCAGTAATGTAGTGTTGGGTATAGAGGGGTCAGTAATGTATTGTAGGGTATAGGTCAGAAATATAGTGTAGGGTTTAGAGAGGACAGTAATGTAGTGTAGGGTATAGAGGGGTCAGTAATGTAGTGTATGGTATAGAGGGGACAGTAATGTAGTGTATGGTATAGAGGGGTCAGTAATGCAGTGTAGAGTATAGAGGGGACAGTAATCTAGTGTAGGGTATAGAGAGGTCAGTATTGTAGTGTATTGTATAGGTCAGTAATATAGTGTAGGGTATAGAGAGATCAGTAATGTACTGTAGGGTATAGAGGGATCAGTAATGTAGTGTAGGGTATAGAGGGGTCAGTAATGTAGTGTAGGGTATAGAGGGGTCAGTAATGTAGTGTAGGTTATAGGTCAGTAATATAGTGTAGGGTATAGAGAGGTCAGTAATAAAGTGTATGGTATAGAGATGTCAGTAATGTAGTGTACAGTATAGAGGGGCCAGTAATGTAGTGTACAGTATAGAGGGGTCAGTAAGGTAGTCTAGGGTATAGAGGGGTCAGTAATGTAGTGTTGAGTATAGAGGGGTCAGTAATGTAGTGTAGGGTATAGAGGGGTCTGTAATGTATTGTAGGGTATAGGTCAGTAATATAGTGTAGGGTATAGAGAGGTCAGTAATGTAGTGGACAGTATAGAGGGGCCAGTAATGTAGTGTACAGTATAGAGGGGTCAGTAAGGTAGTGTAGGGTATAGAGAGGTCAGTAATGTAGTGTAGGGTATAGAGTGGTCAGTAATGTAGTGTAGGGTATAGAGGGGTCAGTAATGTAGTGTTGAGTATAGAGTGGTCAGTAATGTAGCGTAGGGTACAGAGGGGTCAGTAATTTAGTGTAGGGTATAGAGGGGTCAGTAATGCAGTGTAGGGTATAGAAAGGTCAGTAATGTAGTGTTGAGTATAGAGGGGTCAGTAATGTAGTGTACGGTATAGAGGGGTCAGTAATGTAGTGTTGAGTATAGAGGGAACAGTAATGTAGTGTAGGGTATAGAGAGGTCAGTAATGTAGTGTAGGGTATACAGGGGTCAATAATGTAGTGTTGAGTATAGAGAGGTCAGTAATGTAGTCTAGGGTATAGAGGGGTCAGTAATGTAGTGTTGGGTATTGAGGGGTCAGTAAAGTAGTGTACAGTATAGAGGTGTCAGTAATGTAGTGTAGGGTATAGAGGGGTCAGTAATGAAGTGTTGAGAATAGAGGGGTCAGTAATGTATGCAGGGTATAGGTCAATAATATAGTGTAGGGTATGGAGAGGTCAGTAATTTAGTGTAGGGTATAGAGGGGCTAGTATTGTAGAGTAGGGTACATAGGGGTCAGTGATGTAGTGTAGGATATAGAGGGGTCAGTGATGTAGTGTAGGGGATAGAGAGGTCATTGATGTAGTGTAGGGTATAGAGGGGTCAGTAATGTAGTGTAGGGTACAGAGGGCTCAGTACTGTAGTGTAGGGTATAGAGGGGTCAGCAATGTAGTGAAGGGTATAGAGAGGCCAGTAATGTAGCATTCGGTATACAGGGGTCCGTGATGTAGTGTAGGGTATAGAGGGTTCAGTAATGTAGTGTAGGGTATATATGGGTCAGTAGTGTAGGGTATACAGGGGTCAGTAATGTAGTGTAGGGTATACAGGGGTTAGTAATATAGTGAAGGGTATAGAGGGGACAGTAATGTAGTGTAGGGTATAGAGGGGTCAGTAATGTAGTGTAGGGTATAGAAGGTACAGTAATGTAGTGTAGAGTATAGAGGGGTCAGTAATGTATTGTAGGGTATAGGTCAGTAATATAGTGTAGGGTATAGAGAGGTCAGTAATGTAGTGTACAGTATAGAGGGTTCAGTGATGTAGTGTAGGGTATAGAAGAGTCAGTAATATAGTGTACAGTATAGAGAGGTCAGTAATGTAGTGTTGGGTATAGAGGTGTGAGTAATGTATTGTAGGGTATAGGTCAGTAATATAGTGTAGGGTATAGAGAGGTCAGTAATGTAGTGTACAGTATAGAGAGGTCAGTAACGTAGTGTAGGGTATAGAGGGGTCAGTAATGTAGTGTAGGTTATAGGTCAGTAATATAGTGTAAGGAATAGAGAGGTCAGTTATATAGTGTATGGAATAGAGAGGTCAGTAATGTAGTGTACATTATAGAGAGGTCAGTAATGTAGTGTAGGGTATACAGGGGTCGGTAATGTATTGTAGGGTATAGGTCAGGAATATAGAGTTGGGTATAGAGAGGTCAGTAATGTAGTGCACAGTATAGAGGGGTCAGTGATGTAGTGTAGGGAATAGAGGGGTCAGTAATATAGTGTACAGTATAGAGAGATCAGAAATGTAGTGTTGGGTTTAGAGGGGTCAGAAATGTATTGTAGGGTATAGATCAGAAATATAGTGTAGGGTTTAGAGAGGTCAGTAATGTAGTGAACAGTATAAAGAGGTCAGTAATGTAGTGTAGGGTATAGAGGGGTCAGTAAGATAGGGTAGGGTATAGAGAGGTCAGTAATGTATTGTTGAGTATAGAGAGGTCAGTAATGTAGTGTAGGGTATAGAGAACTCAGTAATGTAGTGTAGGTTATAGGTCAGTAATATAGTGTTTTGTATAGAGAGGTCAGTAATATAGTGTATGGTATAGAGAGGTCAGTATAGTAGTGTAGGGTATAGAGTGGTCAGTGATGTAGTTTAGGGTATAGAGAGGTCAGTAAGATAGTTTATGGTATAGAGAGGTCAGTAGTGTAGTGTAAGGTATGGAGGGGCTAGTATTGTAGTGTAGGGTATAGAGGGGTCAGTAATGTAGTTTTGAGTATAGAGGGGCCAGTAATTTAGTGTACGGTATAGAGGGGTCGGTAATGTAGTGTAGGGTATAGAGAGGTCAGTAATGTAGTGTAGGGTATAGAGAGGTCAGTAATGTAGTGTTGAGTATAGAGGGGTCAGTAATGTAGAGTTGAGTATAGAGGGGTAAATAATGTAGTTTTGAGTATAGAGAGGACAGTAATATAGTGTAGGGTATAGAGGGGTCAGTAATGTAGTGTTGAGTATAGAGGGGTCACTAATGTAGCGTAGGGTATAGAGGGGTCAGTAATGTAGTGTAGGGTATAGAGGGGTCAGTAATATAGTGTAGGGTATAGAGAGGTCAGTAATGTAGTGTTGATTATAGAGGGGTCAGTAATGTAGTGTAGGGTATAGAGAGGTCAGTAATGTAGTGTTGAGTATATAGGGGTCAGTAATATAGTGTAGGGTATAGAGAGGTCAGTAATGTAGTGTTGAGTATAGAGGGGTCAGTAATGTAGTGTAGGGTATAGAGGGGTCTGTAATGTAGTGTTGAGTATAGAGGGGTCAGTAATGTAGTGTAGGGTTAGAGGGGTCAGTGATGTAGTGTAGGATATAGAGGGGTCAGTAATGTACTGTAGGGTATAGAGAGGTCAGTAACGTAGTGTAGGGTATAGAGAGGTCAAAATGTAGTGTTGAGTAAAGAGGGGTCAACAATTTAGTGTTGAGTATAGAGAGGTTAGTAATATAGTGCAGGGTATAGAGGGGTCAGTAATGTAGTGTTGAGTATAGAGGGGTCAGTAATGTATCGTAGGGTATAGAGGGGTCAGTAATGTAGTGTACGGTATAGAGGGGTCAGTAATGTAGTGTAGGGTATAGAGAGTTCAGTAATGTAGTGTAGGGTATAGAGAAATCAGTGATGTAGTTTAGGGTATAGAGAGGTCAGTAAGGTAGTGTAGGGTATAGAGAGGTCAGTAGTGTAGTGTAAGGTATGGAGGGGCTAGTATTGTAGTGTAGGGTATAGAGGGGTCAGTAATGTAGTTTTGAGTATAGAGGGGCCAGTAATGTAGTGTACGGTAAAGAGGGGTCAGTAATGTAGTGTAGGGTATAGAGAGGTCAGTAATGTAGTGTTGAGTGTAGAGGGGTCAGTAATGTAGAGTTGAGTATAGAGGGGTCAATAATGTAGTGTTGAGAATAGAGAGGTCAGTAATATAGTGTAGGGTATAGAGGGGTCAGTAATGTAGTGTTGAGTATAGAGGGGTCACTAATGTAGCGTAGGGTATAGAGGGGTCAGTAATGTAGTGTAGGGTATAGAGGGGTCAGTAATATAGTGTAGGGTATAGAGAGGTCAGTAATGTAGTGTTGATTATAGAGGGGTCAGTAATGTAGTGTAGGGTATAGAGAGGTCAGTATTGTAGTGTTGAGTATAGAGGGGTCAGTAATGTAGAGTAGGGTACAGAGGGGTCTGTAATGTAGTGTTGAGTATAGAGGGGTCAATAATGTAGTGTAGGGTTAGAGGGGTCAGTGATGTAGTGTAGGGTATAGAGGGGTCAGTAATGTACTCTAGGGTATAGAGAGGTCAGTAACCTAGAGTAGGGTATAGAGAGGTCAAAAATGTAGTGTTGAGTATAGAGGGGTCAATAATGTAGTGTTGAGTATAGAGAGGTCAGTAATGTAGTGTAGGGTATAGAGAGGTCAGTAATGTAGTGTAGCGTATAGACAGATCAGTAATGTAGTGTTGAGTATAGAGAGGTCAGTAATGTAGTGAAGGGTATAGAGGGGTCAGTAATGTAGTGTACAGTATAGAGGTGTCAGTAATGTAGTGTAGGGTATAGAGAGGTCAGTAATGTAGTGTAGGGTATAGAGAGGTCAGTAAAGTAGTGTAGGGTATAGAGAGGTCAGTACTGTAGTGTAGGGTATAGAGAGGTCAGTAATGTAGTGTAGGGTATAGAGGGGTCAGTAATGTAGTGTAGGGTATAGAGGGGTCAGTAATGTAGTATTGAGTATAGAGAGGTCAGTAATGTAGTGTAGGGTATAGAGGGGTCAGTAATGTAGTGTAGGGTATAGAGGGGTCAGTAATATAGTTTAGGGTATAGACTGGTCAGTAATGTAGTGTACAGTATAGAGGTGTCAGTAATGTAGTGTAGGGTATAGAGGGGTCAGTAATGTAGTGTAGGGTTAGAGGGGTCAGTGATGTAGTGTAGGGTATAGAGGGGTCAGTAATGTACTGTAGGGTATAGAGAGGTCAGTAACGTAGTGTAGGGTATAGAGAGGTCAAAAATGTAGTGTTGAGTAAAGATGGGTCAATAAAGTAGTGTTGAGTATAGAGAGGTTAGTAATATAGTGCAGGGTATAGAGGGGTCTGTAATGTAGTGTTGAGTATAGAGGGGTCAGTAATGTATCGTAAGGTATAGAGGGGTCAGTAATGTAGTGTAGGGTATAGAGGGGTCAGTAATGTAGTGTAGGGTATAGAGAGGTCAGTAATGTAGTGTAGGGTATAGAGAAGTCAGTGATGTAGTTTAGGGTATAGAGAGGTCAGTAAGGTAATGTAGGGTATAGAGAGGTCAGTAGTGTAGTTTTGAGTATAGAGGGGCCAGTAATGTAGTGTACGGTAAAGAGGGGTCAGTAAGGTAGTGTAGGGTATAGAGAGGTCAGTAATGTAGTGTAGGGTATAGAGAGGTCAGTAATGTAGTGTTGAGTATAGAGGGGTCAGTAATGTAGAGTTGAGTATAGAGGGGTCAATAATGTAGTGTTGAGAATAGAGAGGTCAGTAATATAGTGTAGGGTATAGAGGGGTCAGTAATGTAGTGTTGAGTATAGAGGGGTCACTAATGTAGCGTAGGGTATAGAGGGGTCAGTAATGTAGTGTAGGGTATAGAGGGGTCAGTAATATAGTGTAGGGTATAGAGAGGTCAGTAATGTAGTGTTGATTATAGAGGGGTCAGTGATGTAGTGTAGGGTATAGAGAGGTCAGTAATGTAGTGTTGAGTATAGAGAGGTCAGTAATGTAGTGTAGGGTATAGAGGGGTCTGTAATGTAGTGTTGAGTAAAGAGGGGTCAGTAATGTAGTGTAGGGTTAGAGGGGTCAATGATGTAGTGTAGGGTATAGAGGGGTCAGTAATGTACTGTAGGGTATAGAGAGGTCAGTAACGTAGAGTAGGGTATAGAGAGGTCAAAAATGTAGTGTTGAGTATAGAGGGGTCAATAATGTAGTGTTGAGTATAGAGAGGTCAGTAATGTAGTGTAGGGTATAGAGAGGTCAGTAATGTAGTGTAGCGTATAGACAGGTCAGTAATGTAGTGTTGAGTATAGGGAGGTCAGTAATGTAGTGAAGGGTATAGAAGGGTCAGTAATGTAGTGTACAGTATAGAGGTGTCAGTAATGTAGTGTAGGGTATAGAGATGTCAGTAATGTAGTGTAGGGTATAGAGGGGTCAGTAATATAGTGTAGGGTATAGAGAGGTCAGTAATGTAGTGTTGATTATAGAGGGGTCAGTGATGTAGTGTAGGGTATAAGTCAGTAATGTAGTGTACAGTATAGAGAGGTCAGTAATGTAGTGTAGAGTATAGATGGGTCTGTAATGTATTGTAGGGTATAGGTCAGTAATATAGTGTAGGGTATAGAGAGGTCAGTAATGTAGTGTACAGTATAGAGGGTTCAGTGATGTAGTGTAGGGTATAGAAGGGTCAATAATATAGTGTACAGTATAGAGAGGTCAGTAATGTAGTGTTGGGTATAGAGGTGTGAGTAATGTATTGTAGGGTATAGGTCAGTAATATAGTGTAGGGTATAGAGTGGTCAGTAATGTAGTGTACAGTATAGAGAGGTCAGTAATGTAGTGTAGGGTATAGAGGGGTCAGTAATGTAGTGTAGGTTATAGGTCAGTAATATAGTGTAAGGAATAGAGAGGTCAGTTATATAGTGTATGGAATAGAGAGGTCAGTAATGTAGTGTACAGTATAGAGAGGTCAGTAATGTAGTGTAGGGTATACAGGGGTCAGTAATGTATTGTAGGGTATAGGTCAGGAATATAGAGTTGGGTATAGAGAGGTCAGTAATGTAGTGCACAGTATAGAGGGGTCAGTGATGTAGTGTAGGGAATAGAGGGGTCAGTAATATAGTGTACAGTATAGAGAGATCAGAAATGTAGTGTTGGGTTTAGAGGGGTCAGAAATGTATTGTAGGGTATAGATCAGAAATATAGTGTAGGGTTTAGAGAGGTCAGTAATGTAGTGAACAGTATAAAGAGGTCAGTAATGTAGTGTAGGGTATAGAGGGGTCAGTAAGATAGGGTAGGGTATAGAGAGGTCAGTAATGTATTGTTGAGTATAGAGAGGTCAGTAATGTAGTGTAGGGTATAGAGAACTCAGTAATGTAGTGTAGGGTATAGGTCAGTAATATAGTGTTTTGTATAGAGAGGTCAGTAATATAGTGTATGGTATAGAGAGGTCAGTATAGTAGTGTAGGGTATAGAGTGGTCAGTGATGTAGTTTAGGGTATAGATAGGTCAGTAAGATAGTGTAGGGTATAGAGAGGTCAGTAGTGTAGTGTAAGGTATGGAGGGGCTAGTATTGTAGTGTAGGGTATAGAGGGGTCAGTAATGTAGTTTTGAGTATAGAGGGGCCAGTAATGTAGTGTACAGTATAGAGGGGTCGGTAATGTAGTGTAGGGTATAGAGAGGTCAGTAATGTAGTGTAGGGTATAGAGAGGTCAGTAATGTAGTGTTGAGTATAGAGGGGTCAGTAATGTAGAGTTGAGTATAGAGGGGTCAATAATGTAGTTTTGAGTATAGAGAGGACAGTAATATAGTGTAGGGTATAGAGGGGTCAGTAATGTAGTGTTGAGTATAGAGGGGTCACTAATGTAGCGTAGGGTATAGAGGGGTCAGTAATGTAGTGTAGGGTATAGAGGGGTCAGTAATATAGTGTAGGGTATAGAGAGGTCAGTAATGTAGTGTTGATTATAGAGGGGTCAGTAATGTAGTGTAGGGTATAGAGAGGTCATTAATGTAGTGTTGAGTATATAGGGGTCAGTAATATAGTGTAGGGTATAGAGAGGTCAGTAATGTAGTGTTGAGTATAGAGGGGTCAGTAATGTAGTGTAGGGTATAGAGGGGTCTGTAATGTAGTGTTGAGTATAGAGGGGTCAGTAATGTAGTGTAGGGTTAGAGGGGTCAGTGATGTAGTGTAGGATATAGAGGGGTCAGTAATGTACTGTAGGGTATAGAGAGGTCAGTAACGTAGTGTAGGGTATAGAGAGGTCAAAATGTAGTGTTGAGTAAAGAGGGGTCAACAATTTAGTGTTGAGTATAGAGAGGTTAGTAATATAGTGCAGGGTATAGAGGGGTCAGTAATGTAGTGTTGAGTATAGAGGGGTCAGTAATGTATCGTAGGGTATAGAGGGGTCAGTAATGTAGTGTACGGTATAGAGGGGTCAGTAATGTAGTGTAGGGTATAGAGAGTTCAGTAATGTAGTGTAGGGTATAGAGAAATCAGTGATGTAGTTTAGGGTATAGAGAGGTCAGTAAGGTAGTGTAGGGTATAGAGAGGTCAGTAGTGTAGTGTAAGGTATGGAGGGGCTAGTATTGTAGTGTAGGGTATAGAGGGGTCAGTAATGTAGTTTTGAGTATAGAGGGGCCAGTAATGTAGTGTACGGTAAAGAGGGGTCAGTAATGTAGTGTAGGGTATAGAGAGGTCAGTAATGTAGTGTTGAGTGTAGAGGGGTCAGTAATGTAGAGTTGAGTATAGAGGGGTCAATAATGTAGTGTTGAGAATAGAGAGGTCAGTAATATAGTGTAGGGTATAGAGGGGTCAGTAATGTAGTGTTGAGTATAGAGGGGTCACTAATGTAGCGTAGGGTATAGAGGGGTCAGTAATGTAGTGTAGGGTATAGAGGGGTCAGTAATATAGTGTAGGGTATAGAGAGGTCAGTAATGTAGTGTTGATTATAGAGGGGTCAGTAATGTAGTGTAGGGTATAGAGAGGTCAGTATTGTAGTGTTGAGTATAGAGGGGTCAGTAATGTAGAGTAGGGTACAGAGGGGTCTGTAATGTAGTGTTGAGTATAGAGGGGTCAGTAATGTAGTGTAGCGTTAGAGGGGTCAGTGATGTAGTGTAGGGTATAGAGGGGTCAGTAATGTACTCTAGGGTATAGAGAGGTCAGTAACCTAGAGTAGGGTATAGAGAGGTCAAAAATGTAGTGTTGAGTATAGAGGGGTCAATAATGTAGTGTTGAGTATAGAGAGGTCAGTAATGTAGTGTAGGGTATAGAGAGGTCAGTAATGTAGTGTAGCGTATAGACAGATCAGTAATGTAGTGTTGAGTATAGAGAGGTCAGTAATGTAGTGAAGGGTATAGAGGGGTCAGTAATGTAGTGTACAGTATAGAGGTGTCAGTAATGTAGTGTAGGGTATAGAGAGGTCAGTAATGTAGTGTAGGGTATAGAGAGGTCAGTAAAGTAGTGTAGGGTATAGAGAGGTCAGTACTGTAGTGTAGGGTATAGAGAGGTCAGTAATGTAGTGTAGGGTATAGAGGGGTCAGTAATGTAGTGTAGGGTATAGAGGGGTCAGTAATGTAGTATTGAGTATAGAGAGGTCAGTAATGTAGTGTAGGGTATAGAGGGGTCAGTAATGTAGTGTAGGGTATAGAGGGGTCAGTAATATAGTTTAGGGTATAGACTGGTCAGTAATGTAGTGTACAGTATAGAGGTGTCAGTAATGTAGTGTAGGGTATAGAGGGGTCTGTAATGTAGTGTTGAGTATAGAGGGGTCAGTAATGTATCGTAAGGTATAGAGGGGTCAGTAATGTAGTGTAGGGTATAGAGGGGTCAGTAATGTAGTGTAGGGTATAGAGAGGTCAGTAATGTAGTGTAGGGTATAGAGAAGTCAGTGATGTAGTTTAGGGTATAGAGAGGTCAGTAAGGTAATGTAGGGTATAGAGAGGTCAGTAGTGTAGTGTAAGGTATGGAGGGGCTAGTATTGTAGTGTAGGGTATAGAGGGGTCAGTAATGTAGTTTTGAGTATAGAGGGGCCAGTAATGTAGTGTACGGTAAAGAGGGGTCAGTAAGGTAGTGTAGGGTATAGAGAGGTCAGTAATGTAGTGTAGGGTATAGAGAGGTCAGTAATGTAGTGTTGAGTATAGAGGGGTCAGTAATGTAGAGTTGAGTATAGAGGGGTCAATAATGTAGTGTTGAGAATAGAGAGGTCAGTAATATAGTGTAGGGTATAGAGGGGTCAGTAATGTAGTGTTGAGTATAGAGGGGTCACTAATGTAGCGTAGGGTATAGAGGGGTCAGTAATGTAGTGTAGGGTATAGAGGGGTCAGTAATATAGTGTAGGGTATAGAGAGGTCAGTAATGTAGTGTTGATTATAGAGGGGTCAGTGATGTAGTGTAGGGTATAGAGAGGTCAGTAATGTAGTGTTGAGTATAGAGAGGTCAGTAATGTAGTGTAGGGTATAGAGGGGTCTGTAATGTAGTGTTGAGTAAAGAGGGGTCAGTAATGTAGTGTAGGGTTAGAGGGGTCATTGATGTAGTGTAGGGTATAGAGGGGTCAGTAATGTACTGTAGGGTATAGAGAGGTCAGTAACGTAGAGTAGGGTATAGAGAGGTCAAAAATGTAGTGTTGAGTATAGAGGGGTCAATAATGTAGTGTTGAGTATAGAGAGGTCAGTAATGTAGTGTAGGGTATAGAGAGGTCAGTAATGTAGTGTAGCGTATAGACAGGTCAGTAATGTAGTGTTGAGTATAGGGAGGTCAGTAATGTAGTGAAGGGTATAGAAGGGTCAGTAATGTAGTGTACAGTATAGAGGTGTCAGTAATGTAGTGTAGGGTATAGAGATGTCAGTAATGTAGTGTAGGGTATAGAGGGGTCAGTAATATAGTGTAGGGTATAGAGAGGTCAGTAATGTAGTGTTGATTATAGAGGGGTCAGTGATGTAGTGTAGGGTATAAGTCAGTAATGTAGTGTACAGTATAGAGAGGTCAGTAATGTAGTGTAGAGTATAGATGGGTCTGTAATGTATTGTAGGGTATAGGTCAGTAATATAGTGTAGGGTATAGAGAGGTCAGTAATGTAGTGTACAGTATAGAGGGTTCAGTGATGTAGTGTAGGGTATAGAAGGGTCAATAATATAGTGTACAGTATAGAGAGGTCAGTAATGTAGTGTTGGGTATAGAGGTGTGAGTAATGTATTGTAGGGTATAGGTCAGTAATATAGTGTAGGGTATAGAGTGGTCAGTAATGTAGTGTACAGTATAGAGAGGTCAGTAATGTAGTGTAGGGTATAGAGGGGTCAGTAATGTAGTGTAGGTTATAGGTCAGTAATATAGTGTAAGGAATAGAGAGGTCAGTTATATAGTGTATGGAATAGAGAGGTCAGTAATGTAGTGTACAGTATAGAGAGGTCAGTAATGTAGTGTAGGGTATACAGGGGTCAGTAATGTATTGTAGGGTATAGGTCAGGAATATAGAGTTGGGTATAGAGAGGTCAGTAATGTAGTGCACAGTATAGAGGGGTCAGTGATGTAGTGTAGGGAATAGAGGGGTCAGTAATATAGTGTACAGTATAGAGAGATCAGAAATGTAGTGTTGGGTTTAGAGAGGTCAGTAATGTAGTGAACAGTATAAAGAGGTCAGTAATGTAGTGTAGGGTATAGAGGGGTCAGTAAGATAGGGTAGGGTATAGAGAGGTCAGTAATGTATTGTTGAGTATAGAGAGGTCAGTAATGTAGTGTAGGGTATAGAGAACTCAGTAATGTAGTGTAGGGTATAGGTCAGTAATATAGTGTTTTGTATAGAGAGGTCAGTAATATAGTGTATGGTATAGAGAGGTCAGTATAGTAGTGTAGGGTATAGAGTGGTCAGTGATGTAGTTTAGGGTATAGATAGGTCAGTAAGATAGTGTAGGGTATAGAGAGGTCAGTAGTGTAGTGTAAGGTATGGAGGGGCTAGTATTGTAGTGTAGGGTATAGAGGGGTCAGTAATGTAGTTTTGAGTATAGAGGGGCCAGTAATGTAGTGTACAGTATAGAGGGGTCGGTAATGTAGTGTAGGGTATAGAGAGGTCAGTAATGTAGTGTAGGGTATAGAGAGGTCAGTAATGTAGTGTTGAGTGTAGAGGGGTCAGTAATGTAGAGTTGAGTATAGAGGGGTCAATAATGTAGTGTTGAGAATAGAGAGGTCAGTAATATAGTGTAGGGTATAGAGGGGTCAGTAATGTAGTGTTGAGTATAGAGGGGTCACTAATGTAGCGTAGGGTATAGAGGGGTCAGTAATGTAGTGTAGGGTATAGAGGGGTCAGTAATATAGTGTAGGGAATAGAGAGGTCAGTAATGTAGTGTTGATTATAGAGGGGTCAGTAATGTAGTGTAGGGTATAGAGAGGTCAGTATTGTAGTGTTGAGTATAGAGGGGTCAGTAATGTAGTGTAGGGTATAGAGGGGTCTGTAATGTAGTGTTGAGTATAGAGGGGTCAGTAATGTTTGTAGGGTTAGAGGGGTCAGTGATGTAGTGTAGGGTATAGAAGGGTCAGTAATGTACTCTAGGGTATAGAGAGGTCAGTAACCTAGAGTAGGGTATAGAGAGATCAAAAATGTAGTGTTGAGTATAGAGGGGTCAATAATGTAGTGTTGAGTATAGAGAGGTCAGTAATGTAGTGTAGGGTATAGAGAGGTCAGTAATGTAGTGTAGGGTATAGAGAGGTCAGTAATGTAGTGTAGCGTATAGACAGGTCAGTAATGTAGTGTTGAGTATAGAGAGGTCAGTAATGTAGTGAAGGGTATAGAGGGGTCAGTAATGTAGTGTACAGTATAGAGGTGTCAGTAATGTAGTGTAGGGTATAGAGAGGTCAGTAATGTAGTGTAGGGTATAGAGAGGTCAGTAAAGTAGTGTAGGGTATAGAGTGGTCAGTACTGTAGTGTAGGGTATAGAGAGGTCAGTAATGTAGTGTAGGGTATAGAGGGGTAAGTAATGTAGTGTAGGGTATAGAGGGGTCAGTAATGTAGTATTGAGTATAGAGAGGTCAGTAATGTAGTGTAGGGTATAGAGGGGTCAGTAATGTAGTGTAGGGTATAGAGGGGTCAGTAATATAGTTTAGGGTATAGACTGGTCAGTAATGTAGTGTACAGTATAGAGGTGTCAGTAATGTAGTGTAGGGTATAGAGGGGTCAGTAATGTAGTGTAGGGTTAGAGGGGTCAGTGATGTAGTGTAGGGTATAGAGGGGTCAGTAATGTACTGTAGGGTATAGAGAGGTCAGTAACGTAGTGTAGGGTATAGAGAGGTCAAAAATGTAGTGTTGAGTAAAGAGGGGTCAATAATGTAGTGTTGAGTATAGAGAGGTTATTAATATAGTGCAGGGTATAGAGGGGTCTGTAATGTAGTGTTGAGTATAGAGGGGTCAGTAATGTATCGTAAGGAATAGAGAGGTCAGTAATGTAGTGTAGGGTATAGAGGGGTCAGTAATGTAGTGTAGGGTATAGAGGGGTCAGTAATATAGTGTAGGGTATAGAGAGGTCAGTAATGTAGTGTTGATTATAGAGGGGTCAGTAATGTAGTGTAGGGTATAGAGAGGTCAGTATTGTAGTGTTGAGTATAGAGGGGTCAGTAATGTAGTGTAGGGTACAGAGGGGTCTGTAATGTAGTGTTGAGTATAGAGGGGTCAGTAATGTAGTGTAGGGTTAGAGGGGTCAGTGATGTAGTGTAGGGTATAGAGGGGTCAGTAATGTACTCTAGGGTATAGAGAGGTCAGTAACCTAGAGTAGGGTATAGAGAGGTCAAAAATGTAGTGTTGAGTATAGAGGGGTCAATAATGTAGTGTTGAGTATAGAGAGGTCAGTAATGTAGTGTAGGGTATAGAGAGGTCAGTAATGTAGTGTAGCGTATAGACAGATCAGTAATGTAGTGTTGAGTATAGAGAGGTCAGTAATGTAGTGAAGGGTATAGAGGGGTCAGTAATGTAGTGTACAGTATAGAGGTGTCAGTAATGTAGTGTAGGGTATAGAGAGGTCAGTAATGTAATGTAGGGTATAGAGAGGTCAGTACTGTAGTGTAGGGTATAGAGAGGTCAGTAATGTAGTGTAGGGTATAGAGGGGTCAGTAATGTAGTGTAGGATATAGAGGGGTCAGTAATGTAGTATTGAGTATAGAGAGGTCAGTAATGTAGTGTAGGGTATAGAGGGGTCAGTAATGTAGTGTAGGGTATAGAGGGGTCAGTAATATAGTTTAGGGTATAGACTGGTCAGTAATGTAGTGTACAGTATAGAGGTGTCAGTAATGTAGTGTAGGGTATAGAGGGGTCAGTAATGTAGTGTAGGGTTAGAGGGGTCAGTGATGCAGTGTAGGGTATAGAGGGGTCAGTAATGTACTGTAGGGTATAGAGAGGTCAGTAACGTAGTGTAGGGTATAGAGAGGTCAAAAATGTAGTGTTGAGTAAAGATGGGTCAATAAAGTAGTGTTGAGTATAGAGAGGTTAGTAATATAGTGCAGGGTATAGAGGGGTCTGTAATGTAGTGTTGAGTATAGAGGGGTCAGTAATGTATCGTAAGGTATAGAGGGGTCAGTAATGTAGTGTAGGGTATAGAGGGGTCAGTAATGTAGTGTAGGGTATAGAGAGGTCAGTAATGTAGTGTAGGGTATAGAGAAGTCAGTGATGTAGTTTAGGGTATAGAGAGGTCAGTAAGGTAATGTAGGGTATAGAGAGGTCAGTAGTGTAGTGTAAGGTATGGAGGGGCTAGTATTGTAGTGTAGGGTATAGAGGGGTCAGTAATGTAGTTTTGAGTATAGAGGGGCCAGTAATGTAGTGTACGGTAAAGAGGGGTCAGTAAGGTAGTGTAGGGTATAGAGAGGTCAGTAATGTAGTGTAGGGTATAGAGAGGTCAGTAATGTAGTGTTGAGTATAGAGGGGTCAGTAATGTAGAGTTGAGTATAGAGGGGTCAATAATGTAGTGTTGAGAATAGAGAGGTCAGTAATATAGTGTAGGGTATAGAGGGGTCAGTAATGTAGTGTTGAGTATAGAGGGGTCACTAATGTAGCGTAGGGTATAGAGGGGTCAGTAATGTAGTGTAGGGTATAGAGGGGTCAGTAATATAGTGTAGGGTATAGAGAGGTCAGTAATGTAGTGTTGATTATAGAGGGGTCAGTGATGTAGTGTAGGGTATAGAGAGGTCAGTAATGTAGTGTTGAGTATAGAGAGGTCAGTAATGTAGTGTAGGGTATAGAGGGGTCTGTAATGTAGTGTTGAGTAAAGAGGGGTCAGTAATGTAGTGTAGGGTTAGAGGGGTCAGTGATGTAGTGTAGGGTATAGAGGGGTCAATAATGTACTGTAGGGTATAGAGAGGTCAGTAACGTAGAGTAGGGTATAGAGAGGTCAAAAATGTAGTGTTGAGTATAGAGGGGTCAATAATGTAGTGTTGAGTATAGAGAGGTCAGTAATGTAGTGTAGGGTATAGAGAGGTCAGTAATGTAGTGTAGCGTATAGACAGGTCAGTAATGTAGTGTTGAGTATAGGGAGGTCAGTAATGTAGTGAAGGGTATAGAGGGGTCAGTAATGTAGTGTACAGTATAGAGGTGTCAGTAATGTAGTGTAGGGTATAGAGATGTCAGTAATGTAGTGTAGGGTATAGAGGGGTCAGTAATATAGTGTAGGGTATAGAGAGGTCAGTAATGTAGTGTTGATTATTGAGGGGTCAGTGATGTAGTGTAGGGTATAGGTCAGTAATGTAGTGTACAGTATAGAGAGGTCAGTAATGTAGTGTAGAGTATAGATGGGTCTGTAATGTATTGTAGGGTATAGGTCAGTAATATAGTGAAGGGTATAGAGAGGTCAGTAATGTAGTGTACAGTATAGAGGGTTCAGTGATGTAGTGTAGGGTATAGAAGGGTAAATAATATAGTGTACAGTATAGAGAGGCCAGTAATGTAGTGTTGGGTATAGAGGTGTGAGTAATGTATTGTAGGCTATAGGTCAGTAATATAGTGTAGGGTATAGAGAGGTCAGTAATGTAGTGTACAGTATAGAGAGGTCAGTAATGTAGTGTAGGGTATAGAGGGGTCAGTAATGTAGTGTAGGTTATAGGTCAGTAATATAGTGTAAGGAATAGAGAGGTCAGTTATATAGTGTATGGAATAGAGAGGTCAGTAATGTAGTGTACAGTATAGAGAGGTCAGTAATGTAGTGTAGGGTATACAGGGGTCAGTAATGTATTGTAGGGTATAGGTCAGGAATATAGAGTTGGGTATAGAGAGGTCAGTAATGTAGTGCACAGTATAGAGGGGTCAGTGATGTAGGGTAGGGAATAGAGGGGTCAGTAATATAGTGTACAGTATAGAGAGATCAGAAATGTAGTGTTGGGTTTAGAGGGGTCAGAAATGTATTGTAGGGTATAGATCAGAAATATAGTGTAGGGTTTAGAGAGGTCAGTAATGTAGTGAACAGTATAAAGAGGTCAGTAATGTAGTGTAGGGTATAGAGGGGTCAGTAAGATAGGGTAGGGTATAGAGAGGTCAGGAATGTATTGTTGAGTATAGAGAGGTCAGTAATGTAGTGTAGGGTATAGAGAACTCAGTAATGTAGTGTAGGGTATAGGTGAGTAATATAGTGTTTTGTATAGAGAGGTCAGTAATATAGTGTATGGTATAGAGAGGTCAGTATAGTAGTGTAGGGTATAGAGTGGTCAGTGATGTAGTTTAGGGTATAGATAGGTCAGTAAGATAGTGTAGGGTATAGAGAGGTCAGTAGTGTAGTGTAAGGTATGGAGGGGCTAGTATTGTAGTGTAGGGTATAGAGGGGTCAGTAATGTAGTTTTGAGTATAGAGTTGCCAGTAATGTAGTGTACGGTATAGAGGGGTCGGTAATGTAGTGTAGGGTATAGAGAGGTCAGTAATGTAGTGTAGGGTATAGAGAGGTCAGTAATGTAGTGTTGAGTATAGAGGGGTCAGTAATGTAGAGTTGAGTATAGAGGGGTCAATAATGTAGTGTTGAGTATAGAGAGGTCAGTAATATAGTGTAGGGTATAGAGGGGTCAGTAATGTAGTGTTGAGTATAGAGGGGTCACTAATGTAGCGTAGGGTATAGAGGGGTCAGTAATGTAGTGTAGGGTATAGAGGGGTCAGTAATATAGTGTAGGGTATAGAGAGGTCAGTAATGTAGTGTTGATTATAGAGGGATCAGTAATGTAGTGTAGGGTATAGAGAGGTCAGTAATGTAGTGTTGAGTATATAGGGGTCAGTAATATAGTGTAGGGTATAGAGAGGTCAGTAATGTAGTGTTGAGTATAGAGGGGTCAGTAATGTAGAGTAGGGTATAGAGGGGTCAGTAATGTACTGTAGGGTATAGAGAGGTCAGTAACGTAGTGTAGGGTATAGAGAGGTTAAAAATGTAGTGTTGAGTATAGAGAGGTTAGTAATATAGTGCAGGGTATAGAGAGGTCAGTATAGTAGTGTAGGGTATAGAGTGGTCAGTGATGTAGTTTAGGGTATAGAGAGGTCAGTAAGATAGTGTAGGGTATAGAGAGGTCAGTAGTGTAGTGTAAGGTATAGAGGGGTCAGTATTGTAGTGTAAGGTATAGAGAGTTCAGTAATGTAGTGTAGGGTATAGAGAAATCAGTGATGTAGTTTAGGGTATAGAGAGGTCAGTAAGGTAGTGTAGGGTATAGTGTAGTGTAAGGTATGGAGGGGCTAGTATTGTAGTGTAGGGTATAGAGGGGTCAGTAATGTAGTTTTGAGTATAGAGGGGCCAGTAATTTAGTGTACGGTAAAGAGGGGTCAGTAAGGTAGTGTAGGGTATAGAGAGGTCAGTAATGTAGTGTAGGGTATAGAGAGGTCAGTAATGTAGTGTTGAGTGTAGAGGGGTCAGTAATGTAGAGTTGAGTATAGAGGGGTCAATAATGTAGTGTTGAGAATAGAGAGGTCAGTAATATAGTGTAGGGTATAGAGGGGTCAGTAATGTAGTGTTGAGTATAGAGGGGTCACTAATGTAGCGTAGGGTATAGAGGGGTCAGTAATGTAGTGTAGGGTATAGAGGGGTCAGTAATATAGTGTAGGGTAGAGAGAGGTCAGTAATGTAGTGTTGATTATAGAGGGGTCAGTAATGTAGTGTAGGGTATAGAGAGGTCAGTATTGTAGTGTTGAGTATAGAGGGGTCAGTAATGTAGTGTAGGGTATAGAGGGGTCTGTAATGTAGTGTTGAGTATAGAGGGGTCAGTAATGTAGTGTAGGGTTAGAGGGGTCAGTGATGTAGTGTAGGGTATAGAGGGGTCAGTAATGTACTCTAGGGTATAGAGAGGTCAGTAACCTAGAGTAGGGTATAGAGAGATCAAAAATGTAGTGTTGAGTATAGAGGGGTCAAAAATGTAGTGTTGAGTATAGAGAGGTCAGTAATGTAGTGTAGGGTATAGAGAGGTCAGTAATGTAGTGTAGGGTATAGAGAGGTCAGTAATGTAGTGTAGTGTATAGACTGGTCAGTAATGTAGTGTTGAGTATAGAGAGGTCAGTAATGTAGTGAAGGGTATAGAGGGGTCAGTAATGTAGTGTACAGTATAGAGGTGTCAGTAATGTAGTGTAGGGTATAGAGAGGTCAGTAATGTAGTGTAGGGTATATAGAGGTCAGTAAAGTAGTGTAGGGTATAGAGTGGTCAGTAATGTAGTATAGGGTATAGAGAGGTTAGTAATGTAGTGTAGGGTATAGAGGGGTAAGTAATGTAGTGTAGGGTATAGAGGGGTCAGTAATATAGTTTAGGGTATAGACTGGTCAGTAATGTAGTGTACAGTATAGAGGTGTCAGTAATGTAGTGTAGGGTATAGAGGGGTCAGTAATGTAGTGTAGGGTTAGAGGGGTCAGTGATGTTGTGTAGGGTATAGAGGGGTCAGTAATGTACTGTAGGGTATAGAGAGGTCAGTAACGTAGTGTAGGGTATAGAGAGGTCAAAAATGTAGTGTTGAGTAAAGAGGGGTCAATAATGTAGTGTTGAGTATAGAGAGGTTAGTAATATAGTGCAGGGTATAGAGGGGTCTGTAATGTAGTGTTGAGTATAGAGGGGTCAGTAATGTATCGTAAGGAATAGAGAGGTCAGTAATGTAGTGTAGGGTATAGAGGGGTCAGTAATGTAGTGTAGGGTATAGAGAGGTCAGTAATGTAGTGTATGGTATAGAGAAGTCAGTGATGTAGTTTAGGGTATAGAGAGGTCAGTAAGGTAGTGTAGGGTATAGAGAGGTCAGTAGTGTAGTGTAAGGTATGGAGGGGCTAGTATTGTAGAGTAGGGTATAGAGGGGTCAGTAATGTAGTTTTGAGTATAGAGGGGCCAGTAATGTAGAGTACGGTAAAGAGGGGTCAGTAAGGTAGTGTAGGGTATAGAGAGGTCAGTAATGTAGTGTAGGGTATAGAGAGGTCAGTAATGTAGTGTTGAGTATAGAGGGGTCAGTAATGTAGAGTTGAGTATAGAGGGGTCAATAATGTAGTGTTGAGAATAGAGAGGTCAGTAATATAGTGTAGGGTATAGAGAGGTCAGTAATGTAGTGTTGATTATAGAGGGGTCAGTGATGTAGTGTAGGGTATAGAGAGGTCAGTAATGTAGTGTTGAGTATAGAGGGGTCAGTAATGTAGTGTAGGGTATAGAGGGGTCTGTAATGTAGTGTTGAGTATAGAGGGGTCAGTAATGTAGTGTAGGGTTAGAGGGGTCAGTGATGTAGTGTAGGGTATAGAGGGGTCAGTAATGTACTGTAGGGTATAGAGAGGTCAGTAACGTAGAGTAGGGTATAGAGAGGTCAAAAATGTAGTGTTGAGTATAGAGGGGTCAATAATGTAGTGTTGAGTATATAGAGGTCAGTAATGTAGTGTAGGGTATAGAGAGGTCAGTAATGTAGTGTAGGGTATAGAGAGGTCAGTAATGTAGTGTAGCGTATAGACAGGTCAGTAATGTAGTGTTGAGTATAGAGAGGTCAGTAATGTAGAGAAGGGTATAGAGGGGTCAGTAATGTAGTGTAGGGTATAGAGATGTCAGTAATGTAGTGTAAGGTATAGAGAGGTCAGTAAAGTAGTGTAGGGTATAGAGAGGTCAGTACTGTAGAGTAGGGTATAGAGAGGTCAGTAATGTAGTGTAGGGGATAGAGGGCTCAGTAATGTAGTGTAGGGTATAGAGGGGTCAGTAATGTAGTATTGAGTATAGAGAGGTCAGTAATGTAGTGTAGGGTATAGAGGGGTCAGTAATGTAGTGTAGGGTATAGAGGGGTCAGTAATATAGTTTAGGGTATAGACTGGTCAGTAATGTAGTGTACAGTATAGAGGTGTCAGTAATGTAGTGTATGGTGTAGAGGGGTCAGTAATGTAGTGTAGGTTATAGGTCGGTAATATAGTGTAGGGTATAGAGAAATCAGTAATATAGTGTATGGTATAGAGAGGTCAGTAATGTAGTGTAGGGTATAGAGGGGTCAGTAATGTATTGTAGGGTATAGGTCAGTAATATAGTGTATGGTATAGAGATGTCAGTAATGTAGTGCACAGTAGTAAGGGGTCAGTGATGTAGTGTAGGGTATAGAGGGGTCAGTAATATAGTCTAGAGTATAGAGAGGTCAGTAATGTAGTTTTGAGTATAGAGGGGCCAGTAATGTAGTGTACGGTAAAGAGGGGTCAGTAAGGTAGTGTAGGGTATAGAGAGGTCAGTAATGTAGTGTAGGGTATAGAGAGGTCAGTAATGTAGTGTTGAGTATAGAGGGGTCAGTAATGTATCGTAAGGTATAGAGGGGTCAGTAATGTAGTGTAGGGTATAGAGGGGTCAGTAATGTAGTGTAGGGTATAGAGAGGTCAGTAATGTAGTGTATGGTATAGAGAAGTCAGTGATGTAGTTTAGGGTATAGAGAGGTCAGTAAGGTAGTGTAGGGTAAAGAGAGGTCAGTAGTGTAGTGTAAGGTATGGAGGGCTAGTATTGTAGAGTAGGGTATAGAGGGGTCTGTAATGTAGTTTTGAGTATAGAGGGGCCAGTAATGTAGTGTACGGTAAAGAGGGGTCAGTAAGGTAGAGTAGGGTATAGAGAGGTCAGTAATGTAGTGTAGGGTATAGAGAGGTCAGTAATGTAGTGTTGAGTATAGAGGGGTCAGTAATGTAGAGTTGAGTATAGAGGGGTCAATAATGTAGTGTTGAGAATAGAGAGGTCAGTAATATAGTGTAGGGTATAGAGGGGTCAGTAATGTAGTTTTGAGTATAGAGGGGTCACTAATGTAGCGTAGGGTATAGAGGGGTCAGTAATGTAGAGTAGGGTATAGAGGGGTCAGTAATATAGTGTAGGGTATAGAGAGGTCAGTAATGTAGTGTTGATTATAGAGGGGTCAGTGATGTAGTGTAGGGTATAGAGAGGTCAGTAATGTAGTGTTGAGTATAGAGGGGTCAGTAATGTAGTGTAGGGTATAGAGGAGTCTGTAATGTAGTGTTGAGTATAGAGGGGTCAGTAATGTAGTGTAGGGTTAGAGGGGTCAGTGATGTAGTGTAGGGTATAGAGGGGTCAGTAATGTACTGTAGGGTATAGAGAGGTCAGTAACGTAGAGTAGGGTATAGAGAGGTCAAAAATGTAGTGTTGAGTATAGAGAGGTCAGTAATGTAGTGTAGGGTATAGAGAGGTCAGTAATGTAGTGTAGGGTATAGAGAGGTCAGTAATGTAGTGTAGCATATAGACAGGTCAGTAATGTAGTGTTGAGTATAGAGAGGTCAGTAATGTAGAGAAGGGTATAGAGGGGTCAGTAATGTAGTGTACAGTATAGAGGTGTCAGTAATGTAGTGTAGGGTATAGCGATGTCAGTAATGTAGTGTAGGGTATAGAGAGGTCAGTAAAGTAGTGTAGGGTATAGAGAGGTCAGTACTGTAGTGTAGGGTATAGAGAGGTCAGTAATGTAGTGTAGGGGATAGAGGGGTCAGTAATGTAGTGTAGGGTATAGAGGGGTCAGTAATGTAGTATTGAGTATAGAGAGGTCAGTAATGTAGTGTAGGGTATAGAGGGGTCAGTAATGTAGTGTAGGGTATAGAGGGGTCAGTAATATAGTTTAGGGTATAGACTGGTCAGTAATGTAGTGTACAGTATAGAGGTGTCAGTAATGTAGTGTATGGTGTAGAGGGGTCAGTAATGTAGTGTAGGTTATAGGTCGGTAATATAGTGAAGGGTATAGAGAGGTCAGTAATATAGTGTATGGTATAGAGAGGTCAGTAATGTAGTGTAGGGTATAGAGGGGTCAGTAATGTAGTGTAGGGTATAGAGGGGTCAGTAATGTAGTGTAGGGTTTAGAGGGGTCAGTAATGTAGTGTAGGTTATAGGTCATTAATATAGTGTAGGGTATAGAGATGTCAGTAATATAGTATATGGTATAGAGAGGTCAGTAATGTAGTGTACAGTATAGAGAGGTCAGTAATGTAGTGTAGAGTATAGAGGGGTCAGTAATGTATTGTAGGGTATAGGTCAGTAATATAGTGTAGGGTACAGAGAGGTCAGTAATGTAGTGTACAGTATAGAGGTTTCAGTGATGTAGTGTAGGGTATAGAAGGGTCAGTAATATTGTGTACTGTATAGAGAGGTCAGTAATGTAATGTTGGGTATAGAGGGGTGAGTAATGTATTGTAGGGTATCGGTCAGTAATACAGTGTAGGGTATAGAGAGGTCAGTAATGTAGTGTACAGTATAGAGTGGTCAGTAATGTAGTGTAGGGTATAGAGGGGTCAGTAATGTAGTGTAGGTTATAGGTCAGTAATATAGTGTAGGGTATAGAGAGGTCAGTAATATAGTGAATGGTATAGAGAGGTCAGTAATGTAGTGTACAGTATAGAGAGGTCAGTAATGTAGTGTAGGGTATAGAGGGGTCAGTAATGAATTGTAGAGTATAGGTCAGTAATATAGTGTAGGGTATAGAGAGGTCAGTAATGTAGTGTTGATTATAGAGGGGTCAGTGATGTAGTGTAGGGTATAGAGAGGTCAGTAATGTAGTGTTGAGTATAGAGGGGTCAGTAATGTAGTGTAGGGTATAGAGGAGTCTGTAATGTAGTGTTGAGTATAGAGGGGTCAGTAATGTAGTGTAGGGTTAGAGGGGTCAGTGATGTAGTGTAGGGTATAGAGGGGTCAGTAATGTACTGTAGGGTATAGAGAGGTCAGTAACGTAGAGTAGGGTATAGAGAGGTCAAAAATGTAGTGTTGAGTATAGAGAGGTCAGTAATGTAGTGTAGGGTATAGAGAGGTCAGTAATGTAGTGTAGGGTATAGAGAGGTCAGTAATGTAGTGTAGCATATAGACAGGTCAGTAATGTAGTGTTGAGTATAGAGAGGTCAGTAATGTAGAGAAGGGTATAGAGGGGTCAGTAATGTAGTGTACAGTATAGAGGTGTCAGTAATGTAGTGTAGGGTATAGCGATGTCAGTAATGTAGTGTAGGGTATAGAGAGGTCAGTAAAGTAGTGTAGGGTATAGAGAGGTCAGTACTGTAGTGTAGGGTATAGAGAGGTCAGTAATGTAGTGTAGGGGATAGAGGGGTCAGTAATGTAGTGTAGGGTATAGAGGGGTCAGTAATGTAGTATTGAGTATAGAGAGGTCAGTAATGTAGTGTAGGGTATAGAGGGGTCAGTAATGTAGTGTAGGGTATAGAGGGGTCAGTAATATAGTTTAGGGTATAGACTGGTCAGTAATGTAGTGTACAGTATAGAGGTGTCAGTAATGTAGTGTATGGTGTAGAGGGGTCAGTAATGTAGTGTAGGTTATAGGTCGGTAATATAGTGAAGGGTATAGAGAGGTCAGTAATATAGTGTATGGTATAGAGAGGTCAGTAATGTAGTGTAGGGTATAGAGGGGTCAGTAATGTAGTGTAGGGTATAGAGGGGTCAGTAATGTAGTGTAGGGTTTAGAGGGGTCAGTAATGTAGTGTAGGTTATAGGTCATTAATATAGTGTAGGGTATAGAGATGTCAGTAATATAGTATATGGTATAGAGAGGTCAGTAATGTAGTGTACAGTATAGAGAGGTCAGTAATGTAGTGTAGAGTATAGAGGGGTCAGTAATGTATTGTAGGGTATAGGTCAGTAATATAGTGTAGGGTACAGAGAGGTCAGTAATGTAGTGTACAGTATAGAGGTTTCAGTGATGTAGTGTAGGGTATAGAAGGGTCAGTAATATTGTGTACTGTATAGAGAGGTCAGTAATGTAATGTTGGGTATAGAGGGGTGAGTAATGTATTGTAGGGTATCGGTCAGTAATACAGTGTAGGGTATAGAGAGGTCAGTAATGTAGTGTACAGTATAGAGTGGTCAGTAATGTAGTGTAGGGTATAGAGGGGTCAGTAATGTAGTGTAGGTTATAGGTCAGTAATATAGTGTAGGGTATAGAGAGGTCAGTAATATAGTGAATGGTATAGAGAGGTCAGTAATGTAGTGTACAGTATAGAGAGGTCAGTAATGTAGTGTAGGTTATAGAGGGGTCAGTAATGAATTGTAGAGTATAGGTCAGTAATATAGTGTAGGGTATAGAGAGGTCAGTAATGTAGTGTACAGTATAGAGGGGTCAGTGATGTAGTGTAGGGAATAGAGGGGTCAGTAATATAGTGTACAGTATAGAGAGGTCAGTAATGTAGTGTTGGGAATAGAGGGGTCTGTAATGTATTGTAGGGTATAGGTCAGAAATATAGTGTAGGGTATAGAGAGGTCAGTAATGTAGTGTACAGTATAGAGAGGTCAGTAATGTAGTGTAGGGTATAGAGGGGTCAGTAAGGTAGTGTAAGTTATAGAGAGGTCAGTAATGTAGTGTTGAGTATAGAGAGGTCAGTAATGTAGTGTAGGGTATAGATAAGTCAGTAATGTAGTGTAGGTTATAGGTCAGTAATATAGTGTATTGTATATAGAGGTCAGTAATATAGTGTATGGTATAGAGAGGTCAGTAATGTAGTGTACAGTATAGAGAGGTCAGTAATGTAGTGTTGAGTATAGAGGGGTCAGTAATGTAGCGTAGGGTATAGAGGGGTCAGTAATGTAGTGTAGGGTATAGAGAGGTCAGTAATGTAGTGTAGGGTATAGAGAGGTCAGTGATGTAGTTTAGGGTATAGAGAGGTCAGTAAGGTAGTGTAGGGTATAGAGAGGTCAGTAGTGTAGTGTAAGGTATGGAGGGGCTAGTATTGTAGTGTAGGGTATAGAGGGGTCAGTAATGTAGTTTTGAGTATAGAGGGTCCAGTAATGTAGTGTACGGTATAGAGGGGTCAGTAAGGTAGTGTAGGGTATAGAGAGGTCAGTAATGTAGTGTAGGGTATAGAGAGGTCAGTAATGTAGTGTTGAGTATAGAGGGGTCAGTAATGTAGAGTTGAGTATAGAGGGGTCAAGAATGTAGTGTTGAGAATAGAGAGGTCAGTAATATAGTGTAGGGTATAGTGGGGTCAGTAATGTAGTGTTGAGTATAGAGGGGTCACTAATGTAGCGTAGGGTATAGAGGGGTCAGTAATGTAGAGTAGGGTATAGAGGGGTCAGTAATATAGTGTAGGGTATAGAGAGGTCAGTAATGTAGTGTTGATTATAGAGGGGTCAGTGATGTAGTGTAGGGTATAGAGAGGTCAGTAATGTAGTGTTGAGTAAAGAGGGGTCAGTAATGTAGTGTAGGGTATAGAGGGGTCTGTAATGTAGTGTTGAGTAAAGAGTGGTCAGTAATGTAGTGTAGGGTTAGAGGGGTCAGTGATGTAGTGTAGGGTATAGAGGGGTCAGTAATGTACTGTAGGGTATAGAGAGGTCAGTAACGTAGAGTAGGGTATAGAGAGGTCAAAAATGTAGTGTTGAGTATAGAGGGGTCAATAATGTAGTGTTGAGTATAGAGAGGTCAGTAATGTAGTGTAGGGTATAGACAGGTCAGTAATGTAGTGTAGGGTATAGAGAGGTCAGTAATGTAGTGTAGCGTATAGACAGGTCAGTAATGTAGTGTTGAGTATAGAGAGGTCAGTAATGTAGAGAAGG
The DNA here is from genome assembly GCA_031769625.1 of Taudactylus pleione. Lineage (NCBI taxonomy): Eukaryota > Metazoa > Chordata > Amphibia > Anura > Myobatrachidae > Taudactylus > Taudactylus pleione. The sequence goes on from JAUIMM010000334.1 coordinate 8,989,826, forward strand.
GTATAGAGGGGTCAGTAATGTAGTGTACAGTATAGAGGTGTCAGTAATGTAGTGTAGAGTATAGAGATATCAGTAATGTAGTGTAGGGTATAGAGAGGTCAGTAAAGTAGTGTAGGGTATAGAGAGGTTAGTACTGTAGTGTAGGGTATAGAGAGGTCAGTAATGTAGTGTAGGGGATAGAGGGGTCAGTAATGTAGTGTAGGGTATAGAGGGGTCAGTAATATAGTTTAGGGTATAGACTGGTCAGTAATGTAGTGTACAGTATAGAGGTTTCAGTAATGTAGTGTATGGTGTAGAGGGGTCAGTAATGTAGTGTAGGTTATAGGTCGGTAATATAGTGTAGGGTATAGAGAGGTCAGTAATATAGTGTATGGTATAGAGAGGTCAGTAGTGTAGGGTATAGAGGGGTCAGTAATGTATTGTAGGGTATAGGTCAGTAATATAGTGTAGGGTATAGAGATGTCAGTAATGTAGTGCACAGTAATAAGGGGTCAGTGATGTAGTGTAGGGTATAGAGGGGTCAGTAATATAGTGTAGAGTATAGAGAGGTCAGTAATGTAGTGTTGGGTATAGAGGGGTCAGTAATGTAGTGTAGGGTATAGAGGGGTCCGTAATGTACTTTTGAGTGTAGAGTGGTCTGTAATGTAGCGTAGGGTACAGAGGGGTCAGTAAAGTAGTGTATGGTATAGAGGGGTCAGTAATGTAGTGTAGGGTATAGAGAGGTCAGTAATGTAGTGTTGAGTATAGAGGGGTCAGTAATGTAGTCTAGGGTATAGAGGGGTCAGTAATGTAGTGTTGAGTATAGAGGGAACAGTAATGTAGTGTAGGGTATAGAGGGGTCAATAATGTAGTGTTGAGTATAGAGTGGTCAGTAATGTAGGGTAGGGTATTGAGGGGTCAGTAATGTAGTGTTGGGTATTGAGGAGTCAGTAATTTAGTGTACAGTATAGAGATGTCAGTAATGTAGTGTAGGGTATAGAGGGGACAGTAATGTAGTGTTGAGTATAGAGGGGGTCAGTAATGTATGTAGGGTATATGTCAATAATATAGTGTAGGGTATAGAGAGGTTAGTAATATAGTGCAGGGTATAGAGGATTCTGTAATGTAGTGTTGAGTATAGAGGGGTCAGTAATGTATCGTAAGGTATAGAGGGGTCAGTAATGTAGTGTAGGGTATAGAGAGGTCAGTAATGTAGTGTAGGGTATAGAGAAGTCAGTGATGTAGTTTAGGGTATAGAGAGGTCAGTAAGGTAGTGTAGGATATAGAGAGGTCAGTAGTGTAGTGTAAGGTATGGAGGGGCTAGTATTGTAGTTTAGGGTATAGAGGGGTCAGTAATGTAGTTTTGAGTATAGAGGGGCCATTAATGTAGTGTACGGTAAAGAGGGGTCAGTAAGGTAGTGTAGGGTATAGAGAGGTCAGTAATGTAGTGTAGGGTATAGAGAGGTCAGTAATGTAGTGTTGAGTATAGAGGGATCAGTAATGTAGAGTTGAGTATAGAGCTGTCAATAATGTAGTGTTGAGAATAGAGAGGTCAGTAATATAGTGTAGGGTATAGAGGGGTGAGTAATGTAGTGTTGAGTATAGAGGGGTCACTAATGTAGCGTAGGGTATAGAGGGGTCAGTAATGTAGTGTAGGGTATAGAGGGGTCAGTAATATAGTGTAGGGTATAGAGAGGTCAGTAATGTAGTGTTGATTATAGAGGGGTCAGTGATGTAGTGTAGGGTATAGAGAGGTCAGTAATGTAGTGTTGAGCATAGAGGGGTCAGTAATGTAGTGTAGGGTATAGAGGGGTCTGTAATGTAGTGTTGAGTATAGAGGGGTCAGTAATGTAGTGTAGGGTTAGAGGGGTCAGTGATGTAGTGTAGGGTATAGAGGGGTCAGTAATGTACTGTAGGGTATAGAGAGGTCAGTAACGTAGAGTAGGGTATAGAGAGGTCAAAAATGTAGTGTTGAGTATAGAGGGGTCAATAATGTAGTGTTGAGTATAGAGAGGTGAGTAATGTAGTGTAGGGTATAGAGAGGTCAGTAATGTAGTGTAGGGTATAGAGAGTTCAGTAATGTAGTGTAGCGTATAGACAGGTCAGTAATGTAGTGTTGAGTATAGAGAGGTCAGTAATGTAGTGAAGGGTATAGAGGGGTCAGTAATGTAGTGTACAGTATAGAGGTGTCAGTAATGTAGTGTTGAGTATAGAGAGGTCAGTAATGTAGTGTAGGGTATAGAGATGTCAGTAATGTAGTGTAGGGTATAGAGAGGTCAGAACTGTAGCGTAGGGTATAGAGAGGTCAGTACTGTAGTGTAGGGTATAAAGAGGTCAGTAATGTAGTGTAGGGGATAGAGGGGTCAGTAATGTAGTGTAGGGTATAGAGGGGTCAGTAATGTAGTATTGAGTATAGAGAGGTCAGTAATGTAGTGTAGGGTATAGAGGGGTCAGTAATGTAGTGTAGGGTATAGAGGGGTCAGTAATATAGTTTAGGGTATAGACTGGTCAGTAATGTAGTGTACAGTATAGAGATGTCAGTAATGTAGTGTATGGTGTAGAGGGGTCAGTAATGTAGTATAGGTTATAGGTCAGTAATATAGTGTAGGGTATAGAGAGGTAAGTAATATAGTGTATGGTATAGAGAGGTCAGTAATCTAGTGTAGGGTATAGAGGGGTCAGTAATGTATTGTAGGGTATAGGTCAGTAATATAGTGTAGGGTATAGAGATGTCAGTAATGTAGTGCACAGTAATAAGGGGTCAGTGATGTAGTGTAGGGTACAGAGGGGTCAGTAAAGTAGTGTATGGTATAGAGGGGTCAGTAATGTAGTGTAGGGTACCGAGGGGTCAGTAAAGTAGTGTATGGTATAGAGGGGTCAGTAATGTAGTGTAGGGTAATGAGAGGTCAGTAATGTAGTGTTGAGTATAGAGGGGTCAGTAATGTAGTCTAGGGTATAGAGGGGTCAGTAATGTAGTGTTGAGTATAGAGGGAACAGTAATGTAGTGTAGTGTAGAGAGGGGTCAATAATGTAGTATTGAGTATAGAGTGGTCAGTAATGTAGTGTAGGGTATTGAGGGGTCAGTAATGTAGTGTTGGGTATTGAGGAGTCAGTAATTTAGTGTACAGTATAGAGATGTCAGTAATGTAGTGTAGGGTATAGAGGGGACAGTCATGTAGTGTTGAGTATAGAGGGGGTCAGTAATGTATGTAGGGTACATGTCAATAATATAGTGTAGGGTATAGAGAGGTCAGTAATGTAGTGTAGTGTATGGAGGGGCTAGTATTGTAGTATAGGGTACAGAGGGTTCAGTGAAGTAGTGTAGGGTATAGAGGGGTCAGTGATGTAGTGTAGGGGATAGAGAGGTCATTGATGTAGTGTAGGGTATAGAGGGGTCAATAATGTAGTGTAGGGTACAGAGGGGTCAGTACTGTAGTGTAGGGTATGGAGGGGTAAGCAATGTCGTGTAGGGTATAGAGAGGCCAGTAATGTAGTATAGGGTATACAGGGGTCAGTGATGTAGTGTAGGGTATAGAGGGATCAGTAATGTAGTGTAGGGTATATATGGTTCGGTAGTGTAGGGTATAGAGGGGTCAGTAATGTAGTGTAGAGTATACAGGGGTCTGTAATGTAGTGCAGGGTATAGGTGGGACAGTAATGTAGTGTTGGGTATAGAGGGGTCAGTAATCTAGTGTATTGTATAGGTCAGTAATATAGTGTAGGGTACTGAGAGATCAGTAATGTACTATAGGGTATGGAGGATTCAGTAATGTAGTGTAGGGTATAGAGGGGTCAGTAATGTAGTGTAGGGTTTAGAGGGGTCAGTAATGTAGTGTAGGTTATAGGTCATTAATATAGTGTAGGGTATAGAGAGGTCAATAATATAGTATATGGTATAGAGAGGTCAGTAATGTAGTGTACAGTATACAGAGGTCAGTAATGTAGTGTAGAGTATAGAGGGGTCAGTAATGTATTCTAGGGTATAGGTCAGTAATATAGTGTAGGGTATAGAGAGGTCAGTAATGTAGTGTACAGTATAGAGGGTTCAGTGATGTAGTGTAGGGTATAGAAGGGTCAGTAATATTGTGTACTGTATAGAGAGGTCAGTAATGTAATGTTGGGTATAGAGGGGTGAGTAATGTATTGTAGGGTATCGGTCAGTAATACAGTGTAGGGTATAGAGAGGTCAGTAATGTAGTGTACACTATAGAGTGGTCAGTAATGTAGTGTAGGGTATAGAGGGGTCAGTAATGTAGTGTAGGTTATAGGTCAGTAATATAGTGTAGGGTATAGAGAGGTCAGTAATATAGTGAATGGTATAGAGAGGTCAGTAATGTAGTGTACAGTATAGAGAGGTCAGTAATGTAGTGTAGGGTATAGAGGGGTCCGTAATGAATTGTAGGGTATAGGTCAGTAATATAGTGTAGGGTATAGAGAGGTCAGTAATGTAGTGTACAGTATAGAGGGGTCAGTGATGTAGTGTAGGGAATAGAGGGGTCAGTAATATAGTGTACAGTATAGAGAGGTCAGTAATGTAGTGTTGGGAATAGAGGGGTCTGTAATGTATTGTAGGGTATAGGTCAGAAATATAGTGTAGGGTATAGAGAGGTCAGTAATGTAGTGTACAGTATAGAGATGTCAGTAATGTAGTGTAGGGTATAGAGGGGTCAGTAAGGTAGTGTAAGTTATAGAGAGGTCAGTAAAGTAGTGTTGAGTATAGAGAGGGCAGTAATGTAGTGTAGGGTATAGATAAGTCAGTAATGTAGTGTAGGTTATAGGTCAGTAATATAGTGTATTGTATATAGAGGTCAGTAATATAGTGTATGGTATAGAGAGGTCAGTAATGTATTGTACAGTATAGAGAGGTCAGTAATGTAGTGTAGGGTATAGAGGGGTCAGTAAGGTAGTGTAGGGAATAGAGAGGTCAGTAATGTAGTGTACAGTATAGAGAAGTCAGTAATGTAGTGTAGGATATAGAGGGGTCAGTGATGTAATGTAGGTTATAGAGAGGTCAGTAAGGTAGTGTAGGGTATAGAGAGGTCAGAAGTGTAGTGTAGGGTATGGATGGGCTAGAATTTTAGTGTAGGGTATAGAAGGGTCAGTAATGTAGTGTTGAGAATAGAGGGGCCAGTAATGTAGTGTACGGTATAGAGGGGTCAGTAAGGTACTGTAGGGTATGGAGAGGTCAGTAATGTAGTGTAGGGTATAGAGAGGTCAGTAATGTAGTGTTGAGTGTAGTGGGGTCAGTAATGTAGTGTTGAGTATAGAGGGGTCAATAATGTAGTGTTGAGTATAGAGAGGTTAGTAATATAGTGCAGGGTATAGAGGGGTCAGTAATGTAGTGTTGAGAATAGAGGGGTCAGTAATGTAGCGTAGGGTATAGAGGGGTCAGTAATGTAGTGTAGGGTATAGAGAGGTCAGTAATGTAGTGTAGGGTATAGAGAGGTCAGTGATGTAGTTTAGGGTATAGAGACGTCAGTAAGGTAGTGTAGGGTATAGAGAGGTCAGTAGTGTAGTGTAAGATATGGAGGGGCTAGTATTGTAGTGTAGGGGATAGAGGGGTCAGTAATGTAGTTTTGAGTATAGAGGGGCCAGTAATGTAGTGTACGGTATAGAGGGGTCAGTAAGGTTGTGTAGGGTATAGAGAGGTCAGTAATGTAGTGTAGGGTATAGAGAGGTCAGTAATGTAGTGTTGAGTATAGAGGGGTCAGTAATGTAGTGTTCAGTATAGAGGGGTCAATAATGTAGTGTTGAGTATAGAGAGGTCAGTAATATAGTGTAGGGTATAGAGGGGTGAGTAATGTAGTGTTGAGTATAGAGGGGTCACTAATGTAGCGTAGGGTATAGAGGGGTCAGTAATGTAGTGTAGGGTAAAGAGGGGTCAGTAATATAGTGTAGGGTATAGAGAGGTCAGTAATGTAGTGTTGATTATAGAGGGGTCAGTAATGTAGAGTAGGGTATAGAGAGGTCAGTAATGTAGTGTTGAGTAAATAGGGGTCAGTAATGTAGTGTAGGGTATAGAGAGGTCAGTAATGTAGTGTTGAGTATAGAGGGGTCAGTAATGTAGTGTAGGGTATAGAGGGGTCTGTAATGTAGTGTTGAGTATAGAGGGGTCAGTAATGTAGTGTAGGGTATAGAGGGATCAGTGATGTAGTGTAGGGTATAGAGGGGTCAGTAATGTAGTGTAGGGTATAGAGGGATCAGTGATGTAGTGTAGGGTATAGAGGGGTCAGTAATGTAGTGTAGGGTTTAGAGGGGTCAGTAATGTAGTGTAGGTTATAGGTCATTAATAAAGTGTAGGGTATAGAGAGGTCAGTAATATAGTATATGGTATAGAGAGGTCAGTAATGTAGTGTACAGTATAGAGAGGTCAGTAATGTATTGTAGAGTATAGAGGGGTCAGTAATGTATTGTAGGGTATAGGTCAGTAATATAGTGTAGGGTATAGAGAGGTCAGTAATGTAGTGTACAGTATAGAGGGTTCAGTGATGTAGTGTAGGGTATAGAAGGGTCAGTAATATTGTGTACTGTATAGAGAGGTCAGTAATGTAATGTTGGGTATAGAGGGGTGAGTAATGTATTGTAGGGTATCGGTCAGTAATACAGTGTAGGGTATAGAGAGGTCAGTAATGTAGTGTACAGTATAGAGTGGTCAGTAATGTAGTGTAGGGTATAGAGGGGTCAGTAATGTAGTGTAGGTTATAGGTCAGTAATATAGTGTAGGGTATAGAGAGGTCAGTAATATAGTGAATGGTATAGAGAGGTCAGTAATGTAGTGTACAGTATAGAGAGGTCAGTAATGTAGTGTAGGGTATAGAGGGGTCAGTAATGAATTGTAGGGTATAGGTCAGTAATATAGTGTAGGGTATAGAGAGGTCAGTAATGTAGTGTACAGTATAGAGGGGTCAGTGATGTAGTGTAGGGAATAGAGGGGTCAGTAATATAGTGTACAGTATAGAGAGGTCAGTAATGTAGTGTTGGGAATAGAGGGGTCTGTAATGTATTGTAGGGTATAGGTCAGAAAAATAGTGTAGGGTATAGAGAGGTCAGTAATTTAGTGTACAGTATAGAGAGGTCAGTAATGTAGTTTAGGGTATAGAGGGGTCAGTAAGGTAGTGTAAGTTATAGAGAGGTCAGTAATGTAGTGTTGAGTATAGAGAGGTCAGTAATGTAGTGTAGGGTATAGATAAGTCAGTAATGTAGTGTAGGTTATAGGTCAGTAATATAGTGTATTGTATATAGAGGTCAGTAATATAGTGTATGGTATAGAGAGGTCAGTAATGTATTGTACAGTATAGAGAGGTCAGTAATGTAGTGTAGGGTATAGAGGGGTCAGTAAGGTAGTGTAGGGTATAGAGAGGTCAGTAATGTAGTGTAGGGTATAGAAGGGTCAGTAATATTGTGTACTGTATAGAGAGGTCAGTAATGTAATGTTGGGTATAGAGGGGTGAGTAATGTATTGTAGGGTTTCGGTCAGTAATACAGTGTAGGGTATAGAGAGGTCAGTAATGTAGTGTACAGTATAGAGTGGTCAGTAATGTAGTGTAGGGTATAGAGGGGTCAGTAATGTAGTGTAGGTTATAGGTCAGTAATATAGTGTAGGGTATAGAGAGGTCAGTAATATAGTGAATGGTATAGAGAGGTCAGTAATGTAGTGTACAGTATAGAGAGGTCAGTAATGTAGTGTAGGGTATAGAGGGGTCAGTAATGAATTGTAGGGTATAGGTCAGTAATATAGTGTAGGGTATAGAGAGGTCAGTAATGTAGTGTACAGTATAGAGGGGTCAGTGATGTAGTGTAGGGAATAGAGGGGTCAGTAATATAGTGTACAGTATAGAGAGGTCAGTAATGTAGTGTTGGGAATAGAGGGGTCTGTAATGTATTGTAGGGTATAGGTCAGAAATATAGTGTAGGGTATAGAGAGGTCAGTAATTTAGTGTACAGTATAGAGAGGTCAGTAATGTAGTTTAGGGTATAGAGGGGTCAGTAAGGTAGTGTAAGTTATAGAGAGGTCAGTAATGTAGTGTTGAGTATAGAGAGGTCAGTAATGTAGTGTAGGGTATAGATAAGTCAGTAATGTAGTGTAGGTTATAGGTCAGTAATATAGTGTATTGTATATAGAGGTCAGTAATATAGTGTATGGTATAGAGAGGTCAGTAATGTATTGTACAGTATAGAGAGGTCAGTAATGTAGTGTAGGGTATAGAGGGGTCAGTAAGGTAGTGTAGGGTATAGAGAGGTCAGTAATGTAGTGTACAGTATAGAGAAGTCAGTAATGTAGTGTAGGATATAGAGGGGTCAGTGATGTAATGTAGGTTATAGAGAGGTCAGTAAGGTAGTGTAGGGTATAGAGAGGTCAGAAGTGTAGTGTAGGGTATGGATGGGCTAGAATTTTAGTGTAGGGTATAGAGGGGTCAGTAATGTAGTGTTGAGAATAGAGGGGCCAGTAATGTAGTGTACGGTATAGAGGGGTCAGTAAGGTACTGTAGGGTATGGAGAGGTCAGTAATGTAGTGTAGGGTATAGAGAGGTCAGTAATGTAGTGTTGAGTGTAGTGGGGTCAGTAATGTAGTGTTGAGTATAGAGGGGTCAATAATGTAGTGTTGAGTATAGAGAGGTTAGTAATATAGTGCAGGGTATAGAGGGGTCAGTAATGTAGTGTTTAGTATAGAGGGGTCAGTAATGTAGCCTAGGGTATAGAGGGGTCAGTAATGTAGTGTAGGGTATAGAGAGGTCAGTAATGTAGTGTAGGGTATAGAGAGGTCAGTGATGTAGTTTAGGGTATAGAGAGGTCAGTAAGGTAGTGTAGGGTATAGAGAGGTCAGTAGTGTAGTGTAAGGTATGGAGGGGCTAGTATTGTAGTGTAGGGTATAGAGGGGTCAGTAATGTAGTTTTGAGTATAGAGGGGCCAGTAATGTAGTGTACGGTATAGAGGGGTCAGTAAGGTTGTGTAGGGTATAGAGAGGTCAGTAATGTAGTGTAGGGTATAGAGAGGTCAGTAATGTAGTGTTGAGTATAGAGGGGTCAGTAATGTAGTGTTGAGTATAGAGGGGTCAATAATGTAGTGTTGAGTATAGAGAGGTCAGTAATATAGTGTAGGGTATAGAGGGGTGAGTAATGTAGTGTTGAGTATAGAGGGGTCACTAATGTAGCGTAGGGTATAGAGGGGTCAGTAATGTAGTGTAGGGTAAAGAGGGGTCAGTAATATAGTGTAGGGTATAGAGAGGTCAGTAATGTAGTGTTGATTATAGAGGGGTCAGTAATGTAGAGTAGGGTATAGAGAGGTCAGTAATGTAGTGTTGAGTAAATAGGGGTCAGTAATGTAGTGTAGGGTATAGAGGGGTCTGTAATGTAGTGTTGAGTATAGAGGGGTCAGTAATGTAGCGTAGGGTATAGAGGGATCAGTGATGTAGTGTAGGGTATAGAGGGGTCAGTAATGTACTGTAGGGTATAGAGAGGTCAGTAACGTAGTGTAGTTTATAGAGAGGTCAAAAATGTAGTGTTGAGTATAGAGGGGTCAATAATGTAGTGTTGAGTATAGAGAGGTCAGTAATGTAGTGTAGGGTATAGAGAGGTCAGTAATGTAGTGTAGCGTATAGACAGGTCAGTAATGTAGTGTTGAGTATAGAGAGGTCAGTAATGTAGTGTAGGGTATAGAGGGGTCAGTAATGTAGTGGAAGGTATAGAGGGGACAGAAATGTAGTGTAGGGTATAGAGGGGTCAGTAATGTAGTGTACAGTATAGAGGTGTCAGTAATGTAGAGTAGGGTATAGAGAGGTCAGTAATGTAGTGTAGGGTATAGAGAGGTCAGTAAAGTAGTGTAGGGTATAGAGAGGTCAGTACTGTAGTGTTGGGTATAGAGAGGTCAGTAATTTAGTGTAGGGTATAGAGGTGTCAGTAATGTAGTGTAGGGTACAGAGAGGTCAGTAATGTAGTATTGAGTATAGAGAGGTCAGTAATGTAGTGTGGGGTATAGAGGGGTCAGTAATATAGTTTAGGGTATAGACGGGTCAGTAATGTAGTGTACAGAATAGAGGTGTCAGTAATGTAGTGTTGGGTGTAGAGGGGTCAGTAATGTAGTGTAGGTTATAGGTCAGTAATATAGTGTAGGGTATAGAGAGGTCAGTTATATAGTGTATGGTATAGAGAGGTCAGTAATATAGTGTAGGGTATAGAGGGGTCAGTAATGTATTGTAGGGTATAGGTCAGTAATATAGTGTAGGGTATAGAGATGTCAGTAATATAGTGTATAGTAATAAGGGGTCAGTGATGTAGTGTAGGGTATAGAGGGGTCAGTAATATAGTGTAGAGTATAGAGAGGTCAGTAATGTAGTGTTGGGTATAGAGGGGTCAGTAATGTAGTGTAGGGTATAGAGGGGTCAGTAATGTACTTTTGAGTGTAGAGTTGTCAGTAATGTAGCGTAGGGTACAGAGGGGTCAGTAATGTAGTGTATGGTATAGAGGGGTCAGTAATGTAGTGTAGGGTATAGAGAGGTCAGTAATGTAGTGTTGAGTATAGAGGGGTCAGTAATGTAGTCTAGGGTATAGAGGGGTCAGTAATGTAGTGTTGAGTATAGAGGGAACAGTAATGTAGTGTAGGGTATAGAGGGGTCAATAATGTAGTGTTGAGTATAGAGAGGTCTGTAATGTAGTGTAGGGTATAGAGGGGACAGTAATGTAGTGTTGGGTATTGAGGAGTCAGTAATTTAGTGTACAGTATAGAGATGTCAGTAATTTAGTGTAGGGTATAGAGGGGACAGTAATGTAGTGTTGAGTATAGAGGGGTCAGTAATGTATGTCGGGTATATGTCAATAATATAGTGTAGGGTATAGAGAGGTCAGTAATGTAGTGTAGTGTATGGAGGGGCTAGTATTGTAGTATAGGGTACAGAGGGGTCAGTGATGTAGTGTAGGGTATAGAGGGGTCAGTGATGTAGTGTAGGGGATAGAGAGGTCATTGATGTAGTGTAGGGTATAGAGGGGTCAATAATGTAGTGTAGGGTACAGAGGGGTCAGTACTGTAGTGTAGGGTATAGAGGGGTAAGCAATGTAGTGTAGGGTATAGAGAGGCCAGAAATGTAGCATAGGGTATACAGGGGTCAGTGATGTAGTGTAGGGTATAGAGGGTTCAGTAATGTAGTGTAGGGTATATATGGGTCAGTAGTGTAGGGTATAGAGGGGTCAGAAATGTCGTGTAGAGTATACAGGGGTCAGTAATGTAGTGCAGGGTATAGGTGGGACAGTAATGTAGTGTAGGGTATAGAGGGGTCAGTAATGTAGTGTAGGGTATAGAGGGGACAGTAATGTAGTGTAGGGTATAGAGGGGTCAGTAATGTAGTGTATTGTATAGGTCAGTAATACAGTGTAGGGTACTGAGAGATCAGTAATGTACTGTAGGGTATGGAGGGGTAAGTAATGTAGTGTAGGGTATAGAGGGGTCAGTAATGTAGTGTAGGGTTTAGAGGGGTCAGTAATGTAGTGTAGGTTATAGATCATTAAAATAGTGTAGGGTATAGAGAGGTCAGTAATATAGTATATGGTATAGAGAGGTCAGTAATGTAGTGTACCGTATCGAGAGGTCAGTAATGTTGTGTAGAGTATACAGGGGTCAGTAATGTATTGTAGGGTATAGGTCAGTAATATAGTGTAGGGTATAGAGAGGTCAGTAATGTAGAGTACAGTATAGAGGGTTCAGTGATGTAGTGTAGGGTATGGAAGGGTCAGTAATATTGTGTACTGTATAGAGAGGTCAGTAATGTAATGTTGGGTATAGAGGGGTGAGTAATGCATTGTAGGGTATCGGTCAGTAATATAGTGTAGGGTATAGAGAGGTCAGTAATGTAGTGTACAGTATAGAGTGGTCAGTAATGTAGTGTAGGGTATAGAGGGGTCAGTAATGTAGTGTAGGTTATAGGTCAGTAATATAGTGTAGGGTATAGAGAGGTCAGTAATATAGTGAATGGTTTAGAGAGGTCAGTAATGTAGTGTACAGTATAGAGAGGTCAGTAATGTAGTGTAGGATATAGAGGGGTCAGTAATGGATTGTAGGGTATATGTCAGTAATATAGTGTAGGGTATAGAAAGGTCAGTAATGTAGTGTACAGTATAGAGGGGTCAGTGATGTAGTGTAGGGAATAGAGGGGTCAGTAATATAGTGTACAGTATAGAGAGGTCAGTAATGTAGTGTTGGGTATAGAGGGGTCAGTAATGTATTGTAGGGTATAGGTCAGAAATATAGTGTAGTGTATAGAGAGGTCAGTAATGTAGTGTACAGTATAGAGAGGTCAGTAATGTAGTGTACAGTATAGAGAGGTCAGTAATGTAGTGTAGGGTATAGAGAGGTCAGTAAGGTAGTATAAGTTCTAGAGAGGTCAGTAATGTAGTGTTGAGTATAGAGAGGTCAGTAATGTAGTGTAGGGTATAGAGGGGTCAATAATGTAGCGTAGGGTATAGAAGGGTCAGTAATGTAGTGTAGGGTATAGAGGGGTCAGTAATGTAGTGTAGGGTATAGAGAGGTCAGTAATGTAGTAATGATTATAGAGGGGTCAGTAATGTAGTGTAGGGTATAGAGAGGTCAGTAATGTAGTGTTGAGTATAGAGGGGTCAGTAATGTAGTGTAGGGTATAGAGAGGTCAGTAATGTAGTGTAGAGTATAGAAGGGTCAGTAATGTAGTGTAGGGTATAGAGGGGTCAGTGATGAAGTGTAGGGTATAGAGGGGTCAGTAATGTAGTGTAGGGTATAGAGAGGTCAGTAACATAGTGTAGGGTATAGAGGGATCAGTAATGTAGTGTTGAGTATAGAGGGGCCAATAATGTAGTGTTGAGTATAGAGAGGTCAATAATGTAGTGTAGGGAATAGAGAGGTCAGTAATGTAGTGTAGGGTATAGAGGGGTCAGTAATGTAGTGTAGGGTATAGAGGGGTCAGTAATGTATGTAGGGTATAGAGAGGTCAGAAATGTAGTGTAGGATATAGTGAGGTCAGTAATGTAGAGTAAGGTATAGAGAGGTCAGTAATGTAGTGTAGGGTATAGAGGGGTCAGTAACGCAGTGTAGCGTATAGAGAAGTCAGTAATGTAGTGTTGAGTATAGAGAGGTTATTAATGTAGTGTAGGGTATAGAGGGCTCAGTAATGTAGTGTAAGGTATAGAGGGGTCAGGAATGAAGTGTAGGGTATAGAGGGGTCAGTAATGTAGTGTACAGTATGGAGGTGTCAGAAATGTAGTGTACAGTATAGAGGCGTCAGTAATGTAGTGTAGGGTATAGAGAGGTCAGTAATGTAGTGTAGGGTATAGAGAGGTCAGTACTGTGGTGTAGGGTATAGAGGGGTCAGTAATGCAGTGTAGGGTATAGAGAAGTTAGTAATGTAGTGTTGACTATAGAGGGGTCAGTAATGTAGTGTATGGTATAGAGAGGTCAGTAATGTAGTGTTGAGTATAGAGTGGTCTGTAATGTAGTGTAGGGTATAGAGAGGTCAGTAATGGAGGGGCTAGTAATGTAGTGTTCAGTATAGAGGGGTCAGTAATGTAGTCTAGGGTATAGAGGGGTCAGTAATGTAGTGTTGAGTACAGAGGGAACAGTAATGTAGTGTAGGGTATAGAGAGGTCAGTAATGTAGTGTAGGGTATAGATGGGTCAGTAATGTAGTGTTGGGTATTGAGGGGTCAGTAAAGTAGTGTACAGTATAGAGGTGTCAGTAATGTAGTGTAGGGTATAGAGGGGTCAGTAATGTAGTGTTGAGTATAGAGGGGTCAGTAATGTATGTAGGGTATAGGTCAATAATATAGTAGTGTAGGGTATGGAGAGGTCAGTAATATAGTGTAGGGTATGGAGGGGCAAGTATTGTAGAGTAGGGTACAGAGGGGTCAGTGATGTAGTGTAGGATATAGAGGGGTCAGTGATGTAGTGTAGGGGATAGAGAGGTTATTGATGTAGTGTAGGGTATAGAGGGGTCAGTAATGTAGTGTAGGGTGCAGAGGGGTCAGTACTGTAGTGTAGGGTATAGAGGGGTCAGCAATGTAGTGAAGGGTATAGAGAGGCCAGTAATGTAGCATAGGGTATACAAGGGTCAGTGATGTAGTGTAGGGTATACAGGGGTCAGTTATGTAGTGTAGGGTATAGAGGGGACAGTAATGTAGTGTAGGGTATAGAGGGGTCAGTAATGTAGTGTAGGGTATAGAAGGGACAGTAATGTAGTGTAGGGTATAGAGGGGTCAGTAATGTAGTGTATTGTATAGGTCAGCAATATAGTGTAGGGTACAGAGAGATCAGTAATGTACTGTAGGGTATAGAGGGGTCAGTAATGTAGTGTACAGTATAGAGAGGTCAGTAATGTAGTGTAGGGTATAGAGGGGTCAGTAAGTAGTGTAAGTTATAGAGAGGTCATTAATGTAATGTTGAGTATAGAGAGGTCAGTAATGTAGTGTAGGGTATAGATAAGTCAGTAATGTAGTGTAGGTTATAGGTCAGTAATATAGTGTATTGTATATAGAGGTCAGTAATATAGTGTATGGTATAGAGAGGTCAGTAATGTATTGTACAGTATAGAGAGGTCAGTAATGTAGTGTAGGGTATAGAGGGGTCAGTAAGGTAGTGTAGGGTATAGAGAGGTCAGTAATGTAGTGTACAGTATAGAGAAGTCAGTAATGTAGTGTAGGATATAGAGGGGTCAGTGATGTAATGTAGGTTATATAGAGGTCAGTAAGGTAGTGTAGGGTATAGAGAGGTCAGAAGTGTAGTGTAGGGTATGGACGGGCTAGAATTTTAGTGTAGGGTATAGAGGGGTCAGTAATGTAGTGTTGAGTACAGAGGGGCCAGTAATGTAGTGTACGGTATAGAGGGGTCAGTAAGGTACTGTAGGGTATGGAGAGGTCAGTAATGTAGTGTAGGGTATAGAGAGGTCAGTAATGTAGGGTTGAGTGTAGTGGGGTCAGTAATGTAGTGTTGAGTATAGAGGGGTCAATAATGTAGTGTTGAGTATAGAGGGGCCAGTAATGTAGTGTACGGTATAGAGGGGTCAGTAAGGTTGTGTAGGGTATAGAGAGGTCAGTAATGTAGTGTAGGGTATAGAGAGGTCAGTAATGTAGTGTTGAGTATAGAGGGGTCAGTAATGTAGAGTTGAGTATAGAGGGGTCAATAATGTAGTGTTGAGTATAGAGAGGTCAGTAATATAGTGTAGGGTATAGAGGGGTGAGTAATGTAGTGTTGAGTATAGAGGGGTCACTAATGTAGCGTAGGGTATAGAGGGGTCAGTAATGTAGTGTAGGGTAAAGAGGGGTCAGTAATATAGTGTAGGGTATAGAGAGGTCAGTAATGTAGTGTTGATTATAGAGGGGTCAGTAATGTAGTGTAGGGTATAGAGGGGTCTGTAATGTAGTGTTGAGTATAGAGGGGTCAGTAATGTAGCGTAGGGTATAGAGGGATCAGTGATGTAGTGTAGGGTATAGAGGGGTCAGTAATGTACTGTAGGGTATAGAGAGGTCAGTAACGTAGTGTAGTTTATAGAGAGGTCAAAAATGTAGTGTTGAGTATAGAGGGGTCAATAATGTAGTGTTGAGTATAGAGAGGTCAGTAATGTAGTGTAGGGTATAGAGAGGTCAGTAATGTAGTGTAGTGTATAGACAGGTCAGTAATGTAGTGTTGAGTATAGAGAGGTCAGTAATGTAGTGTAGGGTATAGAGGGGTCAGTAATGTAGTGGAAGGTATAGAGGGGACAGAAATGTAGTGTAGGGTATAGAGGGGTCAGTAATGTAGTGTACAGTATAGAGGTGTCAGTAATGTAGAGTAGGGTATAGAGAGGTCAGTAATGTAGTGTAGGGTATAGAGAGGTCAGTAAAGTAGTGTAGGGTATAGAAAGGTCAGTACTGTAGTGTTGGGAATAGAGAGGTCAGTAATTTAGTGTAGGGTATAGAGGGGTCAGTAATGTAGTGTAGGGTACAGAGAGGTCAGTAATGTAGTATTGAGTATAGAGAGGTCAGTAATGTAGTGTGGGGTATAGAGGGGTCAGTAATATAGTTTAGGGTATAGACGGGTCAGTAATGTAGTGTACAGAATAGAGGTGTCAGTAATGTAGTGTTGGGTGTAGAGGGGTCAGTAATGTAGTGTAGGTTATAGGTCAGTAATATAGTGTAGGGTATAGAGAGGTCAGTTATATAGTGTATGGTATAGAGAGGTCAGTAATATAGTGTAGGGTATAGAGGGGTCAGTAATGTATTGTAGGGTATAGGTCAGTAATATAGTGTAGGGTATAGAGATGTCAGTAATGTAGTGTATAGTAATAAGGGGTCAGTGATGTAGTGTAGGGTATAGAGGGGTCAGTAATATAGTGTAGAGTATAGAGAGGTCAGTAATGTAGTGTTGGGTATAGAGGGGTCAGTAATGTAGTGTAGGGTATAGAGGGGTCAGTAATGTACTTTTGAGTGTAGAGTTGTCAGTAATGTAGCGTAGGGTACAGAGGGGTCAGTAATGTAGTGTATGGTATAGAGGGGTCAGTAATGTAGTGTAGGGTATAGAGAGGTCAGTAATGTAGTGTTGAGTATAGAGGGGTCAGTAATGTAGTCTAGGGTATAGAGAGGTCAGTAATGTAGTGTTGAGTATAGAGGGAACAGTAATGTAGTGTAGGGTATAGAGGGGTCAATAATGTAGTGTTGAGTATAGAGAGGTCTGTAATGTAGTGTAGGGTATAGAGGGGACAGTAATGTAGTGTTGGGTATTGAGGAGTCAGTAATTTAGTGTACAGTATAGAGATGTCAGTAATTTAGTGTAGGGTATAGAGGGGACAGTAATGTAGTGTTGAGTATAGAGGGGTCAGTAATGTATGTCGGGTATATGTCAATAATATAGTGTAGGGTATAGAGAGGTCAGTAATGTAGTGTAGTGTATGGAGGGGCTAGTATTGTAGTATAGGGTACAGAGGGGTCAGTGATGTAGTGTAGGGTATAGAGGGGTCAGTGATGTAGTGTAGGGGATAGAGAGGTCATTGATGTAGTGTAGGGTATAGAGGGGTCAATAATGTAGTGTAGGGTACAGAGGGGTCAGTACTGTAGTGTAGGGTATAGAGGGGTAAGCAATGTAGTGTAGGGTATAGAGAGGCCAGAAATGTAGCATAGGGTATACAGGGGTCAGTGATGTAGTGTAGGGTATAGAGGGTTCAGTAATGTAGTGTAGGGTATATATGGGTCAGTAGTGTAGGGTATAGAGGGGTCAGTAATGTCGTGTAGAGTATACAGGGGTCAGTAATGTAGTGCAGGGTATAGGTGGGACAGTAATGTAGTGTAGGGTATAGAGGGGTCAGTAATGTAGTGTAGGGTATAGAGGGGACAGTAATGTAGTGTAGGGTATAGAGGGGTCAGTAATGTAGTGTATTGTATAGGTCAGTAATACAGTGTAGGGTACTGAGAGATCAGTAATGTACTGTAGGGTATGGAGGGGTAAGTAATGTAGTGTAGGGTATAGAGGGGTCAGTAATGTAGTGTAGGGTTTAGAGGGGTCAGTAATGTAGTGTAGGTTATAGATCATTAAAATAGTGTAGGGTATAGAGAGGTCAGTAATATAGTATATGGTATAGAGAGGTCAGTAATGTAGTGTACCGTATCGAGAGGTCAGTAATGTTGTGTAAAGTATACAGGGGTCAGTAATGTATTGTAGGGTATAGGTCAGTAATATAGTGTAGGGTATAGAGAGGTCAGTAATGTAGAGTACAGTATAGAGGGTTCAGTGATGTAGTGTAGGGTATGGAAGGGTCAGTAATATTGTGTACTGTATAGAGAGGTCAGTAATGTAATGTTGGGTATAGAGGGGTGAGTAATGCATTGTAGGGTATCGGTCAGTAATATAGTGTAGGGTATAGAGAGGTCAGTAATGTAGTGTACAGTATAGAGTGGTCAGTAATGTAGTGTAGGGTATAGAGGGGTCAGTAATGTAGTGTAGGTTATAGGTCAGTAATATAGTGTAGGGTATAGAGAGGTCAGTAATATAGTGAATGGTTTAGAGAGGTCAGTAATGTAGTGTATGGTATAGAGAGGTCAGTAATATAGTGTAGGGTATAGAGGGGTCAGTAATGGATTGTAGGGTATAGGTCAGTAATATAGTGTAGGGTATAGAAAGGTCAGTAATGTAGTGTACAGTATAGAGGGGTCAGTGATGTAGTGTAGGGAATAGAGGGGTCAGTAATATAGTGTACAGTATAGAGAGGTCAGTAATGTAGTGTTGGGTATAGAGGGGTCAGTAATGTATTGTAGGGTATAGGTCAGAAATATAGTGTAGTGTATAGAGAGGTCAGTAATGTAGTGTACAGTATAGAGAGGTCAGTAATGTAGTGTAGGGTATAGAGAGGTCAGTAAGGTAGTATAAGTTCTAGAGAGGTCAGTAATGTAGTGTTGAGTATAGAGAGGTCAGTAATGTAGTGTAGGGTATGTAGGGGTCAGTAATGTAGTGTTGAGTATAGAGGGGTCAGTAATGTAGTGTAGGGTATAGATAAGTCAGTAATGTAGTGTAGGTTATAGGTCCATAATGTAGTGTAGGGTATAGAGGGGTCTGTAAGGTAGTGTAGGGTATAGAGAGGTCAGTAATGTAGTGTACAGTATAGAGAGGTCAGAAATGTAGTGTAGGGTATAGAGGGGTCAGTAATGTAGTGTTGAGTATAGAGGGGCCAGTAATGTAGTGTACAGTATAGAGGGGTCAGTAAGGTAGTGTAGGGTATAGAAAGGTCAGTAATGTAGTGTAGGGTATAGAGAGGTCAGTAATGTAGTGTTGAGTGTAGTGGGGTCAGTAATGTAGTGTTGAGTATAGAGGGGTCAATAATGTAGCGTAGGGTATAGAAGGGTCAGTAATGTAGTGTAGGGTATAGAGGGGTCAGTAATGTAGTGTAGGGTATAGAGAGGTCAGTAATGTAGTAATGATTATAGAGGGGTCAGTAATGTAGTGTAGGGTATAGAGAGGTCAGTAATGTAGTGTTGAGTATAGAGGGGTCAGTAATGTAGTGTAGGGTATAGAGAGGTCAGTAATGTAGTGTAGAGTATAGAAGGGTCAGTAATGTAGTGTAGGGTATAGAGGGGTCAGTGATGTAGTGTAGGGTATAGAGGTGTCAGTAATGTAGTGTAGGGTATAGAGAGGTCAGTAACATAGTGTAGGGTATAGAGGGATCAGTAATGTAGTGTTGAGTATAGAGGGGCCAATAATGTAGTGTTGAGTATAGAGAGGTCAATAATGTAGTGTAGGGAATAGAGAGGTCAGTAATGTAGTGTAGGGTATAGAGGGGTCAGTAATGTAGTGTAGGGTATAGAGGGGTCAGTAATGTATGTAGGGTATAGAGAGGTCAGAAATGTAGTGTAGGATATAGTGAGGTCAGTAATGTAGAGTAAGGTATAGAGAGGTCAGTAATGTAGTGTAGGGTATAGAGGGGTCAGTAACGCAGTGTAGCGTATAGAGAAGTCAGTAATGTAGTGTTGAGTATAGAGAGGTTAGTAATGTAGTGTAGGGTATAGAGGGCTCAGTAATATAGTGTAAGGTATAGAGGGGTCAGGAATGAAGTGTAGGGTATAGAGGGGTCAGTAATGTAGTGTACAGTATGGAGGTGTCAGAAATGTAGTGTACAGTATAGAGGCGTCAGTAATGTAGTGTAGGGTATAGAGAGGTCAGTAATGTAGTGTAGGGTATAGAGAGGTCAGTACTGTGGTGTAGGGTATAGAGGGGTCAGTAATGCAGTGTAGGGTATAGAGAAGTTAGTAATGTAGTGTTGACTATAGAGGGGTCAGTAATGTAGTGTATGGTATAGAGAGGTCAGTAATGTAGTGTTGAGTATAGAGTGGTCTGTAATGTAGTGTAGGGTATAGAGAGGTCAGTAATGGAGGGGCTAGTAATGTAGTGTTCAGTATAGAGGGGTCAGTAATGTAGTCTAGGGTATAGAGGGGTCAGTAATGTAGTGTTGAGTACAGAGGGAACAGTAATGTAGTGTAGGGTATAGAGAGGTCAGTAATGTAGTGTAGGGTATAGATGGGTCAGTAATGTAGTGTTGGGTATTGAGGGGTCAGTAAAGTAGTGTACAGTATAGAGGTGTCAGTAATGTAGTGTAGGGTATAGAGGGGTCAGTAATGTAGTGTTGAGTATAGAGGGGTCAGTAATGTATGTAGGGTATAGGTCAATAATATAGTAGTGTAGGGTATGGAGAGGTCAGTAATATAGTGTAGGGTATGGAGGGGCAAGTATTGTAGAGTAGGGTACAGAGGGGTCAGTGATGTAGTGTAGGATATAGAGGGGTCATTGATGTAGTGTAGGGGATAGAGAGGTTATTGATGTAGTGTAGGGTATAGAGGGGTCAGTAATGTAGTGTAGGGTGCAGAGGGGTCAGTACTGTAGTGTAGGGTATAGAGGGGTCAGCAATGTAGTGAAGGGTATAGAGAGGCCAGTAATGTAGCATAGGGTATACAAGGGTCAGTGATGTAGTGTAGGGTATACAGGGGTCAGTTATGTAGTGTAGGGTATAGAGGGGACAGTAATGTAGTGTAGGGTATAGAGGGGTCAGTAATGTAGTGTAGGGTATAGAAGGGACAGTAATGTAGTGTAGGGTATAGAGGGGTCAGTAATGTAGTGTATTGTATAGGTCAGCAATATAGTGTAGGGTACAGAGAGATCAGTAATGTACTGTAGGGTATAGAGGGGTCAGTAATGTAGTGTACAGTATAGAGAGGTCAGTAATGTAGTGTAGGGTATAGAGGGGTCAGTAAGTAGTGTAAGTTATAGAGAGGTCATTAATGTAATGTTGAGTATAGAGAGGTCAGTAATGTAGTGTAGGGTATAGATAAGTCAGTAATGTAGTGTAGGTTATAGGTCAGTAATATAGTGTATTGTATATAGAGGTCAGTAATATAGTGTATGGTATAGAGAGGTCAGTAATGTATTGTACAGTATAGAGAGGTCAGTAATGTAGTGTAGGGTATAGAGGGGTCAGTAAGGTAGTGTAGGGTATAGAGAGGTCAGTAATGTAGTGTACAGTATAGAGAAGTCAGTAATGTAGTGTAGGATATAGAGGGGTCAGTGATGTAATGTAGGTTATATAGAGGTCAGTAAGGTAGTGTAGGGTATAGAGAGGTCAGAAGTGTAGTGTAGGGTATGGACGGGCTAGAATTTTAGTGTAGGGTATAGAGGGGTCAGTAATGTAGTGTTGAGTACAGAGGGGCCAGTAATGTAGTGTACGGTATAGAGGGGTCAGTAAGGTACTGTAGGGTATGGAGAGGTCAGTAATGTAGTGTAGGGTATAGAGAGGTCAGTAATGTAGGGTTGAGTGTAGTGGGGTCAGTAATGTAGTGTTGAGTATAGAGGGGTCAATAATGTAGTGTTGAGTATAGAGGGGCCAGTAATGTAGTGTACGGTATAGAGGGGTCAGTAAGGTTGTGTAGGGTATAGAGAGGTCAGTAATGTAGTGTAGGGTATAGAGAGGTCAGTAATGTAGTGTTGAGTATAGAGGGGTCAGTAATGTAGAGTTGAGTATAGAGGGGTCAATAATGTAGTGTTGAGTATAGAGAGGTCAGTAATATAGTGTAGGGTATAGAGGGGTGAGTAATGTAGTGTTGAGTATAGAGGGGTCACTAATGTAGCGTAGGGTATAGAGGGGTCAGTAATGTAGTGTAGGGTAAAGAGGGGTCAGTAATATAGTGTAGGGTATAGAGAGGTCAGTAATGTAGTGTTGATTATAGAGGGGTCAGTAATGTAGTGTAGGGTATAGAGGGGTCTGTAATGTAGTGTTGAGTATAGAGGGGTCAGTAATGTAGCGTAGGGTATAGAGGGATCAGTGATGTAGTGTAGGGTATAGAGGGGTCAGTAATGTACTGTAGGGTATAGAGAGGTCAGTAACGTAGTGTAGTTTATAGAGAGGTCAAAAATGTAGTGTTGAGTATAGAGGGTCAATAATGTAGTGTTGAGTATAGAGAGGTCAGTAATGTAGTGTAGGGTATAGAGAGGTCAGTAATGTAGTGTAGTGTATAGACAGGTCAGTAATGTAGTGTTGAGTATAGAGAGGTCAGTAATGTAGTGTAGGGTATAGAGGGGTCAGTAATGTAGTGGAAGGTATAGAGGGGACAGAAATGTAGTGTAGGGTATAGAGGGGTCAGTAATGTAGTGTACAGTATAGAGGTGTCAGTAATGTAGAGTAGGGTATAGAGAGGTCAGTAATGTAGTGTAGGGTATAGAGAGGTCAGTAAAGTAGTGTAGGGTATAGAAAGGTCAGTACTGTAGTGTTGGGAATAGAGAGGTCAGTAATTTAGTGTAGGGTATAGAGGGGTCAGTAATGTAGTGTAGGGTACAGAGAGGTCAGTAATGTAGTATTGAGTATAGAGAGGTCAGTAATGTAGTGTGGGGTATAGAGGGGTCAGTAATATAGTTTAGGGTATAGACGGGTCAGTAATGTAGTGTACAGAATAGAGGTGTCAGTAATGTAGTGTTGGGTGTAGAGGGGTCAGTAATGTAGTGTAGGTTATAGGTCAGTAATATAGTGTAGGGTATAGAGAGGTCAGTTATATAGTGTATGGTATAGAGAGGTCAGTAATATAGTGTAGGGTATAGAGGGGTCAGTAATGTATTGTAGGGTATAGGTCAGTAATATAGTGTAGGGTATAGAGATGTCAGTAATGTAGTGTATAGTAATAAGGGGTCAGTGATGTAGTGTAGGGTATAGAGGGGTCAGTAATATAGTGTAGAGTATAGAGAGGTCAGTAATGTAGTGTTGGGTATAGAGGGGTCAGTAATGTAGTGTAGGGTATAGAGGGGTCAGTAATGTACTTTTGAGTGTAGAGTTGTCAGTAATGTAGCGTAGGGTACAGAGGGGTCAGTAATGTAGTGTATGGTATAGAGGGGTCAGTAATGTAGTGTAGGGTATAGAGAGGTCAGTAATGTAGTGTTGAGTATAGAGGGGTCAGTAATGTAGTCTAGGGTATAGAGGGGTCAGTAATGTAGTGTTGAGTATAGAGGGAACAGTAATGTAGTGTAGGGTATAGAGGGGTCAATAATGTAGTGTTGAGTATAGAGAGGTCTGTAATGTAGTGTAGGGTATAGAGGGGACAGTAATGTAGTGTTGGGTATTGAGGAGTCAGTAATTTAGTGTACAGTATAGAGATGTCAGTAATTTAGTGTAGGGTATAGAGGGGACAGTAATGTAGTGTTGAGTATAGAGGGGTCAGTAATGTATGTCGGGTATATGTCAATAATATAGTGTAGGGTATAGAGAGGTCAGTAATGTAGTGTAGTGTATGGAGGGGCTAGTATTGTAGTATAGGGTACAGAGGGGTCAGTGATGTAGTGTAGGGTATAGAGGGGTCAGTGATGTAGTGTAGGGGATAGAGAGGTCATTGATGTAGTGTAGGGTATAGAGGGGTCAATAATGTAGTGTAGGGTACAGAGGGGTCAGTACTGTAGTGTAGGGTATAGAGGGGTAAGCAATGTAGTGTAGGGTATAGAGAGGCCAGAAATGTAGCATAGGGTATACAGGGGTCAGTGATGTAGTGTAGGGTATAGAGGGTTCAGTAATGTAGTGTAGGGTATATATGGGTCAGTAGTGTAGGGTATAGAGGGGTCAGTAATGTCGTGTAGAGTATACAGGGGTCAGTAATGTAGTGCAGGGTATAGGTGGGACAGTAATGTAGTGTAGGGTATAGAGGGGTCAGTAATGTAGTGTAGGGTATAGAGGGGACAGTAATGTAGTGTAGGGTATAGAGGGGTCAGTAATGTAGTGTATTGTATAGGTCAGTAATACAGTGTAGGGTACTGAGAGATCAGTAATGTACTGTAGGGTATGGAGGGGTAAGTAATGTAGTGTAGGGTATAGAGGGGTCAGTAATGTAGTGTAGGGTTTAGAGGGGTCAGTAATGTAGTGTAGGTTATAGATCATTAAAATAGTGTAGGGTATAGAGAGGTCAGTAATATAGTATATGGTATAGAGAGGTCAGTAATGTAGTGTACCGTATCGAGAGGTCAGTAATGTTGTGTAGAGTATACAGGGGTCAGTAATGTATTGTAGGGTATAGGTCAGTAATATAGTGTAGGGTATAGAGAGGTCAGTAATGTAGAGTACAGTATAGAGGGTTCAGTGATGTAGTGTAGGGTATGGAAGGGTCAGTAATATTGTGTACTGTATAGAGAGGTCAGTAATGTAATGTTGGGTATAGAGGGGTGAGTAATGCATTGTAGGGTATCGGTCAGTAATATAGTGTAGGGTATAGAGAGGTCAGTAATGTAGTGTACAGTATAGAGTGGTCAGTAATGTAGTGTAGGGTATAGAGGGGTCAGTAATGTAGTGTAGGTTATAGGTCAGTAATATAGTGTAGGGTATAGAGAGGTCAGTAATATAGTGAATGGTTTAGAGAGGTCAGTAATGTAGTGTATGGTATAGAGAGGTCAGTAATATAGTGTAGGGTATAGAGGGGTCAGTAATGGATTGTAGGGTATAGGTCAGTAATATAGTGTAGGGTATAGAAAGGTCAGTAATGTAGTGTACAGTATAGAGGGGTCAGTGATGTAGTGTAGGGAATAGAGGGGTCAGTAATATAGTGTACAGTATAGAGAGGTCAGTAATGTAGTGTTGGGTATAGAGGGGTCAGTAATGTATTGTAGGGTATAGGTCAGAAATATAGTGTAGTGTATGGAGAGGTCAGTAATGTAGTGTACAGTATAGAGAGGTCAGTAATGTAGTGTAGGGTATAGAGAGGTCAGTAAGGTAGTATAAGTTCTAGAGAGGTCAGTAATGTAGTGTTGAGTATAGAGAGGTCAGTAATGTAGTGTAGGGTATGTAGGGGTCAGTAATGTAGTGTTGAGTATAGAGGGGTCAGTAATGTAGTGTAGGGTATAGATAAGTCAGTAATGTAGTGTAGGTTATAGGTCCATAATGTAGTGTAGGGTATAGAGGGGTCTGTAAGGTAGTGTAGGGTATAGAGAGGTCAGTAATGTAGTGTACAGTATAGAGAGGTCAGAAATGTAGTGTAGGGTATAGAGGGGTCAGTAATGTAGTGTTGAGTATAGAGGGGCCAGTAATGTAGTGTACAGTATAGAGGGGTCAGTAAGGTAGTGTAGGGTATAGAAAGGTCAGTAATGTAGTGTAGGGTATAGAGAGGTCAGTAATGTAGTGTTGAGTGTAGTGGGGTTAGTAATGTAGTGTTGAGTATAGAGGGGTCAATAATGTAGCGTAGGGTATAGAAGGGTCAGTAATGTAGTGTAGGGTATAGAGGGGTCAGTAATGTAGTGTAGGGTATAGAGAGGTCAGTAATGTAGTAATGATTATAGAGGGGTCAGTAATGTAGTGTAGGGTATAGAGAGGTCAGTAATGTAGTGTTGAGTATAGAGGGGTCAGTAATGTAGTGTAGGGTATAGAGAGGTCAGTAATGTAGTGTAGAGTATAGAAGGGTCAGTAATGTAGTGTAGGGTATAGAGGGGTCAGTGATGTAGTGTAGGGTATAGAGGGGTCAGTAATGTAGTGTAGGGTATAGAGAGGTCAGTAACATAGTGTAGGGTATAGAGGGATCAGTAATGTAGTGTTGAGTATAGAGGGGCCAATAATGTAGTGTTGAGTATAGAGAGGTCAATAATGTAGTGTAGGGAATAGAGAGGTCAGTAATGTAGTGTAGGGTATAGAGGGGTCAGTAATGTAGTGTAGGGTATAGAGGGGTCAGTAATGTATGTAGGGTATAGAGAGGTCAGAAATGTAGTGTAGGATATAGTGAGGTCAGTAATGTAGTGTAGGGTATAGAGAGGTCAGTAATGTAGTGTAGAGTATAGAAGGGTCAGTAATGTAGTGTAGGGTATAGAGGGGTCAGTGATGTAGTGTAGGGTATAGAGGGGTCAGTAATGTAGTGTAGGGTATAGAGAGGTCAGTAACATAGTGTAGGGTATAGAGGGATCAGTAATGTAGTGTTGAGTATAGAGGGGCCAATAATGTAGTGTTGAGTATAGAGAGGTCAATAATGTAGTGTAGGGAATAGAGAGGTCAGTAATGTAGTGTAGGGTATAGAGGGGTCAGTAATGTAGTGTAGGGTATAGAGGGGTCAGTAATGTATGTAGGGTATAGAGAGGTCAGAAATGTAGTGTAGGATATAGTGAGGTCAGTAATGTAGAGTAAGGTATAGAGAGGTCAGTAATGTAGTGTAGGGTATAGAGGGGTCAGTAACGCAGTGTAGCGTATAGAGAAGTCAGTAATGTAGTGTTGAGTATAGAGAGTTTATTAATGTAGTGTAGGGTATAGAGGGCTCAGTAATGTAGTGTAAGGTATAGAGGGGTCAGGAATGTAGTGTAGGGTATAGAGGGGTCAGTAATGTAGTGTACAGTATGGAGGTGTCAGAAATGTAGTGTACAGTATAGAGGCGTCAGTAATGTAGTGTATGGTATAGAGAGGTCAGTAATGTAGTGTAGGGTATAGAGAGGTCAGTACTGTGGTGTAGGGTATAGAGGGGTCAGTAATGCAGTGTAGGGTATAGAGAGGTTAGTAATGTAGTGTTGACTATAGAGGGGTCAGTAATGTAGTGTATGGTATAGAGAGGTCAGTAATGTAGTGTTGAGTATAGAGTGGTCTGTAATGTAGTGTAGGGTATAGAGAGGTCAGTAATGGAGGGGCTAGTAATGTAGTGTTCAGTATAGAGGGGTCAGTAATGTAGTCTAGGGTATAGAGGGGTCAGTAATGTAGTGTTGAGTACAGAGGGAACAGTAATGTAGTGTAGGGTATAGAGAGGTCAGTAATGTAGTGTAGGGTATAGAGGGGTCAGTAATGTAGTGTTGGGTATTGAGGGGTCAGTAAAGTAGTGTACAGTATAGAGGTGTCAGTAATGTAGTGTAGGGTATAGAGGGGTCAGTAATGTAGTGTTGAGTATAGAGGGGTCAGTAATGTATGTAGGGTATAGGTCAATAATATAGTAGTATAGGGTATGGAGAGGTCAGTAATATAGTGTAGGGTATGGAGGGGCAAGTATTGTAGAGTAGGGTGCAGAGGGGTCAGTGATGTAGTGTAGGATATAGAGGGGTCAGTGATGTAGTGTAGGGGATAGAGAGGTTATTGATGTAGTGTAGGGTATAGAGGGGTCAGTAATGTAGTGTAGGGTGCAGAGGGGTCAGTACTGTAGTGTAGGGTATAGAGGGGTCAGCAATGTAGTGAAGGGTATAGAGAGGCCAGTAAAGTAGCATAGGGTATACAAGGGTCAGTGATGTAGTGTAGGGTATACAGGGGTCAGTTATGTAGTGTAGGGTATAGAGGGGACAGTAATGTAGTGTAGGGTATAGAGGGGTCAGTAATGTAGTGTAGGGTATAGAAGGGACAGTAATGTAGTGTAGGGTATAGAGGGGTCAGTAATGTAGTGTATTGTATAGGTCAGCAATATAGTGTAGGGTACAGAGAGATCAGTAATGTACTGTAGGGTATAGAGGGGTCAGTAATGTAGTGTACAGTATAGAGAGGTCAGTAATGTAGTGTAGGGTATAGAGGGGTCAGTAAGGTAGTGTAAGTTATAGAGAGGTCAGTAATGTAGTGTTGAGTATAGAGAGGTCAGTAATGTAGTGTAGGGTATAGATAAGTCAGTAATGTAGTGTAGGTTATAGGTCAGTAATATAGTGTATTGTATATAGAGGTCAGTAATATAGTGTATGGTATAGAGAGGTCAGTAATGTATTGTACAGTATAGAGAGGTCAGTAATGTAGTGTAGGGTATAGAGGGGTCAGTAAGGTAGTGTAGGGTATAGAGAGGTCAGTAATGTAGTGTACAGTATAGAGAAGTCAGTAATGTAGTGTAGGATATAGAGGGGTCAGTGATGTAATGTAGGTTATATAGAGGTCAGTAAGGTAGTGTAGGGTATAGAGAGGTCAGAAGTGTAGTGTAGGGTATGGACGGGCTAGAATTTTAGTGTAGGGTATAGAGGGGTCAGTAATGTAGTGTTGAGTACAGAGGGGCCAGTAATGTAGTGTACGGTATAGAGGGGTCAGTAAGGTACTGTAGGGTATGGAGAGGTCAGTAATGTAGTGTAGGGTATAGAGAGGTCAGTAATGTAGTGTTGAGTGTAGTGGGGTCAGTAATGTAGTGTTGAGTATAGAGGGGTCAATAATGTAGTGTTGAGTATAGAGGGGACAGTAATGTAGTGTACGGTATAGAGGGGTCAGTAAGGTTGTGTAGGGTATAGAGAGGTCAGTAATGTAGTGTAGGGTATAGAGAGGTCAGTAATGTAGTGTTGAGTATAGAGGGGTCAGTAATGTAGAGTTGAGTATAGAGGGGTCAATAATGTAGTGTTGAGTATAGAGAGATCAGTAATATAGTGTAGGGTATAGAGGGGTGAGTAATGTAGTGTTGAGTATAGAGGGGTCACTAATGTAGCGTAGGGTATAGAGGGGTCAGTAATGTAGTGTAGGGTAAAGAGGGGTCAGTAATATAGTGTAGGGTATAGAGAGGTCAGTAATGTAGTGTTGATTATAGAGGGGTCAGTAATGTAGAGTAGGGTATAGAGAGGTCAGAAATGTAGTGTTGAGTAAATAGGGGTCAGTAATGTAGTGTAGGGTATAGAGAGGTCAGTAATGTAGTGTTGAGTATAGAGGGGTCAGTAATGTAGTGTAGGGTATAGAGGGGTCTGTAATGTAGTGTTGAGTATAGAGGGGTCAGTAATGTAGTGTAGGGTATAGAGGGATCAGTGATGTAGTGTAGGGTATAGAGGGGTCAGTAATGTACTGTAGGGTATAGAGAGGTCAGTAACGTAGTGTAGTTTATAGAGAGGTCAAAAATGTAGTGTTGAGTATAGAGGGGTCAATAATGTAGTGTTGAGTATAGAGAGGTCAGTAATGTAGTGTAGGGTATAGAGAGGTCAGTAATGTAGTGTAGGGTATAGAGAGGTCAGTAATGTAGTGTAGCGTATAGACAGGTCAGTAATGTAGTGTTGAGTATAGAGAGGTCAGTAATGTAGTGTAGGGTATAGAGGGGTCAGTAATGTAGTGGAAGGTATAGAGGGGACAGAAATGTAGTGTAGGGTATAGAGGGGTCAGTAATGTAGTGTACAGTATAGAGGTGTCAGTAATGTAGAGTAGGGTATAGAGAGGTCAGTAATGTAGTGTAGGGTATAGAGAGGTCAGTAAAGAAGTGTAGGGTATAGAGAGGTCAGTACTGTAGTGTTGGGTATAGAGAGGTCAGTAATTTAGTGTAGGGTATAGAGGGGTCAGTAATGTAGTGTAGGGTACAGAGAGGTCAGTAATGTAGTATTGAGTATAGGGAGGTCAGTAATGTAGTGTGGGGTATAGAGGGGTCAGTAATATAGTTTAGGGTATAGACGGGTCAGTAATGTAGTGTACAGAATAGAGGTGTCAGTAATGTAGTGTTGGGTGTAGAGGGGTCAGTAATGTAGTGTAGGTTATAGGTCAGTAATATAGTGTAGGGTATAGAGAGGTCAGTTATATAGTGTATGGTATAGAGAGGTCAGTAATATAGTGTAGGGTATAGAGGGGTCAGTAATGTATTGTAGGGTATAGGTCAGTAATATAGTGTAGGGTATAGAGATGTCAGTAATGTAGTGTATAGTAATAAGGGGTCAGTGATGTAGTGTAGGGTATAAAGGGGTCAGTAATATAGTGTAGAGTATAGAGAGGTCAGTAATGTAGTGTTGGGTATAGAGGGGTCAGTAATGTAGTGCAGGGTATAGAGGGGTCAGTAATGTACTTTTGAGTGTAGAGTTGTCAGTAATGTAGCGTAGGGTACAGAGGGGTCAGAAATGTAGTGTATGGTATAGAGGGGTCAGTAATGTAGTGTAGGGTATAGAGAGGTCAGTAATGTAGTGTTGAGTATAGAGTGGTCACTAATGTAGTCTAGGGTATAGAGGGGTCAGTAATGTAGTGTTGAGTATAGAGGGAACAGTAATGTAGTGTAGGGTATAGAGGGGTCAATAATGTAGTGTTGAGTATAGAGAGGTCTGTAATGTAGTGTAGGGTATAGAGGGGACAGTAATGTAGTGTTGGGTATTGAGGAGTCAGTAATTTAGTGTACAGTATAGAGATGTCAGTAATGTAGTGTAGGGTATAGAGGGGTCAGTAATGTAGTGTTGAGTATAGAGAGGTCAGTAATGTATGTCGGGTATATGTCAATAATATAGTGTAGGGTATAGAGAGGTCAGTAATGTAGTGTAGTGTATGGAGGGGCTAGTATTGTAGTATAGGGTACAGAGGGGTCAGTGATGTAGTGTAGGGTATAGAGGGGTCAGTGATGTAGTGTAGGGGATAGAGAGGTCATTGATGTAGTGTAGTGTATAGAGGGGTCAATAATGTAGTGTAGGGTACAGAGGGGTCAGTACTGTAGTGTAGGGTATAGAGGGGTAAGCAATGTAGTGTAGGGTATAGAGAGGCCAGTAATGTAGCATAGGGTATACAGGGGTCAGTGATGTAGTGTAGGGTATAGAGGGTTCAGTAATGTAGTGTAGGGTATATATGGGTCAGTAGTGTGGGGTATAGAGGGGTCAGTAATGTCGTGTAGAGTATACAGGGGTCAGTAATGTAGTGCAGGGTATAGGTGGGACAGTAATGTAGTGTAGGGTATAGAGGGGTCAGTAATGTAGTGTAGGGTATAGAGGGGACAGTAATGTAGTGTAGGGTATAGAGGGGTCAGTAATGTAGTGTATTGTATAGGTCAGTAATACAGTGTAGGGTACTGAGAGATCAGTAATGTACTGTAGGGTATGGAGGGGTAAGTAATGTAGTGTAGGGTATAGAGGGGTCAGTAATGTAGTGTAGGGTTTAGAGGGGTCAGTAATGTAGTGTAGGTTATAGATCATTAAAATAGTGTAGGGTATAGAGAGGTCAGTAATATAGTATATGGTATAGAGAGGTCAGTAATGTAGTGTACCGTATCGAGAGGTCAGTAATGTTGTGTAGAGTATAGAGGGGTCAGTAATGTATTGTAGGGTATAGGTCAGTAATATAGTGTAGGGTATAGAGAGGTCAGTAATGTAGAGTACAGTATAGAGGGTTCAGTGATGTAGTGTAGGGTATGGAAGGGTCAGTAATATTGTGTACTGTATAGAGAGGTCAGTAATGTAATGTTGGGTATAGAGGGTTGAGTAATGCATTGTAGGGTATCGGTCAGTAATATAGTGTAGGGTATAGAGAGGTCAGTAATGTAGTGTACAGTATAGAGTGGTCAGTAATGTAGTGTAGGGTATAGAGGGGTCAGTAATGTAGTGTAGGTTATAGGTCAGTAATATAGTGTAGGGTATAGAGAGGTCAGTAATATAGTGAATGGTTTAGAGAGGTCAGTAATGTAGTGTACAGTATAGAGAGGTCAGTAATGTAGTGTAGGATATAGAGGGGTCAGTAATGGATTGTAGGGTATAGGTCAGTAATATAGTGTAGGGTATAGAAAGGTCAGTAATGTAGTGTACAGTATAGAGGGGTCAGTGATGTAGTGTAGGGAATAGAGGGGTCAGTAATATAGTGTACAGTATAGAGAGGTCAGTAATGTAGTGTTGGGTATAGAGGGGTCAGTAATGTATTGTAGGGTATAGGTCAGAAATATAGTGTAGTGTATAGAGAGGTCAGTAATGTAGTGTACAGTATAGAGAGGTCAGTAATGCAGTGTAGGGTATAGAGGGGTCAGTAAGGTAGTATAAGTTCTAGAGAGGTCAGTAATGTAGTGTTGAGTATAGAGAGGTCAGTAATGTAGTGTAGGGTATGTAGGGGTCAGTAATGTAGTGTTGAGTATAGAGGGGTCAGTAATGTAGTGTAGGGTATAGATAAGTCAGTAATGTAGTGTAGGTTATAGGTCAGTAATGTAGTGTAGGGTATAGAGGGGTCTGTAAGGTAGTGTAGGGTATAGAGAGGTCAGTAATGTAGTGTACAGTATAGAGAGGTCAGAAATGTAGTGTAGGGTATAGAGGGGTCAGTAATGTAGTGTTGAGTATAGAGGGGCCAGTAATGTAGTGTAGGTTATAGGTCAGTAATGTAGTGTAGGGTATAGAGGGGTCTGTAAGGTAGTGTAGGGTATAGAGAGGTCAGTAATGTAGTGTACAGTATAGAGAGGTCAGAAATGTAGTGTAGGGTATAGAGGGGTCAGTAATGTAGTGTTGAGTATAGAGGGGCCAGTAATGTAGTGTACGGTATAGAGGGGTCAGTAAGGTAGTGTAGGGTATAGAAAGGTCAGTAAAGTAGTGTAGGGTATAGAGAGGTCAGTAATGTAGTGTTGAGTGTAGTGGGGTCAGTAATGTAGTGTTGAGTATAGAGGGGTCAATAATGTAGCGTAGGGTATAGAAGGGTCAGTAATGTAGTGTAGGGTATAGAGGGGTCAGTAATGTAGTGTAGGGTATAGAGAGGTCAGTAATGTAGTGTTGATTATAGAGGGGTCAGTAATGTAGTGTAGGGTATAGAGAGGGCAGTAATGTAGTGTTGAGTATAGAGGGGTCAGTGATGTAGTATAGGGTATAGAGAGGTCAGTAATGTAGTGTTGAGTATAGAGGGGTCAGTAATGTAGTGTAGGGTATAGAGGGGTCAGTGATGTAGTGTCGGGTATAGAGGGGTCAGTAATGTAGTGTAGGGTATAGAGAAGTCAGTAACATAGTGTAGGGTATAGAGGGGTCAGTAATGTAGTGTTGAGTATAGAGGGGCCAATAATGTAGTGTTGAGTATAGAGAGGTCAATAATGTAGTGTAGGGAATAGAGAGGTCAGTAATGTAGTGTAGGGTATAGAGGGGTCAGTAATGTAGTGTAGGGTATAGAGGGGTCAGTAATGTATGTAGGGTATAGAGAGTTCAGAAATGTAGTGTAGGATATAGTGAGGTCAGTAATGTAGAGTAAGGTATAGAGAGGTCAGTAATGTAGTGTAGGGTATAGAGGGGTCAGTAACGCAGTGTAGCGTATAGAGAAGTCAGTAATGTAGTGTAGGGTATAGAGGGCTCAGTAATGTAGTGTAAGGTATAGAGGGGTCAGTAATGTAGTGTAGGGTATAGAGGGGTCAGTAATGTAGTGTACAGTATGGAGGTGTCAGAAATGTAGCGTACAGTATAGAGGCTTCAGTAATGTAGTGTAGGGTATAGAGAGGTCAGTAATGTAGTGTAGGGTATAGAGAGGTCAGTAATGTAGTGTAGGGTATAGAGAGGTCAGTACTGTGGTGTAGGGTATAGAGGGGTCAGTAATGCAGTGTAGGGTATAGAGAGGTTAGTAATGTAGTGTTGACTATAGAGGGGTCAGTAATGTAGTGTACGGTATAGAGAGGTCAGTAATGTAGTGTTGAGTATAGAGGGGTCTGTAATGTAGTGTAGGGTATAGAGAGGTCAGTAATGGAGGGGCTAGTAATGTAGTGTTCAGTATAGAGGGGTCAGTAATGTAGTCTAGGGTATAGAGGGGTCAGTAATGTAGTGTTGAGTATAGATGGAACAGTAATGTAGTGTTGAGTATAGAGGGGTCAGTAATGTATGTAGGGTATAGGTCAATAATATAGTGTAGGGTATGGAGAGGTCAGTAATTTAGTGTAGGGTATGGAGGGGCAAGTATTGTAGAGTAGGGTACAGAGGGGTCAG
Source organism: Taudactylus pleione (assembly GCA_031769625.1). Classification (NCBI taxonomy): domain Eukaryota; kingdom Metazoa; phylum Chordata; class Amphibia; order Anura; family Myobatrachidae; genus Taudactylus; species Taudactylus pleione. The sequence continues at coordinate 9,023,299 of JAUIMM010000334.1, forward strand.
TGATGTAGTGTTGGGTATTGAGGGGTCAGTAAAGTAGTGTACAGTATAGAGGTGTCAGTAATGTAGTGTAGGGTATAGAGGGGTCAGTAATGTAGTGTTGGGTATTGAGGGGTCAGTAAAGTAGTGTACAGTATAGATGTGTCAGTAATGTAGTGTAGGGTATATAGAGGGTCAGTAATGTAGTGTTGAGTATAGAGGGGTCAGTAATGTATGTAGGGTATAGGTCAATAATATAGTGTAGGGTATGGAGAGGTCAGTAATTTAGTGTAGGGTATGGAGGGGCAAGTATTGTAGAGTAGGGTACAGAGGGGTCAGTGATGTAGTGTAGGATATAGAGGGGTCAGTGATGTAGTGTAGGGGATAGAGAGGTTATTGATGTAGTGTAGGGTATAGAGGGGTCAGTAATGTAGTGTAGGGTGCAGAGGGGTCAGTACTGTAGTGTAGGGTATAGAGGGGTCAGCAATGTAGTGAAGGGTATAGAGAGGCCAGTAATGTAGCATAGGGTATACAAGGGTCAGTGATGTAGTGTAGGGTATACAGGGGTCAGTTATGTAGTGTAGGGTATAGAGGGGACAGTAATGTAGTGTAGGGTATAGAGGGGTCAGTAATGTAGTGTAGGGTATAGAAGGGACAGTAATGTAGTGTAGGGTATAGAGGGGTCAGTAATGTAGTGTATTGTATAGGTCAGCAATATAGTGTAGGGTACAGAGAGATCAGTAATGTACTGTAGGGTATAGAGGGGTCAGTAATGTAGTGTAATGTATAGAGGGGTTGGTAATGTAGTGTAGGGTTTAGAGGGGTCAGTAATGCAGTGTAGGGTATAGGTCAGTAATATAGTGTAGGGTATAGAGAGGTCAGTAATATAGTGTATGGTATAGAGAGGTCAGTAATGTAGTGTAGAGTATAGAGGGGTCAGTAATGTATTGTAGGGTATACAGGGGTCAGTTATGTAGTGTAGGGTATAGAGGGGACAGTAATGTAGTGTAGGGTATAGAGGTGTCAGTAATGTAGTGTAGGGTATTGAAGGGACAGTAATGTAGTGTAGGGTATAGAGAGGTCAGTGATGTAGTTTAGGGTAAAAAGAGGTCAATAAGGTAGTGTAGTGTATAGAGAGGTCAGTAGTGTAGTGTAGGGTATGGAGGGGCTAGTATTGTAGTGTAGGGTCTAGAGGGGTCAGTAATGTAGTGTTGAGTATAGAGGGGCCAGTATTGTAGTGTACGGTATAGAGGGGTCAGTAAGGTAGTGTAGGGTATAGAGAGGTCAGTAATGTAGTGTAGGGTATAGAGAGGTCAGTAATGTAGTGTTGAGTATAGAGGGGTCAGTAATGTAGTGTTGAGTATAGAGGGGTCAATAATGTAGTGTTGAGTATAGAGAGGTCAGTAATATAGTGTAGGGTATAGAGGGGTCAGTAATGTAGTGTTGAGTATAGAGGGGTCACTAATGTAGCGTAGGGTATAGAGGGGTCAGTAATGTAGTGTAGGATATAGAGGGGTCAGTAATGTAGTGTTGATTATAGAGGGGTCAATAATGTAGTGTAGGGTATAGAGAGGTCAGTAATGTAGTGTTGAGTATAGAGTGGTCAGTAATGTAGTGAAGAGTATAGAAGGGTCAGTAATGTAGCTTAGGGTATAGAGGGGACAGTAATGTAGTGTAGGGTATAGAGGGGTCAGTAATGTAGTGTAGGGTATAGAGAGGTCTGTAATGTAGTGTTGAGTATAGAGGGGTCAGTAATGTAGTGTAGGGTATAGAGGGATCAGTAATGTAGTGTTGAGTATAGAGGGCTCAGTAATGTAGTGTAGGGTATAGAGAGGTCAGTAATGTAGTGTTGAGTATAGAGTGATCAGTAATGTAGTGTAGGGTATAGAAGGGTCAGTAATGTAATGTAGGGTATAGAGGGGTCAGTAATGTAGGGCAGGGTATATAGGGGTCAGTACTGTAGTGTAGGGTATAGAGGGGTCAGTAATGTAGTGTAGGATATAGAGGGGTCAGTAATGTAGTGTAGGGTATAGAGGGGTCAGTAATGTAGTGTAGGGTATATAGCGGTCAGTACTGTAGTGTAGGGTATAGAGGAGTCAGTGATGTAGTGTAGGGTATAGAGGGGTCAGTAATGTAGTGTAGGGTATAGAGGGGTCAGTGATGTAGTGTAATGTGTAGAGGGGTCAGTAATGTAGTGTAGGGTATAGTGAGGTCAGTAATGCAGTGTAGGGTATAGAGGGGTCTGTAATGTAATGTAAGGTATAGAGGGATCAGTGATGTAGTGTAGGGTGTAGAGGGGTCAGTAATGTAATGTAGGGTATAGAGAGGACAGTAATGTAGTGTAGGTTATAGAGAGGACAGTATTGTAGTGTAGGGTATAGAGAGGACAGTAATGTAGTGTAGGGTATAGAGAGTTCAGTAATGTAGTCTTAAGTATAGAGAGGTCAATAATGTAGTGTAGTGTATAGTGAGGTCAGTAATGTAGTGTAGGGTATAAATGAGTCAGTAATGTAGTGTAGGGTATAGAGGGGTCAGTAATGTATTGTACAGTATAGAGGTGTCAGTAATGTAGTGTAGGGTATAGAGGGGTCAGTAATGTATGTAGGGTATAGAGGGGTCATTAATGTAGTGTAGCGTATAGAGAGGTCAGTAATGTAGTGTTGAGTATAGAGAGGTCAGTAATGTAGTGTAGGGTATAGAGGGGTCAGTAATGTAGTGTAGGGTATGGAGGGGTCAGTAATGTAGTGAAGGGTATAGAGGGGTCAGTAATGTCGTGTACAGTATAGACGTGGCAGTAATGTAGTGTAGGGTATAGAGAGGTCAGTAATGTAGTGTAGGGTATAGAGAGGTCAGTACTGTAGTGTAGGGTATAGAGGGTCAGTTATGTAGTGTAGGGTATAGAGGGGTCAGTAATGTAGTGTAGGGTATAGTGAGGTCAGTAATGTAGTGTTGAGTATAGAGAGGTCAGTAATGTAGTGTAGGGTATAGAGGGGTCAGTAATGTATTGTAGGGTGTATAGGGGTCAGTACTGTAGTGTAGGGTATAGAGGGGTCAGTGATGTAGTGTAGGGTATAGAGGGGTCAGTGATGTAGTGTAGGGTGTAGAGGGGTCAGTGATGTAGTGTAGGGTGTAGAGGGGTCAGTAATGTAGTGTAGGGTTTAGTGAGGTCAGTAATGTAGTGTAGGGTATAGAGGGGTCAGTAATGTAATGTAAGGTATAGAGGGATCAGTGATGTAGTGTAGGGTGTAGAGGGGTCAGTAATGTAAAGTAGGGTATAGAGAGGTCAGTAATGTAGTGGACAGTATAGAGGGGTCAGTAATGTAGTGTAGGGTATAGAAGGGACAGTAAGGTAGTGTAGGGTATAGAGAGGTCAGTAATGTAGTGTAGGCTATAGAGAGGTCAGTAATGTAGTGTACAGTATAGAGGGGTCAGTAATGTAATGTAGGGTATAGTGAAGTCAGTAATGTAATGTAGGGTATAGTGAGGTCAGTAATGTAGTGTATGGTATAGAGGGGTCAGTAATGTAATGTAGGGTATAGTGAGGTCAGTTATGTAGGGTATAGTGAGGTCAGTAATGTAGTATAGGGTATAGTGAGGTCAGTAATGTAATGTGCTAGAGGAATTTTTTGCCCTTGGCGCCTCTTGGTCTATAATAAAGGGACATGGTGTTTCATGAGATTACTGCAGCTAAAGGCAACCAGAGAGGGGTCAGTAATGTAGTGTAGGGTATAGAGGGGTCAGTATTGTAGTGTAGGGTATAGAGGGGTCAGTAATGTCGTATACAGTATAGACGTGGCAGTAATGTAGTGTAGGGTATAGAGAGGTCAGTAATGTAGTGTAGGGTATAGAGAGGTCAATAATGTAGTGTAGGGTATAGAGAGGTCAGTACTGTAGTGTAGTGTATAGAGGGTCAGTTATGTAGTGTAGGGTATAGTGGGGTCAGTAATGTAGTGTAGGGTATAGTGAGGTCAGTAATGTAGTGTTGAGTATAGAGAGGTCAGTAATGTAGTGTAGGGTATAGAGGGGTCAGTATTGTATGTAGGGTATAGAGGGGTCAGTAATGTAGTGTACAGTATAGAGGTGTCAGTAATGTAGTGTAGGGTATAGAGGGGTCAGTAATGTAGTGTTGAGTATAGAGGGGTCAGTAATGTAGTGTAGGGTATAGAGGGGTCAGTAATGCAGTGTACAGTATAGTGGTGTCAGTAATGAAGTGTAGGATATAGAGGGGTCAGTAATGTAGCTTAGGGTATAGAGGGGACAGTAATGTAGTGTAGGGTATAGAGGGGTCAGTAATGTAGTGTAGGGTTTAGAGAGGTCAGTAATGTAGAGTTGACTATAGAGGGGTCAGTAATGTAATGTAGGGTATAGAGGGGTCAGTAATGTAGTGTTGAGTATAGAGGGGTCAGTAATGTAGTGTAGGGTATAGAGAGGTCAGTAATGTAGTGTTGAGTATAGAGTGGTCAGTAATGTAGTGCAGGGTATAGAAGGGTCAGTAATGTAATGTAGGGTATAGAGGGGTCAGTACTGTAGTGTAGGGTATAGAGGGGTCAGTGATGTAGTGTAGGGTTAAGAGGGGTCAGTAATGTAGGGTATAGTGAGGTCAGTAATGTAGTGTAGGATATAGAGGGGTCAGTAATGTAGTGTAGGGTATAGAGGGGTCAGTAATGTATTGTAGGTTGTATAGGAGTCAGTACTGTAGTGTAGGGTATAGAGGGGTCAGTGATGTAGTGTAGGGTATAGAGGGGTCAGTAATGTAGTGTAGGGTATAGAGGGGTCAGTGATGTAGTCTAGGGTGTAGAGGGGTCAGTAATGTAGTGTAGGGTTTAGTGAGGTCAGTAATGTAGTGTAGGGTATAGAGGGGTCAGTAATGTAATGTAAGTTATAGAGGGATCAGTGATGTAGTGTAGGGTGTAGAGGGGTCAGCAATGTAGGGTATAGAGAGGTCAGTAATGTAGTGTACAGTATAGAGGGGTCAGTAATGTAGTGTAGGGTATAGAGGGGTCAGTAAGGTAGTGTAGGGTATAGAGAAGTCAGTAATGTAGTGTAGGCTATAGAGAGGTCAGTAATGTAGTGTACAGTATAGAGGGGTCAGTAATGTAATGTAGGGTATAGTGAAGTCAGTAATGTAATGTAGGGTATAGTGAGGTCTATAATGTAGTGTATGGTATAGAGGGGTCAGTAATGTAATGTAGGGTATAGTGAGGTCAGTTATGTAGGGTATAGTGAGGTCAGTAATGTAGTGTAGGGTATAGTGAGGTCAGTAATGTAATGTGCTAGAGGAATTTTTTTCTCTTGGCGCCTCTTTGTCTATAATAAAGGGACATGGTGTTTCATGAGATCACTGCAGCTAAAGGCAACCAGAGTAATTACAGCCACAGAGACTAGTGATTTAACATATGCCTGCAGCTGGCAGCGTGTCTTCATATGCGTGACAACAATTCACCATTCAAGGAACAGGAGTTCCATGAGGAATAACAAGGGGAATCCTCCTAAGAAATACAGTGAGGAATTTGCTAGACATGTTTGCTGTGTACAGGACCTAAGGAAGTTCATGATCTAAAACCAGTTCATGATTGGCAACAGTGGAAATCTACTTAAAGTCCTGAAGTTCAAAACCTGTATCCTAGAAGAGTGGATACATGAAAAGTTGTGTGCCCAACTGCAAAGAAAGACATTGAGGGAATACTTGCAATTATCCTACCAACAGTTGGTACCAGTGGCAGCTCCAGAGGTGGGGCTGCAGCGCGGTTCAAAGTTCAAATAGGGGAGTCACACCAACTGTCACCCCAAATGCTGCCAAATATCACTAGCAGTTTGTGAGGCTCCCCTGTTCGAATTTTGGACTGTGCTGCAGCCCCACCTCTGGAGCCGCCACTGGGATTTACCACCGACATGTGCTATTGCATATGCCCGCCCTGTTGGCACTACTTTACTCCCCACCGTTCCATGTTAATGGAGGTGCCCTCCGAGACTCCCATTACTACAGAGACATACAGTATGCAAATGTCACAGCTTTTGGGGCACTGCGAGCAACATCACAGGACCTGATGTGCACATGTGCAGTGCGACTCCTGTGTGAGCGCAGATCTGAAATACTTTTACAAACTTTAATTACAAACTACAAAATAAATTGATCCAGTGTACAACTATGAATCAGCCCCTATATGACCACAGCTCACCAAACAGGGGCATAGCGCCAGTAACGATCAGGGTGTTTATCATTATACCACCCGGCGCACTACAAAGCCCAGCAATACCCTTGTACTCCATTCTGCTCTATATACAGTAGTTATTATATCTATACAGTACATCAATGTGTCTCTATGCTATATGGTGTTTCTAACTGGTTAAATAAATCTAAGACCTGGTTAAGCTGTACCACGTGTGGACTAATAGCCACCAGCACCAACATACTGCGCAACACGCGTATTACCATTATACATTCTGGCCAAGTGCATTGTTTTCAACTGGACAAATTTAATAACACCCAGTGTGCTGAGCCCAGACACGTCTTCATACAGTGACATACTGTACTGCTAACAGGCTGCAGACGGAGTCCAGCAGCCACAAGTTGCTAGGTTGGAAACTCCAGCATCCTACCCTTGCTGCGCAGTACTCTGCTAATAGGTATCAGATGACACATCCTAACTGCAGAACCCTAAATTCAAGCTCATACGATCAAAATACCTACAAATCTGCACTGTGCATACTTGCATGCGCTCAGTCCAGGAGCATGAGCAATGGGAAAAGACACACCACATGCTCCTCAAACAGTCCTACGTTCATCTCAGCCCCTTAGGTATCAAATTTTAAAACAGACTCCAAGGACACTCTGCTGGTTGGCAGACAAAACTAAGAGAGTCACACACAGGGTGTGATACAGCAAGGATCGCAGTTGCTAATACGCATGCAATCGGATGATTGTTGCGTTCTGTGCATGGGATCGGTATGAATTACCGCTGGACCCTTGGCTGGCGGTTCAAATCCTGACAGCGCCTGGTCGACAGATGAAGAAATCTCGATCGTCCCTAGGTAAGTACACTAACCCAATCTACCCCCTAACCCTCCTTTAGGGTGCCTAACCCTAACCTTCACCCCCCAGTGCCTAACCCTAATCCGAAAGTGCCCAAACCTATCCCCCCCCCTTCCCCGCCACCTGAACCTAAGTCCCCCGGGGGGTGCCTATCCCTCCCTCCCCATAGCCTAACCCTAACCTCCCGGGGGGGTGCCTAACCCTGTCCCCCCCGGGAGCCCTAAACCTAACCACCCCACCCCCCCCGCCTGGCTGTCCGCTGCGGTGCCCAGCATCCGCTCGATCGGAGTGCCGGGCGCCGGTCTCCCGACGTCGGTCAAATGACAGGTGTCTAGATTTAGACGCCTGTCATTCGTCCCTAGTCGGGATAACAATGTCTGGAAGCCGGCGGTCGGCATTCCGTCTGCCAGCTTCCTGAACATACTGTATACCCTGTGCATGTGTGTACATCGCAGTGACCACGCAAACCCATCGTAGAGTGATTGACAGGAAATGCCATTTGGGGGTGGTGACGGGGGGGTGGTCGGCGCAATGCAGGCATGCCAGTGTGTTTCAACGCCATTGCAGGGGCATGCATAAATTATTCACTGTTATGGCCTAAGTAGCTTGAGGTCTCATAGCGTGCAAAGAAATTAGCAATTTATCAGTAAGGTCTGACTTTGTGCAAGTGTGCGGGAGGCTGCGATGGTACTCGATTGTACCGGTGGTGTCGCAGTATTGCTAAACATTACGGATGTAAAGTGGGCATCCTTATGTAGTGCTGCGAGGGCATAGCGATCGCAATGGCTTTGCATACTATCGCAGTTGAACTGCGTGAGTAATCGCAATAGCGATCCGTAGTGAATCAGGCCTACAGTCCAAAGTCCTAGTTATATGTTTGTCAAACTTGCTTTTATTTTATTTATTTTTTGAAACACTCTATAAAGGTTTGACAATTGTATCCAAGTTTCAGTAAAAAAAAGAGATTGTACTATACAACTGGTTAATATTAGGGGTGTGCACCGGCCACTTTTCGTGTTTTGTGTTTTGGTTTTGGATCTGGATCTTTCTTCGTGTTTTGGATCTGGATTGGTTTTGCCAAAACCACCCTTTCGTGTTTTGGGTTCTGGGTTTTGTGTTTTGGATCTGTATTTTTTTTTAAAAAAAGCATAAAAACAGCTAAAATCACAGAATTTGTTGGTTTCTCTGCTCCTATGCTATTATTAACCTCAATAACCTTAATTTCCACTCATTTCCAGTCTATTCTGAACACCTCACACCTCACAATAGTGTTTTCATGTCCAAAAGGTTGCACCGAGGTAGCTGGATGACTATGCTAAGCGACACGAGTGGGCGGCACAAACACGTGACCCATCTAGGAGTGACACTGCAGTGGCAGACAGGATGGCAGTTAGAAAAACTAGGCCCCAAACTGTACATAATGCAAAGAAAAAAAAGAAGTGCAAGATGGAATTGTCCTTGGGCCCTCCCACCCACCCTTATGTTGTATAAACAGGACATGCACACTTTAACAAATCAATCATTTCAGCGCCAGGGTCTGCCACACAACTGTGGCTGAAATGATTGGTTCGTTTGGGCCCCCACAAAACAAGCTGGCAATTAATGTGTCCCTGCACAAACTGGCTCTACGGAGGCAAGATGTCATCCTCATCCTCCTCATCCACCGATTCCTCACCCTCTTTAGTGTGTACATCCTCATCCTCACAGAGTATTAATTCGTCCCTGCTGGAACCACAGGTCCCTCTGTACGTTCTGGAGGCTGGTCTCCCTGGAAGAGTTGATAATTCATTTTATGAACATCATCTTCTCCACATTTTGTGGAAGCAACCTCCTACGCCTTTCGCTGACAAGGTTCCTGGCTGCACTAAACACTCTTTCGGAGTACACACTGGAGGGGGGGCAACTCAGGTAAAATAGAGCCAGTTTGTACAGGGACCTCCAAATTGCTTCTTTTTCCTGCCAGTACAGGTACGGACTGTCTGACATGCCTACTTGGATGCTGTCACCGATGTAATCCTTTAACAGACAGACGCACGCTTGTCGCTGCTGCTTTGAGGATTCAAGTGCGGCTACAGCCCACACAATTCACAAAGACAGAAAAAAAAAAAGAATATTTTTATTGTTTGTGGAGCACACTTTGAGGGTTACACCACCCTTTAACAGACAGACGCACGCTTGTCGCTGCTGCTTTGAGGATGCAAGTGCGGCTACAGCCCACACAATTCACAAAGACAGAAAAAAGAAGAAGAATATTTTAATTGTTTGTGTAGAACACTTTGAGGTGTCACCACCCTTTAACAGACAGACGCACGCTTGTCGCTGCTGCTTTAAGGATGCAGGTGCGGCTACAGCCCACACATTTCACAAAGACCGAAAAAAAAAGAACAATATTTTAATTGTTTGTGTAGAACACTTTGAGGTGTCACCACCCTTTAACAGACAGACGCACGCTTGTCGCTGCTGCTTTAAGGATGCAGGTGCGGCTACAGCCCACACAATTCACATAGACAGAAAAAAAAAGAACAATATTTTAATTGTTTCTGTAGCACACTTTGAGGGTGTCACCACCCTTTAACAGACAGACGCACGCTTGTCGCTGCTGCTTTGAGGATGCAAGTGTGGCTACATCGCACACAAGTCACAAACACATTAAAAAAATAGTTTTTTATTTTTTGGAACACTTTGAGAGTTACACCACCCTTTAACAGACAGACGCACGCTTGTCGCTGCTGCTTTAAGGATGCAGGTGCGGCTACAGCCCACACATTTCACAAAGACTGAAAAAAAAAGAACAATATTTTAATTGTTTGTGTAGAACACTTTGAGGGTGTCACCACCCTTTAACAGACAGACGCACGCTTGTCGCTGCTGCTTTAAGGATGCAGGTGCGGCTACAGCCCACACAATTCACATAGACAGAAAAAAGAAGAAGAATATTTTTATTGTTTGTGTAGCACACTTTGAGGGTGTCACCACACTTTAAAAGACAGACGCACGCTTGTCGCTGCTGCTTTAAGGATGCAGGTGCGGCTACAGCCCACACAATTCACAAAGACAGAAAAAAAAAGAACAATATTTTAATTGTTTGTGTAGCACACTTTGAGGGTGTCACCACCCTTTAACAGACAGACGCACGCTTGTCGCTGCTGCTTTGAGGATGCAGGTGGAATCTAGACGGGATTTGGAACCGAGGACACACTACCTCCATCAATTGTCTAAATCCCACTGCACTAATGTCGGATACCGGACGCACGTCTAACACCAACATAGCAGTCAAGGCCTCAGTTATACGTTTTGCTTCAGGATGACTGCTGTCGTACTTCATCCTCATCGCTAGGGACTGTTGGAGGGTCAATTGTTTAGTAAAAGTAGTGATGTTCCTACTTCCTCTCTGGGATGATGAACAACTCCCAGCAGCAGCAACAGCACTAGGAGGAAGAGGTTCTTGATCTTTCCCTATTTTATTTTTATCGGAGAAAGTTTGGTCCTCATTTATGTTATATTGATATATATACGTGCGGCTAAAGCGCACACAAACACAGAAAATATTATTTTATTTTTGCTGGAGAGTAGTGCACTTTGTGGGTTACACCACCCTTTAAGAAATGAGCCAGCGGCTCTTTTACATATGGGACACAGGCGCACGCTTGGCGCTGCTCCTTTGTTGATGCACGTGCAGCCACAGTGCACACAATTCACAAACACAGAAAATAATTTTTTTTTTTGGTTTGGACTGGAGTGTACTTTCGGGGGTTACAGCACCCTTAACGGTCAAGCCAGCCGGCCCTTTACTTATGACACAGGCGCATGCTTGGCACTACTTTGTTGATGCAACGTGCGGCTACTGCGCACCACAATTCACAAACACAGAAAATAATTTTTTTTTAGGTTTGGACTGGAGTGTACTTTCGGGGGTTACAGCACCCTTAACGGTCAAGCCAGCCGGCCCTTTACTTATGACACAGGCGCACGCTTGGCACTACTTTGTTGATGCACGTGCGGCTACTGCGCACACAATTCACAAACACAGAAAATAATTTTTTTTTGGTTTGGACTGGAGTGTACTTTCGGGGGATACAGCACCCTTTAACGGTCAAGCCAGCCGGCCCTTTACTTATGACACAGGCGCACGCTTGGCACTACTTTGTTGATGCACGTGCGGCTACTGCGCACACAATTCACAAACACAGAAAATAATTTTTTTTTAGGTTTGGACTGGAGTGTACTTTCGGGGGTTACAGCACCCTTAACGGTCAAGCCAGCCGGCCCTTTACTTATGACACAGGCGCACGCTTGGCACTACTTTGTTGATGCACGTGCGGCTACTGCGCACACAATTCACAAACACAGAAAATAATTTTTTTTTTGGTTTGGACTGGAGTGTACTTTGGGGGTTACAGCACCCTTTAACGGTCAAGCCAGCCGGCCCTTTACTTATGACACAGGCGCACGCTTGGCACTACTTTGTTGATGCACGTGCGGCTACTGCGCACACAATTCACAAACACAGAAAATTATTATTTTTTTGGTTTGGACTGGAGTGTACTTTCGGGGGTTACAGCACCCTTAACGGTCAAGCCAGCCGGCCCTTTACTTATGACACAGGTGCACGCTTGGCACTACTTTGTTGATGCACGTGCGGCTACTGCGCACACAATTCACAAACACAGAAAATAATTTTTTTTTTGGTTTGGACTGGAGTGTACTTTCGGGGGTTACAGCACCCTTAACGGTCAAGCCAGCCGGCCCTTTACTTATGACACAGGCGCACGCTTGGCACTACTTTGTTGATGCACGTGCGGCTACTGCGCACACAATTCACAAACACAGAAAATAATTTTTTTTTTGGTTTGGACTGGAGTGTACTTTCGGGGGTTACAGCACCCTTAATGGTCAAGCCAGCCGGCCCTTTACTTATGACACAGGCGCACGCTTGGCACTACTTTGTTGATGCACGTGCGGCTACTGCGCACACAATTCACAAACACAGAAAATAATTTTTTTTTGGTTTGGACTGGAGTGTACTTTCGGGGGTTACAGCACCCTTAACGGTCAAGCCAGCCGGCCCTTTACTTATGACACAGGCGCACGCTTGGCACTACTTTGTTGATGCACGTGCGGCTACTGCGCACACAATTCGCAAACACAGAAAATAATTTTTTTTTAGGTTTGGACTGGAGTGTACTTTTGGGGGTTACAGCACCCTTAACGGTCAAGCCAGCCGGCCCTTTACTTATGACACAGGCGCACGCTTGGCACTACTTTGTTGATGCACGTGCGGCTACTGCGCACACAATTCACAAACACAGAAAATAATTTTTTTTTGGTTTGGACTGGAGTGTACTTTCGGGGGATACAGCACCCTTTAACGGTCAAGCCAGCCGGCCCTTTACTTATGACACAGGCACACGCTTGGCACTACTTTGTTGATGCACGTGCGGCTACTGCGCACACAATTCACAAACACAGAAAATAATTTTTTTTTAGGTTTGGACTGGAGTGTACTTTCGGGGGTTACAGCACCCTTAACGGTCAAGCCAGCCGGCCCCTTTACTTATGACACAGGCGCACGCTTGGCACTACTTTGTTGATGCACGTGCGGCTACTGCGCACACAATTCACAAACACAGAAAATAATTTTTGTTTTGGTTTGGACTGGAGTGTACTTTGGGGGTTACAGCACCCTTTAACGGTCAAGCCAGCCGGCCCTTTACTTATGACACAGGCGCACGCTTGGCACTACTTTGTTGATGCACGTGCGGCTACTGCGCACACAATTCACAAACACAGAAAATTATTATTTTTTTGGTTTGGACTGGAGTGTACTTTCGGGGGTTACAGCACCCTTAACGGTCAAGCCAGCCGGCCCTTTACTTATGACACAGGCGCACGCTTGGCACTACTTTGTTGATGCACGTGCGGCTACTGCGCACACAATTCACAAACACAGAAAATAATTTTTTTTTTGGTTTGGACTGGAGTGTACTTTCGGGGGTTACAGCACCCTTAACGGTCAAGCCAGCCGGCCCTTTACTTATGACACAGGCGCACGCTTGGCACTACTTTGTTGATGCACGTGCGGCTACTGCGCACACAATTCACAAACACAGAAAATAATTTTTTTTTTGGTTTGGACTGGAGTGTACTTTCGGGGGTTACAGCACCCTTAACGGTCAAGCCAGCCGGCCCTTTACTTATGACACAGGCGCACGCTTGGCACTACTTTGTTGATGCACGTGCGGCTACTGCGCACACAATTCACAAACACAGAAAATAATTTTTTTTTGGTTTGGACTGGAGTGTACTTTCGGGGGTTACAGCACCCTTTAACGGTCAAGCCAGCCGGCCCTTTACTTATGACACAGGCGCACGCTTGGCACTACTTTGTTGATGCACGTGCGGCTACTGTGCACACAATTCACAAACACAGAAAATATATTATTTTTTTAGCACTTGGGGGGAGCACCCCTGATGGACAGAGCACCCCCTGGACAACACTACAGCACTCCTTTAGGACTGGGACACTGCACAGGACTTTGGAGTGGACACAGCCCCTATGGAGAACTGACTGCACAACACAGTCCAGCCAGCCCCTATGGACTTTGAAGTAGTGGACACAGCCCCTATTAACAACAGCAGCACAGCACAACACAGCCAGCCCCTATGGACTTTGAAGTAGTGGACAACAGCAGCACTACACTACTCTACACTACACAGCCCTAACTCCCACCCTCCCTCTTCACTGTCCACAGCCGAGTGAGAAAATGGCGCCGACGCGGGTACCTTATATAGGATCCAAAACCCGCGAGACTCGGAAGGCGGGATGATGACGTTTTGCCTCGATTTCAGATCCGAGTCAGGCGGGAAAAGTCGAGCCTGACTCGGATCGGAATCGGATCGGGGGGGCTCGGGGGGGTTCGGATTTCAGAAATCCGAACCCGCTCACCCCTAGTTAATATAAGTATTTCCAGACATATGCATTTCCAGTGCCCAGTCTTTACAACCCAGGAAAGTCTCTGGAAATTAGGGACATTTGGCAGTTTTGTACAGCAAATATTAAAGAACAGGCTTGTATAAAGCATGCAGAGCCAGTAACTGGCACATCTGTATGTATTTCAAATTGGCAACCATCATTCCATTAATTCCAAGTAAATAAATCATGTTGGATGAAGTAATGTGAGTGCTGAATGCATTTTTCTGTCAATTTATTAGAATGAGATCAATGCATTGTCTAATTTAGCAATTTTGTGCAAGTTATACTAAGCACATGACCCTTTGTCTTTTAATGGTTACTGGCTGTGGATGCTGTCATCCTTCTATATACGGTGTGTATGTGCTTGTATGTATATATACTAGGGGTGAGCGGGTTCGGATTTCTGAAATCCGAACCCCCCCGAGCCCCCCCGATCCGAGTCCGATCCGAGTCAGGCTCGACTTTTCCCGCCTGACTCGGATCTGAAATTGAGGCAAAACGTCATCATCCCGCCTTCCGAGTCTCGCGGGTTTTGGATCCTATATAAGGTACCCGCGTCGGCGCCATTTTCTCACTCGGCTGTGGACAGTGAAGAGGGAGGGTGGGAGTTAGGGCTGTGTAGTGTAGTGTAGTGTAGTGCTGCTGTTGTCCACTACTTCAAAGTCCATAGGGGCTGGCTGTGTTGTGCTGTGCTGTGCTGCTGTTGTTAATAGGGGCTGTGTTCACTACTTCTAAGTCCATAGGGGCTGGCTGGACTGTGTTGTGCAGTCAGTTCTCCATAGGGGCTGTGTCCACTCCAAAGTCCTGTGCAGTGTCCCAGTCCTAAAGGGGTGCTGTAGTGTTGTCCAGGGGGTGCTCTGTCCATCAGGGGTGCTCCCCCCAAGTGCTAAAAAAATAATATATTTTCTGTGTTTGTGAATTGTGTGCGCAGTAGCCGCACGTGCATCAACAAAGTAGAGCCAAGCGTGCGCCTGTGTCATAAGTAAAGGGCCGGCTGGCTTGACCGTTAAAGGGTGCTGTAACCCCCGAAAGTACACTCCAGTCCAAACCCCAAAAAAATTATTTTCTGTGTTTGTGAATTGTGTGCGCAGTAGCCGCACGTGCATCAACAAAGTAGTGCCAAGCGTGCGCCTGTGTCATAAGTATAGGGCCGGCTGGCTTGACAGTTAATGGGTGCTGTAACCCCCGAAAATACACTCCAGTCCAAACCAAAAAAAAATTATTTTCTGTGTTTGTGAATTGTGTGCGCAGTAGCCGCACGTGCATCAACAAAGTAGTGCCAAGCGTGCGCCTGTGTCATAAGTAAAGGGCCGGCTGGCTTGACAGCTAAAGGGTGCTGTAACCCCCGAAAGTACACTCCAGTCCAAACCAAAAAAAATATTATTTTCTGTGTTTGTGAATTGTGTGCGCAGTAGCCGCACGTGCATCAACAAAGTAGTGCCAAGCGTGCGCCTGTGTCATAAGTAAAGGGCCGTCTGGCTTGACCGTTAAAGGGTGCTGTAACCCCTGAAAGTACACTCCAGTCCAAACCAAAAAAAAATTATTTTCTGTGTTTGTGAATTGTGTGCGCAGTAGCCGCACGTGCATCAACAAAGTAGTGCCAAGCGTGTGCCTGTGTCATAAGTAAAGGGCCGGCTGGCTTGACTGTTGAAGGGTGCTGTAACCCCCGAAACTACACTCCAGTCCAAACCAAAAAAAAAATAATTTTCTGTGTTTGTAAATTGTGTGCGCAGTAGCCGCACGTGCATCAACAAAGTAGTGCCAAGCGTGCGCCTGTGTGATAAGTAAAGGGCCGGCTGGCTTGACCGTTAAAGGGTGCTGTAACCCCCGAAAGTACACTCCAGTCCAAACCAAAAAAAAAATATTTTCTGTGTTTGTGAATTGTGTGCGCAGTAGCCGCACGTGCATCAACAAAGTAGTGCCAAGCGTGCGCCTGTGTCATAAGTAAAGGGCCGGCTGGCTTGACCGTTAAAGAGTGCTGTAACCGCCGAAAGTACACTCCAGTCCAAACCAAAAAAAAATTGTTTTCTGTGTTTGTGAATTGTGTGCGCAGTAGCCGCACGTGCATCAACAAAGTAGTGCCAAGCGTGCGCCTGTGTCATAAGTAAAGGGCCGGCTGGCTTGACCGTTAAAGGGTGCTGTAACCCCCCAAAAGTACACTCCAGTCCAAACCAAAAAAAATATAATTTTCTGTGTTTGTGAATTGTGTGCGCAGTAGACGCACGTGCATCAACAAAGTAGTGCCAAGCGTGCGCCTGTGTCATAAGTAAAGGGCCGGATGGCTTGACCGTTAAAGGGTGCTGTAACCCCCGAAAGTACACTCCAGTCCAAACCAAAAAAATAATTATTTTCTGTGTTTGTGAATTGTGTGCGCAGTAGCCGCACGTGCATCAACAAAGTAGTGCCAAGCGTGCGCCTGTGTCATAAGTAAAGGGCCGGCTGGCTTGACCATTAAAGGGTGCTGTAACCCCCGAAAGTGCACTCCAGTCCAAACCAAAAAAAAAAATATTTTCTGTGTTTGTGAATTGTGTGCGCAGTAGCCGCACGTGCATCAACAAAGTAGTGCCAAGCGTGCGCCCGTGTCATAAGTAAAGGGCCAGCTGGCTTGACCGTTAAGGGGTGCTGTAACCCCCAAAAGTAGACTCCAGTCCAAACCAATAAAAAAATTATTTTCTGTGTTTGTGAATTGTGTGCGCAGTAGCCGCACGTGCATCAACAAAGTAGAGCCAAGCTTGCGCCTGTGTCATAAGTAAAGGGCCGGCGGGCTTGACCGTTAAAGGGTGATGTAACCCCCGAAAGTACACTCCAGTCCAAACCAAAAAAAAAATATTTTCTGTGTTTGTGAATTGTGTGCGCAGTAGCCGCACGTGCATCAACAAAGTAGTGCCAAGCGTGCGCCTGTGTCATAAGTAAAGGGCCGGCTGGCTTGACCGTTAAAGAGTGCTGTAACCGCCGAAAGTACACTCCAGTCCAAACCAAAAAAATTATTTTTTTCTGTGTTTGTGAATTGTGTGCGCAGTAGCCGCACGTGCATCAACAAAGTAGTGCCAAGCGTGCACCTGTGTCATAAGTAAAGGGCCAGCTGGCTTGACCGTTAAAGGGTGCTGTAACCCCCGAAAGTACATTCCAGTCCAAACCAAAAAAAAAATAATTTTCTGTGTTTGTGAATTGTGACCGCAATAGCCGCACGTGCATCAACAAAGTAGTGCCAAGCGTGCGCCTGTGTCATAAGTAAAGGGCCGGCTGGCTTGACCGTTAAAGGGTGCTGTAACCCCCGAAAGTACACTCCAGTCCAAACCAAAAAAAAAATAATTTTCTGTGTTTGTGAATTGTGTGCGCAGTAGCCGCACGTGCATCAACAAAGTAGTGCCAAGCGTGTGCCTGTGTCATAAGTAAAGGGCCAGCTGGCTTGACCGTTAAAGGGTGCTGTAACCCCCGAATGTACACTCCAGTCCAAACCAAAAAAAAAATTATTTTCTGTGTTTGTGAATTGTGTGCGCAGTAGCCGCACGTGCATCAACAAAGTAGTGCCAAGCGTGCGCCTGTGTCATAAGAAAAGGGCCGGCTGGCTTGACCGTTAAAGGGTGCTGTAACCCCCAAAGTACACTCCAGTCCAAACCAAAAAAAAATTGTTTTCTGTGTTTGTGAATTGTGTGCGCAGTAGCCGCACGTGCATCAACAAAGTAGTGCCAAGCGTGCGCCTGTGTCATAAGTAAAGGGCCAGCTGGCTTGACCGTTAAAGGGTGCTGTAACCCCCGAAAGTACACTCCAGTCCAAACCCCAAAAAAAATTATTTTCTGTGTTTGTGAATTGTGTGCGCAGTAGACGCACGTGCATCAACAAAGTAGTGCCAAGCGTGCGCCTGTGTCATAAGTAAAGGGCCGGCTGGCTTGACCGTTAAAGGGTGCTGTAACCCCCGAAAGTGCACTCCAGTCCAAACCAAAAGAAAAATAATTTTCTGTGTTTGTGAATTGTGTGCGCAGTAGCCGCACGTGCATCAACAAAGTAGTGCCAAGCGTGTGCCTGTGTCATAAGTAAAGGGCCAGCTGGCTTGACCGTTAAAGGGTGCTGTAACCCCCGAAAGTAGACTCCAGTCCAAACCAAAAAAAAAATTATTTTCTGTGTTTGTGAATTGTGTGCGCAGTAGCCGCACGTGCATCAACAAAGTAGTGCCAAGCGTGCGCCTGTGTCATAAGTAAAGGGCCGGCTGTCTTGACCGTTAAAGGGTGCTGTAACCCCCGAAAGTACACTCCAGTCCAAACCAAAACAAAAATAATTTTCTGTGTTTGTGAATTGTGTCCGCAATAGCCGCACGTGCATCAACAAAGTAGTGCCAAGCGTGCGCCTGTGTCATAAGTAAAGGGCCGGCTGGCTTGACCGTTAAAGGGTGCTGTAACCCCCAAAAGTACACTCCAGTCCAAACCAAAAAAAAAAATATTTTCTGTGTTTGTGAATTGTGTGCGCAGTAGCCGCACGTGCATCAACAAAGTAGTGCCAAGCGTGCGCCTGTGTCATAAGTAAAGGGCCGGCTGGCTTGACCGTTAAAGGGTGCTGTAACCCCCAAAGTACACTCCAGTCCAAACCAAAAAAAAATTGTTTTCTGTGTTTGTGAATTGTGTGCGCAGTAGCCGCACGTGCATCAACAAAGTAGTGCCAAGCGTGCGCCTGTGTCATAAGTAAAGGGCCGGCTGGCTTGACCGTTAAAGGGTGCTGTAACCCCCGAAAGTGCACTCCAGTCCAAACCAAAAGAAAAATAATTTTCTGTGTTTGTGAATTGTGTGCGCAGTAGCCGCACGTGCATCAACAAAGTAGTGCCAAGCGTGCGCCTGTGTCATAAGTAAAGGGCCAGCTGGCTTGACCGTTAAGGGGTGCTGTAACCCCCAAAAGTACACTCCAGTCCAATCCAAAAAAAAAATAATTTTCTGTGTTTGTGAATTGTGTGCGCAGTAGCCGCACGTGCATCAACAAAGTAGTGCCAAGCGTGCGCCTGTGTCATAAGTAAAGGGCCGGATGGCTTGACCATTAAAGGGTGCTGTAACCCCCGAAAGTAGACTCCAGTCCAAACCAAAAAAAAAATTATTTTCTGTGTTTGTGAATTGTGTGCGCAGTAGCCGCACTTCCATCAACAAAGTAGTGCCAAGCGTGCGCCTGTGTCATAAGTAAAGGGCCGGCTGGCTTGACCGTTAAAGGGTGCTGTAACCCCCAAAGTACACTCCAGTCCAAACCAAAAAAAAATTGTTTTCTGTGTTTGTGAATTGTGTGCGCAGTAGCAGCACGTGCATCAACAAAGTAGTGCCAAGCATACGCCTGTGTCATAAGTAAAGGGCCAGCTGGCTTGACCGTTAAAGGGTGCTGTAACCCCCAAAAGTAGACTCCAGTCCAAACCAAAAAAAAAATTATTTTCTGTGTTTGTGAATTGTGTGCGCAGTAGCCGCACGTGCATCAACAAAGTAGTGCCAAGCGTGCGCCTGTGTCATAAGTAAAGGGCCGGCTGGCTTGACTGTTAAAGGGTGCTGTAACCCCCGAAAGTACACTCCAGTCCAAACCAAAAAAAAAATATTTTCTGTGTTTGTGAATTGTGTGCGCAGTAGCCGCACATGCATCAACAAAGTAGTGCCAAGCGTGCGCCTGTGTCAAAAGTAAAGGGCCGGCTGGCTTGACCGTTAAAGAGTGCTGTATTTGCCGAAAGTACACTCCAGTCCAAACCAAAAAAAAAATTATTTTCTGTGTTTGTGAATTGTGTGCGCAGTAGCCGCACGTGCATCAACAAAGTAGTGCCAAGCGTGCGCCTGTGTCATAAGTAAAGGGCCGGCTGTCTTGACCGTTAAAGGGTGCTGTAACCCCCGAAAGTACACTCCAGTCCAAACCAAAACAAAAATAATTTTCTGTGTTTGTGAATTGTGTCCGCAATAGCCGCACGTGCATCAACAAAGTAGTGCCAAGCGTGCGCCTGTGTCATAAGTAAAGGGCCGGGTGGCTTGACCGTTAAAGGGTGCTGTAACCCCCAAAAGTACACTCCAGTCCAAACCAAAAAAAAAATTATTTTCTGTGTTTGTGAATTGTGTGCGCAGTAGCCGCACGTGCATCAACAAAGTAGTGCCAAGCGTGCGCCTGTGTCATAAGTAAAGGGCCGGCTGGCTTGACCGTTAAAGGGTGCTGTAACCCCCAAAGTACACTCCAGTCCAAACCAAAAAAAAATTGTTTTCTGTGTTTGTGAATTGTGTGCGCAGTAGCCGCACGTGCATCAACAAAGTAGTGCCAAGCGTGCGCCTGTGTCATAAGTAAAGGGCCGGCTGGCTTGACCGTTAAAGGGTGCTGTAACCCCCGAAAGTGCACTCCAGTCCAAACCAAAAGAAAAATAATTTTCTGTGTTTGTGAATTGTGTGCGCAGTAGCCGCACGTGCATCAACAAAGTAGTGCCAAGCGTGCGCCTGTGTCATAAGTAAAGGGCCAGCTGGCTTGACCGTTAAGGGGTGCTGTAACCCCCAAAAGTACACTCCAGTCCAATCCAAAAAAAAAATAATTTTCTGTGTTTGTGAATTGTGTGCGCAGTAGCCGCACGTGCATCAACAAAGTAGTGCCAAGCGTGCGCCTGTGTCATAAGTAAAGGGCCGGATGGCTTGACCATTAAAGGGTGCTGTAACCCCCGAAAGTAGACTCCAGTCCAAACCAAAAAAAAAATTATTTTCTGTGTTTGTGAATTGTGTGCGCAGTAGCCGCACTTCCATCAACAAAGTAGTGCCAAGCGTGCGCCTGTGTCATAAGTAAAGGGCCGGCTGGCTTGACCGTTAAAGGGTGCTGTAACCCCCAAAGTACACTCCAGTCCAAACCAAAAAAAAATTGTTTTCTGTGTTTGTGAATTGTGTGCGCAGTAGCAGCACGTGCATCAACAAAGTAGTGCCAAGCATACGCCTGTGTCATAAGTAAAGGGCCAGCTGGCTTGACCGTTAAAGGGTGCTGTAACCCCCAAAAGTAGACTCCAGTCCAAACCAAAAAAAAAATTATTTTCTGTGTTTGTGAATTGTGTGCGCAGTAGCCGCACGTGCATCAACAAAGTAGTGCCAAGCGTGCGCCTGTGTCATAAGTAAAGGGCCGGCTGACTTGACTGTTAAAGGGTGCTGTAACCCCCGAAAGTACACTCCAGTCCAAACCAAAAAAAAAATATTTTCTGTGTTTGTGAATTGTGTGCGCAGTAGCCGCACATGCATCAACAAAGTAGTGCCAAGCGTGCGCCTGTGTCAAAAGTAAAGGGCCGGCTGGCTTGACCGTTAAAGAGTGCTGTATTTGCCGAAAGTACACTCCAGTCCAAACCAAAAAAATTATTTTTTTCTGTGTTTGTGAATTGTGTGCGCAGTAGCCGCACGTGCATCAACAAAGTAGTGCCAAGCGTGCGCCTGTGTCATAAGTAAAGGGCCGGCTGGCTTGACCGTTAAAGGGTGCTGTAAACCCCGAAAGTACACTCCAGTCCAAACCAAAAAAAAAATAATTTTCTGTGTTTGTGAATTGTGACCGCAATAGCCGCACGTGCATCAACAAAGTAGTGCCAAGCGTGCGCCTGTGTCATAAGTAAAGGGCCGGCTGGCTTGACCGTTAAAGGGTGCTGTAACCCCCGAAAGTACACTCCAGTCCAAACCAAAAAAAAAATAATTTTCTGTGTTTGTGAATTGTGTGCGCAGTAGCCGCACGTGCATCAACAAAGTAGTGCCAAGCGTGCGCCTGTGTCATAAGTAAAGGGCCGGCTGGCTTGACCGTTAAAGGGTGCTGTAAACCCCGAAAGTACACTCCAGTCCAAACCAAAAAAAAAATAATTTTCTGTGTTTGTGAATTGTGTCCGCAATAGCCGCACGTGCATCAACAAAGTAGTGCCAAGCGTGCGCCTGTGTCATAAGTAAAGGGCCGGCTGGCTTGACCGTTAAAGGGTGCTGTAACCCCCGAAAGTACACTCCAGTCCAAACCAAAAAAAAAATTATTTTCTGTGTTTGTGAATTGTGTCCGCAATAGCCGCACGTGCATCAACAAAGTAGTGCCAAGCGTGCGCCTGTGTCATAAGTAAAGGGCCGGCTGGCTTGACCGTTAAAGGGTGCTGTAACCCCCGAAAGTACACTCCAGTCCAAACCAAAAAAAAAATAATTTTCTGTGTTTGTGAATTGTGTGCGCAGTAGCCGCACGTGCATCAACAAAGTAGTGCCAAGCGTGCGCCTGTGTCGTAAGTAAAGGGCCGGCTGGCTTGACCATTAAAGGGTGCTGTAAACCCCGAAAGTACACTCCAGTCCAAACCAAAAAAAAAATAATTTTCTGTGTTTGTGAATTGTGTCCGCAATAGCCGCACGTGCATCAACAAAGTAGTGCCAAGCGTGCGCCTGTGTCATAAGTAAAGGGCCGGCTGGCTTGACTGTTGAAGGGTGCTGTAACCCCCGAAAGTACACTCCAGTCCAAACCAAAAAAAAAATTATTTTCTGTGTTTGTAAATTGTGTGCGCAGTAGCCGCATGTGCATCAACAAAGTAGTGCCAAGCGTGCGCCTGTGTCATAAGTAAAGGGCCGGCTGGCTTGACCGTTAAAGGGTGCTGTAACCCCCGAAAGTACACTCCAGTCCAAACCAAAAAAAAAATATTTTCTGTGTTTGTGAATTGTGTGCGCAGTAGCCGCACGTGCATCAACAAAGTAGTGCCAAGCGTGCGCCTGTGTCATAAGTAAAGGGCCGGCTGGCTTGACCGTTAAAGAGTGCTGTAATCGCCGAAAGTACACTCCAGTCCAAACCAAAAAAAAATTGTTTTCTGTGTTTGTGAATTGTGTGCGCAGTAGCCGCACGTGCATCAACAAAGTAGTGCCAAGCGTGCGCCTGTGTCATAAGTAAAGGGCCGGCTGGCTTGACCGTTAAAGGGTGCTGTAACCCCCGAAAGTGCACTCCAGTCCAAACCAAAAGAAAAATAATTTTCTGTGTTTGTGAATTGTGTGCGCAGTAGCCGCACGTGCATCAACAAAGTAGTGCCAAGCGTGCGCCTGTGTCATAAGTAAAGGGCCAGCTGGCTTGAACGTTAAGGGGTGCTGTAACCCCCGAAAGTAGACTCCAGTCCAAACCAAAAAAAAAATTATTTTCTGTGTTTGTGAATTGTGTGCGCAGTAGCCGCACGTGCATCAACAAAGTAGTGCCAAGCGTGTGCCTGTGTCATAAGTAAAGGGCCGGCTGGCTTGACCATTAAAGGGTGCTGTAACCCCCCAAAAGTACACTCCAGTCCAAACCAAAAAAAATATAATTTTCTGTGTTTGTGAATTGTGTGCGCAGTAGACGCACGTGCATCAACAAAGTAGTGCCAAGCGTGCGCCTGTGTCATAAGTAAAGGGCCGGATGGCTTGACCGTTAAAGGGTGCTGTAACCCCCGAAAGTACACTCCAGTCCAAACCAAAAAAAAAATTATTTTCTGTGTTTGTGAATTGTGTGCGCAGTAGCCGCACGTGCATCAACAAAGTAGTGCCAAGCGTGCGCCTGTGTCATAAGTAAAGGGCCGGCTGGCTTGACCATTAAAGGGTGCTGTAAACCCCAAAGCACACTCCAGTCCAAACCAAAAAAAAATTGTTTTCTGTGTTTGTGAATTGTGTGCGCAGTAGCAGCACGTGCATCAACAAAGTAGTGCCAAGCGTACGCCTGTGTCATAAGTAAAAGGCCAGCTGGCTTGACCGTTAAAGGGTGCTGTAACCCCCGAAAGTACACTCCAGTCCAAACCAAAAAAATAATTATTTTCTGTGTTTGTGAATTGTGTGCGCAGTAGCCGCACGTGCATCAACAAAGTAGTGCCAAGCGTGCGCCTGTGTCATAAGTAAAGGGCCGGCTGGCTTGACCATTAAAGGGTGCTGTAACCCCCGAAAGTGCACTCCAGTCCAAACCAAAAAAAAAAATATTTTCTGTGTTTGTGAATTGTGTGCGCAGTAGACGCACGTGCATCAACAAAGTAGTGCCAAGCGTGCGCCTGTGTCATAAGTAAAGGGCCAGCTGGCTTGACCGTTAAGGGGTGCTGTAACCCCCGAAAGTAGACTCCAGTCCAAACCAATAAAAAAATTATTTTCTGTGTTTGTGAATTGTGTGCGCAGTAGCCGCACGTGCATCAACAAATTAGAGCCAAGCTTGCGCCTGTGTCATAAGTAAAGGGCCGGCGGGCTTGACCGTTAAAGGGTGATGTAACCCCCGAAAGTACACTCCAGTCCAAACCAAAAAAAAAATATTTTCTGTGTTTGTGAATTGTGTGCGCAGTAGCCGCACGTGCATCAACAAAGTAGTGCCAAGCGTGCGCCTGTGTCATAAGTAAAGGGCCGGCTGGCTTGACCGTTAAAGAGTGCTGTAACCGCCGAAAGTACACTCCAGTCCAAACCAAAAAAATTATTTTTTTCTGTGTTTGTGAATTGTGTGCGCAGTAGCCGCACGTGCATCAACAAAGTAGTGCCAAGCGTGCGCCTGTGTCATAAGTAAAGGGCCAGCTGGCTTGACCGTTAAAGGGTGCTGTAACCCCCGAAAGTACACTCCAGTCCAAACCAAAAAAAAAATAATTTTCTGTGTTTGTGAATTGTGACCGCAATAGCCGCACGTGCATCAACAAAGTAGTGCCAAGCGTACGCCTGTGTCATAAGTAAAGGGCCGGCTGGCTTGACCGTTAAAGGGTGCTGTAACCCCCGAAAGTACACTCCAGTCCAAACCAAAAAAATAATAATTTTCTGTGTTTGTGAATTGTGTGCGCACTAGCCACACGTGCATCAACAAAGTAGTGCCAAGCGTGTGCCTGTGTCATAAGTAAAGGGCCAGCTGGCTTGACCGTTAAAGGGTGCTGTAACCCCCGAATGTACACTCCAGTCCAAACCAAAAAAAAAAAAAATTTCTGTGTTTGTGAATTGTGTGCGCAGTAGCCGCACGTGCATCAACAAAGTAGTGCCAAGCGTGCGCCTGTGTCATAAGTAAAGGGCCGGCTGGCTTGACCGTTAAAGGGTGCTGTAACCCCCAAAGTACACCCCAGTCCAAACCAAAAAAAAATTGTTTTCTGTGTTTGTGAATTGTGTGCGCAGTAGCCGCACGTGCATCAACAAAGTAGTGCCAAGCGTGCGCCTGTGTCATAAGTAAAGGGCCAGCTGGCTTGACCGTTAAAGGGTGCTGTAACCCCCGAAAGTACACTCCAGTCCAAACCCCCAAAAAAATTATTTTCTGTGTTTGTGAATTGTGTGCGCAATAGCCGCACGTGCATCAACAAAGTAGTGCCAAGCGTGCGCCTGTGTCATAAGTAAAGGGCCGGCTGGCTTGACCGTTAAAGGGTGCTGTAACCCCCGAAAGTGCACTCCAGTCCAAACCAAAAGAAAAATAATTTTCTGTGTTTGTGAATTGTGTGCGCAGTAGCCGCACGTGCATCAACAAAGTAGTGCCAAGCGTGCGCCTGTGTCATAAGTAAAGGGCCAGCTGGCTTGACCGTTAAGGGGTGCTGTAACCCCCGAAAGTAGACTCCAGTCCAAACCAAAAAAAAAATTATTTTCTGTGTTTGTGAATTGTGTGCGCAGTAGCCGCACGTGCATCAACAAAGTAGTGCCAAGCGTGCGCCTGTGTCATAAGTAAAGGGCCGGCTGTCTTGACCGTTAAAGGGTGCTGTAACCCCCGAAAGTACACTCCAGTCCAAACCAAAACAAAAATAATTTTCTGTGTTTGTGAATTGTGTCCGCAATAGCCGCACGTGCATCAACAAAGTAGTGCCAAGCGTGCGCCTGTGTCATAAGTAAAGGGCCGGCTGGCTTGACCGTTAAAGGGTGCTGTAACCCCCAAAGTACACTCCAGTCCAAACCAAAAAAAAAATGTTTTCTGTGTTTGTGAATTGTGTGCGCAGTAGCCGCACGTGCATCAACAAAGTAGTGCCAAGCGTGCGCCTGTGTCATAAGTAAAGGGCCGGCTGGCTTGACCATTAAAGGGTGCTGTAACCCCCGAAAGTGCACTCCAGTCCAAACCAAAAAAAAAAATATTTTCTGTGTTTGTGAATTGTGTGCGCAGTAGACGCACGTGCATCAACAAAGTAGTGCCAAGCGTGCGCCTGTGTCATAAGTAAAGGGCCAGCTGGCTTGACCGTTAAGGGGTGCTGTAACCCCCGAAAGTAGACTCCAGTCCAAACCAATAAAAAAATTATTTTCTGTGTTTGTGAATTGTGTGCGCAGTAGCCGCACGTGCATCAACAAATTAGAGCCAAGCTTGCGCCTGTGTCATAAGTAAAGGGCCGGCGGGCTTGACCGTTAAAGGGTGATGTAACCCCCGAAAGTACACTCCAGTCCAAACCAAAAAAAAAATATTTTCTGTGTTTGTGAATTGTGTGCGCAGTAGCCGCACGTGCATCAACAAAGTAGTGCCAAGCGTGCGCCTGTGTCATAAGTAAAGGGCCGGCTGGCTTGACCGTTAAAGAGTGCTGTAACCGCCGAAAGTACACTCCAGTCCAAACCAAAAAAATTATTTTTTTCTGTGTTTGTGAATTGTGTGCGCAGTAGCCGCACGTGCATCAACAAAGTAGTGCCAAGCGTGCGCCTGTGTCATAAGTAAAGGGCCAGCT
The DNA here is from genome assembly GCA_031769625.1 of Taudactylus pleione. Classification (NCBI taxonomy): domain Eukaryota; kingdom Metazoa; phylum Chordata; class Amphibia; order Anura; family Myobatrachidae; genus Taudactylus; species Taudactylus pleione. The sequence continues at coordinate 9,049,843 of JAUIMM010000334.1, forward strand.
GGCTTGACCGTTAAAGGGTGCTGTAACCCCCGAAAGTACACTCCAGTCCAAACCAAAAAAAAAATAATTTTCTGTGTTTGTGAATTGTGACCGCAATAGCCGCACGTGCATCAACAAAGTAGTGCCAAGCGTGCGCCTGTGTCATAAGTAAAGGGCCGGCTGGCTTGACCGTTAAAGGGTGCTGTAACCCCCGAAAGTACACTCCAGTCCAAACCAAAAAAATAATAATTTTCTGTGTTTGTGAATTGTGTGTGCACTAGCCACACGTGCATCAACAAAGTAGTGCCAAGCGTGTGCCTGTGTCATAAGTAAAGGGCCAGCTGGCTTGACCGTTAAAGGGTGCTGTAACCCCCGAATGTACACTCCAGTCCAAACCAAAAAAAAAAAAAATTTCTGTGTTTGTGAATTGTGTGCGCAGTAGCCGCACGTGCATCAACAAAGTAGTGCCAAGCGTGCGCCTGTGTCATAAGTAAAGGGCCGGCTGGCTTGACCGTTAAAGGGTGCTGTAACCCCCAAAGTACACCCCAGTCCAAACCAAAAAAAAATTGTTTTCTGTGTTTGTGAATTGTGTGCGCAGTAGCCGCACGTGCATCAACAAAGTAGTGCCAAGCGTGCGCCTGTGTCATAAGTAAAGGGCCAGCTGGCTTGACCGTTAAAGGGTGCTGTAACCCCCGAAAGTACACTCCAGTCCAAACCCCCAAAAAAATTATTTTCTGTGTTTGTGAATTGTGTGCGCAATAGCCGCACGTGCATCAACAAAGTAGTGCCAAGCGTGCGCCTGTGTCATAAGTAAAGGGCCGGCTGGCTTGACCGTTAAAGGGTGCTGTAACCCCCGAAAGTGCACTCCAGTCCAAACCAAAAGAAAAATAATTTTCTGTGTTTGTGAATTGTGTGCGCAGTAGCCGCACGTGCATCAACAAAGTAGTGCCAAGCGTGCGCCTGTGTCATAAGTAAAGGGCCAGCTGGCTTGACCGTTAAGGGGTGCTGTAACCCCCGAAAGTAGACTCCAGTCCAAACCAAAAAAAAAATTATTTTCTGTGTTTGTGAATTGTGTGCGCAGTAGCCGCACGTGCATCAACAAAGTAGTGCCAAGCGTGCGCCTGTGTCATAAGTAAAGGGCCGGCTGTCTTGACCGTTAAAGGGTGCTGTAACCCCCGAAAGTACACTCCAGTCCAAACCAAAACAAAAATAATTTTCTGTGTTTGTGAATTGTGTCCGCAATAGCCGCACGTGCATCAACAAAGTAGTGCCAAGCGTGCGCCTGTGTCATAAGTAAAGGGCCGGCTGGCTTGACCGTTAAAGGGTGCTGTAACCCCCAAAGTACACTCCAGTCCAAACCAAAAAAAAAATGTTTTCTGTGTTTGTGAATTGTGTGCGCAGTAGCCGCACGTGCATCAACAAAGTAGTGCCAAGCGTGCGCCTGTGTCATAAGTAAAGTTCCAGCTGGCTTGACCGTTAAAGGGTGCTGTAACCCCCGAAAGTACTCTCCAGTCCAAACCCCCCCAAAAATTATTTTCTGTGTTTGTGAATTGTGTGCGCAGTAGCTGCACGTGCATCAACAAATTAGTGCCAAGCGTGCGTCTGTGTCATAAGTAAAGGGCCGGCTGGCTTGACCGTTAAAGGGTGCTGTAACCCCCAAAAGTGCACTCCAGTCCAAACCAAAAGAAAAATAATTTTCTGTGTTTGTGAATTGTGTGCGCAGTAGCCGCACGTGCATCAACAAAGTAGTGCCAAGCGTGCGCCTGTGTCATAAGTAAAGGGCCAGCTGGCTTGACCGTTAAGGGGTGCTGTAACCCCCAAAAGTACACCCCAGTCCAATCCAAAAAAAAAATAATTTTCTGTGTTTGTGAATTGTGTGTGCGCAGTAGCCGCACGTGCATCAACAAAGTAGTGCCAAGCGTGCGCCTGTGTCATAAGTAAAGGGCCGGATGGCTTGACCGTTAAAGGGTGCTGTAACCCCCGAAAGTAGACTCCAGTCCAAACCAAAAAAAAAAATATTTTCTGTGTTTGTGAATTGTGTGCGCAGTAGCCGCACTTCCATCAACAAAGTAGTGCCAAGCGTGCGCCTGTGTCATAAGTAAAGGGCCGGCTGGCTTGACCGTTAAAGGGTGCTGTAACCCCCAAAGTACACTCCAGTCCAAACCAAAAAAAAATTGTTTTCTGTGTTTGTGAATTGTGTGCGCAGTAGCAGCACGTGCATCAACAAAGTAGTGCCAAGCATACGCCTGTGTCATAAGTAAAGGGCCAGCTGGCTTGACCGTTAAAGGGTGCTGTAACCCCCAAAAGTAGACTCCAGTCCAAACCAAAAAAAAAATTATTTTCTGTGTTTGTGAATTGTGTGCGCAGTAGCCGCACGTGCATCAACAAAGTAGTGCCAAGCGTGCGCCTGTGTCATAAGTAAAGGGCCGGCTGGCTTGACTGTTAAAGGGTGCTGTAACCCCCGAAAGTACACTCCAGTCCAAACCAAAAAAAAAATATTTTCTGTGTTTGTGAATTGTGTGCGCAGTAGCCGCACGTGCATCAACAAAGTAGTGCCAAGCGTGCGCCTGTGTCAAAAGTAAAGGGCCGGCTGGCTTGACCGTTAAAGAGTGCTGTATTTGCCGAAAGTACACTCCAGTCCAAACTAAAAAAATTATTTTTTTCTGTGTTTGTGAATTGTGTGCGCAGTAGCCGCACGTGCATCAACAAAGTAGTGCCAAGCGTGCGCCTGTGTCATAAGTAAAGGGCCAGCTGGCTTGACCGTTAAAGGGTGCTGTAACCCCCGAAAGTATACTCCAGTCCAAACCAAAAAAAAAATTATTTTCTATGTTTGTGAATTGTGTGCGCAGTAGACGCACGTGCATCAACAAAGTAGTGCCAAGCGCGCGCCTGTGTCATAAGTAAAGGGCCGGCTGGCTTGACCGTTAAAGGGTGCTGTAAACCCCGAAAGTACACTCCAGTCCAAACCAAAAAAAAAATAATTTTCTGTGTTTGTGAATTGTGTCCGCAATAGCCGCACGTGCATCAACAAAGTAGTGCCAAGCGTGCGCCTGTGTCATAAGTAAAGGGCTGGCTGGCTTGACCGTTAAAGGGTGCTGTAACCCCCGAAAGTACACTCCAGTCCAAACCAAAAAAAAAATAATTTTCTGTGTTTGTGAATTGTGTGCGCAGTAGCCGCACGTGCATCAACAAAGTAGTGCCAAGCGTGCGCCTGTGTCATAAGTAAAGGGCCGGCTGGCTTGACCGTTAAAGGGTGCTGTAAACCCCGAAAGTACTCTCCAGTCCAAACCAAAAAAAAAATAATTTTCTGTGTTTGTGAATTGTGTCCGCAATAGCCGCACGTGCATCAACAAAGTAGTGCCAAGCGTGCGCCTGTGTCATAAGTAAAGGGCCAGCTGGCTTGACCGTTAAAGGGTGCTGTAACCCCCAAAGTACACTCCAGTCCAAACCAAAAAAAAATTGTTTTCTGTGTTTGTGAATTGTGTGCGCAGTAGCCGCACGTGCATCAGCAAAGTAGTGCCAAGTGTGCGCCTGTGTCATAAGTAAAGGGCCAGCTGGCTTGACCGTTAAAGTGTGCTGTAACCCCCCGAAAGTACACTCCAGTCCAAACCCAAAAAAAAATTATTTTCTGTGTTTGTGAATTGTGTGCGCAGTAGCTGCACGTGCATCAACAAAGTAGTGCCAAGCGTGCGCCTGTGTCATAAGTAAAGGGCCGGCTGGCTTGACCGTTAAAGGGTGCTGTAACCCCCGAAAGTGCACTCCAGTCCAAACCAAAACAAAAATAATTTTCTGTGTTTGTGAATTGTGTGCACAGTAGCCGCACGTGCATCAACAAAGTAGTGCCAAGCGTGCGCCTGTGTCATAAGTAAAGGGCCAGCTGGCTTGACCGTTAAGGGGTGCTGTAACCCCCGAAAGTAGACTCCAGTCCAAACCCCCCAAAAAATTATTTTCTGTGTTTGTGAATTGTGTGCGCAGTAGCCGCACGTGCATCAACAAAGTAGTGCCAAGCGTGCGCCTGTGTCATAAGTAAAGGGCCGGCTGGCTTGACCGTTAAAGGGTGCTGTAACCCCCCAAAAGTACACTCCAGTCCAAACCAAAAAAAAAATTATTTTCTGTGTTTGTGAATTGTGTGCGCAGTATCCGCACGTGCATCAACAAAGTAGTGCCAAGCGTGCGCCTGTGTCATAAGTAATGGGCCGGATGGCTTGACCGTTAAAGGGTGCTGTAACCCCCGAAAGTACACTCCAGTCCAAACCAAAAAAAAAATTATTTTCTGTGTAGGTGAATTGTGTGCGCAGTAGCCGCACGTGCATCAACAAAGTATTGCCAAGCGTGCGCCTGTGTCATAAGTAAAGGGCCGGCTGGCTTGACCGTTAAAGGGTGCTGTAACCCCCAAAGTACACTCCAGTCCAAACCAAAAAAAAATTGTTTTCTGTGTTTGTGAATTGTGTGCGCAGTAGCCGCACGTGCATCAACAAAGTAGTGCCAAGCGTACGCCTGTGTCATAAGTAAATGGCCAGCTGGCTTGACCGTTAAAGGGTGCTGTAACCCCCGAAAGTACACTCCAGTCCAAACCAAAAAAAAAATTATTTTCTGTGTTTGTGAATTGTGTGCGCAGTAGCCGCACGTGCATCAACAAAGTAGTGCCAAGCGTGCGCCTGTGTCATAAGTAAAGGGCCAGCTGGCTTGACCGTTAAGGGGTGCTGTAACCCCCGAAAGTAGACTCCAGTCCAAACCCAAAAAAAAATTATTTTCTGTGTTTGTGAATTGTGTGCGCAGTAGCCGCACGTGCATCAACAAAGTAGTGCCAAGCGTGCGCCTGTGTCATAAGTAATGGGCCGGATGGCTTGACTGTTAAAGGGTGCTGTAACCCCCAAAAGTACACTCCAGTCCAAACCCAAAAAAAAATTGTTTTCTGTGTTTGTGAATTGTGTGCGCAGTAGCCGCACGTGCATCAACAAAGTAGTGCCAAGCGTACGCCTGTGTCATAAGTAAAGGGCCAGCTGGCTTGACCGTTAAAGGGTGCTGTAACCACCGAAAGTACCCTCCAGTCCAAACCAAAAAAAAAATTATTTTCTGTGTTTGTGAATTGTGTGCGCAGTAGCGCACGTGCATCAACAAAGTAGTGCCAAGCGTGCGCCTGTGTCATAAGTAAAGGGCCGGCTGGCTTGACCGTTAAAGGGTGCTGTAACCCCCGAAAGTGCACTCCAGTCCAAACCAAAAAAAAAAAAATTTTCTGTGTTTGTGAATTGTGTGCGCAGTAGCCGCACGTGCATCAACAAAGTAGTGCCAAGAGTGCGCCTGTGTCATAAGTAAAGGGCCAGCTGGCTTGACCGTTAAGGGGTGCTGTAACCCCCGAAAGTACACTCCAGTCCAAACCAAAAAAAAAATTATTTTCTGTGTGTGTGAATTGTGTGCGCAGTAGCCGCACGTGCATCAACAAAGTAGTGCCAAGCGTGCGCCTGTGTCATAAGTAAAGGGCCGGCTGGCTTGACCGTTAAAGGGTGCTGTAACTCCCCAAAAGTACACTCCAGTCCAAACCAAAAAAAAAATAATTTTCTGTGTTTGTGAATTGTGTGCGCAGTAGCCGCACGTGCATCAACAAAGTAGCGCCAAGCGTGCGCCTTTGTCATAAGTAAAGGGCCGGATGGCTTGACCGTTAAAGGGTGCTGTAACCCCCGAATGTACACTCCAGTCCAAACCAAAAAAAAAATTATTTTCTGTGTTTGTGAATTGTGTGCGCAGTAGCCGCACGTGCATCAACAAAGTAGTGCCAAGCGTGTGCCTGTGTCATAAGTAAAGGGCCGGCTGGCTTGACCAATACAGGGTGCTGTAACCCCCGAAAGTACACTCCAGTCCAAACCAAAAAAAAAATTATTTTCTGTGTTTGTGAATTGTGTGCGCAGTAGCCGCACGTGCATCAACAAAGTAGTGCCAAGCGTGCGCCTGTGTCATAAGTAAAGGGCCAGCTGGCTTGACCGTTAAAGGTTGCTGTAACCCCCAAAGTACACTCCAGTCCAAACCAAAAAAAAAATTATTTTCTGTGTTTGTGAATTGTGTGCGCAGTAGCCGCACGTGCATCAACAAAGTAGTGCCAAGCGTGCGCCTGTGTCATAAGTAAAGGGCCAGCTGGCTTGACCGTTAAAGGGTGCTGTAACCCCCGAAAGTACACTCCAGTCCAAACTAAAAAAAAAATTATTTTCTGTGTTTGTGAATTGTGTGCGCAGTAGCCGCACGTGCATCAACAAAGTAGTGCCATGCGTGCACCTGTGTCATAAGTAAAGGGCCGGCCGGCTTGACCGTTAAAGGGTGCTGTAACTCCCGAAAGTGCACTCCAGTCCAAACCAAAAAAAAAATAATTTTCTGTGTTTGTGAAATGTGTGCGCTGTAGCCGCACGTGCATCAACAAAGTAGTGCCAAGCGTACGCCTGTGTCATAAGTAAACGGCCAGCTGGCTTGACCGTTAAAGGGTGCTGTAACCCCGGAAAGTACACTCCAGTCCAAACCAAAAAAAAAATTATTTTCTGTGTTTGTGAATTGTGTGCGCAGTAGCCGCACGTGCATCAACAAAGTAGTGCCAAGCGTGCGCCTGTGTCATAAGTAAAGGGCCGGCCGGCTTGACCGTTAAAGGGTGCTGTAACTCCCGAAAGTGCACTCCAGTCCAAACCAAAAAAAAACTAATTTTCTGTGTTTGTGAATTGTGTGCGCTGTAGCCGCACGTGCATCAACAAAGTAGTGCCAAGCGTGCGCCTGTGTCATAAGTAAAGGGCCAGATGGCTTGACCGTTAAAGGGTGCTGTAACCCCCGAAAGTACACTCCAGTCCAAACCAAAAAAAAAATTATTTTCTGTGTTTGTGAATTGTGTGCGCAGTAGCCGCACTTGCATCAACAAAGTAGTGCCAAGCGTGCGCCTGTGTCATAAGTAAAGGGCCGGCTGGCTTGACCGTTAAAGGTTGCTGTAACCCCCAAAGTACACTCCAGTCCAAACCAAAAAAAAAATTATTTTCTGTGTTTGTGAATTGTGTGCGCAGTAGCCGCACGTGCATCAACAAAGTAGTGCCAAGCGTGCGCCTGTGTCATAAGTAAAGGGCCAGCTGGCTTGACCGTTAAAGGGTGCTGTAACCCCCGAAAGTACACTCCAGTCCAAACCAAAAAAAAAATTATTTTCTGTGTTTGTGAATTGTGTGCGCAGTAGCCGCACGTGCATCAACAAAGTAGTGCCATGCGTGCGCCTGTGTCATAAGTAAAGGGCCAGCCGGCTTGACCGTTAAAGGGTGCTGTAACTCCCGAAAGTGCACTCCAGTCCAAACCAAAAAAAAAATAATTTTCTGTGTTTGTGAAATGTGTGCGCTGTAGCCGCACGTGCATCAACAAAGTAGTGCCAAGCGTACGCCTGTGTCATAAGTAAACGGCCAGCTGGCTTGACCGTTAAAGGGTGCTGTAACCCCGGAAAGTACACTCCAGTCCAAACCAAAAAAAAAATTATTTTCTGTGTTTGTGAATTGTGTGCGCAGTAGCCGCACGTGCATCAACAAAGTAGTGCCAAGCGTGCGCCTGTGTCATAAGTAAAGGGCCGGCCGGCTTGACCGTTAAAGGGTGCTGTAACTCCCGAAAGTGCACTCCAGTCCAAACCAAAAAAAAAATAATTTTCTGTGTTTGTGAATTGTGTGAGCTGTAGCCGCACGTGCATCAACAAAGTAGTGCCAAGCGTGCGCCTGTGTCATAAGTAAAGGGCCGGATGGCTTGACCGTTAAAGGGTGCTGTAACCCCCGAAAGTACACTCCAGTCCAAACCAAAAAAAAAATTATTTTCTGTGTTTGTGAATTGTGTGCGCAGTAGCCGCACGTGCATCAACAAAGTAGTGCCAAGCGTGCGCCTGTGTCATAAGTACAGGGCCGGCTGGCTTGACCGTTAAGGGGTGCTGTAACCCCCAAAAGTACACTCCAGTCCAAACCAAAAAAAAAATTATTTTCTGTGTTTGTGAATTGTGTGCGCAGTAGCCGCACGTGCATCAACAAAGTAGTGCCAAGCGTGCGCCTGTGTCATAAGTAAAGGGCCGGCTGGCTTGACCCTTAAAGGGTGCTGTAACCCCCGAAAGTACACTCCAGTCCAAACCAAAAAAAAAATTATTTTCTGTGTTTGTGAATTGTGTGCGCAGTAGCCGCACGTGCATCAACAAAGTAGTGCCAAGCGTGCGCCTGTGTCATAAGTAAAGGGCTGGCTGGCTTGACCGTTAAAGGGTGCTGTAACCCCCAAAGTACACTCCAGTCCAAACCAAAAAAAAAATTATTTTCTGTGTTTGTGAATTGTGTGCGCAGTAGCCGCACGTGCATCAACAAAGTAGTGCCAAGCGTATGCCTGTGTCATAAGTAAAGGGCCAGCTGGCTTGACCGTTAAAGGGTGCTGTAACCCCCAAAGTACACTCCAGTCCAAACCAAAAAAAAATTTTTTTTCTGTGTTTGTGAATTGTGTGCGCAGTAGCCGCACGTGCATCAACAAAGTAGTGCCAAGCGTGCGCCTGTGTCATAAGTAAAGGGCCAGCTGGCTTGACCGTTAAAGGGTGCTGTAACCCCCCGAAAGTACACTCCAGTCCAAACCAAAAAAAAAATAATTTTCTGTGTTTGTGAATTGTGTGCGCAGTAGCCGCACGTGCATCAACAAAGTAGTGCCAAGCGTGCGCCTGTGTCAAAAGTAAAGGGCCGGCTGGCTTGACCGTTAAAGAGTGCTGTAACCGCCGAAAGTACACTCCAGTCCAAACCAAAAAAAATTTTTTTTTCTGTGTTTGTGAATTGTGTGCGCAGTAGCTGCACGTGCATCAACAAAGTAGTGCCAAGCGTGCGCCTGTGTCATAAGTAAAGGGCCAGCTGGCTTGACTGTTAAAGGGTGCTGTAACCCCCGAAAGTATACTCCAGTCCAAACCAAAATAAAAATTATTTTCTATGTTTGTGAATTGTGTGCGCAGTAGACGCACGTGCATCAACAAAGTAGTGCCAAGCGTGTGCCTGTGTCATAAGTAAAGGGCCGGCTGGCTTGACCGTTAAAGGGTGCTGTAACCCCCGAAAGTACACTCCAGTCCAAACCAAAAAAAAAATAATTTTCTGTGTTTGTGAATTGTGTCCGCAATAGCCGCACGTGCATCAACAAAGTAGTGCCAAGCGTGCACCTGTGTCATAAGTAAAGGGCCGGCTGGCTTGACCGTTAAAGGGTGCTGTAACCCCCGAAAGTACACTCCAGTCCAAACCAAAAAAAAAGTAATTTTCTGTGTTTGTGAATTGTGTGCGCAGTAGCCGCACGTGCATCAACAAAGTAGTGCCAAGCGTGTGCCTGTGTCATAAGTAAAGGGCCGGCTGGCTTGACCGTTAAAGGGTGCTGTAACCCCCGAATGTACACTCCAGTCCAAACCAAAAAAAAAATTTTTTTCTGTGTTTGTGAATTGTGTGCGCAGTAGCCGCACGTGCATCAACTAGGTAGTGCCAAGCGTGCGCCTGTGTCATAAGTAAAGGGCCGGCTTGCTTGACCGTTAAAGGGTGCTGTAACCCCCAAAGTACACTCCAGTCCAAACCAAAAAAAAAATTGTTTTCTGTGTTTGTGAATTGTGTGCGCAGTAGCCGCACGTGCATCAACAAAGTAGTGCCAAGCGTGCGCCTGTGTCATAAGTAAAGGGCCAGCTGGCTTGACCGTTAAAGTGTGCTGTAACCCCCGAAAGTACACTCCAGTCCAAACCCCCAAAAAAATTATTTTCTGTGTTTGTGAATTGTGTGCGCAGTAGCCGCACGTGCATCAACAAAGTAGTGCCAAGCGTGCGCCTGTGTCATAAGTAAAGGGCCGGCTGGCTTGACCGTTAAAGGGTGCTGTAACCCCCGAAAGTGCACTCCAGTCCAAACCAAAACAAAAATAATTTTCTGTGTTTGTGAATTGTGTGCACAGTAGCCGCACGTGCATCAACAAAGTAGTGCCAAGCGTGCGCCTGTGTCATAAGTAAAGGGCCAGCTGGCTTGACCGTTAAGGGGTGCTGTAACCCCCGAAAGTAGACTCCAGTCCAAACCAAAAAAAAATTATTTTCTGTGTTTGTGAATTGTGTGCGCAGTAGCCGCACGTGCATCAACAAAGTAGTGCCAAGCGTGCGCCTGTGTCATAAGTAAAGGGCCAGCTGGCTTGACCGTTAAAGGGTGCTGTAACCCCCAAAGTACACTCCAGTCCAAACCAAAAAAAAATTGTTTTCTGTGTTTGTGAATTGTGTGCGCAGTAGCAGCACGTGCATCAACAAAGTAGTGCCAAGCGTACGCCTGTGTCATAAGTAAAGGGCCAGCTGGCTTGACCGTTAAAGGGTGCTGTAACCCCCGAAAGTACACTCCAGTCCAAACCAAAAAAAAAATATTCTCTGTGTTTGTGAATTGTGTGCGCAGTAGCCGCACGTGCATCAACAAAGTAGTGCCAAGCGTGTGCCTGTGTCATAAGTAAAGGGCCAGCTGGCTTGACCGTTAAAGGGTGCTGTAACCCCCAAAAGTACACTCCAGTCCAAACCAAAAAAAAAATTATTTTCTGTGTTTGTGAATTGTGTGCGCAGTAGCCGCACGTGCATCAACAAAGTAGTGCCAAGCGTGCGCCTGTGTCATAAGTTAAGGGCCAGCTGGCTTGACCATTAAAGGGTGCTGTAACCCCCGAAAGTGCACTCCAGTCCAAACCAAAAAAAAAATACTTTTCTGTGTTTGTGAATTGTGTGCGCAGTAGCCGCACGTGCATCAACAAAGTAGTGCCAAGCGTGCGCCTGTGTCAGAAGTAAAGGGCCGGCTGGCTTGACCGTTAAAGGGTGATGTAACCCCCGAAAGTACACTCCAGTCCAAACCAAAAAAAAAAAAAATTTCTGTGTTTGTGAATTGTGTGCGCAGTAGCCGCACGTGCATCAACAAAGTAGTGCCATGCGTGCGCCTGTGTCATAAGTAAAGGGCCGGCCGGCTTGACCGTTAAAGGGTGCTGTAACTCCCGAAAGTGCACTCCAGTCCAAACCAAAAAAAAAATAATTTTCTGTGTTTGTGAAATGTGTGCGCTGTAGCCGCACGTGCATCAACAAAGTAGTGCCAAGCGTACGCCTGTGTCATAAGTAAACAGCCAGCTGGCTTGACCGTTAAAGGGTGCTGTAACCCCCGAAAGTACACTCCAGTCCAAACCAAAAAAAAAATTATTTTCTGTGTTTGTGAATTGTGTGCGCAGTAGCCGCACGTGCATCAACAAAGTAGTGCCAAGCGTGCGCCTGTGTCATAAGTAAAGGGCCGGCCGGCTTGACCGTTAAAGGGTGCTGTAACTCCCGAAAGTGCACTCCAGTCCAAACCAAAAAAAAAAATAATTTTCTGTGTTTGTGAATTGTGTGCGCTGTAGCCGCACGTGCATCAACAAAGTAGTGCCAAGCGTGCGCCTGTGTCATAAGTAAAGGGCCGGATGGCTTGACCGTTAAAGGGTGCTGTAACCCCCGAAAGTACACTCCAGTCCAAACCAAAAAAAAAATTATTTTCTGTGTTTGTGAATTGTCGTGCGCAGTAGCCGCACGTGCATCAACAAAGTAGTGCCAAGCGTGCGCCTGTGTCATAAGTACAGGGCCGGCTGGCTTGACCGTTAAGGGGTGCTGTAACCCCCAAAAGTACACTCCAGTCCAAACCAAAAAAAAAATTATTTTCTGTGTTTGTGAATTGTGTGCGCAGTAGCCGCACGTGCATCAACAAAGTAGTGCCAAGCGTGCACCTGTGTCATAAGTAAAGGGCTGGCTGGCTTGACCGTTAAAGGGTGCTGTAACCCCCAAAGTACACTCCAGTCCAAACCAAAAAAAAATTATTTTCTGTGTTTGTGAATTGTGTGCGCAGTAGCCGCACGTGCATCAACAAAGTAGTGCCAAGCGTATGCCTGTGTCATAAGTAAAGGGCCAGCTGGCTTGACCGTTAAAGGGTGCTGTAACCCCCAAAAGTACACTCCAGTCCAAACCAAAAAAAAAATTTTTTTCTGTGTTTGTGAATTGTGTGCGCAGTAGCCGCACGTGCATCAACAAAGTAGTGCCAAGCGTGCGCCTGTGTCATAAGTAAAGGGCCGGCTGGCTTGACCGTTAAAGGGTGCTGTAACCCCCGAAAGTACACTCCAGTCCAAACCAAAAAAAAAATAATTTTCTATGTTTGTGAATTGTGTGCGCAGTAGACGCACGTGCATCAACAAAGTAGTGCCAAGCGTGCGCCTGTGTCATAAGTAAAGGGCCGGCTGGCTTGACCGTTAAAGGGTGCTGTAACCCCCGAAAGTACACTCAGTCCAAACCAAAAAAAAAATAATTTTCTGTGTTTGTGAATTGTGTCCGCAATAGCCGCACGTGCATCAACAAAGTAGTGCCAAGCGTGCACCTGTGTCATAAGTAAAGGGCCGGCTGGCTTGACTGTTAAAGGGTGCTGTAACCCCCGAAAGTACACTCCAGTCCAAACCAAAAAAAAAGTAATTTTCTGTGTTTGTGAATTGTGTGCGCAGTAGCCGCACGTGCATCAACAAAGTAGTGCCAAGCGTGTGCCTGTGTCATAAGTAAAGGGCCGGCTGGCTTGACCGTTAAAGGGTGCTGTAACCCCAGAATGTACACTCCAGTCCAAACCAAAAAAAATTTTTTTTCTGTGTTTGTGAATTGTGTGCGCAGTAGCCGCACGTGCATCAACAAAGTAGTGCCAAGCGTGCGCCTGTGTCATAAGTAAAGGGCCGGCTTGCTTGACCGTTAAAGGGTGCTGTAACCCCCCAAAGTACACTCCAGTCCAAACCAAAAAAAAATTGTTTTCTGTGTTTGTGAATTGTGTGCGCAGTAGCCGCACGTGCATCAACAAAGTAGTGCCAAGCGTGCGCCTGTGTCATAAGTAAAGGGCCAGCTGGCTTGACCGTTAAAGTGTGCTGTAACCCCCGAAAGTACACTCCAGTCCAAACCCCCAAAAAAATTATTTTCTGTGTTTGTGAATTGTGTGCGCAGTAGCCGCACGTGCATCAACAAAGTAGTGCCAAGCGTGCGCCTGTGTCATAAGTAAAGGGCCGGCTGGCTTGACCGTTAAAGGGTGCTGTAACCCCCGAAAGTGCACTCCAGTCCAAACCAAAACAAAAATAATTTTCTGTGTTTGTGAATTGTGTGCGCAGTAGCCGCACGTGCATCAACAAAGTAGTGCCAAGCGTGCGCCTGTGTCATAAGTAAAGGGCCAGCTGGCTTGACCGTTAAGGGGTGCTGTAACCCCCGAAAGTAGACTCCAGTCCAAACCAAAAAAAAATTATTTTCTGTGTTTGTGAATTGTGTGCGCAGTAGCCGCACGTGCATCAACAAAGTAGTGCCAAGCGTGCGCCAGTGTCATAAGTAAAGGGCCAGCTGGCTTGACCGTTAAAGGGTGCTGTAACCCCCAAAGTACACTCCAGTCCAAACCAAAAAAAAATTGTTTTCTGTGTTTGTGAATTGTGTGCGCAGTAGCAGCACGTGCATCAACAAAGTAGTGCCAAGCGTACGCCTGTGTCATAAGTAAAGGGCCAGCTGGCTTGACCGTTAAAGGGTGCTGTAACCCCCGAAAGTACACTCCAGTCCAAACCAAAAAAAAAATATTCTCTGTGTTTGTGAATTGTGTGCGCAGTAGCCGCACGTGCATCAACAAAGTAGTGCCAAGCGTGTGCCTGTGTCATAAGTAAAGGGCCAGCTGGCTTGACCGTTAAAGGGTGCTGTAACCCCCAAAAGTACACTCCAGTCCAAACCAAAAAAAAAATTATTTTCTGTGTTTGTGAATTGTGTGCGCAGTAGCCGCACGTGCATCAACAAAGTAGTGCCAAGCGTGCGCCTGTGTCATAAGTTAAGGGCCAGCTGGCTTGACCATTAAAGGGTGCTGTAACCCCCGAAAGTGCACTCCAGTCCAAACCAAAAAAAAAATACTTTTCTGTGTTTGTGAATTGTGTGCGCAGTAGCCGCACGTGCATCAACAAAGTAGTGCCAAGCGTGCGCCTGTGTCATAAGTAAAGGGCCGGCTGGCTTGACCGTTAAAGGGTGCTGTAACCCCCGAAAGTACACTCCAGTCCAAACCAAAAAAAAAAAAATTTTCTGTGTTTGTGAATTGTGTGCGCAGTAGCCGCACGTGCATCAACAAAGTAGTGCCAAGCGTGTGCCTGAGTCATAAGTAAAGGGCCGGCTGGCTTGACCGTTAAAGGGTGCTGTAACCCCCGAAAGTACTCTCCAGTCTAAACCAAAAAAAAAAATGTTTTCTGTGTTTGTGAATTGTGTGCGCAGTAGCCGCACGTGCATCAACAAAGTAGTGCCAAGCGTGCGCCTGTGTCATAAGTAAAGGGCCGGCTGGCTTGACCGTTAAAGGGTGCTGTAACCCCCAAAGTACACTCCAGTCCAAACCAAAAAAAAATTGTTTTCTGTGTTTGTGAATTGTGTGCGCAGTAGCCGCACGTGCATCAACAAAGTAGTGCCAAGCGTACGCCTGTGTCATAAGTAAAGGGCCAGCTGGCTTGACCGTTAAAGGGTGCTGTAACCCCCGAAAGTACACTCCAGTCCAAACCAAAAAAAAAATTATTTTCTGTGTTTGTGAATTGTGTGCGCAGTAGCCGCACGTGCATCAACAAAGTAGTGCCAAGCGTGCGCCTGTGTCATAAGTAAAGGGCCGGCTGGCTTGACTGTTAAAGGGTGCTGTAACCCCCGAAAGTACACTCCAGTCCAAACCAAAAAAAAAATAATTTTCTGTGTTTGTGAATTGTGTGCGCAGTAGCCGCACGTGCATCAACAAAGTAGTGCCAAGCGTGCGCCTGTGTCAAAAGTAAAGGGCCGGCTGGCTTGACCGTTAAAGAGTGCTGTAACCGCCGAAAGTACACTCCAGTCCAAACCAAAAAAATTATTTTTTTCTGTATTTGTGAATTGTGTGCGCAGTAGCCGCACGTGCATCAACAAAGTAGTGCCAAGCGTGCGCCTGTGTCATAAGTAAAGGGCCAGCTGGCTTGACTGTTAAAGGGTGCTGTAACCCCCGAAAGTATACTCCAGTCCAAACCAAAAAAAAAAATATTTTCTATGTTTGTGAATTGTGTGCGCAGTAGACGCACGTGCATCAACAAAGAAGTGCCAAGCGTGCACCTGTGTCATAAGTAAAGGGCCGGCTGGCTTGACCGTTAAAGGGTGCTGTAACCCCCGAAAGTACACTCCAGTCCAAACCAAAAAAATAATAATTTTCTGTGTTTGTGAATTGTGTCCGCAATAGCCGCACGTGCATCAACAAAGTAGTGCCAAGCGTGCACCTGTGTCATAAGTAAAGGGCCGGCTGGCTTGACCGTTAAAGGGTGCTGTAACCCCCGAAAGTACACTCCAGTCCAAACCAAAAAAAAAATAATTTTCTGTGTTTGTGAATTGTGTGCGCAGTAGCCGCACGTGCATCAACAAAGTAGTGCCAAGCGTGCGCCTGTGTCATAAGTAAAGGGCCGGATGGCTTGACCGTTAAAGGGTGCTGTAACCCCCGAAAGTACACTCCAGTCCAAACCAAAAAAAAATTATTTTCTGTGTTTGTGAATTGTGTGCGCAGTAGCCGCACGTGCATCAACAAAGTAGTGCCAAGCGTGCGCCTGTGTCATAAGTAAAGGGCCGGCTGGCTTGACCGTTAAAGGGTGCTGTAACCCCCAAAGTACACTCCAATCCAAACCAAAAAAAAATTGTTTTCTGTGTTTGTGAATTGTGTGCGCAGTAGCAGCACGTGCATCAACAAAGTAGTGCCAAGCGTACGCCTGTGTCATAAGTAAAGGGCCAGCTGGCTTGACCGTTAAAGGGTGCTGTAACCCCCGAAAGTACACTCCAGTCCAAACCAAAAAAAAAATATTCTCTGTGTTTGTGAATTGTGTGCGCAGTAGCCGCACGTGCATCAACAAAGTAGTGCCAAGCGTGCGCCTGTGTCATAAGTACAGGGCCGGCTGGCTTGACCGTTAAGGGGTGCTGTAACCCCCAAAAGTACACTCCAGTCCAAACCAAAAAAAAAAATTATTTTCTGTGTTTGTGAATTGTGTGCGCAGTAGCCGCACGTGCATCAACAAAGTAGTGCCAAGCGTGCGCCTGTGTCATAAGTTAAGGGCCAGCTGGCTTGACCATTAAAGGGTGCTGTAACCCCCGAAAGTGCACTCCAGTCCAAACCAAAAAAAAAATACTTTTCTGTGTTTGTGAATTGTGTGCGCAGTAGCCGCACGTGCATCAACAAAGTAGTGCCAAGCGTGCGCCTGTGTCATAAGTAAAGGGCCGGCTGGCTTGACCGTTAAAGGGTGCTGTAACCCCCGAAAGTACACTCCAGTCCAAACCAAAAAAAAAAAAATTTTCTGTGTTTGTGAATTGTGTGCGCAGTAGCCGCACGTGCATCAACAAAGTAGTGCCAAGCGTGTGCCTGAGTCATAAGTAAAGGGCCGGCTGGCTTGACCGTTAAAGGGTGCTGTAACCCCCGAAAGTACTCTCCAGTCTAAACCAAAAAAAAAATGTTTTCTGTGTTTGTGAATTGTGTGCGCAGTAGCCGCACGTGCATCAACAAAGTAGTGCCAAGCGTGCGCCTGTGTCATAAGTAAAGGGCCGGCTGGCTTGACCGTTAAAGGGTGCTGTAACCCCCAAAGTACACTCCAGTCCAAACCAAAAAAAAATTGTTTTCTGTGTTTGTGAATTGTTGTGCGCAGTAGCCGCACGTGCATCAACAAAGTAGTGCCAAGCGTACGCCTGTGTCATAAGTAAAGGGCCAGCTGGCTTGACCGTTAAAGGGTGCTGTAACCCCCGAAAGTACACTCCAGTCCAAACCAAAAAAAAAATTATTTTCTGTGTTTGTGAATTGTGTGCGCAGTAGCCGCACGTGCATCAACAAAGTAGTGCCAAGCGTGCGCCTGTGTCATAAGTAAAGGGCCGGCTGGCTTGACTGTTAAAGGGTGCTGTAACCCCCCGAAAGTACACTCCAGTCCAAACCAAAAAAAAAATAATTTTCTGTGTTTGTGAATTGTGTGCGCAGTAGCCGCACGTGCATCAACAAAGTAGTGCCAAGCGTGCGCCTGTGTCAAAAGTAAAGGGCCGGCTGGCTTGACCGTTAAAGAGTGCTGTAACCGCCGAAAGTACACTCCAGTCCAAACCAAAAAAATTATTTTTTTCTGTATTTGTGAATTGTGTGCGCAGTAGCCGCACGTGCATCAACAAAGTAGTGCCAAGCGTGCGCCTGTGTCATAAGTAAAGGGCCAGCTGGCTTGACTGTTAAAGGGTGCTGTAACCCCCGAAAGTATACTCCAGTCCAAACCAAAAAAAAAAATATTTTCTATGTTTGTGAATTGTGTGCGCAGTAGACGCACGTGCATCAACAAAGAAGTGCCAAGCGTGCGCCTGTGTCATAAGTAAAGGGCCGGCTGGCTTGACCGTTAAAGGGTGCTGTAACCCCCGAAAGTACACTCCGGTCCAAACCAAAAAAATAATAATTTTCTGTGTTTGTGAATTGTGTCCGCAATAGCCGCACGTGCATCAACAAAGTAGTGCCAAGCGTGCACCTGTGTCATAAGTAAAGGGCCGGCTGGCTTGACCGTTAAAGGGTGCTGTAACCCCCGAAAGTACACTCCAGTCCAAACCAAAAAAAAAATAATTTTCTGTGTTTGTGAATTGTGTGCGCAGTAGCCGCACGTGCATCAACAAAGTAGTGCCAAGCGTGCGCCTGTGTCATAAGTAAAGGGCCGGATGGCTTGACCGTTAAAGGGTGCTGTAACCCCCGAAAGTACACTCCAGTCCAAACCAAAAAAAAATTATTTTCTGTGTTTGTGAATTGTGTGCGCAGTAGCCGCACGTGCATCAACAAAGTAGTGCCAAGCGTGCGCCTGTGTCATAAGTAAAGGGCCGGCTGGCTTGACCGTTAAAGGGTGCTGTAACCCCCAAAGTACACTCCAATCCAAACCAAAAAAAAATTGTTTTCTGTGTTTGTGAATTGTGTGCGCAGTAGCAGCACGTGCATCAACAAAGTAGTGCCAAGCGTACGCCTGTGTCATAAGTAAAGGGCCAGCTGGCTTGACCGTTAAAGGGTGCTGTAACCCCCGAAAGTACACTCCAGTCCAAACCAAAAAAAAAATATTCTCTGTGTTTGTGAATTGTGTGCGCAGTAGCCGCACGTGCATCAACAAAGTAGTGCCAAGCGTGCGCCTGTGTCATAAGTACAGGGCCGGCTGGCTTGACCGTTAAGGGGTGCTGTAACCCCCAAAAGTACACTCCAGTCCAAACCAAAAAAAAAATTATTTTCTGTGTTTGTGAATTGTGTGCGCAGTAGCCGCACGTGCATCAACAAAGTAGTGCCAAGCGTGCGCCTGTGTCATAAGTTAAGGGCCAGCTGGCTTGACCATTAAAGGGTGCTGTAACCCCCGAAAGTGCACTCCAGTCCAAACCAAAAAAAAAATACTTTTCTGTGTTTGTGAATTGTGTGCGCAGTTGCCGCACGTGCATCAACAAAGTAGTGCCAAGCGTGCGCCTGTGTCATAAGTAAAGGGCCGGCTGGCTTGACCGTTAAAGGGTGCTGTAACCCCCGAAAGTACACTCCAGTCCAAACCAAAAAAAAAAAATTTTTCTGTGTTTGTGAATTGTGGTGCGCAGTAGCCGCACGTGCATCAACAAAGTAGTGCCAAGCGTGTGCCTGAGTCATAAGTAAAGGGCCGGCTGGCTTGACCGTTAAAGGGTGCTGTAACCCCCGAAAGTACTCTCCAGTCTAAACCAAAAAAAAAAATGTTTTCTGTGTTTGTGAATTGTGTGCGCAGTAGCCGCACGTGCATCAACAAAGTAGTGCCAAGCGTGCGCCTGTGTCATAAGTAAAGGGCCGGCTGGCTTGACCGTTAAAGGGTGCTGTAACCCCCAAAGTACACTCCAGTCCAAACCAAAAAAAAATTGTTTTCTGTGTTTGTGAATTGTGTGCGCAGTAGCCGCACGTGCATCAACAAAGTAGTGCCAAGCGTACGCCTGTGTCATAAGTAAAGGGCCAGCTGGCTTGACCGTTAAAGGGTGCTGTAACCCCCGAAAGTACACTCCAGTCCAAACCAAAAAAAAAATTATTTTCTGTGTTTGTGAATTGTGTGCGCAGTAGCCGCACGTGCATCAACAAAGTAGTGCCAAGCGTGCGCCTGTGTCATAAGTAAAGGGCCGGCTGGCTTGACTGTTAAAGGGTGCTGTAACCCCCCGAAAGTACACTCCAGTCCAAACCAAAAAAAAAATAATTTTCTGTGTTTGTGAATTGTGTGCGCAGTAGCCGCACGTGCATCAACAAAGTAGTGCCAAGCGTGCGCCTGTGTCAAAAGTAAAGGGCCGGCTGGCTTGACCGTTAAAGAGTGCTGTAACCGCCGAAAGTACACTCCAGTCCAAACCAAAAAAATTATTTTTTTCTGTATTTGTGAATTGTGTGCGCAGTAGCCGCACGTGCATCAACAAAGTAGTGCCAAGCGTGCGCCTGTGTCATAAGTAAAGGGCCAGCTGGCTTGACTGTTAAAGGGTGCTGTAACCCCCGAAAGTATACTCCAGTCCAAACCAAAAAAAAAAATATTTTCTATGTTTGTGAATTGTGTGCGCAGTAGACGCACGTGCATCAACAAAGAAGTGCCAAGCGTGCACCTGTGTCATAAGTAAAGGGCCGGCTGGCTTGACCGTTAAAGGGTGCTGTAACCCCCGAAAGTACACTCCAGTCCAAACCAAAAAAATAATAATTTTCTGTGTTTGTGAATTGTGTCCGCAATAGCCGCACGTGCATCAACAAAGTAGTGCCAAGCGTGCACCTGTGTCATAAGTAAAGGGCCGGCTGGCTTGACCGTTAAAGGGTGCTGTAACCCCCGAAAGTACACTCCAGTCCAAACCAAAAAAAAAATAATTTTCTGTGTTTGTGAATTGTGTGCGCAGTAGCCGCACGTGCATCAACAAAGTAGTGCCAAGCGTGCGCCTGTGTCATAAGTAAAGGGCCGGATGGCTTGACCGTTAAAGGGTGCTGTAACCCCCGAAAGTACACTCCAGTCCAAACCAAAAAAAAATTATTTTCTGTGTTTGTGAATTGTGTGCGCAGTAGCCGCACGTGCATCAACAAAGTAGTGCCAAGCGTGCGCCTGTGTCATAAGTAAAGGGCCGGCTGGCTTGACCGTTAAAGGGTGCTGTAACCCCCAAAGTACACTCCAATCCAAACCAAAAAAAAATTGTTTTCTGTGTTTGTGAATTGTGTGCGCAGTAGCAGCACGTGCATCAACAAAGTAGTGCCAAGCGTACGCCTGTGTCATAAGTAAAGGGCCAGCTGGCTTGACCGTTAAAGGGTGCTGTAACCCCCGAAAGTACACTCCAGT
Organism: Taudactylus pleione; assembly: GCA_031769625.1. Classification (NCBI taxonomy): domain Eukaryota; kingdom Metazoa; phylum Chordata; class Amphibia; order Anura; family Myobatrachidae; genus Taudactylus; species Taudactylus pleione. Next base: position 9,070,141 of record JAUIMM010000334.1, read on the forward strand.
CCAAACCAAAAAAAAAATATTCTCTGTGTTTGTGAATTGTGTGCGCAGTAGCCGCACGTGCATCAACAAAGTAGTGCCAAGCGTGCGCCTGTGTCATAAGTACAGGGCCGGCTGGCTTGACCGTTAAGGGGTGCTGTAACCCCCAAAAGTACACTCCAGTCCAAACCAAAAAAAAAATTATTTTCTGTGTTTGTGAATTGTGTGCGCAGTAGCCGCACGTGCATCAACAAAGTAGTGCCAAGCGTGCGCCTGTGTCATAAGTTAAGGGCCAGCTGGCTTGACCATTAAAGGGTGCTGTAACCCCCGAAAGTGCACTCCAGTCCAAACCAAAAAAAAAATACTTTTCTGTGTTTGTGAATTGTGTGCGCAGTAGCCGCACGTGCATCAACAAAGTAGTGCCAAGCGTGCGCCTGTGTCATAAGTAAAGGGCCGGCTGGCTTGACCGTTAAAGGGTGCTGTAACCCCCGAAAGTACACTCCAGTCCAAACCAAAAAAAAAAAAATTTTCTGTGTTTGTGAATTGTGTGCGCAGTAGCCGCACGTGCATCAACAAAGTAGTGCCAAGCGTGTGCCTGAGTCATAAGTAAAGGGCCGGCTGGCTTGACCGTTAAAGGGTGCTGTAACCCCCGAAAGTACTCTCCAGTCTAAACCAAAAAAAAAAATGTTTTCTGTGTTTGTGAATTGTGTGCGCAGTAGCCGCACGTGCATCAACAAAGTAGTGCCAAGCGTGCGCCTGTGTCATAAGTAAAGGGCCGGCTGGCTTGACCGTTAAAGGGTGCTGTAACCCCCAAAGTACACTCCAGTCCAAACCAAAAAAAAATTGTTTTCTGTGTTTGTGAATTGTGTGCGCAGTAGCCGCACGTGCATCAACAAAGTAGTGCCAAGCGTACGCCTGTGTCATAAGTAAAGGGCCAGCTGGCTTGACCGTTAAAGGGTGCTGTAACCCCCGAAAGTACACTCCAGTCCAAACCAAAAAAAAAATTATTTTCTGTGTTTGTGAATTGTGTGCGCAGTAGCCGCACGTGCATCAACAAAGTAGTGCCAAGCGTGCGCCTGTGTCATAAGTAAAGGGCCGGCTGGCTTGACTGTTAAAGGGTGCTGTAACCCCCCGAAAGTACACTCCAGTCCAAACCAAAAAAAAAATAATTTTCTGTGTTTGTGAATTGTGTGCGCAGTAGCCGCACGTGCATCAACAAAGTAGTGCCAAGCGTGCGCCTGTGTCAAAAGTAAAGGGCCGGCTGGCTTGACCGTTAAAGAGTGCTGTAACCGCCGAAAGTACACTCCAGTCCAAACCAAAAAAATTATTTTTTTCTGTATTTGTGAATTGTGTGCGCAGTAGCCGCACGTGCATCAACAAAGTAGTGCCAAGCGTGCGCCTGTGTCATAAGTAAAGGGCCAGCTGGCTTGACTGTTAAAGGGGGCTGTAACCCCCGAAAGTATACTCCAGTCCAAACCAAAAAAAAAAATATTTTCTATGTTTGTGAATTGTGTGCGCAGTAGACGCACGTGCATCAACAAAGAAGTGCCAAGCGTGCACCTGTGTCATAAGTAAAGGGCCGGCTGGCTTGACCGTTAAAGGGTGCTGTAACCCCCGAAAGTACACTCCGGTCCAAACCAAAAAAATAATAATTTTCTGTGTTTGTGAATTGTGTCCGCAATAGCCGCACGTGCATCAACAAAGTAGTGCCAAGCGTGCACCTGTGTCATAAGTAAAGGGCCGGCTGGCTTGACCGTTAAAGGGTGCTGTAACCCCCGAAAGTACACTCCAGTCCAAACCAAAAAAAAAATAATTTTCTGAGTTTGTGAATTGTGTGCGCAGTAGCCGCACGTGCATCAACAAAGTAGTGCCAAGCGTGCGCCTGTGTCATAAGTAAAGGGCCGGATGGCTTGACCGTTAAAGGGTGCTGTAACCCCCGAAAGTACACTCCAGTCCAAACCAAAAAAAAATTATTTTCTGTGTTTGTGAATTGTGTGCGCAGTAGCCGCACGTGCATCAACAAAGTAGTGCCAAGCGTGCGCCTGTGTCATAAGTAAAGGGCCGGCTGGCTTGACCGTTAAAGGGTGCTGTAACCCCCAAAGTACACTCCAATCCAAACCAAAAAAAAATTGTTTTCTGTGTTTGTGAATTGTGTGCGCAGTAGCAGCACGTGCATCAACAAAGTAGTGCCAAGCGTACGCCTGTGTCATAAGTAAAGGGCCAGCTGGCTTGACCGTTAAAGGGTGCTGTAACCCCCGAAAGTACACTCCAGTCCAAACCAAAAAAAAAATATTCTCTGTGTTTGTGAATTGTGTGCGCAGTAGCCGCACGTGCATCAACAAAGTAGTGCCAAGCGTGCGCCTGTGTCATAAGTACAGGGCCGGCTGGCTTGACCGTTAAGGGGTGCTGTAACCCCCAAAAGTACACTCCAGTCCAAACCAAAAAAAAAATTATTTTCTGTGTTTGTGAATTGTGTGCGCAGTAGCCGCACGTGCATCAACAAAGTAGTGCCAAGCGTGCGCCTGTGTCATAAGTAAAGGGCCGGCTGGCTTGACCATTAAAGGGTGCTGTAACCCCCGAAAGTGCACTCCAGTCCAAACCAAAAAAAAAATACTTTTCTGTGTTTGTGAATTGTGTGCGCAGTAGCCGCACGTGCATCAGCAAAGTAGTGCCAAGCGTGCGCCTGTGTCATAAGTAAAGGGCCGGCTGGCTTGACCGTTAAAGGGTGCTGTAACCCCCGAAAGTACACTCCAGTCCAAACCAAAAAAAAAAAATTTTTCTGTGTTTGTGAATTGTGTGCGCAGTAGCCCCACGTGCATCAACAAAGTAGTGCCAAACGTGTGCCTGAGTCATAAGTAAAGGGCCGGCTAGCTTGACCGTTAAAGGGTGCTGTAACCCCCGAAAGTACTCTCCAGTCTAAACCAAAAAAAAATATTTTTTCTGTGTTTGTGAATTGTGTGCGCAGTAGCCGCACATGCATCAACAAAGTAGTGCCAAACGTGTGCCTGAGTCATAAGTAAAGGGCCGGCTGGCTTGACCATTAAAGGGTGCTGTAACCCCCAAAGTACACTCCAGTCCAAACCAAAAAAAAATTGTTTTCTGTGTTTGTGAATTGTGTGCGCAGTAGCCGCATGTGCATCAACAAAGTAGTGCCAAGCGTACGCCTGTGTCATAAGTAAAGGGCCAGCTGGCTTGACCGTTAAAGGGTGCTGTAACCCCCGAAAGTACACTCCAGTCCAAACCAAAAAAAAAAATATTTTCTGTGTTTGTGAATTGTGTGCGCAGTAGCCGCACGTGCATCAACAAAGTAGTGCCAAGCGTGCGCCTGTGTCATAAGTAAAGGGCCGTCTGGCTTGACCGTTAAAGGGTGCTGTAACCCCCGAAAGTGCACTCCAGTCCAAACCAAAAAAAAAATTATTTTCTGTGTTTGTGAATTGTGTGCGCAGTAGCCGCACGTGCATCAACAAAGTAGTGCCAAGCATGCGCCTGTGTCATAAGTATAGGGCCGGCTGGCTTGACCGTTAAGGGGTGCTGTAACCCCCAAAAGTACACTCCAGTCCAAACCAAAAAAAAAATTATTTTCTGTGTTTGTGAATTGTGTGCGCAGTAGCCGCACGTGCATCAACAAAGTAGTGCCAAGCGTGCGCCTGTGTCATAAGTAAAGGGCCGGCTGGCTTGACCCTTAAAGGGTGCTGTAACCCCCGAAAGTACACTCCAGTCCAAACCAAAAAAAAAATTATTTTCTGTGTTTGTGAATTGTGTGCGCAGTAGCCGCACGTGCATCAACAAAGTAGTGCCAAGCGTGCGCCTGTGTCATAAGTAAAGGGCTGGCTGGCTTGACCGTTAAAGGGTGCTGTAACCCCCAAAGTACACTCCAGTCCAAACCAAAAAAAAAATTATTTTCTGTGTTTGTGAATTGTGTGCGCAGTAGCCGCACGTGCATCAACAAAGTAGTGCCAAGCGTATGCCTGTGTCATAAGTAAAGGGCCAGCTGGCTTGACCATTAAAGGGTGCTGTAACCCCCAAAAGTACACTCCAGTCCAAACCAAAAAAAAAAATATTTTCTATGTTTGTGAATTGTGTGCGCAGTAGACGCACGTGCATCAACAAAGTAGTGCCAAGCGTGCGCCTGTGTCAAAAGTAAAGGGCCGGCTGGCTTGACCGTTAAAGAGTGCTGTAACCGCCGAAAGTACACTCCAGTCCAAACCAAAAAAATTTTTTTTTTCTGTGTTTGTGAATTGTGTGCGCAGTAGCTGCACGTGCATCAACAAATTAGTGCCAAGCGTGCGCCTGTGTCATAAGTAAAGGGCCAGCTGGCTTGACTGTTAAAGGGTGCTGTAACCCCCGAAAGTATACTCCAGTCCAAACCAAAATAAAAATTATTTTCTATGTTTGTGAATTGTGTGCGCAGTAGACGCACGTGCATCAACAAAGTAGTGCCAAGCATGCGCCTGTGTCATAAGTAAAGGGCCGGCTGGCTTGACCGTTAAAGGGTGCTGTAACCCCCGAAAGTACACTCCAGTCCAAACCAAAAAAAAAATAATTTTCTGTGTTTGTGAATTGTGTCCGCAATAGCCGCACGTGCATCAACAAAGTAGTGCCAAGCGTGCACCTGTGTCATAAGTAAAGGGCCGGCTGGCTTGACCGTTAAAGGGTGCTGTAACCCCCGAAAGTACACTCCAGTCCAAACCAAAAAAAAAGTAATTTTCTGTGTTTGTGAATTGTGTGCGCAGTAGCCGCACGTGCATCAACAAAGTAGTGCCAAGCGTGTGCCTGTGTCATAAGTAAAGGGCCGGCTGGCTTGACCGTTAAAGGGTGCTGTAACCCCCGAATGTACACTCCAGTCCAAACCAAAAAAAAAAATTTTTTCTGTGTTTGTGAATTGTGTGCGCAGTAGCCGCACGTGCATCAACAAAGTAGTGCCAAGCGTGCGCCTGTGTCATAAGTAAAGGGCCGGCTTGCTTGACCGTTAAAGGGTGCTGTAACCCCCAAAGTACACTCCAGTCCAAACCAAAAAAAAATTGTTTTCTGTGTTTGTGAATTGTGTGCGCAGTAGCCGCACGTGCATCAACAAAGTAGTGCCAAGCGTGCGCCTGTGTCATAAGTAAAGGGCCAGCTGGCTTGACCGTTAAAGTGTGCTGTAACCCCCGAAAGTACACTCCAGTCCAAACCCCCCAAAAAATTATTTTCTGTGTTTGTGAATTGTGTGCGCAGTAGCCGCACGTGCATCAACAAAGTAGTGCCAAGCGTGCGCCTGTGTCATAAGTAAAGGGCCGGCTGGCTTGACCGTTAAAGGGTGCTGTAACCCCCGAAAGTGCACTCCAGTCCAAACCAAAACAAAAATAATTTTCTGTGTTTGTGAATTGTGTGCACAGTAGCCGCACGTGCATCAACAAAGTAGTGCCAAGCGTGCGCCTGTGTCATAAGTAAAGGGCCAGCTGGCTTGACCGTTAAGGGGTGCTGTAACCCCCGAAAGTAGACTCCAGTCCAAACAAAAAAAAAATTATTTTCTGTGTTTGTGAATTGTGTGCGCAGTAGCCGCACGTGCATCAACAAAGTAGTGCCAAGCGTGCGCCTGTGTCATAAGTAAAGGGCCGGCTGGCTTGACCGTTAAAGGGTGCTGTAACCCTCCAAAAGTAGACTCCAGTCCAAACCAAAAAAAAAATAATTTTCTGTGTTTGTGAATTGTGTGCGCAGTAGCCGCACGTGCATCAACAAAGTAGTGCCAAGCGTGCGCCTGTGTCATAAGTAAAGGGCCGGATGGCTTGACCGTTAAAGGGTGCTGTAACCCCCGAAAGTACACTCCAGTCCAAACCAAAAAAAATATTATTTTCTGTGTTTGTGAATTGTGTGCGTAGTAGCCGCACGTGCATCAACAAAGTAGTGCCAAGCGTACGCCTGTGTCATAAGGAAAGGGCCAGCTGGCTTGACCGTTAAAGGGTGCTGTAACCCCCGAAAGTACACTCCAGTCCAAACCAAAAAAAAAAATATTTTCTGTGTTTGTGAATTGTGTGCGCAGTAGCCGCACGTGCATCAACAAAGTAGTGCCAAGCGTGCGCCTGTGTCATAAGTAAAGGGCCGTCTGGCTTGACCGTTAAAGGGTGCTGTAACCCCCGAAAGTGCACTCCAGTCCAAACCAAAAAAAAAATTATTTTCTGTGTTTGTGAATTGTGTGCGCAGTAGCCGCACGTGCATCAACAAAGTAGTGCCAAGCATGCGCCTGTGTCATAAGTACAGGGCCGGCTGGCTTGACCGTTAAGGGGTGCTGTAACCCCCAAAAGTACACTCCAGTCCAAACCAAAAAAAAAATTATTTTCTGTGTTTGTGAATTGTGTGCGCAGTAGCCGCACGTGCATCAACAAAGTAGTGCCAAGCGTGCGCCTGTGTCATAAGTAAAGGGCCGGCTGGCTTGACCCTTAAAGGGTGCTGTAACCCCCGAAAGTACACTCCAGTCCAAACCAAAAAAAAATTTATTTTCTGTGTTTGTGAATTGTGTGCGCAGTAGCCGCACGTGCATCAACAAAGTAGTGCCAAGCGTGCGCCTGTGTCATAAGTAAAGGGCTGGCTGGCTTGACCGTTAAAGGGTGCTGTAACCCCCAAAGTACACTCCAGTCCAAACCAAAAAAAAAATTATTTTCTGTGTTTGTGAATTGTGTGCGCAGTAGCCGCACGTGCATCAACAAAGTAGTGCCAAGCGTATGCCTGTGTCATAAGTAAAGGGCCAGCTGGCTTGACCATTAAAGGGTGCTGTAACCCCCAAAAGTACACTCCAGTCCAAACCAAAAAAAAATTTTTTTTCTGTGTTTGTGAATTGTGTGCGCAGTAGCCGCACGTGCATCAACAAAGTAGTGCCAAGCGTGCGCCTGTGTCAAAAGTAAAGGGCCGGCTGGCTTGACCGTTAAAGAGTGCTGTAACCGCCGAAAGTACACTCCAGTCCAAACCAAAAAATTTTTTTTTTTCTGTGTTTGTGAATTGTGTGCGCAGTAGCTGCACGTGCATCAACAAATTAGTGCCAAGCGTGCGCCTGTGTCATAAGTAAAGGGCCAGCTGGCTTGACTGTTAAAGGGTGCTGTAACCCCCGAAAGTATACTCCAGTCCAAACCAAAATAAAAATTATTTTCTATGTTTGTGAATTGTGTGCGCAGTAGACGCACGTGCATCAACAAAGTAGTGCCAAGCATGCGCCTGTGTCATAAGTAAAGGGCCGGCTGGCTTGACCGTTAAAGGGTGCTGTAACCCCCAAAAGTACACTCCAGTCCAAACCAAAAAAAAAATAATTTTCTGTGTTTGTGAATTGTGTCCGCAATAGCCGCACGTGCATCAACAAAGTAGTGCCAAGCGTGCACCTGTGTCATAAGTAAAGGGCCGGCTGGCTTGACCGTTAAAGGGTGCTGTAACCCCCGAAAGTACACTCCAGTCCAAACCAAAAAAAAAGTAATTTTCTGTGTTTGTGAATTGTGTGCGCAGTAGCCGCACGTGCATCAACAAAGTAGTGCCAAGCGTGTGCCTGTGTCATAAGTAAAGGGCCGGCTGGCTTGACCGTTAAAGGGTGCTGTAACCCCCGAATGTACACTCCAGTCCAAACCAAAAAAAAAAATTTTTTCTGTGTTTGTGAATTGTGTGCGCAGTAGCCGCACGTGCATCAACAAAGTAGTGCCAAGCGTGCGCCTGTGTCATAAGTAAAGGGCCGGCTTTCTTGACCGTTAAAGGGTGCTGTAACCCCCAAAGTACACTCCAGTCCAAACCAAAAAAAAATTGTTTTCTGTGTTTGTGAATTGTGTGCGCAGTAGCCGCACGTGCATCAACAAAGTAGTGCCAAGCGTGCGCCTGTGTCATAAGTAAAGGGCCAGCTGGCTTGACCGTTAAAGTGTGCAGTAACCCCCGAAAGTACATTCCAGTCCAAACCCCCCAAAAAATTATTTTCTGTGTTTGTGAATTGTGTGCGCAGTAGCCGCACGTGCATCAACAAAGTAGTGCCAAGCGTGCACCTGTGTCATAAGTAAAGGGCCGGCTGGCTTGACCGTTAAAGGGTGCTGTAACCCCCGAAAGTGCACTCCAGTCCAAACCAAAACAAAAATAATTTTCTGTGTTTGTGAATTGTGTGCACAGTAGCCGCACGTGCATCAACAAAGTAGTGCCAAGCGTGCGCCTGTGTCATAAGTAAAGGGCCAGCTGGCTTGACCGTTAAGGGGTGCTGTAACCCCCGAAAGTAGACTCCAGTCCAAACCAAAAAAAAATTATTTTCTGTGTTTGTGAATTGTGTGCGCAGTAGCCGCACGTGCATCAACAAAGTAGTGCCAAGCGTGCGCCTGTGTCATAAGTAAAGGGCCGGCTGGCTTGACCGTTAAAGGGTGCTGTAACCCTCCAAAAGTAGACTCCAGTCCAAACCAAAAAAAAAATAATTTTCTGTGTTTGTGAATTGTGTGCGCAGTAGCCGCACGTGCATCAACAAAGTAGTGCCAAGCGTGCGCCTGTGTCATAAGTAAAGGGCCGGATGGCTTGACCGTTAAAGGGTGCTGTAACCCCCGAAAGTACACTCCAGTCCAAACCAAAAAAAATATTATTTTCTGTGTTTGTGAATTGTGTGCGCAGTAGCCGCACGTGCATCAACAAAGTAGTGCCAAGCGTGCGCCTGTGTCATAAGTAAAGGGCCGGCTGGCTTGACCGTTAAAGGGTGCTGTAACCCCCAAAGTACACTCCAGTCCAACCCAAAAAAAAGTTGTTTTCTGTGTTTGTGAATTGTGTGCGCAGTAGCAGCACATGCATCAACAAAGTAGTGCCAAGCGTACGCCTGTGTCATAAGTAAAGGGCCAGCTGGCTTGACCGTTAAAGGGTGCTGTAACCCCCGAAAGTACACTCCAGTCCAAACCAAAAAAAAAATATTCTCTGTGTTTGTGAATTGTGTGCGCAGTAGCCGCACGTGCATCAACAAAGTAGTGCCAAGCGTGTGCCTGTGTCATAAGTAAAGGGCCAGCTGGCTTGACCGTTAAAGGGTGCTGTAACCCCCAAAGTACACTCCAGTCCAAACCAAAAAAAAATTGTTTTCTGTGTTTGTGAATTGTGTGCGCAGTAGCCGCACGTGCATCAACAAAGTAGTGCCAAGCGTACGCCTGTGTCATAAGTAAAGGGCCAGCTGGCTTGACCGTTAAAGGGTGCTGTAACCCCCGAAAGTACACTCCAGTCCAAACCAAAAAAAAAATTATTTTCTGTGTTTGTGAATTGTGTGCGCAGTAGCCGCACGTGCATCAACAAAGTAGTGCCAAGCGTGCGCCTGTGTCATAAGTAAAGGGACGGCTGGCTTGACCGTTAAAGGGTGCTGTAACCCCCCGAAAGTACACTCCAGTCCAAACCAAAAAAAAAATAATTTTCTGTGTTTGTGAATTGTGTGCGCAGTAGCCGCACGTGCATCAACAAAGTAGTGCCAAGCGTGCGCCTGTGTCAAAAGTAAAGGGCCGGCTGGCTTGACCGTTAAAGAGTGCTGTAACCACCGAAAGTACACTCCAGTCCAAACCAAAAAAATTATTTTTTTCTGTGTTTGTGAATTGTGTGCGCAGTAGCCGCACGTGCATCAACAAAGTAGTGCCAAGCGTGCGCCTGTGTCATAAGTAAAGGGCCAGCTGGCTTGACTGTTAAAGGGTGCTGTAACCCCCGAAAGTATACTCCAGTCCAAACCAAAAAAAAAATTATTTTCTGTGTTTGTGAATTGTGTGCGCAGTAGCCGCACGTGCATCAACAAAGTAGTGCCAAGCGTGCGCCTGTGTCATAAGTAAAGGGCCGGCTGGCTTGACCGTTAAAGGGTGCTGTAACCCCCAAAGTACACTCCAGTCCAAACCAAAAAAAAATTGTTTTCTGTGTTTGTGAATTGTGTGCGCAGTAGCCGCACGTGCATCAACAAAGTAGTGCCAAGCGTACGCCTGTGTCATAAGTAAAGGGCCAGCTGGCTTGACCATTAAAGGGTGCTGTAACCCCCGAAAGTACACTCCAGTCCAAACCAAAAAAAAAATATTCTCTGTGTTTGTGAATTGTGTGCGCAGTAGCCGCACGTGCATCAACAAACTAGTGCCAAGCGTGCGCCTGTGTCATAAGTAAAGGGCCAGCTGGCTTGACCGTTAAAGGGTGCTGTAACCCCCAAAAGTACACTCCAGTCCAAACCAAAAAAAAAATTAATTCTGTGTTTGTGAATTGTGTGCGCAGTAGCCGCACGTGCATCAACAAAGTAGTGCCAAGCGTGCGCCTGTGTCATAAGTAAAGGGCCGGCTGGCTTGACCATTAAAGGGTGCTGTAACCCCCGAAAGTGCACTCCAGTCCAAACCAAAAAAAAAATACTTTTCTGTGTTTGTGAATTGTGTGCGCAGTAGCCGCACGTGTATCAACAAAGTAGTGCCAAGCGTGCGCCTGTGTCATAAGTAAAGGGCCGGCTGGCTTGACCGTTAAAGGGTGCTGTAACCCCCGAAAGTACACTCCAGTCCAAACCAAAAAAAAAATAATTTTCTGTGTTTGTGAATTGTGTGCGCAGTAGCCGCACGTGCATCAACAAAGTAGTGCCAAACGTGTGCCTGAGTCATAAGTAAAGGGCCGGCTGGCTTGACCGTTAAAGGGTGCTGTAACCCCCGAAAGTACTCTCCAGTCTAAACCAAAAAAAAAAATTTTTTCTGTGTTTGTGAATTGTGTGTGCAGTAGCCGCACGTGCATCAACAAAGTAGTGCCAAGCGTGCGCCTGTGTCATAAGTAAAGGGTCGGCTGGCTTGACCATTAAAGGGTGCTGTAACCCCCAAAGTACACTCCAGTCCAAACCAAAAAAAAATTGTTTTCTGTGTTTGTGAATTGTGTGCGCAGTAGCCGCACGTGCATCAACAAAGTAGTGCCAAGCGTACGCCTGTGTCATAAGTAAAGGGCCAGCTGGCTTGACCGTTAAAGGGTGCTGTAACCCCCGAAAGTACACTCCAGTCCAAACCAAAAATAAAATTATTTTCTGTGTTTGTGAATTGTGTGCGCAGTAGCCTCACGTGCATCAACAAAGTAGTGCCAAGCGTGTGCCTGTGTCATAAGTAAAGGGCCATCTGGCTTGACTGTTAAAGGGTGCTGTAACCCCCGAAAGTGCACTCCAGTCCAAACCAAAACAAAAATAATTTTCTCTGTTTGTGAATTGTGTGCACAGTAGCCGCACGTGCATCAACAAAGTAGTGCCAAGCGTGCGCCTGTGTCATAAGTAAAGGGCCAGCTGGATTGACCGTTAAGGGGTGCTGTAACCCCCGAAAGTAGACTCCAGTCCAAACCAAAAAAAAATTATTTTCTGTGTTTGTGAATTGTGTGCGCAGTAGCCGCACATGCATCAACAAAGTAGTGCCAAGCGTGCGCCTGTGTCATAAGTAAAGGGCCGCTGGCTTGACCGTTAAAGGGTGCTGTAACCCCCCAAAAGTACACTCCAGTCCAAACAAAAAAAAAAATAATTTTCTGTGTTTGTGAATTGTGTGCGCAGTAGCCGCACGTGCATCAACAAAGTAGTGCCAAGCGTGCGCCTGTGTCATAAGTAAAGTGCCGGATGGCTTGACCGTTAAAGGGTGCTGTAACCCCCGAAAGTACACTCCAGTCCAAACCAAAAAAAAAATAATTTTCTGTGTTTGTGAATTGTGTGCGCAGTAGCCGCACGTGCATCAACAAAGTAGTGCCAAGCGTGCGCCTGTGTCATAAGTAAAGGGCCGGCTGGCTTGACCGTTAAAGGGTGCTATAACCCTCAAAGTACACTCCAGTCCAAACCAAAAAAAAATTGTTTTCTGTGTTTGTGAATTGTGTGCGCAGTAGCAGCACGTGCATCAACAAAGTAGTGCCAAGCGTACGCCTGTGTCATAAGTAAAGGGCCAGCTGGCTTGACCGTTAAAGGGTGCTGTAACCCCCGAAAGTACACTCCAGTCCAAACCAAAAAAAAAATATTCTCTGTGTTTGTGAATTGTGTGCGCAGTAGCCGCACGTGCATCAACAAAGTAGTGCCAAGCGTGCGCCTGAGTCATAAGTAAAGGGCCGGCTGGCTTGACCGTTAAAGGGTGCTGTAACCCCCGAAAGTACTCTCCAGTCTAAACCAAAAAAAAAATTATTTTCTGTGTTTGTGAATTGTGTGCGCAGTAGCCGCACGTGCATCAACAAAGTAGTGCCAAGCGTGCGCCTGTGTCATAACATAAGTAAAGGGCCGGCTGGCTTGACCATTAAAGGGTGCTGTAACCCCCGAAAGTGCACTCCAGTCCAAACCAAAAAAAAAATACTTTTCTGTGTTTGTGAATTGTGTGCGCAGTAGCCGCACGTGCATCAACAAAGTAGTGCCAAGCGTGCGCCTGTGTCATAAGTAAAAGGCCGGCTGGCTTGACCGTTAAAGGGTGCTGTAACCCCCGAAAGTACACTCCAGTCCAAACCAAAAAAAAAATAATTTTCTGTGTTTGTGAATTGTGTGCGCAGTAGCCCCACGTGCATCAAAAAATTAGTGCCAAACGTGTGCCTGAGTCATAAGTAAAGGGCCGGCTGGCTTGACCGTTAAAGGGTGCTGTAACCCCCGAAAGTACTCTCCAGTCTAAACCAAAAAAAAAAATTTTTTCTGTGTTTGTGAATTGTGTGCGCAGTAGCCGCACGTGCATCAACAAAGTAGTGCCAAGCGTGCGCCTGTGTCATAAGTAAAGGGCCGGCTGGCTTGACCATTAAAGGGTGCTGTAACCCCCAAAGTACACTCCAGTCCAAACCAAAAAAAAATTGTTTTCTGTGTTTGTGAATTGTGTGCGCAGTAGCCGCACGTGCATCAACAAAGTAGTGCCAAGCGTACGCCTGTGTCATAAGTAAAGGGCCAGCTGGCTTGACCGTTAAAGGGTGCTGTAACCCCCGAAAGTACACTCCAGTCCAAACCAAAAAAAAAATTATTTTCTGTGTTTGTGAATTGTGTGCGCAGTAGCCGCACGTGCATCAACAAAGTAGTGCCAAGCGTGCGCCTGTGTCATAAGTAAAGGGCCGTCTGGCTTGACCGTTAAAGGGTGCTGTAACCCCCGAAAGTGCACTCCAGTCCGAACCAAAAAAAAAATTATTTTCTGTGTTTGTGAATTGTGTGCGCAGTAGCCGCACGTGCATCAACAAAGTAGTGCCAAGCGTGCGCCTGTGTCATAAGTACAGGGCCGGCTGGCTTGACCGTTAAGGGGTGCTGTAACCCCCAAAAGTACACTCCAGTCCAAACCAAAAAAAAATTATTTTCTGTGTTTGTGAATTGTGTGCGCAGTAGCCGCACGTGCATCAACAAAGTAGTGCCAAGCGTGCGCCTGTGTCATAAGTAAAGGGCCGTCTGGCTTGACCGTTAAAGGGTGCTGTAACCCCCGAAAGTGCACTCCAGTCCAAACCAAAAAAAAAATTATTTTCTGTGTTTGTGAATTGTGTGCGCAGTAGCCGCACGTGCATCAACAAAGTAGTGCCAAGCGTGCGCCTGTGTCATAAGTAAAGGGCCGGCTGGCTTGACCGTTAAAGGGTGCTGTAACCCCCAAAGTACACTCCAGTCCAAACCAAAAAAAAATTGTTTTCTGTGTTTGTGAATTGTGTGCGCAGTAGCCGCACGTGCATCAACAAAGTAGTGCCAAGCGTGCGCCTGTGTCATAAGTAAAGGGCCGGCTGGCTTGACCGTTAAAGGGTGCTGTAACCCCCGAAAGTGCACTCCAGTCCAAACCAAAACAAAAATAATTTTCTGTGTTTGTGAATTGTGTGCACAGTAGCCGCACGTGCATCAACAAAGTAGTGCCAAGCGTGCGCCTGTGTCATAAGTAAAGGGCCAGCTGGATTGACCGTTAAGGGGTGCTGTAACCCCCGAAAGTAGACTCCAGTCCAAACCAAAAAAAAATTATTTTCTGTGTTTGTGAATTGTGTGCGCAGTAGCCGCACGTGCATCAACAAAGTAGTGCCAAGCGTGCGCCTGTGTCATAAGTAAAGGGCCGGCTGGCTTGACCGTTAAAGGGTGCTGTAACCCCCCAAAAGTACACTCCAGTCCAAACAAAAAAAAAAATAATTTTCTGTGTTTGTGAATTGTGTGCGCAGTAGCCGCACGTGCATCAACAAAGTAGTGCCAAGCGTGCGCCTGTGTCATAAGTAAAGGGCCGGATGGCTTGACCGTTAAAGGGTGCTGTAACCCCCGAAAGTACACTCCAGTCCAAACCAAAAAAAAAATTATTTTCTGTGTTTGTGAATTGTGTGCGCAGTAGCCGCACGTGCATCAACAAAGTAGTGCCAAGCGTGCGCCTGTGTCATAAGTAAAGGGCCGGCTGGCTTGACCGTTAAAGGGTGCTGTAACCCTCAAAGTACACTCCAGTCCAAACCCCCAAAAAATTGTTTTCTGTGTTTGTGAATTGTGTGCGCAGTAGCAGCACGTGCATCAACAAAGTAGTGCCAAGCGTACGCCTGTGTCATAAGTAAAGGGCCAGCTGGCTTGACCGTTAAAGGGTGCTGTAACCCCCGAAAGTACACTCCAGTCCAAACCAAAAAAAAAATATTCTCTGTGTTTGTGAATTGTGTGCGCAGTAGCCGCACGTGCATCAACAAAGTAGTGCCAAGCGTGCGCCTGTGTCATAAGTAAAGGGCCAGCTGGCTTGACCGTTAAAGGGTGCTGTAACCCCCAAAAGTACAATCCAGTCCAAACCAAAAAAAAAATTAATTCTGTGTTTGTGAATTGTGTGCGCAGTAGCCGCACGTGCATCAAAAAAGTAGTGCCAAGCGTGCGCCTGTGTCATAAGTAAAGGGCCGGCTGGCTTGACCATTAAAGGGTGCTGTAACCCCCGAAAGTGCACTCCAGTCCAAACCAAAAAAAAAATACTTTTCTGTGTTTGTGAATTGTGTGCGCAGTAGCCGCACGTGCATCAACAAAGTAGTGCCAAGCGTGCGCCTGTGTCATAAATAAAGGGCCGGCTGGCTTGACCGTTAAAGGGTGCTGTAACCCCCGAAAGTACACTCCAGTCCAAACCAAAAAAAAAAAAATTTTCTGTGTTTGTGAATTGTGTGCGCAGTAGCCGCACGTGCATCAACAAAGTAGTGCCAAACGTCTGCCTGAGTCATAAGTAAAGGGCCGGCTGGCTTGACCGTTAAAGGGTGCTGTAACCCCCGAAAGTACTCTCCAGTCTAAACCAAAAAAAAAATTTTTTTCTGTGTTTGTGAATTGTGTGCGCAGTAGCCGCACGTGCATCAACAAAGTAGTGCCAAGCGTGCGCCTGTGTCATAAGTAAAGGGCCAGCTGGCTTGACCATTAAAGGGTGCTGTAACCCCCAAAGTACACTCCAGTCCAAACCAAAAAAAAATATATTTTCTGTGTTTGTGAATTGTGTGCGCAGTAGCCGCACGTGCATCAACAAAGTAGTGCCAAGCGTGCGCCTGTGTCATAAGTAAAGGGCCGGCTGGCTTGACCGTTAAAGGGTGCTGTAACCCCCCGAAAGTACATTCCAGTCCAAACCAAAAAAAAAAATATTTTCTGTGTTTGTGAATTGTGTGCGCAGTAGCCGCACGTGCATCAACAAAGTAGTGCCAAGCGTGCGCCTGTGTCATAAGTAAAGGGCCGGCTGGCTTGACCATTAAAGGGTGCTGTAACCCCCGAAAGTGCACTCCAGTCCAAACCAAAAAAAAAATACTTTTCTGTGTTTGTGAATTGTGTGCGCAGTAGCCGCACGTGCATCAACAAAGTAGTGCCAAGCGTGCGCCTGTGTCATAAGTAAAGGGCCGGCTGGCTTGACCGTTAAAGGGTGCTGTAACCCCCGAAAGTACACTCCAGTCCAAACCAAAAAAAAAATAATTTTCTGTGTGTGAATTGTGTGCGCAGTAGCCCCACGTGCATCAAAAAAGTAGTGCCAAACGTGTGCCTGAGTCATAAGTAAAGGGCCGGCTGGCTTGACCGTTAAAGGGTGCTGTAACCCCCGAAAGTACACTCCAGTCCAAACCAAAAAAAAAATTATTTTCTGTGTTTGTGAATTGTGTGCGCAGTAGCCGCACGTGCATCAACAAAGTAGTGCCAAGCGTGCGCCTGTGTCATAAGTAAAGGGCCGTCTGGCTTGACCGTTAAAGGGTGCTGTAACCCCCGAAAGTGCACTCCAGTCCAAACCAAAAAAAAAATTATTTTCTGTGTTTGTGAATTGTGTGCGCAGTAGCCGCACGTGCATCAACAAAGTAGTGCCAAGCGTGCGCCTGTGTCATAAGTACAGGGCCGGCTGGCTTGACCGTTAAGGGGTGCTGTAACCCCCAAAAGTACACTCCAGTCCAAACCAAAAAAAAAATTATTTTCTGTGTTTGTGAATTGTGTGCGCAGTAGCCGCACGTGCATCAACAAAGTAGTGCCAAGCGTGCGCCTGTGTCATAAGTAAAGGGCCGGCTGGCTTGACCCTTAAAGGGTGCTGTAACCCCCGAAAGTACACTCCAGTCCAAACCAAAAAAAAATTTATTTTCTGTGTTTGTGAATTGTGTGCGCAGTAGCCGCACGTGCATCAACAAAGTAGTGCCAAGCGTGCGCCTGTGTCATAAGTAAAGGGCTGGCTGGCTTGACCGTTAAAGGGTGCTGTAACCCCCAAAGTACACTCCAGTCCAAACCAAAAAAAAAATTATTTTCTGTGTTTGTGAATTGTGTGCGCAGTAGCCACACGTGCATCAACAAAGTAGTGCCAAGCGTATGCCTGTGTCATAAGTAAAGGGCCAGCTGGCTTGACCGTTAAAGGGTGCTGTAACCCCCAAAAGTACACTCCAGTCCACACCCAAAAAAAAATTTTTTTCTGTGTTTGTGAATTGTGTGCGCAGTAGCCGCACGTGCATTAACAAAGTAGTGCCAAGCGTGCGCCTGTGTCATAAGTAAAGGGCCGGCTGGCTTGACCGTTAAAGGGTGCTGTAACCCCCCGAAAGTACACTCCAGTCCAAACCAAAAAAAAAATAATTTTCTGTGTTTGTGAATTGTGTGCGCAGTAGCCGCACGTGCATCAACAAAGTAGTGCCAAGCGTGCGCCTGTGTCAAAAGTAAAGGGCCGGCTGGCTTGACCGTTAAAGAGTGCTGTAACCACCGAAAGTACACTCCAGTCCAAACCAAAAAAAAATTTTTTTTCTGTGTTTGTGAATTGTGTGCGCAGTAGCTGCACTTGCATCAACAAATTAGTGCCAAGCGTGCGCCTGTGTCATAAGTAAAGGGCCAGCTGGCTTGACTGTTAAAGGGTGCTGTAACCCCCGAAAGTATACTCCAGTCCAAACCAAAAAAAAAATAATTTTCTGTGTTTGTGAATTGTGTCCGCAATAGCCGCACGTGCATCAACAAAGTAGTGCCAAGCGTGCACCTGTGTCATAAGTAAAGGGCCGGCTGGCTTGACCGTTAAAGGGTGCTGTAACCCCCGAAAGTACACTCCAGTCCAAACCAAAAAAAAAGTAATTTTCTGTGTTTGTGAATTGTGTGCGCAGTAGCCGCACGTGCATCAACAAAGTAGTGCCAAGCGTGTGCCTGTGTCATAAGTAAAGGGCCGGCTGGCTTGACCGTTAAAGGGTGCTGTAACCCCCGAATGTACACTCCAGTCCAAACCAAAAAAAAATTTTTTTTATGTGTTTGTGAATTGTGTGCGCAGTAGCCGCACGTGCATCAACAAAGTAGTGCCAAGCGTGCGCCTGTGTCATAAGTAAAGGGCCGGCTTGCTTGACCGTTAAAGGGTGCTGTAACCCCCAAAGTACACTCCAGTCCAAACCAAAAAAAAATTGTTTTCTGTGTTTGTGAATTGTGTGCGCAGTAGCCGCACGTGCATCAACAAAGTAGTGCCAAGCGTGCGCCTGTGTCATAAGTAAAGGGCCGGCTTGCTTGACCGTTAAAGGGTGCTGTAACCCCCAAAGTACACTCCAGTCCAAACCAAAAAAAAATTGTTTTCTGTGTTTGTGAATTGTGTGCGCAGTAGCCGCACGTGCATCAACAAAGTAGTGCCAAGCGTGCGCCTGTGTCATAAGTAAAGGGCCGGCTGGCTTGACCGTTAAAGGGTGCTGTAACCCCCGAAAGTGCACTCCAGTCCAAACCAAAACAAAAATAATTTTCTGTGTTTGTGAATTGTGTGCACAGTAGCCGCACGTGCATCAACAAAGTAGTGGCAAGCGTGCGCCTGTGTCAAAAGTAAAGGGCCAGCTGGCTTGACCGTTAAAGTGTGCTGTAACCCCCGAAAGTAGACTCCAGTCCAAACCAAAAAAAAATTATTTTCTGTGTTTGTGAATTGTGTGCGCAGTAGCCGCACGTGCATCAACAAAGTAGTGCCAAGCGTGCGCCTGTGTCATAAGTAAAGGGCCGGCTGGCTTGACCGTTAAAGGGTGCTGTAACCCCCCAAAAGTAGACTCCAGTCCAAACCAAAAAAAAAATAATTTTCTGTGTTTGTGAATTGTGTGCGCAGTAGCCGCACGTGCATCAACAAATTAGTGCCAAGCGTGCGCCTGTGTCATAAGTAAAGGGCCGGATGGCTTGACCGTTAAAGGGTGCTGTAACCCCCGAAAGTACACTCCAGTCCAAACCAAAAAAAAAATTATTTTCTGTGTTTGTGAATTGTGTGCGCAGTAGCCGCACGTGCATCAACAAAGTAGTGCCAAGCGTGCGCCTGTGTCATAAGTAAAGGGCCGGCTGGCTTGACCGTTAAAGGGTGCTGTAACCCCCAAAGTACACTCCAGTCCAAACCAAAAAAAAATTGTTTTCTGTGTTTGTGAATTGTGTGCGCAGTAGCAGCACGTGCATCAACAAAGTAGTGCCAAGCGTACGCCTGTGTCATAAGTAAAGGGCCAGCTGGCTTGACCGTTAAAGGGTGCTGTAACCCCCGAAAGTACACTCCAGTCCAAACCAAAAAAAAAATATTCTCTGTGTTTGTGAATTGTGTGCGCTGTAGCCGCACGTGCATCAACAAAGTAGTGCCAAGCGTGTGCCTGTGTCATAAGTAAAGGGCCAGCTGGCTTGACCGTTAAAGGGTGCTGTAACCCCCAAAGTACACTCCAGTCCAAACCAAAAAAAAATTGTTTTCTGTGTTTGTGAATTGTGAGCGCAGTAGCCGCACGTGCATCAACAAAGTAGTGCCAAGCGTACGCCTGTGTCATAAGTAAAGGGCCAGCTGGCTTGACCGTTAAAGGGTGCTGTAACCCCCGAAAGTACACTCCAGTCCAAACCAAAAAAAAAATTATTTTCTGTGTTTGTGAATTGTGTGTGCAGTAGCCGCACGTGCATCAACAAAGTAGTGCCAAGCGTGCGCCTGTGTCAAAAGTAAAGGGCCGGCTGGCTTGACCGTTAAAGAGTGCTGTAACCACCGAAAGTACACTCCAGTCCAAACCAAAAAAATTATTTTTTTCTGTGTTTGTGAATTGTGTGCGCAGTAGCCGCACGTGCATCAACAAAGTAGTGCCAAGCGTGCGCCTGTGTCATAAGTAAAGGGCCAGCTGGCTTGACTGTTAAAGGGTGCTGTAACCCCCGAAAGTATACTCCAGTCCAAACCAAAAAAAAAAATATTTTCTATGTTTGTGAATTGTGTGCGCAGTAGACGCACGTGCATCAACAAAGTAGTGCCAAGCGTGCGCCTGTGTCATAAGTAAAGGGCCGGCTGGCTTGACCGTTAAAGGGTGCTGTAACCCCCGAAAGTGCACTCCAGTCCAAACCAAAACAAAAATAATTTTCTGTGTTTGTGAATTGTGTGCACAGTAGCCGCACGTGCATCAACAAAGTAGTGCCAAGCGTGCGCCTGTGTCATAAGTAAAGGGCCAGCTGGATTGACCGTTAAGGGGTGCTGTAACCCCCGAAAGTAGACTCCAGTCCAAACCCAAAAAAATTATTTTCTGTGTTTGTGAATTGTGTGCGCAGTAGCCGCACGTGCATCAACAAAGTAGTGCAAAGCGTGCGCCTGTGTCATAAGTAAAGGGCCGGCTGGCTTGACCGTTAAAGGGTGCTGTAACCCCCCAAAAGTACACTCCAGTCCAAACAAAAAAAAAAATAATTTTCTGTGTTTGTGAATTGTGTGCGCAGTAGCCGCACGTGCATCAACAAAGTAGTGCCAAGCGTGCGCCTGTGTCATAAGTAAAGGGCCGGATGGCTTGACCGTTAAAGGGTGCTGTAACCCCCGAAAGTACACTCCAGTCCAAACCAAAAAAAAAATTATTTTCTGTGTTTGTGAATTGTGTGCGCAGTATCCGCACGTGCATCAACAAAGTAGTGCCAAGCGTGCGCCTGTGTCATAAGTAAAGGGCCGGCTGGCTTGACCGTTAAAGGGTGCTGTAACCCTCAAAGTACACTCCAGTCCAAACCAAAAAAAAATTGTTTTCTGTGTTTGTGAATTGTGTGCGCAGTAGCAGCACGTGCATCAACAAAGTAGTGCCAAGCGTACGCCTGTGTCATAAGTAAAGGGCCAGCTGGCTTGACCGTTAAAGGGTGCTGTAACCCCCGAAAGTACACTCCAGTCCAAACCAAAAAAAAAATATTCTCTGTGTTTGTGAATTGTGTGCGCAGTAGCCGCACGTGCATCAACAAAGTAGTGCCAAACGTGTGCCTGAGTCATAAGTAAAGGGCCGGCTGGCTTGACTGTTAAAGGGTGCTGTAACCCCCGAAAGTACTCTCCAGTCTAAACCAAAAAAAAAAAAATTTTCTGTGTTTGTGAATTGTGTGCGCAGTAGCCGCACGTGCATCAACAAAGTAGTGCCAAGCGTG
This sequence comes from Taudactylus pleione, assembly GCA_031769625.1. NCBI lineage: Eukaryota > Metazoa > Chordata > Amphibia > Anura > Myobatrachidae > Taudactylus > Taudactylus pleione. Next base: position 9,090,788 of record JAUIMM010000334.1, read on the forward strand.
CGCCTGTGTCATAAGTAAAGGGCCAGCTGGCTTGACCATTAAAGGGTGCTGTAACCCCCAAAGTACACTCCAGTCCAAACCAAAAAAAAAATTATTTTCTGTGTTTGTGAATTGTGTGCGCAGTAGCCGCACGTGCATCAACAAAGTAGTGCCAAGCGTGCGCCTGTGTCATAAGTAAAGGGCCGGCTGGCTTGACCGTTAAAGGGTGCTGTAACCCCCCGAAAGTACACTCCAGTCCAAACCAAAAAAAAAATAATTTTCTGTGTTTGTGAATTGTGTGCGCAGTATCCGCACGTGCATCAACAAAGTAGTGCCAAGCGTGCGCCTGTGTCATAAGTAAAGGGCCGGATGGCTTGACCGTTAATGGGTGCTGTAACCCCCGAAAGTACACTCCAGTCCAAAATAAAAAAAAAATTATTTTCTGTGTTTGTGAATTGTGTGCGCAGTAGCCGCACGTGCATCAACAAAGTAGTGCCAAGCGTGTGCCTGTGTCATAAGTAAAGGGCCGGCTGGCTTGACTGTTACAGGGTGCTGTAACCCCTGAAAGTACACTCCAGTCCAAACCAAAAAAAAAATTATTTTCTGTGTTTGTGAATTGTGTGCGCAGTAGCCGCACGTGCATCAACAAAGTAGTGCCAAGCGTGCGCCTGTGTCATAAGTAAAGGGCCGGCTGGCTTGACCGTTAAAGGGTGCTGTAACCCCCGAAAGTACACTCCAGTCCATACCAAAAAAAAAATTATTTTCTGTGTTTGTGAATTGTATGCGCAGTAGCCGCACTTGCATCAACAAAGTAGTGCCAAGCGTGCGCCTGTGTCATAAGTAAAGGGCCGGCTGGCATGACCATTAAAGGGTGCTGTAACCCCCAAAGTACACACCAGTCCAAACCAAAAAAAAAATTATTTTCTGTGTTTGTGAATTGTGTGCGCATTAGCCGTACGTGCATCAACAAAGTAGTGCCAAGCGTGCGCCTGTGTCATAAGTAAAGGGCCGGCTGGCTTGACCGTTAAAGGGTGCTGTAACCCCCGAAAGTACACTCCAGTCCAAACCAAAAAAAAATTATTTTCTGTGTTTGTGAATTGTGTGCGCAGTAGCCGCACGTGCATCAACAAAGTAGTGCCAAGCGTGCGCCTGTGTCATAAGTAAATGGCCGGATGGCTTGACCGTTAAAGGGTGCTGTAACCCCCGAAAGTACACTCCAGTCCAAACCAAAAAAAAAATTATTTTCTGTGTTTGTGAATTGTGTGCGCAGTAGCCGCACGTGCATCAACAAAGTAGTGCCAAGCGTGCGCCTGTGTCATAAGTACAGGGCCGGCTGGCTTGACCGTTAAAGGGTGCTGTAACCCCCGAAAGTACACTCCAGTCCAAACCAAAAAAAAAATTATTTTCTGTGTTTGTGAATTGTGTGCGCAGTAGCCGCACGTGCATCAACAAAGTAGTGCCAAGCGTGCGCCTGTGTCATAAGTAAAGGGCCGGCCAGCTTGACCGTTAAAGGGTGCTGTAACCCCAGAAAGTGCACTCCAGTCCAAACCAAAAAAAAAATAATTTTCTGTGTTTGTGAATTGTGTGCGCTGTAGCCGCACGTGCATCAACAAAGTAGTGCCAAGCGTGCGCCTGTGTCATAAGTAAAGGGCCGGATGGCTTGACCGTTAAAGGGTGCTGTAACCCCCGAAAGTACACTCCAGTCCAAACCAAAAAAAAAATTATTTTCTGTGTTTGTGAATTGTGTGTGCAGTAGCCTCACGTGCATCAACAAAGTAGTGCCAAGCGTGCGCCTGTGTCATAAGTACAGGGCCGGCTGGCTTGACCGTTAAAGGGTGCTGTAACCCCCGAAAGTACACTCCAGTCCAAACCAAAAAAAAAATTATTTTCTGTGTTTGTGAATTGTGTGCGCAGTAGCCGCACGTGCATCAACAAAGTAGTGCCAAGCGTGCGCCTGTGTCATAAGTAAAGGGCCGGCTGGCTTGACCGTTAAAGGGTGCTGTAACCCCCGAAAGAACACTCCAGTCCAAACCAAAAAAAAAATTATTTTCTGTGTTTGTGAATTGTGTGCGCAGTAGCGGCACTTGCATCAACAAAGTAGTGCCAAGCGTGCGCCTGTGTCATAAGTAAAGGGCCGGCTGGCTTGACCGTTAAAGGGTGCTGTAACCCCCGAAAGTACACTCCAGTCCAAACCAAAAAAAAATTATTTTCTGTGTTTGTGAATTGTGTGCGCAGTAGCCGCACGTGCATCAACAAAGTAGTGCCAAGCGTGCGCCTGTGTCATAAGTAAAGGGCCGGATGGCTTGACCATTAAAGGGTGCTGTAACCCCCGAAAGTACACTCCAGTCCAAACCAAAAAAAAAATTATTTTCTGTGTTTGTGAATTGTGTGCGCAGTAGTCGCACGTGCATCAACAAAGTAGTGCCAAGCGTGCGCCTGTGTCATAAGTACAGGGCCGGCTGGCTTGACCGTTAAAGGGTGCTGTAACCCCCGAAAGTACACTCCAGTCCAAACCAAAAAAAAAATTATTTTCTGTGTTTGTGAATTGTGTGCGCAGTAGCCGCACGTGCATCAACAAAGTAGTGCCAAGCGTGCACCTGTGTCATAAGTAAAGGGCCAGCTGGCTTGACCGTTAAAGGGTGCTCTAACCCCCAAAGTACACTCCAATCCAAACCAAAAAAAAAAATATTTTCTGTGTTTGTGAATTGTGTGCGCAGTAGCCGCACGTGCATCAACAAAGTAGTGCCAAGCGTATGCCTGTGTCATAAGTAAATGGCCAGCTGGCTTGACCGTTAAAGGGTGCTGTAACCCCCGAAAGTACACTCCAGTCCAAACCAAAAAAAAAATTATTTTCTGTGTTTGTGAATTGTGTGCGCAGTAGCCGCACGTGCATCAACAAAGTAGTGCCAAGCGTGCGCCTGTGTCATAAGTAAAGGGCCGGCCAGCTTGACCGTTAAAGGGTGCTGTAACCCCAGAAAGTGCACTCCAGTCCAAACCAAAAAAAAAATAATTTTCTGTGTTTGTGAATTGTGTGCGCTGTAGCCGCACGTGCATCAACAAAGTAGTGCCAAGCGTGCGCCTGTGTCATAAGTAAAGGGCCGGATGGCTTGACCGTTAAAGGGTGCTGTAACCCCCGAAAGTACACTCCAGTCCAAACCAAAAAAAAAATTATTTTCTGTGTTTGTGAATTGTGTGTGCAGTAGCCGCACGTGCATCAACAAAGTAGTGCCAAGCGTGCGCCTGTGTCATAAGTACAGGTCCGGCTGGCTTGACCGTTAAAGGGTGCTGTAACCCCCGAAAGTACACTCCAGTCCAAACCAAAAAAAAAATTATTTTCTGTGTTTGTGAATTGTGTGCGCAGTAGCCGCACGTGCATCAACAAAGTAGTGCCAAGCGTGCGCCTGTGTCATAAGTAAAGGGCCGGCTGGCTTGACCGTTAAAGGGTGCTGTAACCCCCGAAAGAACACTCCAGTCCAAACCAAAAAAAAAATTATTTTCTGTGTTTGTGAATTGTGTGCGCAGTAGCGGCACTTGCATCAACAAAGTAGTGCCAAGCGTGCGCCTGTGTCATAAGTAAAGGGCCGGCTGGCTTGACCGTTAATGGGTGCTGTAACCCCCAAAGTACACTCCAGTCCAAACCAAAAAAAAAAAAATTTTCTGTGTTTGTGAATTGTGTGCGCAGTAGCCGCACGTGCATCAACAAAATAGTGCCAAGCGTGCGCCTGTGTCATAAGTAAAGGGCCAGCTGGCTTGACCGTTAAAGGGTGCTGTAACCCCCCAAAAGTACACTCCAGTCCAAACCAAAAAAAAAATAATTTTCTGTGTTTGTGAATTGTGTGCGCAGTAGCCGCACGTGCATCAACAAAGTAGTGCCAAGCGTGCGCCTGTGTCATAAGTAAAGGGCCGGATGGCTTGACCATTAAAGGGTGCTGTAACCCCCGAAAGTACACTCCAGTCCAAACCAAAAAAAAAATTATTTTCTGTGTTTGTGAATTGTGTGCGCAGTAGCCGCACGTGCATCAACAAAGTAGTGCCAAGCGTGCGCCTGTGTCATAAGTAAAGGGCCGGCTGGCTTGACCGTTAAAGGGTGCTGTAACCCCCAAAAGTACACTCCAGTCCAAACCAAAAAAAAAATTATTTTCTGTGTTTGTGAATTGTGTGCGCAGTAGCCGCACGTGCATCAACAAAGTAGTGCCAAGCGTGCGCCTGTGTCATAAGTAAAGGGCCGGCTGGCTTGACCATTAAAGGGTGCTGTAACCCCCGAAAGTGCACTCCAGTCCAAACCAAAAAAAAAATACTTTTCTGTGTTTGTGAATTGTGTGCGCAGTAGCCGCACGTGCATCAACAAAGTAGTGCCAAGCGTGCGCCTGTGTCATAAGTAAAGGGCCAGCTGGCTTGACCGTTAAAGGGTGCTGTAACCCCCGAAAGAACACTCCAGTCCAAACCAAAAAAAAAATTATTTTCTGTGTTTGTGAATTGTGTGCGCAGTAGCCGCACTTGCATCAACAAAGTAGTGCCAAGCGTGCGCCTGTGTCATAAGTAAAGGGCCGGCTGGCTTGACCGTTAAAGGGTGCTGTAACCCCCAAAGTACACTCCAGTCCAAACCAAAAAAAAAATAATTTTTCTGTGTTTGTGAATTGTGTGCGCAGTAGCCGCATGTGCATCAACAAAGTAGTGCCAAGCGTGCGCCTGTGTCATAAGTAAAGGGCCGGCTGGCTTGACCGTTAAAGGGTGCTGTAACCCCCCAAAAGTACACTCCAGTCCAAACCAAAAAAAAAATAATTTTCTGTGTTTGTGAATTGTGTGCGCAGTAGCCGCACGTGCATCAACAAAGTAGTGCCAAGCGTGCGCCTGTGTCATAAGTAAAGGGCCGGATGGCTTGACCGTTAAAGGGTGCTGTAACCCCCGAAAGTACACTCCAGTCCAAACCAAAAAAAAAATTATTTTCTGTGTTTGTGAATTGTGTGCGCAGTAGCCGCACGTGCATCAACAAAGTAGTGCCAAGCGTGCGCCTGTGTCATAAGTAAAGGGCCGGCTGGCTTGACCGTTAAAGGGTGCTGTAACCCCCATAGTACACTCCAGTCCAAACCAAAAAAAAATTGTTTTCTGTGTTTGTGAATTGTGTGCGCAGTAGCAGCACGTGCATCAACAAAGTAGTGCCAAGCGTACGCCTGTGTCATAAGTAAAGGGCCAGCTGGCTTGACCGTTAAAGGGTGCTGTAACCCCCGAAAGTACACTCCAGTCCAAACCAAAAAAAAAATATTCTCTGTGTTTGTGAATTGTGTGCGCAGTAGCCGCACGTGCATCAACAAAGTAGTGCCAAGCGTGTGCCTGTGTCATAAGTAAAGGGCCAGCTGGCTTGACCGTTAAAGGGTGCTGTAACCCCCAAAAGTACACTCCAGTCCAAACCAAAAAAAAAATAATTTTCTGTGTTTGTGAATTGTGTGCGCAGTAGCCGCACGTGCATCAACAAAGTAGTGCCAAGCGTGCGCCTGTGTCATAAGTAAAGGGCCGGCTGGTTTGACCATTAAAGGGTGCTGTAACCCCCGAAAGTGCACTCCAGTCCAAACCAAAAAAAAAATACTTTTCTGTGTTTGTGAATTGTGTACGCATTAGCCGCACGTGCATCAACAAAGTAGTGCCAAGCGTGCGCCTGTGTCATAAGTAAAGGGCCGGCTGGCTTGACCGTTAAAGGGTGCTGTAACCCCCGAAAGTACACTCAAGTCCAAACCAAAAAATAAAAAATTTTCTGTGTTTGTGAATTGTGTGCGCAGTAGCTGCACGTGCATCAACAAAGTAGTGCCAAGCGTGTGCCTGAGTCATAAGTAAAGGGCCGGCTGGCTTGACCATTAAAGGGTGCTGTAACCCCCGAAAGTACTCTCCAGTCTAAACCAAAAAAAAAAAATTTTTCTGTGTTTGTGAATTGTGTGCGCAGTAGCCGCACGTGCATCAACAAAGTAGTGCCAAGCGTGCGCCTGTGTCATAAGTAAAGGGCCGGCTGGCTTGACCGTTAAAGGGTGCTGTAACCCCCAAAGTACACTCCAGTCCAAACCAAAAAAAAATTGTTTTCTGTGTTTGTGAATTGTGTGCGCAGTAGCCGCACGTGCATCAACAAAGTAGTGCCAAGCGTACGCCTGTGTCATAAGTAAAGGGCCAGCTTGCTTGACCGTTAAAGGGTGCTGTAACCCCCGAAAGTACACTCCAGTCCAAACCAAAAAAAAAATTATTTTCTGTGTTTGTGAATTGTGTGCGCAGTAGCCGCACGTGCATCAACAAAGTAGTGCCAAGCGTGCGCCTGTGTCATAAGTAAAGGGCCGGCTGGCTTGACCGTTAAAGGGTGCTGTAACCCCCCGAAAGTACACTCCAGTCCAAACCAAAAAAAAAATAATTTTCTGTGTTTGTGAATTGTGTGCGCAGTAGCCGCACGTGCATCAACAATTAGTGCCAAGCGTGCGCCTGTGTCAAAAGTAAAGGGCCGGCTGGCTTGACCGTTAAAGAGTGCTGTAACCGCCGAAAGTACACTCCAGTCCAAACCAAAAAAATTATTTTTTTCTGTGTTTGTGAATTGTGTGCGCAGTAGCCGCACGTGCATCAACAAAGTAGTGCCAAGCGTGCGCCTGTGTCATAAGTAAAGGGCCAGCTGGCTTGACTGTTAAAGGGTGCTGTAACCCCCGAAAGTATACTCCAGTCCAAACCAAAAAAAAAATTATTTTCTATGTTTGTGAATTGTGTGCGCAGTAGACGCACGTGCATCAACAAAGTAGTGCCAAGCGTGCGCCTGTGTCATAAGTAAAGGGCCGGCTGGCTTGACCGTTAAAGGGTGCTGTAACCCCCGAAAGTACACTCCAGTCCAAACCAAAAAAAAAATAATTTTCTGTGTTTGTGAATTGTGTCCGCAATAGCCGCACGTGCATCAACAAAGTAGTGCCAAGCGTGCACCTGTGTCATAAGTAAAGGGCCGGCTGGCTTGACCGTTAAAGGGTGCTGTAACCCCCGAAAGTACACTCCAGTCCAAACCAAAAAAAAAGTAATTTTCTGTGTTTGTGAATTGTGTGCGCAGTAGCCGCACGTGCATCAACAAAGTAGTGCCAAGCGTGCGCCTGTGTCATAAGTAAAGGGCCGGCTGGCTTGACCGTTAAAGGGTGCTGTAACCCCCAAAGTACACTCCAGTCCAAACCAAAAAAAAATTGTTTTCTGTGTTTGTGAATTGTGTGCGCAGTAGCCGCACGTGCATCAACAAAGTAGTGCCAAGCGTGCGCCTGTGTCATAAGTAAAGGGCCAGCTGGCTTGACCGTTAAAGTGTGCTGTAACCCCCGAAAGTACACTCCAGTCCAAACCCCCCAAAAAATTATTTTCTGTGTTTGTGAATTGTGTGCGCAGTAGCCGCACGTGCATCAACAAAGTAGTGCCAAGCGTGCGCCTGTGTCATAAGTAAAGGGCCGGCTGGCTTGACCGTTAAAGGGTGCTGTAACCCCCGAAAGTGCACTCCAGTCCAAACCAAAACAAAAATAATTTTCTGTGTTTGTGAATTGTGTGCACAGTAGCCGCACGTGCATCAACAAAGTAGTGCCAAGCGTGCGCCTGTGTCATAAGTAAAGGGCCAGCTGGATTGACCGTTAAGGGGTGCTGTAACCCCCGAAAGTAGACTCCAGTCCAAACCAAAAAAAAATTATTTTCTGTGTTTGTGAATTGTGTGCGCAGTAGCCGCACGTGCATCAACAAAGTAGTGCCAAGCGTGCGCCTGTGTCATAAGTAAAGGGCCGGCTGGCTTGACCATTAAAGGGTGCTGTAACCCCCCAAAAGAACACTCCAGTCCAAACCAAAAAAAAAATAATTTTCTGTGTTTGTGAATTGTGTGCGCAGTAGCCGCACGTGCATCAACAAAGTAGTGCCAAGCGTGCGCCTGTGTCATAAGTAAAGGGCCGGATGGCTTGACCGTTAAAGGTTGCTGTAACTCCCGAAAGTACACTCCAGTCCAAACCAAAAAAAAAATAATTTTCTGTGTTTGTGAATTGTGTGCGCAGTAGCCGCACGTGCATCAACAAAGTAGTGCCAAGCGTGCGCCTGTGTCATAAGTAAAGGGCCGGCTGGCTTGACCGTTAAAGGGTGCTGTAACCCCCAAAGTACACTCCAGTCCAAACCAAAAAAAAATTGTTTTCTGTGTTTGTGAATTGTGTGCGCAGTAGCAGCACGTGCATCAACAAAGTAGTGCCAAGCGTACGCCTGTGTCATAAGTAAAGGGCCAGCTGGCTTGACCGTTAAAGGGTGCTGTAACCCCCGAAAGTACACTCCAGTCCAAACCAAAAAAAAAATATTCTCTGTGTTTGTGAATTGTGTGCGCAGTAGCCGCACGTGCATCAACAAAGTAGTGCCAAGCGTGCGCCTGTGTCATAAGTAAAGGGCCAGCTGGCTTGACCGTTAAAGGGTGCTGTAACCCCCAAAAGTACACTCCAGTCCAAACCAAAAAAAAAATTAATTCTGTGTTTGTGAATTGTGTGCGCAGTAGCCGCACGTGCATCAACAAAGTAGTGCCAAGCGTGCGCCTGTGTCATAAGTAAAGGGCCGGCTGGCTTGACCATTAAAGGGTGCTGTAACCCCCGAAAGTGCACTCCAGTCCAAACCAAAAAAAAAATACTTTTCTGTGTTTGTGAATTGTGTGCGCAGTAGCCGCACGTGCATCAACAAAGTAGTGCCAAGCGTGCGCCTGTGTCATAAGTAAAGGGCCGGCTGGCTTGACCGTTAAAGGGTGCTGTAACCCCCGAAAGTACACTCCAGTCCAAACCAAAAAAAAAATAATTTTCTGTGTTTGTGAATTGTGTGCGCAGTAGCCGCACGTGCATCAACAAAGTAGTGCCAAACGTGTGCCTGAGTCATAAGTAAAGGGCCGGCTGGCTTGACCGTTAAAGGGTGCTGTAACCCCCGAAAGTACTCTCCAGTCTAAACCAAAAAAAAAAAATTTTTCTGTGTTTGTGAATTGTGTGCGCAGTAGCCGCACGTGCATCAACAAAGTAGTGCCAAGCGTGCGCCTGTGTCATAAGTAAAGGGCCGGCTGGCTTGACCATTAAAGGGTGCTGTAACCCCCAAAGTACACTCCAGTCCAAACCAAAAAAAAATTGTTTTCTGTGTTTGTGAATTGTGTGCGCAGTAGCCGCACGTGCATCAACAAAGTAGTGCCAAGCGTACGCCTGTGTCATAAGTAAAGGGCCAGCTGGCTTGACCGTTAAAGGGTGCTGTAACCCCCGAAAGTACACTCCAGTCCAAATCAAAAAAAAAATTATTTTCTGTGTTTGTGAATTGTGTGCGCAGTAGCCGCACGTGCATCAACAAAGTAGTGCCAAGCGTGCGCCTGTGTCATAAGTAAAGGGCCGTCTGGCTTGACCGTTAAAGGGTGCTGTAACCCCCGAAAGTGCACTCCAGTCCAAACCAAAAAAAAAATTATTTTCTGTGTTTGTGAATTGTGTGCGCAGTAGCCGCACGTGCATCAACAAAGTAGTGCCAATCGTGCGCCTGTGTCATAAGTAAAGGGCCGGCTGGCTTGACCGTTAAAGGGTGCTGTAACCCCCCGAAAGTACACTCCAGTCCAAACCAAAAAAAATAATAATTTTCTGTGTTTGTGAATTGTGTGCGCAGTATCCGCACGTGCATCAACAAAGTAGTGCCAAGCGTGCGCCTGTGTCATAAGTAAAGGGCCGGATGGCTTGACCGTTAATGGGTGCTGTAACCCCCGAAAGTACACTCCAGTCCAAACCAAAAAAAAAATTATTTTCTGTGTTTGTGAATTGTGTGCGCAGTAGCCGCACCTGCATCAACAAAGTAGTGCCAAGCGTGCGCCTGTGTCATAAGTAAAGGGCCGGATGGCTTGACCGTTAAAGGGTGCTGTAACCCCCAAAAGTACACTCCAGTCCATACCAAAAAAAAATTTTTCTGTGTTTGTGAATTGTGTGCGCAGTAGCCGCACGTGCATCAACAAAGTAGTGCCAAGCGTGCGCCTGTGTCATAAGTAAAGGGCCGGCTGGCTTGACCGTTAAAGGGTGCTGTAACCCCCGAAAGTACACTCCAGTCCATACCAAAAAAAAAATTATTTTCTGTGTTTGTGAATTGTATGCGCAGTAGCCGCACTTGCATCAACAAAGTAGTGCCAAGCGTGCGCCTGTGTCATAAGTAAAGGGCCGGCTGGCATGACCATTAAAGGGTGCTGTAACCCCCAAAGTACACTCCAGTCCAAACCAAAAAAAAAATTATTTTCTGTTTGTGAATTGTGTGCGCATTAGCCGTACGTGCATCAACAAAGTAGTGCCAAGCGTGCGCCTGTGTCATAAGTAAAGGGCCGGCTGGCTTGACCGTTAAAGGGTGCTGTAACCCCCAAAGTACACTCCAATCCAAACCAAAAAAAAAATTATTTTCTGTGTTTGTGAATTGTGTGCGCAGTAGCCGCACGTGCATCAACAAAGTAGTGCCAAGCGTACGCCTGTGTCATAAGTAAATAGCCAGCTGGCTTGACCGTTAAAGGGTGCTGTAACCCCCGAAAGTACACTCCAGTCCAAACCAAAAAAAAAATTATTTTCTGTGTTTGTGAATTGTGTGCGCAGTAGCCGCACGTGCATCAACAAAGTAGTGCCAAGCATGCGCCTGTGTCATAAGTAAAGGGCCGGCCAGCTTGACCGTTAAAGGGTGCTGTAACCCCAGAAAGTGCACTCCAGTCCAAACCAAAAAAAAAATAATTTTCTGTGTTTGTGAATTGTGTGCGCTGTAGCCGCACGTGCATCAACAAAGTAGTGCCAAGCGTGCGCCTGTGTCATAAGTAAAGGGCCGGATGCTTGACCGTTAAAGGGTGCTGTAACCCCGAAAGTACACTCCAGTCCAAACCAAAAAAAAATTATTTTCTGTGTTTGTGAATTGTGTGTGCAGTAGCCGCACGTGCATCAACAAAGTAGTGCCAAGCGTGCGCCTGTGTCATAAGTACAGGGCCGGCTGGCTTGACCGTTAAAGGGTGCTGTAACCCCCAAAAGTACACTCCAGTCCAAACCAAAAAAAAAATTATTTTCTGTGTTTGTGAATTGTGTGCGCAGTAGCCGCACGTGCATCAACAAAGTAGTGCCAAGCGTGCGCCTGTGTCATAAGTAAAGGGCCGGCTGGCTTGACCGTTAAAGGGTGCTGTAACCCCCGAAAGAACACTCCAGTCCAAACCAAAAAAAAAATTATTTTCTGTGTTTGTGAATTGTGTGCGCAGTAGCGGCACTTGCATCAACAAAGTAGTGCCAAGCGTGCGCCTGTGTCATAAGTAAAGGGCCGGCTGGCTTGACCGTTAAAGGGTGCTGTAACCCCCAAAGTACACTCCAGTCCAAACCAAAAAAAAAATAATTTTCTGTGTTTGTGAATTGTGTGCGCAGTAGCCGCACGTGCATCAACAAAGTAGTGCCAAGCGTGCGCCTGTGTCATAAGTAAAGGGCCGGCTGGCTTGACCGTTAAAGGGTGCTGTAACCCCCAAAAGTACACTCCAGTCCAAACCAAAAAAAAAATTATTTTCTGTGTTTGTGAATTGTGTGCGCAGTAGCCGCACGTGCATCAACAAAGTAGTGACAAGCGTGCGCCTGTGTCATAAGTAAAGGGCCAGCTGGCTTGACCGTTAAAGGGTGCTGTAACCCCCATAGTACACTCCAGTCCAAACCAAAAAAAAATTGTTTTCTGTGTTTGTGAATTGTGTGCGCAGTAGCAGCACGTGCATCAACAAAGTAGTGCCAAGCGTACGCCTGTGTCATAAGTAAAGGGCCAGCTGGCTTGACCATTAAAGGGTGCTGTAACCCCCGAAAGTACACTCCAGTCCAAACCAAAAAAAAAATATTCTCTGTGTTTGTGAATTGTGTGCGCAGTAGCCGCACGTGCATCAACAAAGTAGTGCCAAGCGTGTGCCTGTGTCATAAGTAAAGGGCCAGCTGGCTTGACCGTTAAAGGGTGCTGTAACCCCCAAAAGTACACTCCAGTCCAAACCAAAAAAAAAATTATTTTCTGTGTTTGTGAATTGTGTGCGCAGTAGCCGCACGTGCATCAACAAAGTAGTGCCAAGCGTGCGCCTGTGTCATAAGTAAAGGGCCGGCTGGCTTGACCATTAAAGGGTGCTGTAACCCCCGAAAGTGCACTCCAGTCCAAACCAAAAAAAAAATACTTTTCTGTGTTTGTGAATTGTGTGCGCAGGAGCCGCACGTGCATCAACAAAGTAGTGCCAAGCGTGCGCCTGTGTCATAAGTAAAGGGCCGGCTGGCTTGACCGTTAAAGGGTGCTGTAACCCCCGAAAGAACACTCCAGTCCAAACCAAAAAAAAAATTATTTTCTGTGTTTGTGAATTGTGTGCGCAGTAGCGGCACTTGCATCAACAAAGTAGTGCCAAGCGTGCGCCTGTGTCATAAGTAAAGGGCCGGCTGGCTTGACCGTTAAAGGGTGCTGTAACCCCCAAAGTACACTCCAGTCCAAACCAAAAAAAAAATAATTTTCTGTGTTTGTGAATTGTGTGCGCAGTAGCCGCACGTGCATCAACAAAGTAGTGCCAAGCGTGCGCCTGTGTCATAAGTAAAGGGCCGGCTGGCTTGACCGTTAAAGGGTGCTGTAACCCCCAAAAGTACACTCCAGTCCAAACCAAAAAAAAAATTATTTTCTGTGTTTGTGAATTGTGTGCGCAGTAGCCGCACGTGCATCAACAAAGTAGTGCCAAGCGTGCGCCTGTGTCATAAGTAAAGGGCCAGCTGGCTTGACCGTTAAAGGGTGCTGTAACCCCCATAGTACACTCCAGTCCAAACCAAAAAAAAATTGTTTTCTGTGTTTGTGAATTGTGTGCGCAGTAGCAGCACGTGCATCAACAAAGTAGTGCCAAGCGTACGCCTGTGTCATAAGTAAAGGGCCAGCTGGCTTGACCATTAAAGGGTGCTGTAACCCCCGAAAGTACACTCCAGTCCAAACCAAAAAAAAAATATTCTCTGTGTTTGTGAATTGTGTGCGCAGTAGCCGCACGTGCATCAACAAAGTAGTGCCAAGCGTGTGCCTGTGTCATAAGTAAAGGGCCAGCTGGCTTGACCGTTAAAGGGTGCTGTAACCCCCAAAAGTACACTCCAGTCCAAACCAAAAAAAAATTTATTTTCTGTGTTTGTGAATTGTGTGCGCAGTAGCCGCACGTGCATCAACAAAGTAGTGCCAAGCGTGCGCCTGTGTCATAAGTAAAGGGCCGGCTGGCTTGACCATTAAAGGGTGCTGTAACCCCCGAAAGTGCACTCCAGTCCAAACCAAAAAAAAAATACTTTTCTGTGTTTGTGAATTGTGTGCGCAGGAGCCGCACGTGCATCAACAAAGTAGTGCCAAGCGTGCGCCTGTGTCATAAGTAAAGGGCCGGCTGGCTTGACCGTTAAAGGGTGCTGTAACCCCCAAAAGAACACTCCAGTCCAAACCAAAAAAAAAATTATTTTCTGTGTTTGTGAATTGTGTGCGCAGTAGCGGCACTTGCATCAACAAAGTAGTGCCAAGCGTGCGCCTGTGTCATAAGTAAAGGGCCGGCTGGCTTGACCGTTAAAGGGTGCTGTAACCCCCAAAGTACACTCCAGTCCAAACCAAAAAAAAAATAATTTTCTGTGTTTGTGAATTGTGTGCGCAGTAGCCGCACGTGCATCAACAAAGTAGTGCCAAGCATACGCCTGTGTCATAAGTAAAGGGCCAGCTGGCTTGACCGTTAAAGGGTGCTGTAACCCCCGAAAGTACACTCCAGTCCAAACCAAAAAAAAAATATTCTCTGTGTTTGTGAATTGTGTGCGCAGTAGCCGCACGTGCATCAACAAAGTAGTGCCAAGCGTGTGCCTGTGTCATAAGTAAAGGGCCAGCTGGCTTGACCGTTAAAGGGTGCTGTAACCCCCAAAAGTACACTCCAGTCCAAACCAAAAAAAAAATAATTTTCTGTGTTTGTGAATTGTGTGCGCAGTAGCCGCACGTGCATCAACAAAGTAGTGCCAAGCGTGCGCCTGTGTCATAAGTAAAGGGCCGGCTGGCTTGACCATTAAAGGGTGCTGTAACCCCCGAAAGTGCACTCCGGTCCAAACTAAAAAAAAAATACTTTTCTGTGTTTGTGAATTGTGTGCGCAGTAGCCGCACGTGCATCAACAAAGTAGTGCCAAGCGTGTGCCTGAGTCATAAGTAAAGGGCCGGCTGGCTTGACCGTTAAAGGGTGCTGTAACCCCCGAAAGTACTCTCCAGTCTAAACCAAAAAAAAATTTTTTTTCTGTGTTTGTGAATTGTGTGCGCAGTAGTCGCACGTGCATCAACAAAGTAGTGCCAAGCGTGCGCCTGTGTCATAAGTAAAGGGCCGGCTGGCTTGACCGTTAAAGGGTGCTGTAACCCCCAAAGTACACTCCAGTCCAAACCAAAAAAAAATTGTTTTCTGTGTTTGTGAATTGTGTGCGCAGTAGCCGCACGTGCATCAACAAAGTAGTGCCAAGCGTACGCCTGTGTCATAAGTAAAGGGCCAGCTGGCTGGACCGTTAAAGGGTGCTGTAACCCCCGAAAGTACACTCCAGTCCAAACCCAAAAAAAAATTATTTTCTGTGTTTGTGAATTGTGTGCGCAGTAGCCGCACGTGCATCAACAAAGTAGTGCCAAGCGTGCGCCTGTGTCAAAAGTAAAGGGCCGGCTGGCTTGACCGTTAAAGAGTGCTGTAACCGCCGAAAGTACACTCCAGTCCAAACCAAAAAAATTATTTTTTTCTGTGTTTGTGAATTGTGTGCGCAGTAGCCGCATGTGCATCAACAAAGTAGTGCCAAGCGTGCGCCTGTGTCATAAGTAAAGGGCCAGCTGGCTTGACTGTTAAAGGGTGCTGTAACCCCCGAAAGTATACTTCAGTCCAAACCAAAAAAAAAATTATTTTCTATGTTTGTGAATTGTGTGCGCAGTAGACGCACGTGCATCAACAAAGTAGTGCCAAGCGTGCGCCTGTGTCATAAGTAAAGGGCCGGCTGGCTTTACCGTTAAAGGGTGCTGTAACCCTTGAAAGTACACTCCAGTCCAAACCAAAAAAAAAATAATTTTCTGTGTTTGTGAATTGTGTCCGCAATAGCTGCACGTGCATCAACAAAGTAGTGCCAAGCGTGCACCTGTGTCATAAGTAAAGGGCCGGCTGGCTTGACCGTTAAAGGGTGCTGTATCCCCCGAAAGTACACTCCAGTCCAAACCAAAAAAAAATTGTTTTCTGTGTTTGTGAATTGTGTGCGCAGTAGCCGCACGTGCATCAACAAAGTAGTGCCAAGCGTGCGCCTGTGTCATAAGTAAAGGGCCAGCTGGCTTGACCGTTAAAGTGTGCTGTAACCCCCGAAAGTACACTCCAGTCCAAACCCAAAAAAAAATTATTTTCTGTGTTTGTGAATTGTGTGCGCAGTAGCCGCACGTGCATCAACAAAGTAGTGCCAAGCGTGTGCCTGTGTCATAAGTAAAGGGCCGGCTGGCTTGACCGTTAAAGGGTGCTGTAACCCCCGAAAGTGCACTCCAGTCCAAACCAAAACAAAAATAATTTTCTGTGTTTGTGAATTGTGTGCACAGTAGCCGCACGTGCATCAACAAAGTAGTGCCAAGCGTGCGCCTGTGTCATAAGTAAAGGGCCAGCTGGATTGACCGTTAAGGGGTGCTGTAACCCCCGAAAGTAGACTCCAGTCCAAACCAAAAAAAAATTATTTTCTGTGTTTGTGAATTGTGTGCGCAGTAGCCGCACGTGCATCAACAAAGTAGTGCCAAGCGTGCGCCTGTGTCATAAGTAAAGGGCCGGCTGGCTTGACCGTTAAAGGGTGCTGTAACCCCCCAAAAGAACACTCCAGTCCAAACCAAAAAAAAAATAATTTTCTGTGTTTGTGAATTGTGTGCGCAGTAGCCGCACGTGCATCAACAAAGTAGTGCCATGCGTGCGCCTGTGTCATAAGTAAAGGGCCGGATGGCTTGACCGTTAAAGGGTGCTGTACCCCCCGAAAGTACACTCCAGTCCAAACCAAAAAAAAAATTATTTTCTGTGTTTGTGAATTGTGTGCGCAGTAGCCGCACGTGCATCAACAAAGTAGTGCCAAGCGTGCGCCTGTGTCATAAGTAAAGGGCCGGCTGGCTTGACCGTTAAAGGTTGCTGTAACCCCCAAAGTACACTCCAGTCCAAACCAATAAAAAATTGTTTTCTGTGTTTGTGAATTGTGTGCGCAGTAGCAGCACGTGCATCAACAAAGTAGTGCCAAGCGTACGCCTGTGTCATATGTAAAGGGCCAGCTGGCTTGACCGTTAAAGGGTGTTGTAACCCCCGAAAGTACACTCCAGTCCAAACCAAAAAAAAAATATTCTCTGTGTTTGTGAATTGTGTGCGCAGTAGCCGCACGTGCATCAACAAAGTAGTGCCAAGCGTACGCCTGTGTCATAAGTAAAGGGCCAGCTGGCTTGACCGTTAAAGGGTGCTGTAACCCCCAAAAGTACACTCCAGTCCAAACCAAAAAAAAAATTAATTCTGTGTTTGTGAATTGTGTGCGCAGTAGCCGCACGTGCATCAACAAAGTAGTGCCAAGCGTGCGCCTGTGTCATAAGTAAAGGGCCGGCTGGCTTGACCATTAAAGGGTGCTGTAACCCCCGAAAGTGCACTCCAGTCCAAACCAAAAAAAAAATACTTTTCTGTGTTTGTGAATTGTGTGCGCAGTAGCCGCACGTGCATCAACAAAGTAGTGCCAAGCGTGCGCCTGTGTCATAAGTAAAGGGCCGGCTGGCTTGACCGTTAAAGGGTGCTGTAACCCCCGAAAGTACACTCCAGTCCAAACCAAAAAAAAAATAATTTTCTGTGTTTGTGAATTGTGTGCGCAGTAGCCGCACGTGCATCAACAAAGTAGTGCCAAACGTGTGCCTGAGTCATAAGTAAAGGGCCGGCTGGCTTGACTGTTAAAGGGTGCTGTAACCCCCGAAAGTACTCTCCAGTCTAAACCAAAAAAAAAAATTTTTTCTGTGTTTGTGAATTGTGTGCGCAGTAGCCGCACGTGCATCAACAAAGTAGTGCCAAGCGTGCGCCTGTGTCATAAGTAAAGGGCCGGCTGGCTTGACCATTAAAGGGTGCTGTAACCCCCAAAGTACACTCCAGTCCAAATCAAAAAAAAATTGTTTTCTGTGTTTGTGAATTGTGTGCGCAGTAGCCGCACGTGCATCAACAAAGTAGTGCCAAGCGTATGCCTGTGTCATAAGTAAAGGGCCAGCTGGCTTGACCGTTAAAGGGTGCTGTAACCCCCGAAAGTACACTCCAGTCCAAACCAAAAAAAAAATTATTTTCTGTGTTTGTGAATTGTGTGCGCAGTAGCCGCACGTGCATCAACAAAGTAGTGCCAAGCGTGCGCCTGTGTCATAAGTAAAGGGCCGTCTGGCTTGACCGTTAAAGGGTGCTGTAACCCCCGAAAGTACACTCCAGTCCAAACCAAAAAAAAAATTGTTTTCTGTGTTTGTGAATTGTGTGCGCAGTAGCCGCACGTGCATCAACAAAGTAGTGCCAAGCGTGCGCCTGTGTCATAAGTAAAGGGCCGGCTGGCTTGACCGTTAAAGGGTGCTGTAACCCCCAAAGTACACTCCAGTCCAAACCAATAAAAAATTGTTTTCTGTGTTTGTGAATTGTGTGCGCAGTAGCAGCACGTGCATCAACAAAGTAGTGCCAAGCGTACGCCTGTGTCATAAGTAAAGGGCCAGCTGGCTTGACCGTTAAAGGGTGTTGTAACCCCCGAAAGTACACTCCAGTCCAAACCAAAAAAAAAATATTCTCTGTGTTTGTGAATTGTGTGTGCAGTAGCCCCACGTGCATCAACAAAGTAGTGCCAAGCGTACGCCTGTGTCATAAGTAAAGGGCCAGCTGGCTTGACCGTTAAAGGGTGCTGTAACCCCCAAAAGTACACTCCAGTCCAAACCAAAAAAAAAATTAATTCTGTGTTTGTGAATTGTGTGCGCAGTAGCCGCACGTGCATCAACAAAGTAGTGCCAAGCGTGCGCCTGTGTCATAAGTAAAGGGCCAGCTGGCTTGACCATTAAAGGGTGCTGTAACCCCCGAAAGTGCACTCCAGTCCAAACCAAAAAAAAAATACTTTTCTGTGTTTGTGAATTGTGTGCGCAGTAGCCGCACGTGCATCAACAAAGTAGTGCCAAGCGTGCGCCTGTGTCATAAGTAAAGGGCCGGCTGGCTTGACCGTTAAAGGGTGCTGTAACCCCCGAAAGTACACTCCAGTCCAAACCAAAAAAAAAATAATTTTCTGTGTTTGTGAATTGTGTGCGCAGTAGCCGCACGTGCATCAACAAAGTAGTGCCAAACGTGTGCCTGAGTCATAAGTAAAGGGCCGGCTGGCTTGACCGTTAAAGGGTGCTGTAACCCCCGAAAGTACTCTCCAGTCTAAACCAAAAAAAAAAAATTTTTCTGTGTTTGTGAATTGTGTGCGCAGTAGCCGCACGTGCATCAACAAAGTAGTGCCAAGCGTGCGCCTGTGTCATAAGTAAAGGGCCGGCTGGCTTGACCATTAAAGGGTGCTGTAACCCCCAAAGTACACTCCAGTCCAAACCAAAAAAAAATTGTTTTCTGTGTTTGTGAATTGTGTGCGCAGTAGCCGCACGTGCATCAACAAAGTAGTGCCAAGCGTATGCCTGTGTCATAAGTAAAGGGCCAGCTGGCTTGACCGTTAAAGGGTGCTGTAACCCCCGAAAGTACACTCCAGTCCAAACCAAAAAAAAACAATTATTTTCTGTGTTTGTGAATTGTGTGCGCAGTAGCCGCACGTGCATCAACAAAGTAGTGCCAAGCGTGCGCCTGTGTCATAAGTAAAGGGCCGTCTGGCTTGACCGTTAAAGGGTGCTGTAACCCCCGAAAGTGCACTCCAGTCCAAACCAAAAAAAAAATTATTTTCTGTGTTTGTGAATTGTGTGCGCAGTAGCCGCACGTGCATCAACAAAGTAGTGCCAAGCGTGCGCCTGTGTCATAAGTAAAGGGCCGGCTGGCTTGACCGTTAAAGGGTGCTGTAACCCCCCGAAAGTACACTCCAGTCCAAACCAAAAAAAAAATAATTTTCTGTGTTTGTGAATTGTGTGCGCAGTATCCGCACGTGCATCAACAAAGTAGTGCCAAGCGTGCGCCTGTGTCATAAGTAAAGGGCCGGATGGCTTGACCGTTAATGGGTGCTGTAACCCCCGAAAGTACACTCCAGTCCAAACCAAAAAAAAAATTATTTTCTGTGTTTGTGAATTGTGTGCGCAGTAGCCGCACGTGCATCAACAAAGTAGTGCCAAGCGTGCGCCTGTGTCATAAGTAAAGGGCCGGATGGCTTGACCGTTAAAGGGTGCTGAAACCCCCAAAAGTACACTCCAGTCCAAACCAAAAAAAAAATTATTTTCTGTGTTTGTGAATTGTGTGTGCAGTAGCCGCACGTGCATCAACAAAGTAGTGCCAAGCGTGCGCCTGTGTCATAAGTAAAGGGCCGGCTGGCTTGACCGTTAAAGGGTGCTGTAACCCCCGAAAGTACACTCCAGTCCATACCAAAAAAAAAATTATTTTCTGTGTTTGTGAATTGTATGCGCAGTAGCCGCACTTGCATCAACAAAGTAGTGCCAAGCGTGCGCCTGTGTCATAAGTAAAGGGCCGGCTGGCATGACCATTAAAGGGTGCTGTAACCCCCAAAGTACACTCCAGTCCAAACCAAAAAAAAAATTATTTTCTGTTTGTGAATTGTGTGCGCATTAGCCGTACGTGCATCAACAAAGTAGTGCCAAGCGTGCGCCTGTGTCATAAGTAAAGGGCCGGCTGGCTTGACCGTTAAAGGGTGCTGTAACCCCCGAAAGTACACTCCAGTCCAAACCAAAAAAAAAATTATTTTCTGTGTTTGTGAATTGTGTGCGCAGTAGCCGCACGTGCATCAACAAAGTAGTGCCAAGCGTGCGCCTGTGTCATAAGTACAGGGCCGGCTGGCTTGACTGTTAAAGGGTGCTGTAACCCCCGAAAGTACACTCCAGTCCAAACCAAAAAAAAAATTATTTTCTGTGTTTGTGAATTGTGTGCGCAGTAGCCGCACGTGCATCAACAAAGTAGTGCCAAGCGTGCACCTGTGTCATAAGTAAAGGGCCGGCTGGCTTGACCGTTAAAGGGTGCTGTAACCCCCAAAGTACACTCCAATCCAAACCAAAAAAAAAATTATTTTCTGTGTTTGTGAATTGTGTGCGCAGTAGCAGCACGTGCATCAACAAAGTAGTGCCAAGCGTACGCCTGTGTCATAAGTAAATAGCCAGCTGGCTTGACCGTTAAAGGGTGCTGTAACCCCCGAAAGTACACTCCAGTCCAAACCAAAAAAAAAAATTATTTTCTGTGTTTGTGAATTGTGTGCGCAGTAGCCGCACGTGCATCAACAAAGTAGTGCCAAGCGTGCGCCTGTGTCATAAGTAAAGGGCCGGCTGGCTTGACCGTTAAAGGGTGCTGTAACCCCCGAAAGAACACTCCAGTCCAAACCAAAAAAAAAATTATTTTCTGTGTTTGTGAATTGTGTGCGCAGTAGAGGCACTTGCATCAACAAAGTAGTGCTAAGCATGCGCCTGTGTCATAAGTAAAGGGCCGGCTGGCTTGACCGTTAAAGGGTGCTGTAACCCCCAAAGTACACTCCAGTCCAAACCAAAAAAATAATAATTTTCTGTGTTTGTGAATTGTGTGCGCAGTAGCCGCACGTGCATCAACAAAGTAGTGCCAAGCGTGCGCCTGTGTCATAAGTAAAGGGCCGGCTGGCTTGACCGTTAAAGGGTGCTGTAACCCCCAAAAGTACACTCCAGTCCAAACCAAAAAAAATATTATTTTCTGTGTTTGTGAATTGTGTGCGCAGTAGCCGCACGTGCATCAACAAAGTAGTGCCAAGCGTGCGCCTGTGTCATAAGTAAAGGGCCGGCTGGCTTGACCATTAAAGGGTGCTGTAACCCCCAAAGTACACTCCAGTCCAAACCAAAAAAAAAATTATTTTCTGTGTTTGTGAATTGTGTGCGCAGTAGCCGCACGTGCATCAACAAAGTAGTGCCAAGCGTACGCCTGTGTCATAAGTAAAGGGCCAGCTGGCTTGACCGTTAAAGGGTGCTGTAACCCCCAAAAGTACACTCCAGTCCAAACCAAAAAAAAAATTATTTTCTGTGTTTGTGAATTGTGTGCGCAGTAGCCGCACGTGCATCAACAAAGTAGTGCCAAGCGTGCGCCTGTGTCATAAGTAAATGGCCGGCTGGCTTGACCATTAAAGGGTGCTGTAACCCCCGAAAGTACACTCCAGTCCAAACCAAAAAAAAAAATATTTTCTGTGTTTGTGAATTGTGTGCGCAGTAGCCGCACGTGCATCAAAAAAGTAGTGCCAAGCGTGTGACTGTGTCATAAGTAAAGGGCCAGCTGGCTTGACCATTAAAGGGTGCTGTAACCCCCGAAAGAACACTCCAGTCCAAACCCCCAAAAAATTTTTTTTCTGTGTTTGTGAATTGTGTGCGCAGTAGCCGCACGTGCATCAACAAAGTAGTGCCAAGCGTGCGCCTGTGTCATAAGTAAAGGGCCGGCTAGCTTGACCGTTAAAGGGTGCTGTAACCCCCAAAGTACACTCCAGTCCAAACCAAAAAAAAATTGTTTTCTGTGTTTGTGAATTGTGTGCGCAGTAGCCGCACGTGCATCAACAAAGTAGTGCCAAGTGTACGCCTGTGTCATAACTAAAGGGCCAGCTGGCTTGACCGTTAAAGGGTGCTGTAACCCCCAAAAGTACACTCCAGTCCAAACCAAAAAAAAAATTATTTTCTGTGTTTGTGAATTGTGTGCGCAGTAGCCGCACGTGCATCAACAAAGTAGTGCCAAGCGTGCGCCTGTGTCATAAGTAAAGGGCCAGCTGGCTTGACCGTTAAAGGGTGCTGTAACCCCCAAAGTACACTCCAGTCCAAACCAAAAAAAAAATTATTTTCTGTGTTTGTGAATTGTGTGCGCAGTAGCCGCACGTGCATCAACAAAGTAGTGCCAAGCGTACGCCTGTGTCATAAGTAAAGGGCCAGCTGGCTTGACCGTTAAAGGGTGCTGTAACCCCCAAAAGTACACTCCAGTCCAAACCAAAAAAAAAATTATTTTCTGTGTTTGTGAATTGTGTGCGCAGTAGCCGCACGTGCATCAACAAAGTAGTGCCAAGCGTGCGCCTGTGTCATAAGTAAAGGGCCGGCTGGCTTGACCGTTAAAGGGTGCTGTAACCCCCGAAAGTACACTCCAGTCCAAACCCCAAAAAAAAATATTTTCTGTGTTTGTGAATTGTGTGCGCAGTAGCCGCACGTGCATCAACAAAGTAGTGCCAAGCGTGCGCCTGTGTCATAAGTAAAGGGCCGGCTGGCTTGAACGTTAAAGGGTGCAGTAACCGCCGAAAGTACACTCCAGTCCAAACAAAAAAAATTATTTTTTTCTGTGTTTGTGAATTGTGTGCGCAGTAGCCGCACGTGCATCAACAAAGTAGTGCCAAGCGTACGCCTGTGTCATAAGTAAAGGGCCAGCTGGCTTGACCGTTAAAGGGTGCTGTAACCCCCAAAAGTACACTCCAGTCCAAACCAAAAAAAAAATTATTTTCTGTGTTTGTGAATTGTGTGCGCAGTAGCCGCACGTGCATCAACAAAGTAGTGCCAAGCGTGCGCCTGTGTCATAAGTAAAGGGCCGGCTGGCTTGACCGTTAAAGGGTGCTGTAACCCCCGAAAGTACACTCCAGTCCAAACCCCCCAAAAAAATATTTTCTGTGTTTGTGAATTGTGTGCGCAGTAGCCGCACGTGCATCAACAAAGTAGTGCCAAGCGTGCGCCTGTGTCATAAGTAAAGGGCCGGCTGGCTTGACCGTTAAAGGGTGCAGTAACCGCCGAAAGTACACTCCAGTCCAAACCAAAAAAATTATTTTTTTCTGTGTTTGTGAATTGTGTGCGCAGTAGCCGCACGTGCATCAACAAAGTAGTGCCAAGCGTGCGCCTGTGTCATAAGTAAAGGGCCGGCTGGCTTGACCATTAAAGGGTGCTGTAACCCCCGAAAGTACACTCCAGTGCAAACCAAAAAAAAAATAATTTTCTCTGTTTGTGAATTGTGTGCGCATTAGCCGCACGTGCATCAACAAAGTAGTGCCAAGCGTGCGCCTGTGTCATAAGTAAAGGGCCAGCTGGCTTGACCGTTAAAGGGTGCTGTAACCCCCGAAAGTACCCTCCAGTTCAAACCAAAAAAAAAATTATTTTCTATGTTTGTGAATTGTGTGCGCAGTAGAAGCACGTGCATCAACAAAGTAGTGCCAAGCGTGCGCCTGTGTCATAAGTAAAGGGCCGGCTGGCTTGACCGTTAAAGGGTGCTGTAACCCCCGAAAGTACACTCCAGTCCAAACCAAAAAAAAAATTATTTTCTGTGTTTGTGAATTGTGTGCGCAGTAGCCGCACGTGCATCAACAAAGTAGTGCCAAGCGTGCGCCTGTGTCATAAGTAAAGGGCCGGCTGGCTTGACCGTTAAAGGGTGCTGTAACCCCCGAAAGTACACTCCAGTCCAAACCAAAAAAAAAATAATTTTCTGTGTTTGTGAATTGTGTGCGCAGTAGCCGCACGTGCATCAAAAAAGTAGTGCCAAGCGTGTGCCTGTGTCATAAGTAAAGGGCCGGCTGGCTTGACCGTTAAAGGGTGCTGTAACCCCCGAAAGAACACTCCAGTCCAAACCAAAAAAAAAAATTTTTTCTGTGTTTGTGAATTGTGTGCGCAGTAGCCGCACGTGCATCAACAAAGTAGTGCCAAGCGTGCGCCTGTGTCATAAGTAAAGGGCCGGCTGGCTTGACCGTTAAAGGGTGCTGTAACCCCCAAAGTACACTCCAGTCCAAACCAAAAAAAAATTGTTTTCTGTGTTTGTGAATTGTGTGCGCAGTAGCCGCACGTGCATCAACAAAGTAGTGCCAAGCGTACGCCTGTGTCATAAGTAAAGGGCCAGCTGGCTTGACCGTTAAAGGGTGCTGTAACCCCCAAAAGTACACTCCAGTCCAAACCAAAAAAAAAATTATTTTCTGTGTTTGTGAATTGTGTGCGCAGTAGCCGCACGTGCATCAACAAAGTAGTGCCAAGCGTGCGCCTGTGTCATAAGTAAAGGGCCGGATGGCTTGACCGTTAAAGGGTGCTGTAACCCCCGAAAGTACACTCCAGTCCAAACCAAAAAAAAAATTATTTTCTGTGTTTGTGAATTGTGTGCGCAGTAGCCGCACGTGCATCAACAAAGTAGTGCCAAGCGTGCGCCTGTGTCATAAGTAAAGGGCCGGCTGGCTTGACCGTTAAAGGGTGCTGTAACCCCCAAAGTACACTCCAGTCCAAACCAAAAAAAAATTGTTTTCTGTGTTTGTGAATTGTGTGCGCAGTAGCAGCACGTGCATCAACAAAGTAGTGCCAAGCGTACGCCTGTGTCATAAGTAAAGGGCCAGCTGGCTTGACCGATAAAGGGTGCTGTAACCCCCGAAAGTACACTCCAGTCCAAACCAAAAAAAAAATATTCTCTGTGTTTGTGAATTGTGTGCGCAGTAGCCGCACGTGCATCAACAAATTAGTGCCAAGCGTGCGCCTGTGTCATAAGTAAAGGGCCAGCTGGCTTGACCGTTAAAGGGTGCTGTAACCCCCAAAAGTACACTCCAGTCCAAACCAAAAAAAAAATTAATTCTGTGATTGTGAATTGTGTGCGCAGTAGCCGCACGTGCATCAACAAAGTAGTGCCAAGCGTGCGCCTGTGTCATAAGTAAAGGGCCGGCTGGCTTGACCATTAAAGGGTGCTGTAACCCCCGAAAGTGCACTCCAGTCCAAACCAAAAAAAAAATACTTTTCTGTGTTTGTGAATTGTGTGCGCAGTAGCCGCACGTGCATCAACAAAGTAGTGCCAAGCGTGCGCCTGTGTCATAAGTAAAGGGCCGGCTGGCTTGACCGTTAAAGGGTGCTGTAACCCCCGAAAGTACACTCCAGTCCAAACCAAAAAAAAAATAATTTTCTGTGTTTGTGAATTGTGTGCGCAGTAGCCGCACGTGCATCAACAAAGTAGTGCCAAACGTGTGCCTGAGTCATAAGTAAAGGGCCGGCTGGCTTGACCATTAAAGGGTGCTGTAACACCCGAAAGTACTCTCCAGTCTAAACCAAAAAAAAAAAAATTTTCTGTGTTTGTGAATTGTGTGCGCAGTAGCCGCACGTGCATCAACAAAGTAGTGCCAAGCGTGCGCCTGTGTCATAAGTAAAGGGCCGGCTGGCTTGACCATTAAAGGGTGCTGTAACCCCCAAAGTACACTCCAGTCCAAACCAAAAAAAAATTGTTTTCTGTGTTTGTGAATTGTGTGCGCAGTAGCCGCACGTGCATCAACAAAGTAGTGCCAAGCGTACGCCTGTGTCATAAGTAAAGGGCCAGCTGGCTTGACCGTTAAAGGGTGCTGTAACCCCCAAAAGTACACTCCAGTCCAAACCAAAAAAAAAATTATTTTCTGTGTTTGTGAATTGTGTGCGCAGTAGCCGCACGTGCATCAACAAAGTAGTGCCAAGCGTGCGCCTGTGTCATAAGTAAAGGGCCGTCTGGCTTGACCGTTAAAGGGTGCTGTAACCCCCGAAAGTGCACTCCAGTCCAAACCAAAAAAAAAATTATTTTCTGTGTTTGTGAATTGTGTGCGCAGTAGCCGCACGTGCATCAACAAAGTAGTGCCAAGCGTGCGCCTGTGTCATAAGTAAAGGGCCGGCTGGCTTGACCGTTAAAGGGTGCTGTAACCCCCCGAAAGTACACTCCAGTCCAAACCAAAAAAAAAATAATTTTCTGTGTTTGTGAATTGTGTGCGCAGTATCCGCACGTGCATCAACAAAGTAGTGCCAAGCGTGCGCCTGTGTCATAAGTAAAGGGCCGGATGGCTTGACCGTTAATGGGTGCTGTAACCCCCGAAAGTACACTCCAGTCCAAACCAAAAAAAAAATTATTTTCTGTGTTTGTGAATTGTGTGCGCAGTAGCCGCACGTGCATCAACAAAGTAGTGCCAAGCGTGCGCCTGTGTCATAAGTAAAGGGCCGGATGGCTTGACCGTTAAAGGGTGCTGTAACCCCCAAAAGTACACTCCAGTCCAAACCAAAAAAAAAATTATTTTCTGTGTTTGTGAATTGTGTGCGCAGTAGCCGCACGTGCATCAACAAAGTAGTGCCAAGCGTGCGCCTGTGTCATAAGTAAAGGGCCGGCTGGCTTGACCGTTAAAGGGTGCTGTAACCCCTGAAAGTACACTCCAGTCCATACCAAAAAAAAAATTATTTTCTGTGTTTGTGAATTGTATGCGCAGTAGCCGCACTTGCATCAACAAAGTAGTGCCAAGCGTGCCCCTGTGTCATAAGTAAAGGGCCGGCTGGCATGACCATTAAAGGGTGCTGTAACCCCCAAAGTACACTCCAGTCCAAACCAAAAAAAAAATTATTTTCTGTTTGTGAATTGTGTGCACATTAGCCGTACGTGCATCAACAAAGTAGTGCCAAGCGTGCGCCTGTGTCATAAGTAAAGGGCCGGCTGGCTTGACCGTTAAAGGGTGCTGTAACCCCCGAAAGTACACTCCAGTCCAAACCAAAAAAAAAATTATTTTCTGTGTTTGTGAATTGTGTGCGCAGTAGCCGCACGTGCATCAACAAAGTAGTGCCAAGCGTGCGCCTGTGTCATAAGTAAAGGGCCGGCCAGCTTGACCATTAAAGGGTGCTGTAACCCCAGAAAGTGCACTCCAGTCCAAACCAAAAAAAAAATAATTTTCTGTGTTTGTGAATTGTGTGCGCTGTAGCCGCACGTGCATCAACAAAGTAGTGCCAAGCGTGCGCCTGTGTCATAAGTAAAGGGCCGGATGGCTTGACCATTAAAGGGTGCTGTAACCCCCGAAAGTACACTCCAGTCCAAACCAAAAAAAAAATTATTTTCTGTGTTTGTGAATTGTGTGTGCAGTAGCCGCACGTGCATCAACAAAGTAGTGCCAAGCGTGCGCCTGTGTCATAAGTACAGGGCCGGCTGGCTTGACCGTTAAAGGGTGCTGTAACCCCCGAAAGTACACTCCAGTCCAAACCAAAAAAAAATTTATTTTCTGTGTTTGTGAATTGTGTGTGCAGTAGCCGCACGTGCATCAACAAAGTAGTGCCAAGCGTGCGCCTGTGTCATAAGTAAAGGGCCGGCTGGCTTGACCGTTAAAGGGTGCTGTAACCCCCGAAAGAACACTCTAGTCCAAACAAAAAAAAAAATTATTTTCTGTGTTTGTGAATTGTGTGCGCAGTAGCGGCACTTGCATCAACAAAGTAGTGCCAAGCGTGCGCCTGTGTCATAAGTAAAGGGCCGTCTGGCTTGACCGGTAAAGGGTGCTGTAACCCCCAAAGTACACTCCAGTCCAAACTAAAAAAAAAATAATTTTCTGTGTTTGTGAATTGTGTGCGCAGTAGCCGCACGTGCATCAACAAAGTAGTGCCAAGCGTGCGCCTGTGTCATAAGTAAAGGGCCGGCTGGCTTGACCGTTAAAGGGTGCTGTAACCCCCAAAAGTACACTCCAGTCCAAACCAAAAAAAAAATTATTTTCTGTGTTTGTGAATTGTGTGCGGAGTAGCAGCACGTGCATCAACAAAGTAGTGCCAAGCGTGCGCCTGTGTCATAAGTAAAGGGCCGGCTGGCTTGACCATTAAAGGGTGCTGTAACCCCCAAAGTACACTCCAGTCCAAACCAAAAAAAAAATTATTTTCTGTGTTTGTGAATTGTGTGCGCAGTAGCCGCACGTGCATCAACAAAGTAGTGCCAAGCGTACGCCTGTGTCATAAGTAAAGGGCCAGCTGGCTTGACCGTTAAAGGGTGCTGTAACCCCCAAAAGTACACTCCAGTCCAAACCAAAAAAAAAATTATTTTCTGTGTTTGTGAATTGTGTGCGCAGTAGCCGCACGTGCATCAACAAAGTAGTGCCAAGCGTGCGCCTGTGTCATAAGTAAAGGGCCGGCTGGCTTGACCGTTAAAGGGTGCTGTAACCCCCGAAAGTACACTCCAGTCCAAACCAAAAAAAAAATTATTTTCTGTGTTTGTGAATTGTGTGCGCAGTAGCCGCACGTGCATCAACAAAGTAGTGCCAAGCGTGCGCCTGTGTCATAAGTAAAGGGCCAGCTGGCTTGACCGTTAAAGGGTGCTGTAACCCCCAAAAGTACACTCCAGTCCAAACCAAAAAAAAAATTATTTTCTGTGTTTGTGAATTGTGTGCGCAGTAGCCGCACGTGCATCAACAAAGTAGTGCCAAGCGTGCGCCTGTGTCATAAGTAAAGGGCCGGCTGGCTTGACCGTTAAAGGGTGCTGTAACCCCCGAAAGTATACTCCAGTCCAAACCAAAAAAAAAATAAATTTCTGTGTTTGTGAATTGTGTGCGCAGTAGCCGCACGTGCATCAAAAAAGTAGTGCCAAGCGTGTGACTGTGTCATAAGTAAAGGGCCGGCTGGCTTGACCATTAAAGGGTGCTGTAACCCCCGAAAGAACACTCCAGTCCAAACCCCCCCAAAAAAAATTTTCTGTGTTTGTGAATTGTGTGCGCAGTAGCCGCACGTGCATCAACAAAGTAGTGCCAAGCGTGCGCCTGTGTCATAAGTAAAGGGCCGGCTGGCTTGACCGTTAAAGGGTGCTGTAACCCCCAAAGTACACTCCAGTCCAAACCAAAAAAAAATTGTTTTCTGTGTTTGTGAATTGTGTGCGCAGTAGCCGCACGTGCATCAACAAAGTAGTGCCAAGCGTACGCCTGTGTCATAACTAAAGGGCCAGCTGGCTTGACCGTTAAAGGGTGCTGTAACCCCCAAAAGTACACTCCAGTCCAAACCAAAAAAAAATTATTTTCTGTGTTTGTGAATTGTGTGCGCAGTAGCCGCACGTGCATCAACAAAGTAGTGCCAAGCGTGCGCCTGTGTCATAAGTAAAGGGCCGGCTGGCTTGACCGTTAAAGGGTGCTGTAACCCCCAAAGTACACTCCAGTCCAAACCAAAAAAAAAATTATTTTCTGTGTTTGTGAATTGTGTGCGCAGTAGCCGCACGTGCATCAACAAAGTAGTGCCAAGCGTACGCCTGTGTCATAAGTAAAGGGCCAGCTGGCTTGACCGTTAAAGGGTGCTGTAACCCCCAAAAGTACACTCCAGTCCAAACCAAAAAAAAAATTATTTTCTGTGTTTGTGAATTGTGTGCGCAGTAGCCGCACGTGCATCAACAAAGTAGTGCCAAGCGTGCGCCTGTGTCATAAGTAAAGGGCCGGCTGGCTTGACCGTTAAAGGGTGCTGTAACCCCCGAAAGTACACTCCAGTCCATACCCCCAAAAAAAAATATTTTCTGTGTTTGTGTATTGTGTGCGCAGTAGCCGCACGTGCATCAACAAAGTAGTGCCAAGCGTGCGCCTGTGTCATAAGTAAAGGGCCGGCTGGCTTGACCGTTAAAGGGTGCTGTAACCCCCAAAAGTACACTCCAGTCCAAACCAAAAAAAAAATAATTTTCTGTGTTTGTGAATTGTGTGCGCAGTAGCCGCACGTGCATCAACAAAGTAGTGCCAAGCGTGCTGCCTGTGTCATAAGTAAAGGGCCGGCTGGCTTGACCGTTAAAGGGTGCTGTAACCCCGAAAGAACACTCCAGTCCAAACCAAAAAAAAAATTATTTTCTGTGTTTGTGAATTGTGTGCGCAGTAGCCGCACGTGCATCAACAAAGTAGTGCCAAGCGTGCGCCTGTGTCATAAGTAAAGGGCCGGCTGGCTTGACCGTTAAAGGGTGCTGTAACCCCCAAAGTACACTCCAGTCCAAACCAAAAAAAAAATTATTATCTGTGTTTGTGAATTGTGTGCGCAGTAGCCGCACGTGCATCAACAAAGTAGTGCCAAGCGTGCGCCTGTGTCATAAGTAAAGGGCCGGCTGGCTTGACCGTTAAAGGGTGCTGTAACCCCCAAAGTACACTCCAGTCCAAACCAAAAAAAATAATATTTTCTGTATTTGTGACTTGTGTGCACTGTGGCTGCACGTGCATCAACAAAAGAGCAGCGCCAAGCGTGCGCCTGTGTCCCATAAGTAAAGAGCCGGCTGGCTCATTTCTTAAAGGGTGGTGTAACCCACAAAGTGCACTACTCTCCAGCAAAAATAAAAAAATATTTTCTGTGTTTGTGTGCGCTTTAGCCGCACGTATATATCAATATAACATAAATGGAGGACCAAACTTTCTCAGATAAAAATAAAATAGGGAAAGATCAAGAACCACTTCCTCCTAGTGCTGTTGCTGCTGCTGGGAGTTGTTCATCATCCCAGAGAGGAAGTAGGAACATCACTACTTTTACTAAACAATTGACCCTCCAACAGTCCCTAGCGATGAGGATGAAGTACGACAGCAGTCATCCTGAAGCAAAATGTATAACTGAGGCCTTGACTGCTATGTTGGTGTTAGACGTGCGTCCGGTATCCGCCATTAGTGCAGTGGAATTTAGACAATTGATGGAGGTAGTGTGTCCCCGGTTCCAAATCCCATCTAGATTCCACCTGCATCCTTAAAGCAGCAGCGACAAGCGTGCGTCTGTCTGTTAAAGGATGGTGTAACCCTCAAAGTGCGCTCCACAAACAATAAAAATATTCTTCTTCTTTTTTCTGTCTTTGTGAATTGTGTGGGCTGTAGCCGCACTTGCATCCTCAAAGCAGCAGCGACAAGCGTGCGTCTGTCTGTTAAAGGGTGGTGTAACCCTCAAAGTGCGCTCCACAAACAATAAAAATATTCTTCTTTTTTTTTCTGTCTTTGTGAAATGTGTGGGCTGTAGCCGCACCTGCATCCTTAAAGCAGCAGCGACAAGCGTGCGTCTGTCTGTTAAAGGGTGGTGACACCCTCAAAGTGTGCTACACAAACAATAAAAATATTGTTCTTTTTTTTTCTGTCTTTGTGAATTGTGTGGGCTGTAGCCGCACTTGCATCCTCAAAGCAGCAGCGACAAGCGTGCGTCTGTCTGTTAAAGGGTGGTGTAACTCTCAAAGTGCTCCAAAAAATAAAAAACTATTTTTTAAATGTGTTTGTGACTTGTGAGCGATGTAGCCGCACGTGCATCAACAAAGTAGCAGCGCCAAGCGTGCGCCTGTGTCATAAGTCAAGGGCTGGTTTGGACATCTGGTCCGGACTGAAGGACGTGCCAACAATTTCTGACAAGTCTACTGTCACTGCATATGATACTGTCCTCAAAGCAGCAGCGACAAGCGTGCATCTGTCTGTTAAAGGGTGGTGACACCCTCAAAGTGTGCTACACAAACAATAAAAATATTGTTATTTTTTTTTCTGTCTTTGTGAAATGTGTGGGCTGTAGCCGCACCTGAATCCTTAAAGCAGCAGCGACAAGCGTGCGTCTGTCTGTTAAAGGGTGGTGTAACTCTCAAAGTGCTCCAAAAAATAAAAAACTATTTTTTTAATGTGTTTGTGACTTGTGTGCGATGTAGCCACACTTGCATCCTCAAAGCAGCAGCGACAAGCGTGCGTCTGTCTGTTAAAGGGTGGTGACACCCTCAAAGTGTGCTACACAAACAATAAAAATATTCTTCTTCTTTTTTCTGTCTTTGTGAATTGTGTGGGCTGTAGCCGCACTTGCATCCTCAAAGCAGCAGCGACAAGCGTGCGTCTGTCTGTTAAAGGGTGGTGACACCCTCAAAGTGTGCTACACAAACAATAAATATATTCTTCTTCTTTTTTGTGTCTTTGTGAATTGTGTGGGCTGTAGCCGCACTTGCATCCTCAAAGCAGCAGCGACAAGCGTGCGTCTGTCTGTTAAAGGGTGGTGTAACCCTCAAAGTGCGCTCCACAAACAATAAAAATATTCTTCTTTTTTTTCTGTCTTTGTGAATTGTGTGGGCTGTAGCCGCACTTGCATCCTCAAAGCAGCAGCGACAAGCGTGCGTCTGTCTGTTAAAGGATTACATCGGTGACAGCATCCAAGTAGGCATGTCAGACAGTCCGTACCTGTACTGGCAGTAAAAAGAAGCAATTTAAAGGTCCCTGTACAAACTGGCTCTCTTTTACCTGAGTTGCCCCCCCTCCAGTGTGTACTCCGAAAGAGTGTTTAGTGCAGCCGGGAACCTTGTCAGCGAAAGGCGTAGGAGGTTGCTTCCACAAAATGTGGAGAAGATGATGTTCATAAAATGAATTATCAACTCTTCCAGGGAGACCAGCCTCCAGAACGTACAGAGGGACCTGTGGTTGTGGATTCCAGCGGGGATGAATTAATACTCTGTGAGGATGAGGATGTACACAACACTGAAGAGGGTGAGGAATCGGTGGATGAGGACGACATCTTGCCTCCGTAGAGCCAGTTTGTGCAGGGACAGATTAATTGCCAGCTTGTTTTGTGGGGGCCCAAACGAACCAATCATTTCAGCCACAGTCGTGTGGCAGACCCTGGCGCTGAAATGTTTGGTTTGTTAAAGTGTGCATGTCCTGTTTATTCAACATAAGGGTGGGTGGGAGGGCCCAAGGACAATTCCATCTTGCACCTCTTTTTTTTCTTTGCATTATGTATAGTTTGGGGCCTAGTTTTTCAAACTGCCATCCTGTCTGCCACTGCAGTGCCACTCCTAGATGGACCACGTGTTTGTGCCGCCCACCTCGTATCTCTTAGCATAGTCATCCAGCTACCTCGGTGCATCCTTTTGGACATAAAAACACTATTGTGAGGTGTGAGGTGTTCAGAATAGACTGGAAATGAGTGGAAATTAAGGTTATTGAGGTTAATAATAGCATAGGAGCAGAAAAACCCACAAATTCTGTGATTTTAGCTGTTTTTATGCTTTTTTTCAAAAAATACAGATCCAAAACACAAAACCCAGAACCCAAAACATGGAAGGGTGGTTTTGGCAAAACCAATCCAGATCCAAAACACGAAGAAAGATCCAGATCCAAAACCAAAACACAAAACACGAAAAGTGGCCGGTGCACACCCCTAATTGTGACACAGTTAGGTTAGGGGGTCCCTCTCCTGGGTAGAAGGACTCCTTTCTTACACACACCCACAGCAGCAGGGAAGCAGCACACCAGTCTGGATGCAAGTACAAGCTGGTCGGCGCCAGTCTTTATTGTACAATGTCAGAAATAACATAAAGAAAACATAAACATAAATCCTAGCCCTGTCGGGGCACTAACTTCACAGGTAGTTCCCTCACTACCAGAACCTGGCAGGGCCTAATGCCCTCACCAGCAACCAAGGCACAGCACAACACTCACAGTTAGGTTTCCAAGTGTCTCTGAGCAAACTCCCTGCCTGCTCTCCCAGGTGAGGCAATCAGCCCTCAACACACTAGGCTTATATTGGCCACTCTCAGGTGGAAACCCTTAACAAGCCTGTTACCAGGCTAAGAGAACCAAAACCTGGAGTGGCCGTGGGTGGAGCCTTCCCTCTCCTCTCACCCACAACCCCCAGGTCCCAAACCGGCTTTTCAAAAAGCCGAGACTCAAGCCTGCTACACTGCAGACTTTCTCCTGGGGATTTAAAACACATAAGACAGGAATCTGGGATAAATGTCCCTGTCACAGACCACTTTACCAGTGATCCTATCACAATATATATATATATTTATATATTGTACTGAACATATGCAACATACTTCTGCAAAATGTTATTTATAATTACTTGTTAACTGTAATTTTTACTAATAAAACAATTATTAAACTACAAAAGTCATAGAGGGCTACAGAAACAAATTATAGTGGCGCCATCTAGTGTAATTAATCGATTATAACATCTATCCCTTGTGTTATTCCTCCTGTTCACTGTTTCGTTGTTTACTGCTCTAATAAAAATAGACTTTTCACTAGAGCCCAAAAAGTCATCTTCTTATCTCTTTGTTTACTGTGGCAAAGGCAAATATGGGACAGAACGGGCACTTTGTCCCTTATATGCCAGGATGGGATATCGCAGCTCATTTTGGAGAATTGACCCAATATTCCCACATTTGTGACCACAAAGTCATTGGATATCCGATAATCGTACCAAAATGTATTGGTCATGTTGGTATATATGATCAGGAGATGCCTAGCAGGCGGGTATGGCTTATTTTGTCAACGGCCACCCTGTCGACATGTTCAAACTTCAAACACAAGATCGACTTGGTGACCAAGTCAACAAACAATTTTAACTCTAAATGTAATGCTAACGCTGACCTAAGTGCTAACCCTGGCACTAATCCTAACCCTACCTAGGGCTGCTATATTTATAAAAATAAAAAACCTGGGATACATTCGGGGGGATACATTGGGGGGGATCTCGCTGGTAGTCATCCCGCACCGCACTCTATTAAAATGGGAATTATGGCCCTCATTCAGAGCCGTACGCTCTGAGCAGAGCGCACGCTCTGAATGAGGGCCGGGCTCCATTTTCATGGAGCGTCCTCCTGGACGCTCGTATAGCTGTGGGTCACCACCCACAGGCTATACGAGCGTGCATTGTGATGGTCGAGATGGTCGAGACCATCGCGACCATCGAATTTGCGAGCCGGAGCCTGCGGTTGAGGTTTTCAACCGCAAGCTCCGGAGTGATTTTGGCTCTATCAGAGCCAAAATCACTCCCACTGACATCACTAGTGATGTCAGTGGGCCGGCTTCTGACGGGAGGCGTTCCCGTGGGAACGCCCCCGTCAGGGAGGCACGCCCCCGGCACGCCCACCAAAGGGGGCGTGCTGTCAATCAACATTGACAGCACGCCCCCTTTGATCGGACACAACGAGCGCCTATCATCAGCCCCACGCCGAAATCCTGACGCCCGGCATACTGATCGTAGGTAAGCGTAGGGAGCGCTTAGCCAGGGGGTTAGGTTTAGGGTGCGGGGAGTGGGGGTTAGGTTTAGGCACCCCTGGGGGGAGGTTAGGGTTAGGCACCCCTAAGGGAGGGTTAGGGGTGTTACTTACCGTAGTCGGGACCTTCCGGCGTTGGTGTTTCATCCGCCGGGCTTAGGTCCGGTGGTGATTAATATCGATTCCGGTGGCAATACCAACTGAGAATTCACCGGTTATGATGATGGCATTTATAAAGGTTCTTATAAGGCTCACCAGATGGGAATGATGGAAGGGGGACCCAGAGTTTGGCCGTGAGAGTTCACGACTATACCACCCCAATGTTAAGAGATACCTTACGTAAACGTCATTTACTTATCTTTGGTAAGAGTCCTTGAGGGATTCCACCTCTTAAAATTGATATGTCAATTGTGAAACCTCACCACTTCGTTGTTTTTCATCTTCTTTTCTTTGTGTACTCTGTATACTCTATATATAAGGAAGATATTGTCTAGTGTGGACAGAGGATTTCCATTAGATAACTCATTACGTATAAGGGGATATTTATAAAGGCAAACAATGCTTTGGCCTATCCACTTTTCTTCATATCTTCATGGGTTCGTTGGAGGCGGTCTCTCACTCTCTGTCTGCCTTAGATGTGACCCTGCTCAATCCCTGACTACCTCCCCTCTCTAGGCTGCTGCTAAGCAACAGGGCAGATTGCTCCGATTGGCCCTCACTATTTCAGAGAGCCAATCAGAGCAACAGCAGTCAGTCACTCACACAGCACAACAGGGTTTTTTTTGTTACTTGCTTCATTTCAAGCCCCAGTTTCAGATGTTCTCTCGTTGTTTTGGTGCCCTGGCCAGCTCTTATTCAGCAACTTGGTGCAAGATTTTTTTCTGTGACTTGCTTCACTAAAATTGTCACTGCTCAGCTCTCTTTTGTCACAGATCAATGGTTCATACCTTCCTTAACCAATGCTGTATAGAATAGTAAAATCCCCATCAAAATCCAACCACTCACTGGGCACTGCACTGGACAGAGAGGGGTGCTGGCCGTGCTGCTGAGTCTGACTCTGAGAGCCTGGGGCTGTGTGTGTA
Source organism: Taudactylus pleione (assembly GCA_031769625.1). NCBI lineage: Eukaryota > Metazoa > Chordata > Amphibia > Anura > Myobatrachidae > Taudactylus > Taudactylus pleione. The sequence continues at coordinate 9,126,662 of JAUIMM010000334.1, forward strand.
TGTAATGTATGTATGTATGTAGATTTAATAGATTTGGTATAGAGTGCCTAAAAGTGCAAAAGTGCCTTACAAGAAAGAAATGAACAAATAATGATAAAATATATGATTTAGAACATTTCTAATAGTGGAAAAGTGTCATGTGCTATGATAAGTGCAACATACTGTACATATGGTCAAGTATTCAGTTGTGATAACAAAATAAAGTGTTCTAGTGCATTTATAAAGTGTCATTTTTTTTTAAAAACACACTGCTGTAAAGGTTAATAATTAAAAAAAATGGTATACAGTTTATTTAGACATATATATATCAATTCTGTGCAATAAAGGTTCACACAGGGATAACATACACATGAGCAATTATTATTATTACATTTTATTTATAGGGCGCCACAAGTGGTCTGCAGCGCCGTACATACAGTAAAGGGTACACAGAACATTACATTACAATACAGTAACCAAAATATAAACAGAACACAAGTAACAATTAGCAACACAATTGTCCATACACTATACAGCTCTGAAGGTGAAGGCTGTCATTGAAGTGCTAGAGAAGAAGGCTATGAGACAGTGGGGAGGAGGACCCTGCTCCTAGGAGCTTGCAATCTAGGGGAGAGGGAGACAGACAGATGACATGAGGCATGAGTGTGTAGAGGGGGACCTGAGTGCAGGAAGTAAGCAAGGTAGAGATGGCTGAGGTGGGAGGGACAGAAATCTGGTAACATGGTTATGTGGTGGAAGGGTATGCTTTGGTGAACAGGTGAGTTTTCAGCGCACGTTTGAAGCTCTGCAAGGTCGGGGAGAGCCTGATCAAGCGATGAAGCTCATTCCAGTGGAGGGGGGCTGCATGGGCAAAATCTTGGACACGAGCATGAGATGAAGTAACCAGGGTGGAGGAGAGGTAACAGTCATTGGCAGACCGGAGTGAGCAGGAGGGAGTGTGTAACAAGATGAGGTTGGAGATGTAGGGAGCAGTAGAGTTAGAGAGGGCCTTGTATGTGAAGGTGAGGAGTTTGAAGAAGATTCTGTAGGGGAATGGGAGCCAGTGAAGGTTTTGGCAGAGGGGAGCAGCAGAAGTGGAACGGCGGGAGAGGAAGATAAGTCTAGCTGCATCATTGAGAATAGACTGGAGGGGGGCAAGATGGCAATACGGGAGGCCAGTAAGGAGAAGGTTGCAGTAGTCAAGCCGAGAAATGATTAATGAATGAATAATCAGTTTGGTAGCATTCTGGGAGAGGAAAGGCCTAATGCGAGCGATGCTGCGTAGCTGGAACTGACAGGATTGTGCCAGAGATTGAATGTGGGGGGTGAAGGAGAGTGTGGTGTCAAGGGTGACACCCAAACAGCGAAGTTGGGGGACAGGGGAGATGATGGTGTTGTCAGCTGTGATAGCGAGACTGGATGGAGTTGAGACTCTATTAGGGGGAAAGATGATGAGTTCAGTTTTGTCCATGTTGAGCTTCAGAGAGCGCTCAGACATCCAAGAAGAGATGGCAGAGAGGCAGCTGGATACCTGAGAGAGGACAGAAGGGGAGAGCTCAGGAGAGGAGAGGTATAGTTGCTTGTTATTGGCATGGAGGTGGTATTGGAGGCCGAAGGAGCTGATGAGTTCTACTAGTGTAGAGGTGTACAGGGAGAAGAGCAGCGGGCCCAGGACAGAACCCTGTGGGACACCAATGGGAAGGGTGGAAAGGGGTGAGGTGGAGCCAGAGGCAAACACTGAGAAGGAGCAGTTGGTGAGGTAAGAGGTGAACCATGCATGGATGGTGTTAGAGATGCCAAAGGTCTGAAGGGTGCTGAGGAGGAGAGTATGATCCACGGTGTCGAAGGCTGCAGAGAGGTCCAGGAGGATGAGCAGAGAGAAGTGGCCCCTGGATTTGGCTGCAAGCAGGTCATTAGTGACTTTGGCCAGGGCAGTTTCAGTGGAGTGAAGTGGGCGAAAGCCAGATTGAAGAGGATCAAGGATGGAGTTGTCAGAGAGATAGCTTGCGATGCGTCTGTAGACAAGCCGCTCAAGTAGTTTGGAGGCAAAAGAGTGAAGAGAAATGGGGCGGTAATTGGTGGGTGAGGACGGGTCGAGGTTGGGTTTTTTAAGAATAGGTGTGACAAGAGCATGTTTGAATGAAGAGGGAAAGATGCTGGTGGAGAGAGATAAGTTGAAAAGGTGAGCAAGGTGGGAGCAGGCAGTGGAGGAGAGGGAGCGTAGAAGGCGAGAAGGGAGGGGGTCAAGGGGGCAGGTGGAAGGGGGAGAGGACAAGATGAGGGAGTGGACCTCATCTCCCGTGGTGGGGCTGAAGGAGCACAAGGTGGGATGGCCAGAAGGTGCGGATGGCGGGGGAGGTAGGGTTGCAGCAAAGAGATTGAAGGAAATACTGTGACGAATTGCCTCTATATTGAAAGAGAAGAAGGAGGATGGGAGGGGTGGAGGGGGGGACGAAGGAG